>CM043123.1:29739825-30372325 GCA_023701765.1 Hylyphantes graminicola
TCTTTATAGTTTTAATTATATATATTTTGAATACAAACGGTACATGCTGTCATCATCATTAAAAAACATGTTTTTATAAAATACATCATTGATGACAGTTGAAGTAAATTAGTTTGCAAAATGAAACAACATTTTATACTTAAGTCTTATAAAAACAGATGAAAGTTTGTAAATAATGCACAGTATTGGTGTTTTTAAAGGTAAATCTGGTTAGGATATTTACCCCATTGAATTTTTTTAGAACTTCGTTATCGTTTAGTTAAGAAGGCATATGATAAGCTTTTCCAAATAAAAAGAATCACATATATGGATATTTATACACTATGGGTCTTTTATAAATCTATTACTAAAAATTTAATTAAATCTAAAATTATTTTGAAATGGGACCAAAACTGTATTCTTATTGTAAATCCGAACTTTAATTGTAATGTTTGCAATACAAAGTCAATTACGTAGTTTAATGAATTCTGAAAATATCTCAAGAGGGAAGTGTTGAACAATTTCAATTATGAATAAAACTTTCATTCTTTCTTTAATTAGATTTCTACATTTCCCTCTTTCAGTTTAAATGAAGTAAAGATTGTAGAAATCGGACAAAATTAAAATTTGCAATTGGAAGATGAGAATTAGGGTATAAGTTTGAATATAAAAATGTAAAATGTCTAATAGAAATTAGGAGTTATGTAACTAAAACTTAGTCGATTTATGTAAATAAGACTATTTTATTAATGCTCACCCCTACTTTTCTTATTTTATGTTTAAATTATAAGGAAATATTTAGTTTTAACATATCAATATTTTCGCATATTATCAACTGACAATATTATGCTTGCAATTTATGTATACATTTGGGGGTGGGGGTGAAGGGATAGGTACAGCTGCGGAAATAAAAAAAGTACCACTAGTGATTATTTCAGCCATTGGTCACCCTATAGAATCGGACCTTTTTGAGATAGTGAAAAATTAACGTTCTGAGTTAATTGCATGACACAAAATTTGCATAAGGGGCCGTCTTCATATTAAAAATGTTACGAACTTTGAAATTTCCAATAGCAACACCCTATTTTAATAACTTAGAAATGTTATTCACTCTCGAAAACCCTTAAATCTAAGTTTTTGTTACATTTGAATGAATATTCGATGTGTTACTCAATCGAATCACTTGTGGATCTTTTGGGGACCACCTCTAAATGACAAACAAGCATGCATGCAAGGCCGTCTTTATTTATCAATTACACATATATTCTTATACACAGTCCCCTAAAGGGTTATTAAAAAATATTTTGGGACCCAAACAAAATGCATTCAATATTGGGGTATTTAAAACAATTTCCAATTGTTCGAGCGAATTATGTTATCATTTACGCGAAAAGGTAAATGCTGAATAATTATTTTATTTTATTTACTTTATACTACTTATTTTTTTAATATTCCTTAATTTAAATATTTATATAATAATTTCACTCACTGTGTAACTCTTTATATATATTAGTACGGAATATATAATGTTTTGTATAGCGTCATAAGAATTATATTGCCAATGTTTCTTGATTATAAAATAATATCCACTGTTCATAATTGTGTTAGAAACATGTTTTTGGGGCAAAAAACAATGAAACAATGGAATACTGAAGTAATGAATATTTGTAGCAAAATTGTAAGAGTAAATATCCAGAGGCGCCGACTCCATAGGGTCTGAGGGGGCGCGAGCCCCCTCAAAAATTTGTTTAGGGGGGCAGAGCCCCCCCAATAATTTAAGAAAATTATTAGTTATATTATGCACTGAAAAATCCCAAAATTATAAGTTGGTGTATTTTTTTATTTCCATTGTTTCACGATATTTACTGTTATATTATTTTAATATCACTTTATCGAACCTTAGCGTTTTTGCCATTCTTTTATTTTTGTTAGTCTACGGTGCTGCCGTTACCGGTAATTTTCATCTGTCTGTTACCGTATCTTATTGTCAAACTCACGGGGTTAGTTTCCTGTTAATTGCTGGTGGCGATCTCAGCTCGTGCTTTACGCTTCCACCGTATTTAGTTTTGCCCTTAATGTTCCGAGATTATTGCTTAGTGGTCTCTTATGTGACTATATTTTATTACTTTACTCTCTTAGTGTCAGCCAGATGGTAGACATTCGCACATTTTAAAACCCTAATAATGTTATTTAGAGCCTGGTGCAATATTAAAAATCTAAGTTTAGTACTGTTTTATTATTAGTTATTTTCAAATAATTAAATATTTTTAGGGAGAAATACTCAATTAAAACTCGCTATTTACATACTTTTTGACTGAAAGTATTAGGCGCATTGTATTAACTGAATCAGCATTAACTTTGATACATTGTTTTTATTTAATGAACCCTGAGTCTTATTCAAAGTAATTAGCTATTTCACTTATTAAATATGCTATAAAATACATTAGAACCACCGAAACTCAGGACTAGAAGGGTGTCGATTTTACAGGAGTGATGGGTTGTACGTACAGTGATAGTCTATAAGCATAATTATTACTGTAAATTAATTTAACTTTTTAAGAAAACACCGTGACTGTTTAAGTTTTATTTCGTTTTTCAAAGCCAAAAAAAAATTTTCATGCTTGTCGAGTTTCAAGAAGTGTCGAAATATCGGCTTTCTAGTGAATGTTCAGCCATGACTAAAATGCTTAAAGATACTTTAAAATTCATTATTTTTCATCTAAAATTACGAAAATTTTTCTGGAAAATTTCCGGTATGGGCCCCCCCAATATTTTTTATAAGTCGGCGCCTCTGTAAATATCTACAGATAGGTTGTTTCAGTCAAATCTAGTATACATTATGTTAATATAATGTATATGCATTTTACATTGTAGTTAGAGTTGTGCAACTTAAAAAGTTTTATAGTTATTTTGGAAATAGCTATTTTTTTAGAAGAAATACATGTCTGTCGTAGTGGAAAAATAGTTATTTTTCTGATGAATAATTTACACCAGTGTTACTGCAAACCTTTCAAAGCGCACAGACACAATTTTCGTAACATTTCTGAAGAGCTCAATGTTATGTTGCTATACTGTATAAATATTTCGAGAGGAGAGAATATATATATTTCCATTGCAACAGATCCGCAATCTTATCATAAATCTGTTTTTATTTTAAATTTAAATAGAGGTATAAGAATTGTAAATTGTATGCATTCTCACCGATTTATTGTGAATAGCTAATATTTGAATTATGCTATTGTAAGTTCATGATTAAAAATTAAGATTAAGTATCAATCAAAAACAATCTCTTCTAGAAACTAGTTTAGTTTGGAGCTATGTTAATTTTCTATAAGCAACATATATTTATCAGACATAGATATATTTTAGTTCAATTATTTGTTGGACAAAAAAATTCGAAGTTGAGTTGAACAGTTGTTGAGGACAAACCAATTCGTGATATTATAAAAAAAAACTTTTTTTTTTGTAAAACATACAGTGGAGGAAATTGATTTATGAACTGACACTTTTTTAACAGTATTTCTTTATTAAATGCATATTTATCGATTTAAACTTTATGCGCTATACAGGCTTTGCATTATAAACTATACACATAAATAAAATTTTATATAAATTCGTAAACAATTTCTTTTGTTGATATTTTAGTTTCAGCATAAGGAAATTGATTTATGAACTTTTAGATTCCATTTCAATTAATAAGTAGTAAAACCATTTTTTTTTTGTTAATGCTTCCTTGAATTTTTTTTTATAGACAACACGAAGCTTTGGATTATGTTTTGGTCAAGTAATTTCCAGTTCTTAATGATTAAGTGCTTCTATTCCATAACTGATGCACACTCCAATGACACCATATTCCATTTGAGTAAATTATTCAAACCAATTGATCTCAGACATTATTCTTGGGGTTTAAGTCAGGGCTATTGGAAGGATGAACAAAAAGAACTATATTTTGTACATGAAACCAGTCGCCCATTTAGTTTGAAGTGTGGATACTTGCATTAATCTGCACAAAAATATATTCAAAAGCATAGTTTTGCCATGCAAAATGGAAGCAAGGAATTTTCAAGAACTAATCTGCAGTAAAGTGAAGTTTGTCGGCCCTTCGGAAACAAAACATTGTTTCATAAATCATAAGATATAGTAGCCCAAACCATCAAACTTTCACCACTAAAATTTCTGCTGAAGACAGATCTTGGTTATTTTCGAGGATCCTTTCAATAACAGTTCAAACCATCACATCATTTCAAATTGAATTTTTTTCATCAGCAAATATCACTTTTTTTCCATTTCTCCCCCTCCAACCCCCCGGTCAATCTATTTTCATGTAGTTATGACCAATTGACCATATTTTAATCGCATGTTCTTATGGTGAAGAGTCAGCGTTGGACCAGCCTTCATTTTGGACCAATTCAAGTTCGACGACGATATCAATATTTGTCCTACTCTTCTGGGAGTTGCAGGAAGTGATATCTCATAACAAATTCGCCCTGTAATGTACAAATGCTGCTTCAAATAGTACCTTTTTGGGATGCTAGTAAAATAATCCTGTTTTTGTCCCTCGTCCCACGAGGGTTATACCTTTTTTATTGATGTTTTTTGCCGGATCGGATTGCCAATTCGGATATTTTGCTAATAGTTAAATTTAGGTTTTCTAAAATTCAATGGATAATGATTTCAATAAGAAATTTTCATTATTTTACTATTTCAATTATTTAGACTTAGGAGTGTAATAGTTTGGCATAATGCATATTAATTTTGAAAAAAAAAATTCTTTACTGAAATAGATCCTATGTCCTGTTTGACAGCACAAGATATTTGCCCATTTATACTAAGGCATAATTTCAATATAAAAAATACTACAAATGTCTTAAAACGTGTACACTGTGTTTTTCTGTAGATCTGTGTTTTTATGAAGAAAAAATTATCAGCTAGTAGGCCACAAAAATTCCATGCATTTTACAGAGAATACCTGTTTCCTTTTTTTTTTAATTTTGACATATTTTAACAGAAAATTAATTTAATTCAACATATTTTCTCTCTTATTAATACGGAATTTTTCGGGCATTCCGGTTCAAATTTTTTCCCACAAAAACAAAATATTTTAGCTGGTTCAAATAAGTGAGTTGAGTTTCTAAAAATTATAAATAGCATCATTTCAAAAATTGTCTTTACGAATAAAATGTATGTTATATTCTGTATTTCACGTAATTCATTCTCGAGTTGACAGATGCTTTTTTCAACACCCTTTTAATGCCCCCATCAAACAGTTTCAGAACAACAAACAACTATTTCATCAGTATTTTATTTCTTAATTGACAGAGATTTTCTTAATTTATATTTTGAACTCGTTTCAAATCGATGAGAAAGGTTGTTTACGAGTAACATGATATGTATTTAATGTTTTCACGTTGAAAGGATAAGACTGATGTATTTTTCATGACATTAAACGTTCATTTAACAAAAAAGATTTTTAAATTATGTTTGGTTTTATTTTTTATTTAGAAAACTAAAGTTTGGAAGAAATTATGATACACATAAGACAAAATATTCATAATATATTAAGGGTTAGGTAATTATAGTGATGATTTTTACTGCATCAAGAAAATTTTAATGATACAAATTATAAAGCCAGAATATGAAACAAATGATTACTTTTTTTATATTTTTGAACGCATGAGTGCAGGGAAAATTGAGAAAATGAAGTAAATATCATACAACACGATAATACGTTTGGAAAGAACTTTAGTTTTTTTTTTATAACGAGGTAATCTGAAATATAAAATCTCTCATTCCAACTCAAGTATCCAATTAACTGCAATTCAATTCACCAAAATTTACTTTTCTGCTTTAGTTATATTTTATCGGGAAGTCCGGGGCTAGTTTTCCATATTTTCTTCTTTTTGATTGTGTATTTGTTACTTTTATTTATTTTGAAAAAAAAAAACAAGATATAATTGCCTTCCATACATGGAATACTTAATACTAAAGTCAATTAATCAACATATAAGACTTTCAACAATACGACTAAAATTTTGAAAATGTTGAGTTCTATAGTGTAGTACAAGTTAAAATTCGATGGGTATAACTATTGGAATACCATATGCTAATTCTTAAAATATACAGAATGAAATATAATGGTAACTCAAACTTTCAAAGGAGGATTTTTTAGCTATCCATATTTTCTTCCCATCCATCACACTTGGCCTTTAACCAAGCTTTGTTCTAAAACATACTTTAAATATCATATTATCCGAGAGTTTATTTAGTGCTTCAATTCAAGCCCCCTTGCAATTTTAAACATATATATTAATGAATAAAACACAAAGTTGAATATATTCTATTATGATCGGTAATTCATTTAATAATGGACAGATGTCCTTTTTTTTCTACAATCGCAGATCTTTCTTGCCAAATTTTTCTAACTAACCATGTTCTTATGTTAAACGATTTGTGTACTATGGAAATTCTAATAATAAATAACCCAATCGCATAAATATGGAAGAGAAGTCAATAAATGTCTAACAATAAAGAACAGAGAACCAAGTTTTTGTTAACAAGGAGCATGTCATGGCATTGTCAAAAAAATCTATAAAAATATTTGCGTTGCAGTTTTTGAAAAGATAAATAGATTTTAGTGTTCAAATTTTCATTAATATTTATGAATAAGAATTATTTATGCTATCCTTAATTGAAAATTTGCTTTTGTTTTATTGAAATAGTCGCAATTAGACTACAATGAAGAAAATGCTTATACGATAGTTAATTGATTTCTTTTGAAGAGTATTTAAATCGTCTTGAAATAAACGAATGAATGGTTTGGAGAAAAAATGAATACATCAGAATTGCTGGTTAATAATAATTTTTAGTTTGTGTATTTAAATTTGTTTCTGAGTAAGGAAAATAAAGGAAAATAATTGGGCTTATTTCCTTCCCAGCTTTATATTGGTGACTCAAATTGCTTCTGTAATATGAAAGCCACATTTCCTAAAAAAGATATTTTGAGCATCAAATGTCATTTTTATAACTTGAGTTTAGTTCAAATTAATTTCATGTACAGCTACATTTTTTAAATTAAAATTACCATAGCATTTTAAATTACAAACATATTAGCATTTTAAATTAAATTGCAGGAGTGATTTATTGAGGATGGGGTAGCATTAAATTTTGATTGAAATCTTCTGTCTCCCCTTCCACCCCCCTACCATTCACTGATCTTAAGGATTTTTTTAATGCAATTATTATTTTTTTTGAATTCTTGTACCCAAACTCAAAATTTATGTTCTAGTTTTAAAATGTAAACAATTACTTTTGTAAATTATAGAAAGAGTACCAAAGTTTTTGGGTCACTACTGTACTCTTGTACGAGGGCTGTTTTTTTTTCAACCTCCGGTGGGCTGTAACAAAATGCCGGGTCAAAATAAAAAAAATACCAACAGTAATGTATAATACTGCTTATATCTCCACATAATTACCTTGACAATTAAAGCATTTTTCATGCCTGTAAACAAGCTGTGAAATACCCTCTTCATTAGATGTAGCCGCCGATAATTTGAAGGGAGTTGTGACGGTTTCTTTGAGATCCATGTCAATTTGGAAGCACTACAATCCAAGCCACTTTGCTAATCGATAATTCACTGATGGTAAACCTTCGAGTTTCCCAAAAAAACTTGGTCAACTCTCTGAACAATACCTTCGGTGGCGACAGACTTGCTTCCTTGATCCCCTTTTTCATGAACATCAGTTCGGACACTTTTAATTTTTAACAGAATTTAAGGAATACGCACCACTCATAAAGGTATCTCCGTGCACTTTATTCATTCTTCGATGAATTTCTAATGAACTGTTCCCTTCTGCCTTCGCGAAACGAATAACAACTCTCAATTTTTCACTTGGTGGCTACATTATATGAAGAGGGTGTTTCAAAGCATGTTTATATGTATGACAAATGCTTTAATTGCCAAGGTGATAATATGGAGAAATAAGAAATATCCTACATTACTTTTAGTAAAAAATAATATTTTTTGTACTTTGGCCCGCCTTTTGTTACAGCCTATCGAAGGTTGAAAAAACAAGCCCTCGTATAAAACTGGACCTGTGACCATATGGTTGTCATTTCACATTTTGTAAACAATTTAGGTTAGGAACCCATATTGAATGCTGCATATGGGTTCTTTCTCAGGACTTTTAAAGTAGTTTCAAGCTTCAAAATAGATCGAAAAATAATAGTGTCGTTTTAATAAGTCACTTGTCAAAATAAATCTATTACGTTTTGCATAGTTCAATATTTGATTTTGCAGTTTCTTCCAAACCTAACATACAATGTGTGCAAAAGAGTATTTCTAATTTTTTTCAGTACTCTCCCCAATAGAGGTTAACTTTAAGAAGGCAAAAACAAATTCTTGTTTGAAACTATGCCATAATGTCTTATATTATTCACTCTTAACGCACTACCTTATATATTTACAGCAAAAAAAATTACATTTGACTAATTTTTCAATAAATCACAAGCTGAAATTATACAGTTATGAGAGAATACTTCTTATAGACACGCTCAAAGTATTGTCCTTAAATTTAATTTTTATAATAATTAAATATATCTTAATATATGTTGGTTGTAACAAAATATATTTTTGTGTAAGAATATAAGGGAATATTAATGACTAATTTTAATACATAAAGCAATTTGTGGCCAGGCTTAGATATGAAGTACAAGCATTAAATAAAACAGAAGGAAAAGTATTTACTCTAAAAGTAAAAGTCATGGTTTGAATTTTAAGTCTTTCCATAATATACCTACCTTCTTAGAAAACGAAATTATTTTCCTTTTTTTTTTCGGAAAATAAACACCCCAAGAAATAAAAACAATGCTGGGTTCATCTTAAAAAAAATATTAGATGTGTCCATGAATGAATACTCGAATAATCGCTTCGGGATAGTATTTTATATTGTTTACATGCAATGAGCTAAACTCAAGTCAATAAAACGTAAACATGTTTTTCACTTGGCGGAAGAAAACAATTTAAATAAAAAACAAATTCTTAAATCGTATTTTGGATTTATGATTGTTTTTCAAAAGTTCGCATATCTATATTTTTAGTAAAAATGGAAATATCTGTATATTATATTCAATATAAAAAATTGTGTTGAAGTAATATCGACTTCCTTATTCAATATCAAATGTTAAAAAACAGTTTTAAAAATATATGAAAGTTTTTTCTTTAAAAAACATGTGAAAATTTGAGTTATAGCAGGCCGCTCAAAAAGTACTATAGCAATTTTGAGAAACACAATATTTTATGCATCTTTTAAATGTCTAACATTGTTGAAAAAAGTAAGTACTAATATTTTTAAAATTATTTAATGAATCTAAAATTTACAATGAATCTTGAATACGTAAAACATTTCATTATTCTCGAATGTAAAGTAAAGTATATCACAGTTATGAACGCATTTTGCATAACGACAATCATTTTATTTGAAACACAAAAAATACTATTACATTTTATTTAAAAAAATATATATGATATTAATTATATGATAAGAAAATAACGATACCATTCTACTATATTTTTCCGATTTACTTCAACGAAATACTTGTTTTCATTCAAACCACCAATTAGTTCTTGTCAGTTCTGAGAATCAGTACCATTCCATTGCTCATTAAAAGCTTCATTTATAGAAATTTCTAGAATGCTAGCTTTGAGGAATGTTTAGTCAAATAATCAAGGTAAGTAAACAACCCATTTAAAAACTGAATTCCAAAATGAAATTAAGGCTACATTTTGATTAAGAATAGGAAAATCAAATATTATTCAACATAAGACTCTCGCAACAACTCATATATAACAATTATTACTTAAATATTACTGTTTTAAATATTCATCGTTAAAGAATATAATATAATAGCACTTTTAAAAAACAAAAAATAAGCCTTATTTGTTTCAAATATGTTTAGATTTTCTTTAATAAACAATGATTTAAATATCTACTTTGTTTTTTTTTATTAATTTTGATTATATGAACAAAAAATAAAAATGTTTTTAAACACTTATATTATACATATAGATAGACATTTTTTACTTACAACTCTTCTTAAAAGTTTTTAATCAAAAGTATAATTCTTTTTCTTTTTATATTTCGCAAGATTTTTAATGGAGTTCAAGATGATGTTAATATAGTTTAATGTCTATTACTGAATTTAAGACTTGCATCGTTGTTTTGTCTAGATTTTGTAATTGACCTTACTGGCTTTTTGTATTTTAATACTTTTAGTCCTTGTTTTACTTTTGGTTTTCATTTTTTTTTGTATTTGTGACCTATCTTGTTTTAGTCCTCTACCTGCAAATGGACGTATTCTTAACGGAAGCAGTAAATAAATAAATAATGATTTTATTTATTAAAATAATGCTGTGTTATGCAATCTTAAGAAATGGGACGATTCCTCACATTGTAAATACTTTGTAATACAATGTTTGTGTGCTCTTGTTAATTTCTATACTAAGCGATATCCTGAGTATATAGTTTTAAATAGTTTCTTTGTCACTGAGTACCTATCCGTATTGATTGCAATACCTTTGTTATTATTTTCTTTCTTTAAGACAAACTATTTACGGTCTAATCTCCGCAAAAGCTAGAAGTTAGTTCAAATATAATAACGTAAACAATTTTCGGATGTGGTTTGTTGTTGATTTGACTGTAGCCTAACCAACATATTTCGTCAAAAATGAATTTTATATTTGTAAGTTCACTGTTTAGCATGTATTTAAAGTGTACAAAGAACTTTTTGAAGTAGCAAAGGTCTTTGAAAGCTCAATAATATCTTAACACGTAACATTGATTATGACACGTTACATTAATTTAAATTGTTAAAAGTTCATTACAAAAAATTCTAACAATTTAATGACTGTCAATTGCATTTATGAGAAAAAAAATGATCGATTACACCACTAAATATTAATAACTCCAGGGACTTCAATTAAAATCCTTATTTAAAGTTTATTTTATCGATTCAATTAAACCATGGTCCACTCAACTTAAAAAGTAAGAGAAACTCTTCATAACGTCACGCTGGTGTTGGCTGTTCTAAGAAAAAGAAGACACCTTTCGCTCACTTTCGACTAAATTTTTCGGTTGCGGAAAGCAGGTTTCTTCCATTTCTTAGGAACAACCGACACTCCGAGCAGGACGGATAGCGTGACGTCATGTAGATTGACCTCATATATGAAGTTGATCACTTTTTGAATGCTTAAAAAAACATGCAATGTTCTTGTGAAACGTATCATACCAAACCACAATCAGTGGATTTTCTGTTACACCTTTATCAAACCTACATTACTAGATGCTTCAACGAAAGTTACTTTAGGCAAGGGAAGATTCTCCACTTTGAATGCTGAGTCAACACGATGAAACTTCGCTTTTGTATCTATTTCACACTAGAAACTTAAGAATTTTCTTAGAACCAAAGTTTAAATATTTATTGGGCTTAAAGGTAGCTACTTTGTAGAGGTAAACTTTCGTACACTTTGAACATACTGAAATGTATGGGGTTTTATTTACATTTCTTAATTGCCCTAAACAAGATGTTTAAAGTTATTTAATGCATTATTGTTTTTGTAAAATATTTTATTTTTGATTTTTAGTACATATTAACAAGTAGATAATGGTAATTATATTAACAGAACTAATTCTAACAAGCTGGACCAAAAACCAATTTCCGAAATCAGTACATGTAACTTCAACTTTAATAGTAAAAGTCATAATTCTTAACTGTTCTATTAAATTTATTTAGAACAATTAATGCTCGTAGTAATAATATTATAAACCTAATAAAAATTTTAGAAAAATTCACGAATCAAACAGCTTTCTGCATACTAATTTCTAGCAAAATATTAAGGGACAATCTGCTTGTTTTGGTTTGTTATGTCCAACAATACGTTATTTTGTGTGTTTGTGTGTGTGGACAAATTACTTCCGTACTCTCATATTTTATACAACATGCGGGGGGGGGGGGCTATATTCTTTTTTTTAGTAACGAAGTGGTTATTGGCTTCATAATATCGATACCTCTTATATACAGGTCTGTCACGATCAAGCCAAGAGAGGCCACCTAAAGATGAATATTTGTCTTTATCCATAATTCCATTTATACATTGATTCTTTATTCCACCGCTCAAATTTCTCTTTGTTATTTTGTAAAAAGTTTTGGGGAAATATTTCATGTTTCATTCGGGCCAAATAGTTCTAATTTTTCAACTGAAACTACAAAATATCAACTCCTTTCAACCAAATAAACCGTATATAATTTTTATCAAACCGAAGCTGCAAACCATACATACAGTCCGCAGTTTCCACTAACTTAATAACACACTTGGGAACGAATAATTTCGTTTAGACACTAAATGTCGTCGTTAAAAGCTGGTGTAAAGTACTTATTGGGTGAGAGGGACGGAAGGGCATGGGAGCAAAGGGACTCTAATTAACACATTGCAAAAGTTTAAGTGCACAATTTGATGGTTGAAAATGTTTCGAAAAGAAGTAAGAAAATTTTTACGGAAGTGTGATATCCTGAACGAGAGACAAACTAGTGTCTGAAAGGGAAAATACTAATGATACTTTTACTTGATAGATATTGATTCATCATGTCAAGTATAGTTCGCCTCTATATTATGGCAGCTGACAGATATGGTGCAGTGTGCACTGCTAAAAATAAAACAAAATTGAGTACTGGGATGTTCTCATTTTATTATGAGAGTAATATTCAAAAACAAATACTGTGGAATCTCAATTTGCGATCATGTATGTTCATATAAATCAGCAGCTCTTCACTACACAATAACTCCAAATAGTCTAATCAGCCGATGGTTACTAGTAGGGTACCTTCAAAACACTGTGTGCTGTACAGGGTAACGACAAGGAGCTTAGCAGGTATGCCATGCTAAAATCGTTATCGCTCAGCCAAACTCGCCAATAAAACAAAACTAGTTATTTCTTCCAGTTTAACACATATAAACATTCTGTTGTTGCTTAGTTTGGAAGAAATAAGAATGTTTTCAATCTTCAAGTAAGCAATGACTTTGATTTGCGGTTTGTTTACGTTACCCCGCCAACTATTGTTCCGCCAACGCATGCCAAAGACACGCCAAATACCGTCTGCTAGCTTCGACATTAAAAAAGGCATTTTCTGGTAGTATCATGATAAAAAATACTATTTTCAGAAATGTAATAGTCCACATGATGTTTAATTTACAATACAAAGATTAAAAAGTAAAGCTTTATACACTTTTTCCGAGTTTAAACAACTTTTGTAATCCATAGCAGTGACACACGCCGGTATTAAAACATGGATAACAGCTTTACCGTTAAGAATTTTAATCCAAAAAAGAACAAATATTGAAGAATATAGATCATTAAAAACAAAATCAATACCAAATAGTGGTTACGTTCCTTTGATTATATCGTTTAGATGTGATTTAGTAGAGCTTCGCTGAGTCACCGTGAAATGTCTACGGAGAAAAAATAACAGCGCCGTATCTCTGGAGCATGGCTATGCTCCAGCCAATCAGGTGAGGGCATCATGTCGCAACCCTCATACGCAGATATTCCAGTAACCCTAGTTACTAGCGATGTTGGATTACACCCTGCATTTGATTCCCCGTTGAACTTCACATCATAGCATAGGTTCGAACCCGCTCGATGTCCGGAACTATTTTATTCATTTAATTCTCAAAAATTATAACATATATGAGCTTAAATTCGAAGGAAAAGTATTAGGAGCTATTATGAATCTACACTCTTAAAACGAACGAGCGATTTTAACTCCGTCTGAGTTAATTTCACTCCTCCAGTCTGGAAAATGCACTTCTCCAAAAGGAGTGGATACTTTGTGTGTTAAACCTCCGACAAGATCACTCCAAACGAGTGATTTTAATTCAGTCTGAGTTAATATTCATTCCTTTCCAGTGTCGAAAATGCACTTCTCCAATTGGAGCGGATTTCACTCTTTTGTTTTAAGAGTGTATGATGTTCTTAAAAATGAGAATGTTACTCTCAAATTTAAGAACCAACTTTTAACAGTGTAGCACCTCTTGGAAAATCAGTAATACACATGATGAGATTAGTTTCTAATTGTAGGTTTCGAACATTTGACCACCTTTATTCTGTAGTAAATCCTATTTTCTAAACACAAAACCAGTTCTCCTGCCGCTTTAATATAAAAAACGGAGCTGGAATTTTTTAACAATGCTTGGCAACGTATTTCGCACTTTACAAAAGTTTATTTTCTTCTTCTTTTCAAATATCTTCTTTCATTGCAAAAAGATTTGGCTTAATCATCAGGGGAGAAGCACAGTTTTTCCTTATAACAAAATACATAAGTTCAAACAACATACAAACTTTGATGTACTTGATATGTGTACAAAATGACACATATTCATGAAACAAATTTGAGAAATTAACCTATTAATTATGAAAAATGAGTCTTTGCATATTTAATAGAAAAAAAATTACTTTATAGGTTTCAGTCAGTTTACTTTTTATTGTATTACTTTGTCAAGTAATAATGATACAACTTTAAACACTGGCCTTTTAAGAAATTCTTGATACATACTTAAGGAAGAAATTTCATTGTTAATTTAAAAAATTATTATGTAATTACATTCGTAGCTATATTTATCACCTGCAAAATATTTCTACACTGTAAAAAATTCTGTTATATTACAAAAAATTCGTGGCGCAAATTTATAGAAAATATCCGTAATGCTACGAAAAATATACTATAGCAAAAACGGATATAGTTCGTATATTTCAAATATTTTTTTTAAAATCCAAACGAAAATGATTTATTCTCTACGGTTGCAATCTGTATTATTTGTTAAAAATTTTATCTGCTTAAAGAGAAAATGTGTTTTTTGACAAATTAAAATGTATTTTTACAATATATTTTTGTAATTTTATAAAACGAAAGTTTTCTGTTGGAAAGTATCCGAGATATTCTGACTTCTTACATAATTTTCAAGCAGTGTACTTACTATAAAGGTTATTAGTATCTGTAATTACCATATACGATCAAAATAATTATGTAACTGTTAATGAGCTTCTTGATATTGGGTAAAGTATCTTGCTTTAAGTCATTAAAGCAAGCGAGAACTTACTGAATCACTATATGATGTTAAAATATATCTAATTAAAATCTTATGCTCCAAATTTGCCTTTGAGTTAAATATATGTCCTTGTCAATTTTTGAACTAATTCTTGAAGAGTTGATTAGTTAGAAAGTACCCTAATTTGATAATTCATTAGAAAAAATGAGGCGTAAGGTTATCTTACACATTAAATAACTAAAATTCTAATTAATTAAAGGTAATTTTGGGCTGGAAAACATTTTAATTACTGTGTGATCAGATTACGTGCGCGTGTTTATTGTGTTATTGATTGAGTAAGATAAACTGTAAAAGATTTATTTATTTTGTACAAAATAAAGTTAGATCTTTGCTAGATTGTAGCTTCTACACTTAGTTTATAAGGTAAACCGAAACAAACATACGTAGTCTAAAATTTTGCGGATAAATTTTGTTATATCTGTGTAGTAATGTCAGATTGTCACATAAAATCTATTATTCACTGCAAAATTTATAAAAACTAGCAACTAGATTTCCAATTTAAAAGCATCAAGTAAATTAATATTATATGTTGAAACGGTTTTCAGCCATAAAGACTCCGTTACCATAACCCTCACACCACACTAAGAAAATACTATGGTGTATGACAAATGACAAAGAATGCGCCCTCTGGAAGGGAAGAGCACAGGCTTCATAGCCCGTTACCCCGCTCGCCAGAAGTGACACAGTCACAATAGACACACAAAGAAAGGACAACACAAACACATTTATTGACAAACACAAACATCAATGCCTTACCGGGATTCGAACCCGAACACAGAAGCTCCAAAGGCTAGCTCCCTAACCGTTGTGCTGCCGGGTCAGCAAATACTATGGTGTAACATCATATGGAACTAGTTTCCGAGTAATACAGTTTAAAACTGCATATTTATGTGGGGCGGAAACTCCCTGTAGAATAACGATATTTTAACATTGCGTGAGACCTTGATTATACATACTCTTTCACTCTCCATTACGTCATTTTACAGAAAATGAGAGCTTGACTATAATTCCCCTCATATCTATTGTCCCCAATGGTTAAGTTAAAATTGAAAGTTGATAATATAGTTGTTGTTTTTGAATGTAAATGTTATTTAATAAATAATTGATACGTATTAGTTATTATTGATATTATAGAAATTAATGGTCGTCTTCACATTTAAAATGTGGTTTCAATTATTGTGCTTTTTTAATTGTTATTTAGATTTTTTAAAACTTTAAATCGCACATTGTCATTACATTTAACAATTGACAATCTTCAAAATTATGTTTTATAAAATTGGCACTTTGCTAAATCTCAAAGACTTATCAGCAATACTCATTCTAAATGTACAGTTCAACATAAGATACACACTTAAAAAAGGACTCATTACCATTACAATATGATAGTAGAAAAGGCGCCATCACCCAGTGCTGTGAATAAAATGCTTGTGTGTAAAATGTATAAATTTATTGTGTGTTACCGGCAAAATCGTTTGCATCACTAGCAGTGATTTAATGCACCCATCTTGTCAGTTTAAACGCTATTGGAGTAAGTTGTTCATGAGATTCTGTAGCGTCGGTCGTGAAAATATCAATTTGCTGTAAAACAAACATAACATCACTGTTATGTTAAAAAGTAACAGCTAAATGTCTGCAATTTTACAGATTTTTTTTAAGTAATAATAAAGAGCCATGCGACTTTAAACCCAATTGGAATCCAGTTATTTCAGTGAAATTTCCCATTCTAATTTCTTTGACATCAATCCCTGTGTTTAATGTTTACGCTGATAGAAGGGTAACCCAATATAATTAGGATATGATTAGACTAAAACCTTAATCTCATTTTCCTAGTTAAATTAATAAGACCTCAGTTAGTTTATTGGATTTTCAATACTAATATTACGAAATTAATTAGGTCACACATCCATATTCTTAGGATTTATGCTGTGCAGGATTGCTTTGCAGGATTCTTAGGATTTATTACTTCCAGTCGGATCCGTTAGTTGTTGCTTTATCATCAGATGTTTGCCCGAACCTCCGAATAGGGTCCCTTTTTATGCAAATAAGTTTTAACAAAAACACACAGAAAATAATACTTTTATTTTTATTGATAAGACAGACATTTGTGTTTTAGCCAACATGGATTAAAACCCTTGGAACTACTAATTAAGATTTATAATTAGCTTAAGACTTTATGATTTATTAATTGGTTATATAACCTAAGTTTCCGTTCAAAATTCATTTGGCAAAAAACATTTAAATTAAACTGAAAAATATGCAACATGCATTGAGTTTTTATTGTCGCAACTTTATTTGAAATTATTTTGGGGGATTTTTATGTATCAGTATTTTTTTATAAATGCCGGAATGAGAATAAGTCCTTCATATTTATGAAATAAATTTAAGGAAATCTTACACATTATCTCAATTACTGTTAAATATTAACATAAAGCAGTAAAATTTCAAAACTTTAACAACATATTTATTAAAAAAATTAGTAACAATATCATAAGGAATAACAATTATTAATTAAGAAATACTTTTTAGCAAGTAGATAATCTTATATAAGATATTTGCCTCATAATAAATAAACTTACAAAAACAAGTTGTTGATAGTTAGATTGGTAGCCTTACAGACAAAAAATTCTAAAAAAAATAATTTTGGATAAAAACAACCCTTTCGTAACCTTATCAAGCCATTGCTAATACATATTCCTTAATACATATTTAATTTGCATACTACTATTCCTTAACCATGTTTTTTTATTATTTACATGGTATTATTGTACAATTTTTTTCAATTAACTTTTAATGCAAACACTTATAATTGCTCTATTATAACTTAAATTAACATCTTATGTTCAATTGTATTACAAAATATGTAGAAAAGCAAGAAATGTGGTTTTTTAAATGATTAAAAAATTGCTTTGCATTAAAAAAAACTATGAAAGTTCTGAGAAATTCAATCTCTGAAAAACATTTTTGTCATACGTAAAATCTGCGTGTTTGTTGCGAAAATCATTTAAAATAAAAACCCCTCCGCCTGATGAAGCGAACTGCAGTGTAAATAAATCGATTATTTATTCAGTTACAAATAGATTCGAAAACTTTTTCAACTCGAATTCCCGTTCAAGGTACCGAATTGCTGTTACTCAAAATCAACATAGAAATATATCATGTTTATAAAAATAACCTTTATAAATAGAAAAGGTGTTCCCGATTTCTAGAAAGATGGAAAAAAATGAACAGAATCCAAAACTCAGGGGAATTGAACTGAAAATATTACTTAGCTTTATTCATGAATGTTTTCCAGTATATTAACTATTAAGAAACAAATAGTTATATTAAATATATTTGTATGTTTCGTGAAATATTTTAAGCGACAAAAATCAATTATTTAACTAGTTTTCAGTCAAATTAATTGTAAACTAAATTTATTAGTTATTGTTACATGTTCAAAAAGTTTTTTAATTGTCTTTTGAGTTTAGTAAAATGTTAAAATATGTTTATGATAAAATTATGTTGCTCTATTCGTTAAACTAAAAGAAAAAATAGTTTTTAATGTACAATCTCATTAGCAATGAATACCGAATATTTGATTTAAAAATAACTTCAGCATTAATCACAAGATTGGTGAAAATTTTAAATGATGAAATTTTGCAAAAAAGAAAACATTCCAGTTCCTTTTTAATCTATTAAAAATTATTCCTTTTCTGTGTTTATGCTTTAAAGTAATTAGATATCAATTTACATACTCTTATATTTTATTTTTTAATTACAATCAAAGCGATGATAGGTTATTTGAAACTAAGATTAAACAAGAATAAACATTCATGTGATAGATTACTATGTATAATAACCATTATTCTTTCAAACACAAAACTGCATTATAATCAAACTTCTTTTTTAAAAATTAAAGATATTGAAATATTATTTGAAACTGAGAATTTATAAATTCAAGAATAATTCTCTTTTAGCACTAGTTATCAACATAAAAATGATAACACTTATTGGAAACTAAATATTAACACTAATCAAATCAGAAAACAAAGAAAATAATTTTTATACTAATATATTTCTACACACTTAATTCCTTCTCCAAACTCCCTATTCTATTGTAAGTGAAATCTGCACTTTGTAGATTTCAGTGGATTAGATTGTATTAGAAGACTTATTTTGTGTTTGATAAGGATAGAATAACATTAACTTAATTTCTTTTAATTTCCGGAAAACATGATACCCAAGAAAAATACCAATTGCCTCTTTCAAACTAGGAGATTTATCTTTGTGTAAATTGTCTTTTTCTTGTAGTCATTTGTAGAGGTTTTTATAGTATGTTTCTTGGTATACAATGAAAGTGCTGTTTTCTCAAAAGTAACATTGGACTTGACGAAAGTCAGTATTAATGTGAAGTTTTTGACGTTGAAACGTTACGTCTATGTTTACGTTGACAGACGTCAGCGTTTAATAGGTAGTGAAGACAAGTATTTATATGAGGATCCCTTTATAATGAACTCTTTTCAGCAATGCAATTAAACTACACCCCAATTAATTAACAAACAAAAAACATTTTAACACCTTATTTGTAAACTTTTATATTCTATTTTTGCAAAAAAAAGTTTTGTAGTATGCTATTACTTTGCAAAGAATGTACATTTCTGAATAAAAAAGCATGGCACATACTTTTTTTGAATATCTAATTTCTCTTAAATGACATAATCTGTTATTGCATATAAAATATAAGAAAATTATTGTTTAATCATTTAACAATAATATGAAAATTTATAAATTACATTTCAATATAATCTAAGTGTATTGTATATTACAATTAACAATGTTTACATTTAATTTTTTCATTGTAGTTTTTAGCTATAACTTATATACAAAGCAAATACAGTTATAGCTGATATGTTCCTAAGGCATTTTTGCAAGAATATATTTTTCATTATAAATAATTTTAAAATTTTACTGTCGTTGATATTTTTTTTATATTTTATTATTTCATAAATATCATAGTTTGAAATAAATTGATTCATCGAAAGTATATACAAAGTTTACATTTTCATAGAAAGCTTCCTATATTGATTAACTTGTCTACCAATGTTTGTCTTTTACAAACTTTGAGCTTTATCACTAACTAGTTTGACGAGGCTTCTTAATCCAGAGAGCCCAATGGGATTTTCGATTTAACATTACATTCGCCTGGAGAATAATTCATTTACTTTAGCAAGGAAGATGTTAATCAATTACATTTGTTTCTACAGAATAACATGGTTTCAACAAAAGACGGCTGTTTCTTAATAGTTCTTGACTTCTCTGTTATTCTTGACGGTGACTATTTAAATCAACTATATTTTTTAAGTCCAAAAATTAGAATAATCAAAATAAAAGTTCTAAAAATTGCAATTTTGTGAAAAGAGAATTTTTTCTCTGCATTCCCAGGATTGCTAAATTTGTGTTTTTGAAGACAGATTGGTTGGTAGGTTTACATATATTTTCAGGCTTGTGTGCTTGCTCAGAAAGCCGCTTGTAAACCTTCGTCAAGTAAGACAGTCAAACACACACACACACACACAGGTTGTCCTTTTGTGGAAAACGAGGACTATGTCTAGTTGCTATGCAACCGAGGACGTGGTGAAGGAATGTGAATTTCGGAAATATCTTTACTGATTACACATTAGGGCACATGCAGCATTATATTTCACCTTTGAAAAATTGATTTTTATAATTTTTTAACAATATGTATTTTTCAAGGGTAAACGAGGACGTGGTTATACACAATTTATACACACCGGCAACTGCGGTCATTTTTACACACATATCACTTTACTATGAAACCGAGGACATCGTGAAAGAATAAGAATTTAGAAATAATTTACATATTTATGAATTAAGACACGTCCTGTAATACAGTTTTAACTTAGAAATCATTATTATTATTTCAGTTATTTCCGAAGTGTACAATTTGGCAGGGTAAACGAGGACGTGTAAGAAGTATATACACACCGGCAACTGCGGTCCCTTTCACACACGTATCACTTTGCTATGGAAACGAGGACATCGTAAAATAATTAGAATCTATCAACTATTTCCACAATTATCTGTTTTAGAACAAATCCTTTGTTATATTTCAACTTAAAAATTATTATTAATACTTTTATTATTATTACATTTATTTCCGAAGTGTACAATTTGGCAGGGTAAACGAGGACGTGGTAGAGGTATATACACACCGGCAACTGCGGTCTCTTTCACACACGTATCAGTTTGCTATGGAAACGAGGACATCGTCAAAGAATTTGAACTTATGAATTATTTTTACAGCTATCTTTATTAAGACGAATCCTTGATTATATCTCAACTTAAACAATAAGTTCTGATAAAAATAAAATAAACTAATTTCCCTAAACGTTATATATCTGATGTCGTTAAGTCATCTAATCGATTTAAAAATCATTATTATTTAATTTCCAAAGGTTTTTTAAGTAACATCAGATATATAATTTTAAAGGAAATTGGTTATTTTAGTTCTACCAGAACTTCTCGATGAAATTGCAGTCATAGTAGAATAGTGTGTAATAAACTAACCCCCATCCCCCAACCTCCACGGATGTAACATAAAATAATTTTACTGTTTTTTATATCAAAATAATAGTTTTATTTGCGTTTTTACTTATTATTGATAGTTTTTATTTATTAAAAATGTGTCTATGAACACATGTGGCTGCAAAACGTCAATGATGTCAACTAAAAAAAATCTGCATTCGTTGAATAAAAAACAAATTGAGAGTAATGTAAAATCCAAATAAAACGAAATTCGCAAACTGCGAGGTATTGTATACATTATGGATAATCAATACCGTAATAATCTGAAATCTATATTATGGACTATTGTTTTCTTAAGGTAGGCGAATACCCAAAATTCTAACATTTTTAATATTACTTTAATCTTTTCCAAATTTGGCATAGAAATTTCAAATATAATGAATAATACTATTTAGGCATTTTTTTATTTAAATATAATTTATTTATTTTAAATAGTGTTTTTCAACTAAAAAGAAGATGTTTTTAGCTAACAAGTCTACCACATAGAATTTTCCTCCCATAAACATTAATTATGTGTTAAATTCTTCGTTTTGAACTGATACATGCAATGACCCTCTAGAGTTATCTACAAATTACAAGAAAAGAGGTTATGAAGAAAAATGTTATGAATTAGCCTTCCCCCCCCCCCCCCCTCCAAAAAAAAAAGATTTTTTTTCCTAATAACTTACACTTGGACATTTTTTTTTTAAAAAAAGAAAAACTACTGTATTTAGACCAGATGTTAGAGGCTTATAGCACAGATATAGATTGTAATAGCATCTGTAAAAAATTTCAGGTAAATTAATGTAAAACTTTTTATGCTAGAAGTGTTAGCGTAAAATCCCTTTTTTTAGTTGAAAAATACCGTTTAAAATAAATCAATTATATTTAAATAAAAAAATGCCCAAAACGCATTGTTCATTACATCTGAAATCATTATGCCAAATTTGGAAAAGATTAAAGTAATATTAAAAATTTTAGAATTTTGGGTACTCGCCTACCTTATACTGTAGGCGAGTACCTTATACTACCATATTACTGTATTAAATATACTAATAGTTTTACAACAGCATTCATCACATAATGGAAAATTTAAAGTGAGTAACATTTTTAATATGAAGACGACCCCTTAGTTAATTGTTCACAATGTCAATAAGGTCCGATTGTAAAGGGTGACAAACGGCTGAAATAATCACTAGTGGTACTTTTTTTTATTTCCGCAACTGTACATATATATTCCAGCTTGTGTGCTTGTTCAGAGAACCGCTTATAAGCTTTCGTCAAGTGGGACAGACACAGAAAGAATTTTTACAGTCACAAAGAAAGGTATAACACATAGACAAATAACAACATTTATTGACGGTCACAAACATCCATGCCTGACCGGGATTCGAACCCTACCCCAGCTTCTCCACAGGATAGCATCCTACCGATTGAGCCACTGGCTTATGTCTTTGGAGAAATTTTTTCTACTTTTGCGGTTTTGTTGTATTTTTCACTTCAGCGACTTTGAAGATTCGACGATAACAGTTATCTATCTTTTAAAGTTGATAAATTGAGTTAATAAAAGAGTCAATCCATTACAAATCACCCAGACATGTTGCTCGACATTTTTCATTTTCATATTTTTTTACTATATATTTCCTAATACTAGGTGAGTTCAAAGCCAAAGTAAAATTTTTTTGGAGCTTATAATTTTTTTTGGAGGCCATTTTAACTTTGCTTCAAAGCCGATTTTTGGCTGAAAACTACTATCACTTAAATGCATAACTCTGTTGATTTGAATGATGCTATAAATAGTTTGCCAGCACATAATATTATCAAATTATTGAGGAAGCGGGAGATAAAAAAAATCACAACTGAAAAATGAAAATTGGCTTAAAACGGGAGTTTTAGCGCTGAAAATTTGGTAAAAGGAAAGGAGACTCGCCTTAAATATTTTTTTTCCTGTATAGACTAACTACTTGCTGCAGACGTTTAAAGTTTGAAAAAATTTCTTTATTTTTTTTATAATTTTTCAAAACTGCTGAAAATCGTATTTTCGCCATTTTTAACGTAAAATATCTCAAAAAGGACTGAGTGAAAAAAAAAATGAAATTGATACAGATATTACATCTTTATAATACAAACATGTGACAAAAATTTTGTATTGCATTTCGAACTGGTTCCAGAGACACTGGGCTTCAAAGGCAGGAATTCAAATTTTAATTTTTCAGTTGTGATTTTTTTTATCTCCAGCTTCCTCACTATTTTGGTAATATTATGCGCTGGTTAACTATTTAATGCATCATTATGGTCATTTTCTTTTTTTTTTTATTTCGTCTTGATATCTATAAAATCAACAGAGTTATATGCATTTAAGTGAAAGTAGTTTTCAGCCAAAAATTGGCTTTGAAGCAAAGTTAAAATAGCCACCAAAAAAATTATGAGCTCCAATTTTTTTTTTACTTTGTCTTTGAACTCAGTATTTGGAAATATATGTTAAAAAATTATGAAAATCAAAAATGTAATGGATTGACCCAAAGTTGAGTTCGAAAAGTTGATAGCTTTACTACACACTGCAAAAATATGTTAATATAGAGGCACAATTTTAATTTTCCCCTAAAAATTCAGTATTTTTTAAGTTAAAACATTTTTTAGATATGTAATTCATAACGATAACTTTAGCAGAAAAATACTTTTGGTGGCAATTGATGTAAGATTCATGTAAACTATTTTCTCTTTTGAAAACGTCAAGTTGACAGTTTTACGGTAAAATGTTTAAAAAAAAAAGTGGAAATATTTGGGTTTGATTATTCTCATTCAGAAAATCGGCAAGTCGTGTCGGAAGTTGGCTAGACCAAAACCTCCCACAGAGTGTTTGTAGTGGGTCAAATTGTCACTTCCAGTCAACCGGCCTCTTACCTACCCCCTCCCCACCCCCTAACGAAAAGGGGCGAAGATAATTATCTCCCGAGGCCCGATATGTTTGAGGCATGGGGGGTTTGAGGAACCAGACAAAATAAGTATTTTTTGAAAGCTTACAGCCGGCTGATTACGGAATGGCTTTCGTTGGAGCTGAAATATAGGTAGCTTTCGATGAAAAAATTTTGTTCAAACTAAAATTTTTACCAATATTTTTACATTTTACCTTAAAACTATCAGCTTGACGTTTTCGACGTACAATGACGAAATAATCTGCATAACATACATCAATTGACACCAAACCCGACATTTTGATAAATAGTAGTGAATTTTGGAATAAATTTCGGGGAAAAACGTAATTTTGCTACTTTTTCACATCTTTGAATGTTGCGGTTAAACTATCAAATTTTCGTTTTAGACGAGACGAAATTATTTAGGGGAGAGTGTTGTACCCTGGGACAATTTTTACATTTTATTTTTTTTCTTCGATAATTATTGTCAAAATAAAAATTTAAAAGCAGCATTTCAACACATCAATATATTCCTCTATAATATATATTTTTAAATTCTGGCAGCTTGAAATTAAAAAATTGAAACTCATTTAAAGTAGAGAGGATAAACTGTCCCAAGGTACAACATGATGTTGTACCTTGGGACATGCTTTATAATTCAGTCAATAGTCATACACTTGAACTAATTTGTGTCAGGAAACAAACTTTATTTCAAAATACATCAGAATATGTTCTCTTTAGAACATTTCATCACATGGAAGGACAAAGATTTATCAGGTGTTGCCAGAATTATATTTTCAAACTTCAATCATTATAAAATATATCCAAAACAAAGCTGAGTTGTATTTTACATTTTTTGTGGAATTGCTCTTAAAATGAATAATAATTATGTTATTTATCCAAATTATTAAGAATCATGAATATGTTGTACCTTGGGACCTGTACCAAGGTACAATACGCTTTACTGTTACAATACACTACATGGTTTAAATAAAAGCAAGATAGTGGCCAATCTAAATGCATTATCATTATTTTCTCATAACCAAAATATTTTTAAATCTTCTATTTTATGAAGAAAATAAAATGCAGTTGACTTTTTGTAAAAGTACTAAGGCAAAAAATTATATTAGAATGAGAAAAATATTTACTTTGGGGTATTGAAATATTATTTTTTGTCACCAATTCATCAGTTCAATTATGCTAGTGTTAAATTTTATTATGATGATGTCTGTTGGTTAAGGCTACTATTAGAAATAAACAATGTATGAATATTGCCAATAGATTCTTAGAAATTGTCAGTGTCCCAAGGTACAAGCGTCCTAAGGTACAACGCTCTCCCCTACTTACAATTCTGCTTTAATTGAGACCAATGTTTTAAACAATTAGAAAAATACAAGGAGAAAAAAATGTATGGCTCTCATCTAGATTAGGTTTGATTTATCGTCGCACTAGAGCTACACGAGGGTATTGGTGACGGGCGTCGTATTTTCGAACCACAGTCAAGTGACGAGCCAAGACCTGTATGGGCACCCAACGCAACCGTTAAAGGGCGACATCGTACGCAGCGTTAGGACTTTGAAGGCTATTTAAAGTGCACTCCCTTACACGGGGTATTATTCGTCGGACATTTTTGGCTGCACGGGCCGTTTATAGGTCGGCAGTTATTTTGGCGATGCCCGGACCCGAACCTGGGACCTTCCGCAAGCTGGGCGAGTGCCTAACCGACTGGGCTCTCCGGCCTTCATCTATAAATAGTATGTTCTCCTGTAGTCATCAAACATAGATGCTGATCAGATCAACATCAACCACATGGCTCTCCCGTGGCCGAGTGGTTTTGCATCGTATTCGAGATTGCCTATTGAGTATTGTCATTGATTTTCTTCAGTAAATTTAATTATATTTTTTGTTTTACATTTGTAAATTTATTTGCTTTTTAACAATAATTATGTAAAATTACTGGTATGTAATTATGGTTAGGCGGTAAAAAAAAAGCAGAGGAAAACTAACTACTGAAAAAAAAGCTAATTAATTTTTAAAAAAACTAATGTGTTTGGTCTTATTGCACGTGCATTCGACAATTATAGTTGTGTATAGTTGAGGTTGTAGGCTGAGTTTTTAATAAGGGTGTTCCTTATTCTTCCATGCTAAATATGAAATATATTAGGTAATAAAACTATGGGGATCAAAAACCCGTAATGGTGATTTTGTGTTTTCTACACGTTTTGAAGGGAGCTGATTATAACCAAAAGGGGTCGGGTTTATACACAATGAGTCCGTCCGTATGTATATTTGTCTGAAACCACTACAGGGGAGATTTCATGTCTATGGGTGGACAAAGGATCAGTGCATCCCTCAAACAGGTTTTCAAACAATGGACGGTTTCGTACTTGTCAAGGTAGCTGGTCGCACCTGTTTGCAATTTGAGAAAATGTGTTTTGCATTGGTGGTAGCAGCAAAATTTGCATCGTGGAAACCTATTTCGTGTTTGGATAAATTCTAGTTTTTTTTCTGTTTGAAAAATATATATTTCAAACAAAAAAAAATCTTTCAAATAAGATTTTATGAAAAAGTGAAATAATTACACTATAAATTGGATGCTCAATTACAACATTCACTCCAGCCTCTCTATATTTAAAAAAAAAAAAGTTTTCATTGACCTTCTTGATATAAAATAAAGTATACTTCTCGGAAATAGATTTAAGCACTTTTTTTAACAAAGAAAATAAAAGTTTTTCAACATATCTGTTTATTTGGCATTAAAAATGTTAAATATTTCATTTTCAAGTTTTTAACTTTACAGGTCATACCTTTGTTAGAAATTTGGTGTGAGAAAGTTTATTATAGTAACTAATAGTAAATAATGGTATTGCTTCCAATGGTTATATAAAAAAAAGCTACAAAATAGGATTATTTATTATTCGATGTGAATAATAATTTCCAAATATGTGGACAAAACGGTCATCAATGAAAAAGTTAAGAATATAACTTATATGTTTTTACTTTTTTTTGCATGCATTATGTGTCTTCCGTTTTTTGTAATTCAACGATTCATTTCAAAGTAAGGCAAGCGTAAAATTGAAAATAAATCTCCGACTTGATGTTAGCAATGATGTTATTCAGAGAATTTAATATGTAAACAAAACTTTGAATTATCCGTAAACTTTTAAAATTAATAAATCTTCCACACCAATTTTATAACGCAAAAGGTAATGTCCGTTAATCTGTCTGTCCGTCACCTACTTTCATAGCCCAAACTACAAATGCTACAGATGAGTTTGACATATCAACAAAATCTGCGCATTGAAAAGACATTGAAATTCCCAGAAAAAAAATCGAATTCGAAGTATTTCAGTGAGCGTGTTTAACCCCATGAATGACAATAATTACAGAGCTATCGTTTTCATTTTTGGTTTTTCTGGAATTACATTTAGTTGGGTGATAATTTGATCGAATTATTTTAATTTAAAAAATACTAGAAGTTCTAAGTAATTTTGGACACACATTTCCATCGTTAAAAAAATCCTTAATGCTTATTTAAGGGGCATAAGAAGTCTATTTCATTGGAATTAAATCAGCATTGCCACTTCTAATAACAATCGTACGAGAAATTTTATTGATATTAAATAAAGAGGAATTTAAGGAAATTTATTTATGTGATAAATCAGTTAGAAGTGACGTTTTAGATACTATTTTCATGGTTAATTATTTTTTTATGTATGTAATAAGAAAGATGTAAAAAGAGTATAATTTTTTTTCATAAAAAAAATCTGCAAAGTTTCGCTGTATTTTTAAAACATCATTTTTACTAAATATGTTTTCTTCGTACTCCAACTTAGTTTAAAAAACGATAAATAATATTAATCAAATTTGGGAAATAAAGTTAATGAAGAATGGGTAATTTGGTGACCAGTGTTACCGATAAAGAGGCGATTTTGAGGCATCTGTCTGGTAGAAAGCATTCGTTCAATTTTTCCATAGAGTGCCGGCAAGCCATTCCGGCCCATTAAGTTTTACCTTGATGAAAATGTTTGTATATTATTTAAAATTTGATGTCGAACAATTTTATTGAACTCAACAGCAGCTATGTTCGATGGAAAGTGGTAATTTGACCTAATTTAAATACATTTAAAAATTATTAAGCTGGTTTAACTTATTTTAGATGTTCAGATTCATTATTTTTTAATTAATAAAATGTTCTTTGGCTTTCTGTGTTTACCAAAATTTTACAGAAAAACCCTCAATAAAAATGTCAAATGTTTTACATATTCTCCTAAACAAATTTAATAAAGACGCACAAATCCAGATGCATAGCTAAACCACTAATCTGAGCTAAACACCAAAGAAAAAAGAAACTTTTCCTAAACTGGTCAGTCAGCAAATAATAAAAACAAGTTTCTTATCTACTTTGCTTTTCAATGGGGAAGACCCCTTCTACAGAGGGCTGCAAACTGCCACAACCATTGAACCGGTCTTTTGCAACACCCCCCCCCCTCACCCCCCCTCCCCTTTCGAGAAGGAGCTGATTACGGAATGTCTTTCCTTGGGGCTGAAATCCGGAGCAGGGATTTTTTGAAATGTACTATTTTTCGGGAAAAAAACGCAATTTTTGCTTCTTTGTCACTTTTTGAATTTTTGCAATAAAACTATCAAATTTTCGTTCTTCAATTGATACCAATTTCTGAGGTAATTAAAAAAATAATCGTAATTCTTTTAAAGAACACAATTTTTTTTTTTTTTGGGGGGGGGGGGGGGAGTGCAACTTTCGGGGGGGGGGGAGTCACTTTTTTTAAAAACATTATTGCCGCGTATCGTAGCACTATCAACGTTACGGTTTACATGTTTAACAATAAAATAATCTATATGAAATTTTTACTATGTGACATATATTGCTTTCGCAAACTAAATCACACCTTATCTTAAATGTCCATTTAATATATTTTATATTTTCCCACATTGAAAAGATTTCTAGTAGACAACGCAACCTCATAGATGCGCCAGGACACTGAAATGGGACTGATTTAACGTGCTCTAGTCTCCACTACACGGAGTATTTTTAGTTTGAAGCATCTGTCTTGAAAGCATTGGTTCAATTTGTCCAAAGAGTGCCATCAAGCCATTCCGACCCATCAGGGTGTTATCTTGATAAAAAATTTAACATTAAAGTTTGTTTTTCTTTAAAAATTTATGCCGAATAATTTATTTCAACCCAACATACAGTGCAGCAGACATTTTCGATGAAAAGTGGTAATTTCGACCAAATTTAAATTTATTTAAAAATTAGCAAGTTGGTTTCATTTATTACGGATGATCTGTTTCATTATTTTTAATTAATTAAGAGGTACTTGGTTATTCTTTGTTTACCAAAATTTTTCACAAAAACCCTCAATTAAATTATGACACACACAGTCCTATTTTTTATTTTCATTCAAGGCTGTAGTGGGGGGTATACGGAGTGGTATACCCAGTGGTTTTTTTTAAATAGAGTAGAGTAGTTTTTTTTAAATAGATAATAATTTACTCTGTGATTATTTTCCAAATTAGCGTGAACCCTTTTTTTTTTTATTAGTTTGACACTTTATTTTAGTTTGGAAAAATAATAATAAATTCAGCCAGTTGATCTGTTTGTACCAAAGAGGTATGTAAGATCATGGTTGGTAAACCATTGGGGGGCAGCGACTGTTGTCCAATCAAAAAGCAGTACGAGGGTGAGAAGAAAAGAAATCTCGCTCTGTTGTTTGGGATATTTTTTCGGAAAAATAAATAATATGCTTATTTTTCACATTTCTATGTTATTTACCTTTCCCCCCTTTTCCCTCTAATTAGTTAAGAGCAAGATTTAAAAGATAAGTTTATTTTATGTGCAGCGTAAACCAAGTTTCTTTTCTATAATATATCTTGAATAACAGATGATGCATATTTGTAAATTTTAATACCAAGCACCAACTCGTATTAAGAGTATACCCTCTCATTTTTTTTTAATTTTGACACAGTATACCCTGTGCAAATTTTAGGAATACAGCACTGTTTACATCATTTTACACTGTTTCTTTTCCGTTTTTACAGTGTAGTTCGCTAATCAACTGAATAAAAAAATATGTCAAATGACATCAGTTATTAAAATTAATTTTGCAAATCAAGTAAAAGTTGTCAACAAATCATGACGGTCAAGTACAAGTTTATTGCGAGGTTCAATTCAACTAAAATCAAATGTTTTTAATTTATTAAAAAAATGCAGCTTACAGAAGAAAACTAAAGTACTAACTTAAATAATTGTTTTGTAATTTAAGATACAATATTCGCAATGCGTCGAACTCCGGGCTTACGCTTTTTACGTCTTCCGTCCTAATAGAAAAAAAAACGACTGATACAAACAAAAAAAAAGGAAATGAAATATTTTAATTTATTTTCACAAAATTAAAAGTTTGTAGTGGTAGAAAAAAGTTGGCAATCGAATAAATAATGTCGGCATAATGCTTTCTTAATGGATTTTTTTTCAAGAAGTTTTTAATTTTTTTAATGCATTTCTTTATTCGAATTATTTTCTGAATCACTCAATCACTCTAATAGCGATATGCTGAATCTTTTGGTGTATCACACTTGTCTGTAGCATATGTAGTTTAGGCTGTGAAAGTGGACGGACAGACAGACGGATGGGCAGAGCCTTTATAAAAGCTTTTATTCTTTACGTTATAAACGTAGTATAGAAGCTAAAAACTGACTATTGAGAAAATAAAGGTTTTACATAAGCTTTTACCGTGGAAATGCACTACTATTAAATACAGAACTGAATTTTGCCTTTTTTTTTATCTTTCAATATCAATTAACTGGAGCAGGTGCATAAAATTTTAAACGCCGAAATAGAAGTAATTAAAAAAGTTCAGTCTGTCAGACTGACTGAAGAACTGCAGACGGAAAGCTCGTCTCTGGTTGGTTCGCAGTTCAGTTTTAACTGCGCGTGACTGACCCAGCAACATCGAGCATTCTTAATAACTTAAATCACTACTTGACTGATTTGGTTGAATTAAGCTACGAGGTCTATTGGCGACTAGCGTCGCAAATTCGAAAACTGGTCAAGTGACGAGCCGACACCTGAGCTGGCACCCAACAGAACCTTCGGGTGACATTGAACGCTTCGTTAAAATCATCACATGAAGACCTCATTTATGTTCTAACTCTAAAAGAGAAAAAAAAAAGCTCGTCGGTTCTCTCATTTATGACGATCCATTTGCTTAAACTTAAATCATTACAATAGTAAACCGCGGATAATTTGGACACATTTTAAATAATCAATTATTTAGTCCAGTGAATAGAGACTCAAAAAGGGGGTTTACCATACAAACGGACCGGTATCGCTGATTTTTTATATGTTGTTTGTGACCCCTAGGTAGTAATAAATATGAGTTTTCGCCATCCTCTTTCTATTGCTTTTTCCGCCACTTTGAAAAAACATTCGAAATTCCGCCCATTTTCAAGTTTTTGGCCTATAACTTTTCTCTTAATCATTTTTAAAGAGAATTTTTCGACACTAAGTTGTAGAAAACAAAATTATATTCAGAAATTGGTGTCAAAAGTGTTTTTCTACGACAAATAGTTAAAGAGCTAAGAAGCAGCAAAAAGGGAGTAAAATCGGGTGTTTCGAAAAAATTTTACGTTGCAACGACTTTCTATCACTGTAACTCACACTCACATAAGATTTCATTTTAGCAATAAAATATGATTTTACAAATCGTTGAAAATTTAATTTTCTATAATATACACTTATCAAAAATAAGTTTCTTATAGATTGCATGAAAAAAAAATTACAAAAACACAAAAAAAAGGGCAATTTTCAAACGACGATATTCAATGTTTTATCTTTTAACCCATAGCTCATTCAAAGTGTATTTTTCAGTATTTTTAAGAATACAAAACTTGTAGATGATAATTTTTCCCTATAAAATGGTTCTTTTGTGTGTTCCATACGATGAAATATAACGGAGCTACACAGTGCCAAAAATGGCGTAAAAACTTGATTTTCGCCAAGAGTTTTTTACAACAAAGTTTTTTTTTTATTATTGGAATTTTAAGTGGTAAAAAACTCTTGGTGATAATCAAGATATTTCACCAAGAGGCCAATGAAGTATTATGTGAGTTACGGTGATAGAAAGTCGTTGCAACGTAATATTTTCTTCGTAACACCGATTTTACACCCTTTTTGCTGCTTCTTAGCTCTTTAACTATTTGTCGTAGAAAAACACTTTTGACATCAATTTTAAAGAAAATTTTGTTTTCTACATTTTAGTGTCGAAAAGATCTGTTTAAAAATGCTTGGGGGAAAAGTTGTAGGCCAAAAACTGGAAAATGGGCGAAATTTCGAACGTTTTTTCAAGATGGCGGAAGAAGCAATAGAACGAGAGGATGACGAAATCTCACATTTATTACAACCTAGGAGTCAAAAACAACATATAAAAAAATTCAGTGATACCGGACCGTTTGTATGGTAAAACTCCTTTATTTACTGGACTAATTGCCCGACCGTTAATTGTTGGCATTTTGAATCGGGTTGAAAGCTTCCGACAGCGAGCAAAAAAGAGGAGATGGTCAGGTACTAGAAAGAGATGGTAGATAGCGACTCTCACATTAGTTGGGATTAATTTTATTTTGCTAACTGGTAGGATATTTTACCGAAAGTTATTGGAAGCAGTAACTTATTTCATTAATCATTGCTGTTAGTGTGGACAAAGGCGGGACAAGCTTAGGAAGTTAAAATTTATAAAATCCTACAAGCTCGACTTGGAGCTAAAGGAAAATATACGCAGATTTGGCAATTTAGTCTACTAAAAGCGAGGGTTTATTTTTACCACAGAAAAGTATTTTTATGCTTCCCCATTTCACTAATATGATTATTATTTCCAATTTTCCTCATAAAATTAATTCTTCTTCATTTAAGTCAGTCATCAAATAAAGGTTCTTTTAGATAATAAAGAAAAATAATGCTTTCTAAATGACTTTTAACTATGTTTTGACATTTTGAAAATATACCTTTAATTTTCAAATCTTTTTATTTCCTAATTTATATTAATTAGTATAAGATATTTGAGTCGCCTGTTTGCAAAACCTGCCATCTCCATTCAAAAAAAAAAAATGATCACTGATTTTCTACAAAACGTAACCAAAAGAAGATGGAAGTCAAAATACTTTAGTTGTAGAAAAATTTGAACAGTACATTTCAGCGGTTTCTGGTTCCTAGTCTGTAAAAGTTTTTATTTTAACATAAACCAAATTGAAAAACCCACTTTTAGAATATTGGAGGTGATCGGTTTTGCGAATAGGCGACTCATTTAATACATAGTGTGCATTTGTTTTAACCCCTTGGCTTACCTGAAATTTTGCGTTGCCTAGTAATCGTCATTGAAATAGCATTATCTGTACACAGTTGCCTCCGCTCGTCAAAGGAACGCAAGGGGTTAATGTGTAGGATATTTGACACGATGTCATATAAAATTAAAAGGAATATCGGTGTTTTTTTAAATCAATTATTGGAGTCCATGAAATGTTAAAATACGCGAATTAAGCTAGTCAAAGAAGTGTATTTTAATGACGTTGCCAAATCGTTTACCTTTTATCGTACTCTTTTAATAAATATAGTACGACTTTTATAGTTGTAAACTAAAACTAAAATGCATACACTATTAAACATAAAAGTATTTCATTAAGCAAGATTTGGTATGGTTAAAAGTTATGTAACGCATTTGTTAATCAGTTTGTATGATTTTTTTAAAAAAAAATTTTTCATATGCTAGCAACAGCTTGTATACCACTTGGATTGAAACAAGAGAGAGAGGCGACAGAATGAAGTCTCGCTCTTCCCTAGCAATTCCATAAGAACACCTCTGGTTTGCCCCGACTTTCAACACCATGGACCATGTGTGACATACCCCCCGGCCCCACATTCCAGACTGGACCACTTAGTCCCCCCCCCCTCCCCTTTCCCGTATTTCTGGAAAAAGATAAGGGAGTCAGCACAGAGAATCGCCGCTGACAACTGACCTTGCCCCCCAAGTTTTCCCGAAACAGCAAATCCTCAGAAAGAAACCAAACAATGCCTTTTGACTTGTAGAAAACCGTGTCATTCGTGTGTCGCGAGTATATCAATATATAACATAATGTCGTGTATATATAACATATATATTAAATTGGAGAATTATTGCAAAAAATGACTACTAATAACGGTTTTTAATTTAAAATTAATATATTCGATCTCTTCGGCTCATTTTAGGTGATGGTAAAATTTTAGTGTTGAAGATATTAATACGAGTTAATTTTTAATAGCCCACTATTAATAGCTCGTCGAGAGCTATACGCGGGCTACTGTCGATGGGCATCATAATTAAGAACTCTTGTCTAGTGACGAGATCACACCTGAGCGGCCGACTAACAGAAACTTCGGGCGACATTGTACTCCTCTTGCCGTTAGGACTTTGGACTCAACAGATTTAACAAGCAGATATGTCCCAGTGTACTCGGGATACTATTTGATGGGATTTTTTTTATTTCATAATCTATTTTGTAGAAAAGTAACCGAGAGGTGTTCGTAATCGAAATGCGGGCAAATAGAATCGTAGGTCGATGCTCTAACCGTTAAAAAGTTAGTTTGGTTAGGTTTGAGTTATCGTCGCACTAGAGCTACACGAGGCCTATTGGCGACGGGCGTCGTATTATGGAACCACAGTCAAGTGACGAGCCGATACCTGAATAGGCACCCAACGCAAACGTTAAGGGCGACATCGTACGCAGCGTAAGGACTCTAACCGCTAAAAAGACCCCTTCAGCTAGAATGTATCTGGAATTCTGATTTGTGTTCAATTATATATTTATTATCAATTGCTCTAGTGTACACTCTTAACACAAACAAGTGAAATCCACTCCAGTAGGAGAAGTGCATTTTCGACACTGGAAAGGAGTGAATATTAAATCGGACTGATTTAAAATCACTCGCGCGTTTGGAGTGATCCTGTCGGAGGTTTAACACACAAAGGATCTACTCCAAGAGGAGAAGTGCATTTTCCAGACTGGAGGAGTGGAAATTACTCAGACTGTGAGTTAAAATCGCTCGTCCGTTTTAAGAGTGTAGCTTTAGCCCCACCAAGAAGTAAGTTTTTGAGAAATTATTGCCATAATGCAGGCCCCATTTTTATTTTAAAAACCTGACTCGTAATGCCAGGGGAATACCTGATATGTACTACTAGGGAAGAGCGAGATGTTTAGAGGTTAAGGGGTCATAGGAGTCTTTAAAATGTGCAAAGAAGGTACTACAAAGCATAATTGGATCTTTCATGTAATTTTTTAACTACTCAATATATAAGTATAATTTTTTTGTATGTAATTCTACAAGATTTATTTATTATAAAACACATTTTAAAATTTATGAAACTTTAGCCAAAACTAAAATAAATGATATTAAACATAAAGCTATTTGAACACATTGGTATTCAATTTTGAGGTCAAAATTGAAAAAATGACCAAGAAAATGACTTTATATTGTACAAATATGAACAAACAAAGACTTATACCTAAATTCTCAGCTCATTTTTAATTAAAAATTATTTAAAAAAAATTTTAGTCAAAATTTTAAAATTTTTATTAATTTTTTTAGAAAAAAGTTCTTAAAATAATTTCTAATTAAAATTGAGCTGAAAATTTAGGTATAAGTCTTTGTTACATATTTGTGCAATATAAAGTCATTTTCTTGGTCATTTTTTCAATTTTGACTTCAAAATCTGCCGCGCAAGCCTAATCCCAATGTGTTCAAATAGCTTTATGTTTAATATCATTTATTTTAGTTTCGGCTAAAGTTTCATAAATTTTAAAATGTGTTTTATAATAAATAAATCTTGTAGAAATACTTACAAAAAATATTATACTTATATATTGAGTAGTTAAAAAATTACATTACATGAAAGTTTAAACTATGCTTTGTAGTACCTTCTTTGCACATTTTTAAGACTCCTATGACCCCTTAAGGCTAAGATACAATTACATACATTTCCAGGTCTGTATATGCTTGCTATAAAAGCTGCTTGTAAACCCTGCGACATGCTGTATAGAGCTAAACTGAACCAAAGCCTTATGAAACAAAACAGTTTAATTGAGACAAAATTTAAACCTACCCAAATAATTAATCTTCAAACGCACTGCTATACTATCAGCTTTGCATCTAACGGCTAAGCAAGCTAATCACACCAAAAGTGGCATTCAATTTTTATGTTACACAGGGTGGCCCAAAAGTAGGTAATGGCTTAAAATCAAATTCCATTGTAAAGAATTTCGATTATATTATCTAACAAGTTATTTGAGATGTTCGTGTTTAGTTTTGTTGGTTGGTGAAAATAGTCGTATCGGATTCAATGAGCATTCGAGGACTTTGCTTGGTTTGTTTAAGAGAAAGATTCGATTTTGTTTCTTTAATATATAGAGGAATAAAGTTAAAAATACAAATGAAAAGCTTGCACCAAGTTATTGCAACCCGACAAGAGAGCTTACTCTGCCTATTTTTATATTACCTCTAAAGCGCACTTGAAATGTCATTGTTTTAGTAGGATGAAACGTCACTGGTATAGGGAAACGTTAAGTAGTCATTGGGGTTGGATTGTAAAAAAGTGACGTTTCAACCTACCACTGTAAAAAAATCCCTTCAAATTAACGGCTTTAAACTGGCAGCTAAGTTGCCAGAAAAAAACCTTGAAAAATCAGCAACTTTCTGTTTTCAATACTGTCAATTCCATTCGAATAACGGTTTTTTCCCCGTTAAATATTCGTACTTTTTAAAATAGACAAAACTTTTTGCTTCAGGTGCGACTTGAACCCGCAACCAGTGAACTGCAAGCAGAGCGTCATACTAACTAAGCCACCAAATCTCTTGACAGACTGAAGCTAATCGAGGCAATGTTGATTACTTTTTAAGTTTTCCCATACGTGACATCATTTAGAAACTGTTTTTGAGAAAACGGTTTTTAAAGGATTTCTTCCTTGAAAAGATTAATGAAGCTAAAATTAGGCATTTCTGAAGAATTTAAGCTACTTACCAGAAGTATAAGAATATTTCTAGTAAATAGTTAAAATTCTAAATTTTCTAAAATTTTTAAATAAACCTTCAAAACACACCGTAAAATGAGGTCCTTCAACACACACAGGAAAGCGCGGTCCTTCAACACACACAGGAAAGCGCGGTCTTTTAACACACACCGGAAAATGAGGTCTTTCAACACACACCGGAAAGCGCGGTCCTTCGACACACACCGGAAAGCGTGGTCTATCAACACACACCGGAAAATGAGGGCATTCAACACACACCGGAAAGCGCGGTCCTTCGACACACACCGGAAAATGAGGCCATTTGACACATACCGGAAAGCGCGGTCCTCCGAAATATGCTAATATTTTCAGTCGTAAAGAACATAAATATTATAAACTTTAGTGTAAATTAATTGTAAAGAGTTATTACATGATTTAATAATATGAGAACGGGTGTTACAATAATTGGATATAGCAACAGAGGAATAAATAACTGAACGTATTCAGCTATTTTATTTCGGAATTTTTTTTTAAAAGTTACCAAAATACTTTTTAAAGGAATAGTTTAGAAAGTTATAAAAATTGCATTGATATGTATGGTATTTTCCTTTTTTTATTTAAAAAAAAATTAATGTCACTAAAAACATTTAATGTCCTTTTTCCCTGTCTTAGAACGCAATTCCGAAATCATTCGTAAAAATAAAAAAGAATAGTACTGTCATAAATTATTAAACAGCTATTAATTTTATTTTATAATTATTTTAAAGTTTATATTATTCATGTGCTCTGTCATACACGTTATCGTATATTAAAATTTGAATAGATAAGTAAAAAATATTTTAAAGGGCTTTGTAAAATATTATTAAAAACTAACTGCATAAGTATTCGCATCAAATGTATTCGTCTTAGTACAAATTATTCTGTGAAATCGAACGGTGTGTATTTTAACTATAAAGACATCAGAACCGAGGACGAGCCACGTGATATGTTTTTACCTCGATAAACCGAGGACCCGCATTTTCCTAGCTGATACACACTTCCCTTTATACACCACACGCTAAAAGCATAGGCGGTGGAAAACGGGGACAAATTTCAAATTGCCCCTGGGTTCGAGGTAAGACATCAGAATGACATCCCGAGACCCATCCCGTAGCCAGTCAAACCGAGGACGTCCTCGTTTTACCGGAGGTCCTCGGTTGGAAGGTGTGTAAACTGGATTAAGTCCTCGGTTTCCACGAAACACACACACACACTCACATGCACACATATACGTGACAGATGCTGCCATCTATCGCGCGCCACCTCCACAATTTAGACATGCCCTGAAGGCTTTGAAGACAGAAGAGTCCACCTTTCGGAAATTGTAGACAGCTATATTGAACTATAGCGGTGATCATTTTTTTCACCCTTACTTTAACTAATTTTAATTTTACGGTAGTATTAAAAAATTATTTGAATTACTATTGATATGTATTTCCAAATAAACAAGAGGAAATTCATTTCATATATGTTGATTAACTAAGAGTAATTATTTATTTATCGCAAGTATGAAACTTTATATGTTATGGACTCCTTCCTCCCGAATAAAGAAAAATCTTAGGTACTTGAAAATAATGAATCAGTAGTAGTTCTTTTAACTCTGTTATACTGTCTCACTTAAATTCCTAAATATGCCGTGACTTTTCTTCGAATCTTGTAGATACAAGATCTTCTTGTAGATTTTGTCTACATTGCGCAAATTTTGATGGAGCAAAAGACAGTTACCTGTTTCTAAAATTGCTCAATAAATTTTTAAGAAATCCACTTCCAACAATACTTTATTCCGGATTTATTGCATTTTCACTCTTATCCTTTAATCTAACTTCAATGCATTTTCTTCCAATACTTTAGTCAAAACAACGTGTTTGCAAACATTTTCCTAAAATATTTTTATGATGTATACCAAAGTCTCCTGGAAACCTAATACAAAATATTTCTTCCACTTTTATTACTGGAACACAGACCACCAGAAGAAATATATAAAATAGGGCTTTAAACTTTGGGTAAAACTTGAACGAAAATAAAATCAAATAAAAGTGTTATTGAAAGTGCCCATAAAGAAGATCCAAAAATTGGCTTCCGTTTATTCTATTTTTATGGTTTGATAAAAACAAGTATATTGTCTACTTCTCATCACGTAGTAAAATAATACTAAAACTAGTTAACCTTATCAAAGTAACGTGACCTGAAACAAAATTTTAAAACACTTTCTGGAATGTTGTTATTTTTACGAAATAAGCACGTTAATCTCTAGATAACAATAAATTCATGATTAAATATAAAAAGATATTTACATACGTTATATCTTTCAACCTTTTTTTAATGTTGAATAACATACTTCATTCACTCCTCAAATATTATGTGTGCTTTAAATTTAGTTTAAAATTTAAAAGTGTCCACTGTTGAGATAAGTAATTAAAGAATACCTGAAGAATCTTTTAAAACAATTAAAATTCTGTTCTGTTTACAATTATTTAATTAAAATTCAAAAAAATTCATACAAGAATTCCTTTGATTAAAATGTTAGGTAATATTATAATATTTTCATGGATATTGAAGAAGATTTTGGAAATGAAAACCAAGCTAAAACTAAGCTTTTATATAATTTTGAATTTTTAAGGCACACAATCCCTAAACTGTTTGCTTCTCCTTGAGGCTTTTACATACACTTTACATGAGAATTTCGAGGCCGTTCAGAGCGGTTGAAATAGCATGTGTATTTTAATGTAATTAATTAATCTTAAATGAGTCAAAGTCTAGTTGTATAAAATTTTATAGCAACTAAATACTTAACTATTTTATTGGTACCATTTTATTGATTTTTTTATTTCAAAAGAATAAGATTTTATTTATAATATTTTCAAATATTAATAACAATTGTTTGTACACTTTCATCAAGGTAGGTATTTATCAAATTAAAAAAATATATATAAAAATTTGTTTTTTAGAGTCAGATGACAGACGTTACTCTCTGTTTGCACACAAACCTTTTTATTTGATTTTAAATCTATATAATTGAATAGAATATATATTTAAATTAATTCATACGTAGTTTTAAATGCTTAAGATGTTTTGTCGTTAAATGTTACTAGAACTTTGCATTGGTGTGCACTTCTGGTTTTTATGACGTTACACTACTTTGATGTTTTTAGTTAAAGTAGTATTTTTCGTTTATTTAATTTAAGGACATCGCATGTTACAGGTATAACTATACACTAAAACTTACTGAACAACACATTGAACTTATATGCATAATTTATACACTAAAAAATCAATAACAAAAGCTCATATTCCAATATTTAAATATGTATTCGAGTATCTAATGCCTTAAATTTACATTCGAAAGTCTTAATTTGATCAACGAATGTTCATTTGACTACTTTCTGTCAAAGAACTGTCAAATAAATCACGGATTTATTATTTTCAAAAGTCTCCAATTTTTTTCTAGACATTTTTGAGTCAACAGTAAGTCAAAAATTAATTGTGAAACCAGATACTTTTGTACTTTGTGAGCTCAAGTTTGTTTAGATAGAGAGTAAGCAAAAGTATTTTTGTTTCAATATTTTAATTTTACTTTCGTTAAATGGAAAGAAATAAGAGTGGTTAAAGCTTGACTTTTTAAATCTAGTTATTTTCAATATCTTTATTAAATCAGAATTAAACATCAGATTAAATTTACTTCAAATTAAACATCATTGCCTAAATTTAAACATACCAACATAAGATAAATTTAATATTAAAAATATTTAAGGTAATGAAATCTTAAATATATAATATATCAATCTTTAATATATTAACCGAACCAAATACTGCAAAAGATCAAATAAGCTGCATGTTTAAAATTTATAACATATTTAGAACTACGAACAAATTATTTATATGCCGTTTAATGTTCTTTTAAGTGCTGACCCAGCATATTTTAACATCAGCAAATTTAAAACAATACAGAGTTTCTAAAAAAATTACTTATCTTATAATTACCTGAAGTGCTAATTCCGCATTACTGTGGACATGGTGAAACTTTAAATCAGCACACAATACAAATATTTTTCACTTTTAATTAGTTTCTAACAAATCTGTCACATTGTCATAGCAAGTAAAGTTTACAAGCATATCTTTTTAAAAATTAGTCCTGTAGATAGCTAAGTCTAATTAGCTAATTAATCATACTTGCAATTATTTAACAGTAACTTGAAATTAATTCATAGTTACTTTTAATTGAATAAAAATTAATTAATCATAATTATGCATAAAAATTCAGTATGTTTCTGTGAACTATTCTGAAAGTGTTGTGTTTGTCGTTTAAGAAGAAGATATGAGAGAATGGTGGGCAGAAACTTTAACTCTTCTCCTCGATTAAATAAAATACATCTAAAAAAATTACTACACATCTTTAAAAATTAATACAAAATTATAAGAATAGAGATTATAAAAGGAGAGATAAAAAATGTTTCAATTGCCGTGATTCTACCTCGGATTACGAAATGTATTGACTTAAAAATAAAGTTTTCGACACGTTATCTTACGTAATGGTTAAAATGACGAAGGAGGATAGGCAAGAGGGGGAAGAGACAAAAAAAATAGAGTAGAAACTCTGTGAAACACCACATGATTTTCAAGTCCCAAAATTATAAGAGATTGATAGAAAGCTCCTCTTTCTCTCTTTACTTCCCTCATAAAAGTCTGTGCCAGTATATTTTACAATCAGCCTTGTCGTTAGTATGCCTGTCTTTAAAATGTAACTGTTAATTTCTAGTATCCCCTGTTAATGAGGAAAATTTGTATAATCATCATATTACAATTATGCCTTTCCTTATGATGTAGCGGGTTTTTTTTCTTTGCGGTTTTTTTGAAAATCACTTGATATTGCATATCATGTATCTCTCACACAATGTGTTTCAAGTTGATAGAAATTCGAATTTTTTGTTACATTATTTCTTTAATTTTTTTAACAAACATTTCAGTTTCAATTTATTTGTAAAAGTAGTGCTCATGTCAAAGTAAACTGCTGTTTTGGTAAAGTAATAAGTAACAAAATATGCAAAATATATTTAATAATGACATCTACCGAAAGAAAGAAATCTACGATAGAAGAATTCTCTTTTAAAATATTTTATTCTACATTTCATCACCTCTTTTCGTAAAAAGTAGTAAAACAATCCAAAAAGGTCGGAATATATATTTTAAGATAATCTAAGAAGTGGGTGTAGATTGTTGTCAAGTGCGCCATAAACAAATATTGATTCAAAGACAGAATAAGCTTCACAAAATCTTTACAATTTATGGTGGTACTGTGAATTAGATAAAATATTTTTAAATAGATATATTGTTACACTTATAAGTTGAGTGAAATATAAAAATCTAAGTTTAAACAAAAACGTAAATGCATTTAGAAATATTTTTTTTACTTGTTCATCCTATTGTTATGAAATTTTTGAGCAGAATACCTAATATGAACTCGTTGTTTTTATAGCTTAAAGTTTTATCATTAAATGACTGTGTTATTAGATAAAGTTAGTTTTACATTTTTTCGATTACTAAAACCTTTTTCAACAAGCTATAAGGCTAAGCAGTTTAGGCAGTTTTGGTTTATGTATAGTGCCCTATAAAAATACAATTCAACAATAAATGCCTTGTGTTTTCTGGTGTCCTTCAGAATAAGTAGTGATCAAATAAAATTGCTGATAATAACATTTCTTTTAATATTTACTGAAGAATTGGCGGAATAATAGTTGTCTGTACAGCAAATTCATTCATTTAGAGTGTGCCTTTATTGTTGGAAAGGGTGTCATTAGCAGATGCGCCACTTTTCCACATGCGATGGTCTTAACATTGATTTTCATAATAAAACGAGTTGTCCAGTGTCGATTAATATCGCGCAAACGGGATGCAATGGATACCCGTTCAATGGATCCCCGTAGCGAGCTTCTAACCTATGAGAGATGAGTATCGCATTAATAGTCAAAATTTTCTTTCAGCTCTCATAGTGATATACTTGACGAAGAAGTATTTGCACGAATAATCCGTGGCGATCGTCTAACCTATGAGAGACGAGTATCGCATTAATAGTCAGAATTTTCTTTCAGCTCTCATTGTGAGGTACTTGACGGAGAAGTATTTGCACGAATACGAATATATCCGTGGCGATCTTCTAACCTATGAGAGATATGAGTATCGCATTAATAGTCAAAATTTTCTTTCAGCTCTCATTGTGAGGTACTTGACGAAGAAGTACTTGCACGAATATATCCGTGGCGAGCTTCTAACCTATGAGAGACGAGTATCGGTGGAAGATAAGGAATGCTCGTTGCTTTTCTATGATACGCCAGGAATGGTGAAAGGGGTAAGTAAATAGTCATTTTGTTACTTAAGGTATACATACACACTTGAAAAGGCCAAAAATTACCAAATTTTGCATTTTTTTTGTTTTTAAGTCCATTAGAATTTCCCGATTATTACTCTTTAAAATGATGCAAAGTTTGTACTGTTATTCCACTCTAATAAAAAGTTAGAGGTTTTGCTTGTCCTCCAAATCATGAAAGTTAGTTAGCTTTTATAACCTTTAAAATCAATTTTCTCGAAACTACATTTTTCTCATATGTTACTTTGCTTAAACAATGATAACTAAATTCTAAATTAACATTTTGTCAACCGAAATGTTTATTTACTTGTTTAATAAGTTAGAGGAAGGGCATGAACCTCAGAAAAGAATATTTGGCTTTTAAATTAATTTTATATTGCTATCAAAGTTATTTTTTTCTTAAAAATTAGATTTTTTTAATGGTGCTTATTTTAAAAAATAACAATTAAAAAAACTAAAAGAGCCACAAACTTGGCTTGAATTAAAACTCCATTATTATTTCCAGTATTATTCGAATTATTTAATTTATTTTACTTAATTAACCCTATATATACACATATTCTGAGTTGATTGGTGAAAACAAAACAGCTTATTAGGAAGTCACATTTATTGTAAGGTTTATTAAATTTGAAAAAACCTTTAAAATATCCCACGGAGACACACATTTTTAAATAAATATTTCGTATTTATGGCACATTTCTTTGACGAATTCTGATAATTTCGCTGAGTTGAAATTTAAGCTATCATAATTTTGTAGATTAAATAAGAATTTAAAACTAGGTATATGAATGATAATAATGACAGAAATATAAGAAGGTGTTAACTTTTTTGCACATTTGTACATAATGATAAGAATGATGAGTAAAAGAATGATAAATCCATTATTAGAATTAAACCTAAAAGAATATTTCGTAACACCAGTTTTTTTTTTAAAAAAAACCTTAGTAAATATCATGTAAGCTTGGAACTGTATCGAAAACCAATAAAAAATTTTGCAAAACGATTGCAAGCTTTTATTGACATTTGTTTTATTTTATCCTTGTATAAGCTATATTTGTAAGTTTTAACGTTTTCAAACAATACTTTTATAGTTTAATGAAACGCATTTTTCCATCTTAGAATGTAGAAAACAAATGTTATGACAAATAAAATTGTTTGAAAAAACCGTATGCCTCCTATATGATGTTTGACAGTTTGTTGATTTTATATTAAACTAGGTGACTTTGAGAAATCGACTTTTGAGTCAATCTTGTACGTCTTAGAAAACAAAAAATGTTTTAGAAGAACCTTTAAGCTGAATGTACTTGAAAATCATAGATACATTTAAAAAAAAATTTGCGACTTAAATAGTTATTTTAAATAGTTTTACTATGCAGATTATATATTGCAGTATTCAAAGTATAATTCATTGAAATAATATTTTTAACAAGTGTACCTACTGTAAATTATATTTTATAGTCACTTATCTTTTACAAAATCTATTATAAATACAAACAATATATTATACCTGTTCACCACGATAAGTATATAGTCATTTGGCACCAATCACTATCACATACCTACATATATTTATTATTTAGCATCAAAATTATGAAGTCAGTTTTCGTCTGCAAAGAAGACCAACACATGCCTGCTTAATTAAATATTTTACAAATATATTTTTTATACTTTCTTTATACACTGATTAAAACAATAAGGGGTGAACTTCGCATACTTATGATAATCTTTTTCAGTCTAAACTTTTTATTTTTTATTCAAAAAATCTAAGTTTTTTTAAATATTCAGTATGCACTCATAATGAAATGGTAAAAAACAGGGGAATCTCTTATTTTTTTGCAACTAAAATTTAAGGGGAAAAAATTGAAATCCTAACTTTTGAATAAATTTATTTTACCATGCTTTTCACGTTTTCATTTAATTAAATCAAACATTATTTAATTATTCAAGAAAGATGATTCTTCCGTCTAACGATATATAAGTTAGAGCTTAACTTAGTCAGAAAAAAATTCAAGCTGATGATTACAAATGGGATAATTTTGGGTCAAAGGGTTTAAACCATGAGCTTCCCTAATTGTTGTGAGAAGTGTAGTTAGAATTTAAATGCTTCAAAAATAAACATATTTTACATGCATTAAAATTTTATTCAAATTATCATACGGAATACTTAGATTCAAGTCACAGATAACATTTAGTAATTATAAAAATTTGACTGAAATTTAAATTTCATGATGATTTTCAGCGACTCAGCAGCCATTTTATAGCAAAACAAATTTTTAAAAAATATTCTAACATCAATTATTCAAAATAAATTTGAGTTGCAAAAGAAAAAACGATTAAAATAAACTTCTGAACATAGCATCTGTTCCTTTAGTTTCCAGATAATTACAAGATGACAGAGACATACAAAAACATACTTACTAAAATATTCCAAGTTTATTCTACAATATCTCTAGCAGAATTTTAAGGTTGCATTTGTCCAATCCATATATTTACATTGTACTTAAATTGTGTTTGTTTATTTCCAGAATAAACTTGAGAACTTTGAAAGGAAAGAAATTTTGCAGAACGTCGACGGATATGTCGTAGTTTATTCCATCACTGACCGAAATAGTTTCATAACCGGCAAAGAAATAATTAGTAGTCTCTATCACAGTTTCGAAATTGTGGGCTACACACCTGTTTGTATGCTGGGAAACAAGCAGGATTTAAACCATATGACGTGAGTAAACAACACTTTTAATTAGCATTTATAGTTAGAAATTTCGATGCTTTTACAATTTCGTAGTATGACATTTTGGAAAACTGATGTTTCTGCCATGTTAACACAATGAGAGAAGCGTCACTTGTTCCTGTACAGAGTAACACGAAAAAAGTTAGAGTAAAAAGAAAAATGACGAGAAAATATTTAAATTTTCAAAAGATAGAATTCGAATGTATCTATATTTTAATAATAAATATGAAATAAATCTTATTTTCAATGTATCCGTTTCAAATATTTATGAATATCTGCAATGCAGGAAGATATATTCAAAATCAATACCAACTTAATACTAAACTTTTAAACAATACTGAACGATGCAATCGCTCAGTATCACATTTTAATTTTTCATAACTTTCGTAAAATTTATATTTGGGTGACTTTCTCAAAACGTTAAAGTTTTGCTAATAAAAAAATTTTGAAAAATTCATCGTCATATTTCACCAAACGCATTATTTATTACACTTATACAATGTATCTAAGCATTCAAATCAATAATCAGCAACAAAAGGTAGTGATAATTTCAATTTTGTATAATAATTAGGCATTAGATAATGTCATTAATGCCTACATCATACTGAATACTCTCTGCAGTATATTGATTGAACAAAAATCGACAATCTTACTGCATTTTAAAATGAATGAATCTACAAAACAATTTTTCCGGCCTAACAGATGAAAAAGCATTATATTTTCTTAATATTGTTATTCATATTTTACAAATAAGTGTTATTACAATTTATACACAGCTGAAAATTTTCAATTATATATTTACAATACCCTGCGAGATAATCAAGGAGACAGTAATTACAATTCATGAAACCACGTACTTAATTTCAAAGATAAGTTGCTCTTTTGAAACACTGAAAAAAGTTATTATGTAACTAAATTATACTGTATTTCAAGAGTAAATAATTTTTGTTCCCTGAAAGCTATTTTTTAGCATTTATAGCATTTTTTAGTTTTTTTATAGACATTTTTTGTCAAAGTTAGTTTTTAGCATTTGGAGCATTCTTTCCTTTTTTTATTGAAATTTTTTGTTAGTTGGAAGTAAATTATTTTAAATTTAGAGACCCAAGCATAAAATGCTACTAACAACTGCTTGTACAAATAAGCGACAAAATCTATGAATAATTTAATAGTGCTGATTATAAATATTAAAATAAATATTCTTATATTATAATGCATATGAAATTATATATATTTTCTATAGCACTTATATGACATCGTAAATTTGTTGTGAAGTAGAGAAGTGTATGTTGGGAACTCGGGAAAGTGCTGACATTCATCTATACTATTTTAGGTATAGATTACCCTAATGTGATAGTTATGCATTACATATGTTTTATTTGTCGCAAATATTTTATTAAGAAAATCATAAATAAATATTAAATATCCTGAAAGGTGTTGTTCTGGGATACAAAAGTTAACATTTTAGGAGAGAAAAACACTCATTTATATTTTAATTTTTAAATTATTAGGGTAATTATTAGACAAATGTCAAAATGAGCAACCTAAAAAAATATTTATCTGAAAATTACAAATACTGTTTCGTTAAAAGTAAGACAAACTTATAACTCAACTCTCAAGACTCAACTAAGCAAAGATGAAAAAGTTAGTTTTTTTTAAATTTGGAAGATTTTACGAGTTATTTATTTTCTCTAGCTTCAGTGAACATTCACATATTTTAAATAAATAAACAGTAAAACCTTAGATAAACTATAACCAGTTCATTTCAAATACAATTTTTCGATTGAACAGTTAAGCGATTACGATCCCTCCAAACGTGAAAAAGCACTTACCAGAACACACACTCACCTAAAAGTTCAAAATTCAGTGGAATTCAAAGAACACCATAAAAAAATATGGACCTTAAAAACATAAATGGTATTTGCAAGTAGAAGTATTTACAAATAAAGTTTATGATGCCTGTCGAAAATATTATTTTAGTGCAGGGTTTGAGAGCAGAAATAAAATTGATAGAAACACTTTGCAAGTCTTAGTTTTTTTTTCGATTGCCGTTAGAAAAATGATAAATGTTTGAGATGTTTGAAAGGACTGACACATGTCTATAACCCCCGCATTTTTTATACAAATTATTCCTTTATTAAAGTTATGGAAAAAACAAATGAGGCCAATATGATTACTCTGATTTATGAAATATAAGAGGCAATTTATCGGAAATATTATACAAGGGATACAATTTAAACATAAATGTTTTTGTTTCAGAAATAAATATAAATTTGAAAAGATTTGAGCATTTCAGAGAATCAACAATAAGTTATAGCTCCTGGTTATGAATCAGTATCACAAAATAGCAGTGCATATGTTTTCCTTTAAAAATTAATGTATCATTGGTAAATCAATAATTTAATTCCAAACTTTTATAAATATTGTGTGCATAAACTTTATTTATTAAATTGAAAGTTCCATAAAGCTTATATATTATTGAAGGCAATGAAAACCATACGAAGTTTAAGTATTCTTTTAATAATATTTTCTTCTTTAATCAAAAGAAAAAAGACTCCAAACCTACAACTATTAGATATCGATTGATTAAGTATCCTAAAACTTACAGATAATCAAACGTTTTAAAAAAGCATACTTTTTGGCGTTTGACACCTTTAAAATGAGTGCGATTCAAAGCGTTTCCATTTCATTTGTTCATCTCCTATATGACTATCCAAACTTATAAAAAACTTAATAATACCTATAATTGGCTTGTTTCAACTGACGCAACTCTTTCCAGTTTTCATTCTTGTTTTTCCGCAATTTCATTGGTTATTTCGGTTTCATTCTCAATGCGTGGTGTTTTCGTCTGCTGTAGTCCATTTTTAGAGTTTCCTACTTGCCACTTGTTTTTATTCTTGTTATTTGTTAAACTTATATCCAACTTTAACAATATTAAAAATATAATTAGCACGTTGTGTTTATAAAGTATTCAAAAATATATTTAATGTTAATAAAACTAGTAATTACATTTGGTTTTTCTTTTTCTGTTACATTTCATAGATAGTAAGTACGATTTATTTGTAAAAAAATTATATTATTGCAAATTTTATCTGATTGTAATTAATATGACGAATTTTTTTAATTTATGCAAATACATCAAACATTCAAATATCTAAGTTGAAATAATACTTAATTTTGTTATTATAAAATATTACCTGCTATTTAGTAACCGAAATAAATGTAATTCAAGCAGGCAAAAAATGAAAACAACGTCTATGGAACTGTTGTCACTCAAGACATGAAACATGGTCATTGTCATAATAACTTTTTGTTTTCTTTTTAGAAAAGTGACACAAGAAGAAGCTGAAACTGTGTCGAAGTTTTACTATCCACATGTCTACTTTCGAGAATGTTCAGCTGCTGATTGCTTACAAAGTGTAGAACTTGCATTCAATGAATTCCTCAAGTTGGTAATGATTGTTACTGTTATATTTTTATGTAACTTTGATAAATGCTATTTTCTATTGAATTTTACTGATCTGTAAAAACACTTCGGTAGAGATTAAAAATCTAGTCACTATTAGACCAAAAAAGTCAATAAAAATCAAAGGGCAATAGGTAAATAAGTTTGATGTATTTACATAGTTGTAAAAACTTGTTTCCTAAACCAAATAAGAAAGATTATTTCCTTTAACGATATGGTTGAAACAGTCGTTTTTTCTGGTTTGTGCTATTATGCTTCGTTGTTTCAAAATATACCTTTAACGAGCAAAGGGTATTTTTATACCTTGCTTATTGTCAATATTATGAGAAAAGTTGGTCCATAGCATTACTGCTACAATAATTCTTAATCTGAATATTTTTTGTTTCGACTCAGAACACGTCTATAGATTAGAAAATCTATACATAAAACGTAATGAGAAAAAACACTCCTTAAAAGTGTTGAGATTATTGCTGCTTTTGTTTTAATTATTTACTAACGACTTCCTCCCTAGCAAATTCAAATGTGTACAGTGTACCCATTTTTTATTATTTTATCTTATTTTATTGTCAACTTATGATTCTATAGAAATCGGAAACTTTCTACATTAATAAACCGTTTTTAATTATTTAAAAACATAATTGCAGTTGAGTTATTTCTTTGCTATTCGACTCATCTTTATTTCTTTAGTATTTGACCAATCCTTATTTTCACTCAGTTATTATTTGTTTTACTCTGCGTATTCTCTACCAGTAAGTATCAAATTTCTTTCGTTTTACGGAAGAAATAAACTTCTTTTATCTTATTTTATTAACCACTCTAAGTTAAATACATTTTATAATTTATGTCTGTCTGTTCAATTTCGACAAAATCTGTGTAATCTATCAAGAAAATAAAACCCTTCCATCTCTATATTTAAAGAAAATATGGATAAATGTCTTAGCATTTATATGGAGTTGACAAAATGTGCAATAATTAAATTAGTTGTAGAATTTAAATTCTCAGGGAATACTTACTTACTGGTCTAAAAACAAAGAATTTGCAATGTATCCCCTTGATTCCAAGTGAATTATTAATTAATTGAAAATAAAAAACCTACTATTTTAGCTAAAATAAATTAAGTTAAAAATTTTACAAGTAAATTAGATATATGTACAGTTTTCTTACAACACTTGCCATCACAAAAAGGCATATAAATAGTGTTACCAACAATCAACCTATTTATATTCTAATAAGATATTTTTTGGATAAAAGTAAAATATTTGTCTAATGCATACAAATCCTTTTTTAACACACAGTGAAGTGATTTTCAAAATCATTCCGCTAAAATTATTTAAATTCTGTCCCCTAGAAAAGTAAGTTTATTCTATTTTCATTTGTTTTTTTAAATAATATAACGTAGAAGAGACGCAAATCCAAACTCAATTTTTTAAAACTTTTGATGTATGAAGGCAGATTTGCATTTCATTAACCATTTTAATTACTTTTAATAAACTTATACCAGATGTGCAAATGCTTGGTTAAAGTCTTACAAAAAAAACCTTTTTCACATGAACTACTCATATTTACTTTTGCTAAAAGTAAATAAGTAAGGATTTTATTTGGCACTATATATATTATAATTTTGATTAAAATTTACTTAGCTAAACGCATCAGTTATTTTTAATGCAAACTTACAGTAAAATCAAATTATATTTGAATCATTTAGATTTGTTACTGCAGACATGTTTGTTTTATCACATCAAAAGTAAAACCCCCGCTTTCTCTTTCATTTACGCTTTTCATTTACTTTGTGTCATTGTTAATTAATTCATTTGTGAAAGCACCATTTCTGAAAGCATCATTTAAAAAAATATATTAAATTTAAATTGCATTAGAATATTTTCTTCTCTAATCTAATGAAATTAATTTGTAATAGACACAATAAACGAGTTAGCGGATTCTAAGTGCTACGGTAACAAAAATAAATGAATCTGCATTGTCACAAGTGACACATTAACGGTAGTAAATATTTAGATAATTTTCGACCCAATTGTGAAAATCATTAACAACTTCCTTATAGAATAAAACCGTTAAATTTAAGTTTTTAGAATTCTTCTTAAGTGTAACTTAATTTTTTCAACATAAATTGTTCAGTACTATGGTCTTCATTGGTCTCAATATTTTGTTAATTTAGATAAACTTAAGCAGAAAGATCCCTCTAAAATCGAAAATACGCTCCTCTATAATGCACACCCTCACAACATAAAATAGTTCACAATATAAAATTAATAACTTCCATTTAAGCCACAATTTAAAAAAAAATATCTTAAGTAGAAATCTCAATTATGTGCTTAAAAAAACTATTTTACGCTGTTCGAAATATGGATACATGAATACGATGATTTAGGAATACTATTTTTAACATATAGCTCCGTCAGTTTGCTTTTATAATTAAGGAGATTATAAAAACTTCAAAAAGTTAAAGTTACTTAATGCTGTTCTGTTTTGCATTTTATGCAAATTTTTGTTTCATTCATATTGCTATAAAAAAGTTTAAAATTCGGCGCACTAGATCGGCAATGTTAACCACGTATTACAAAACGAGGTTTAATTTCAATATGAAGCACAATTTTTGGAAAATGTATTGGAAACAACATCATGCATTCAAAAACATAGTAATCTATAAAATTTGATGTTTATTATGCATACAAAATACATTGTATGCACTTGAAATAAGAAAAGATTCCTAGATTTTTTCAGCCATTAATAATTACAATAAGCATTTACCAATAAACTGTTTTCAACCACCCAACGATAATGCAAGTCATGATTAAATTGTCAAGTTGTCATTTAAACGGTCCCGTAACTCATTTTCTTTACAATAACTCTGCAAATAACTTTTGCTGAATTAAAAAAAATTCTGGATTTTGATGTTATTTGATCTACTACATCTATTTATATAAAAAAAATGGGTTGATATTCGTGTTTTTGTTTATTTTTTATTTAATTTTTTTTAATACATAAAATTGAAAGTTCATGAAACACTTGTTCGAATTGTGTTTGGATGATTGAGAGGTAGCAAATAAGTTAGCTAGATTAATGACAAATATAATGATAAAATAAAAATCAACACAAGAAGCCTATAATAATAGCTTTAATGAGTAAGACTTCCGAACGACCAACATGTATATTTTTTGATTTTACATATTTGGGTGACTTTCAGTGAGCTTGTCGAAGTATTTGGCAAGAAAATTAATATGAGAAGTTCAAGTTAAATCCGAGGCAAAAGAAAACACTTTCACGTCACTTGACTGTGGTTCTAAATTACGATGTCCGTCGCCAATAGCCCTGGTATAATTCTAGTACGACTATAATTCAAAACTAAAAATAAAAACCTTTCACACATTTGGCGTATATTTGGGCAAGCTTGGGAACTTATTTGTCAAGAAAATTTTGAACGCCACAAGTGATCCTGAGAAAATAAAAATCGCCAAAAGGGTTAGTCAAGTCAAAATCGCAATTTTAAGGAGGACAAACACACACTCTGCTGAATTGGCGTGTATTGGCGATCAATTCGTGATGTCGGCGAAATATTTGTCGAAAAATGAAAATTGATACACGAAAGTAATATAAAATGATATAACAAAATACCGCAATGACTTTTCAATAACCATCATGCAAATCCTTAAAAAAGACAACACTATCATTTAGCGTGTCTGACCACATATTTGGCAAGAAAATGATTGCAATATGACATTTAAAATAGTTTAACACTTTTGTATTTTTTTTTTTAAATTATAGATATTTAATTATTAATAATACTAATTTAAATACAAAGATAACAGCAACAAACGATGAATTTACCAACCAATGTATTTACATGAATGACATTAATTCAACACAAAAAGTCGAGGAAATGAAATTTTTAAAATGGAAAAAACGTTTTATTTAAAAGAAAGACTTTATAAGGAATATAATATGCACTTTAAGAAATCCCTTTCCATTATTTTGTTAACTTTATTTACAAACGCGATCATTAAAAAAAATGTTTAAAAAAAAGTACCAAATATTGATTTTCATATCTTAATTTTCCCCCATACAAAAAAATATTTTGAAGCGTTAAAAAAAGTTTCTCCCTCTAGCTCTCAATTTCTGTAAGACTGCCAACTGCATAACTCAGAAACTATTTACAGTAACAGTCCCGGCCATTCTCTCAAACGGTGATCGCACATCCTAAGCAGAAGTCGCACATGAGGACTTTCTACTTTACATTTGACACGATAGAAACAGCAAGAAATACCAAAATGAATAATACTCCCACAGATCTCTGGAATCAAAATAAGATTGTCAATAAACGAGGTTTTTTAAAGACAGAAGCTACATCCCGTAGCATATTGTGGTCAGTAGAAAATTATCTTCTTCTCCTAACAAATGAAAAGTGTGTATGTAGTGATACTTTTCGAGTTCCCACTCTTTACAATTCCTTGTTTTATTTATGTTTGTCATTGAGTGAAGGATTGTTGTCTCTAAACGTTATAAAAGTTCCAAAGAAACATTCATTGTTAACAAACAACAAACACAATATTAAGGTTGTTATCGAAATTAAAGATGTTCTGAATCAATTCCATGTTGGAAAAGAGCTCCTCTTGCGAAATGACAGCGTTACCCTACCCATAAACTTCGAAGTCAAAAGTAGCCTTTCTCATGCGTTTGTGAACAAATCCTGTTTAGATATTCAATGCACTGTCATTAATATCGAAGGTGATACTTATACCTACAGTCAGAGCGATTGCGAAGAAAGTAAGGATTATATTCCTTCAATTTCATCAAGTGAACTTCGAGAGCATCTTCAGGTGATACTTGAAGGGGAGATTCACAACAGTATTACGATAATGGTTGGTGACGAGTCAATTCAAGTTCATAAAACAATGTTGTGTTCTCATTCACCGGTATTTGCAGCTATGTTCGAGCACGATACTCAAGAAAAGGCGAAAAACCAAATTCGTATTGATGACATTTCAGTGGATACTCTCAAAGAAATGGTATCGTTTATTTATTTTGGAAGCACAAGCCAACTCTCTCAGAAGTTAGCAATTGATCTTTACGCCGCTGCTGATAAATACGCTATGACTGACTTAAAAAGAAAGTGTTCAACCTTTCTTACTAAAAACTTAACTAAAGATATAATTTTAGACATTCTCGTATTAGCAGATAGACATACAGATGAAGATTTAAAAACTATGTGCATTCAATTTTTAGTGGATGACGCTTCGGATGTCATTGAAATGGATGAATTTCTCGATTTCATGGAAACTGAGACTGAGTTAGCTAGAAGTATCATTATGTATTTAGTGAAAATGACAAAGAGATAATGGTATATATCCATCATAATATAATTACTTTTGATTTATTATGTCCTGATAACTGGGGTAATTAACTTTTGAAAAGAAATTTTTATTTGGACGCAAATGTAATTTACGTTATTAGTTGTATTTAACTTTTTCTTGAGGGAAATGTGTATTGCGTGGGAGTATCTTAGAAAATAGCTATCATTCTGAGTAACAATATAATGTAAAATTTTGTTTTACGGTTACTCCGTAAAACTGGTGGCAGCATGTGCTGCCATTAGTTACCACGTTAGGCGTTACGCATGGCGTAACGGCATTTGTGAAATCATTAGTTAACAGCTACTCTAATTATTCTTTGCTCACACAAAAATAAATTATAAGCTACTATGTTTATAAAAATAGTTTCCACCTGTTTTACGAAGTAACACCAAGTCCCAGTATGCTTCTCTTTTGCCTTATTAAGTAAATTTAAAATTAATGTGAAAAATATTATACAGAAAAGGAAATAAATTTAAAGGATAAAGGGCCAACAATTTTATTGATCTAAATACAAAAAAAAATTCTTTCTTAAAATTACGTGTATACAAATTCCAAAAGTAGATTCAGTAAATAAATCCAAATGTTTCTCTAAATTTCGGGAATTTTTTAAGTCTAAAGGTTTCGAATCGTTTACAGGATTCAAGGTTTTTCGTTTTCAAGGTTCTTATCCTTAAAGTACTTACACGAACTTACTGCCTTTGAGTAAATCTCAAAATTGAATAAAAATGATGTTTTTAAAAATACATTTTTTTGTCTTAAGGAAAAAAATAATTTTTTAATGTGTAGGGGATGCCCTAACTGTGAAGGCAATACTAAAGGTGGAATTCTATGAAATTCTAGCAATAGTGAGGTTCCCTGGAGAAAAAATTCAAACAATTCCAACCATTCATTTATTAAATGTGGAAATTTCCATTTTTGTCTTCCAGTTACCTCACACTACCCTATATTATATCATAATACAAATAAATTAGTCGATCTGAGGCATTTATGATATTGTAAATTTGTTGTGAAGCAGAGAAATTGTGGGATGGAAACACGGACCATAACTGACATTTCTCATAATTTTTTTTAGGTGTAGGTTTATTATAATAACGTGATGGTTGCAATAATGCAGATACATTTTCGTACCTAGTGATGATTTTAAATTTTGGAAAAATTATTAAATGATAAAATCACATATTTAATGAAAGATACTGATGTGGGACAAAACACCTTAACATTTTTTGAGAATCAGTCGTATATGCCTTTGGCATAAATAGCACGGCTCCTTTAATGAAGCTATGCTATGTCAAAGTCATTACCCTCACTGGAAATGTAAAGACACTTTATATTGTTTATTGTATATTTAACTTGAATATATATATCGAACTGAAGCATTTTTTTTATTTTACCAGGTGGCTAAAAAGAAAGATAAGAAGAAATATATTAGTCCAAACACCTTAACAGTGAACAGGTCTCCTAGTCCCAGACGCCATAGTGCTGGAAATTCCTCCCTGTCCAATTGGTGGCGAAGACCTAGGTCCAGTTCGGCTTGCGAGCAGACCCGGAAAGACCGAACCTACACTATGTAACATGGACTTGCCGCAGTGAATAAAGAAGCATTGTTGGTATACTCTGTGCAGAGAATGGAGGCACTTCAGAGTCAAACAAATTAGTGCCATGAGAAGGTAAAAAGCAGAAAGAGACTTCGCTTTGTGGTCTTGCAGTTACTTGTTCGCATCTCAAAGTACAGCTAAACAGAGCAATGCAAACAACAGAAAGAAGTATAAAACAGAGGGAAATCGTACAATAGTGTGCATCGAAAAAAACGGGTTGATTCAATCTGGACTTACACTCTTAAAACAAAAGAGTGAAATCCACTCCAGTAGGAGAAGTGCATTTTCGATACTGGAAAGGAGTGTATATTAACTCAGACTCAGTAAAAATCAATCGTTTGAAGTGATCCTGTCGGAGGTTTAACACACAAAGGATCCACTCCGTTCGGGGAAGTGAATTTTCAAGACTGGAGGAGTGAAAATTAACTCAGACTGAGTTAAAATTACTCGTTTGTTAAAAGAGTGTACGCCTCAAAAGTCGTTGTATAGTTTCAATACAAAATCTGACGTAACAGTGTCGGCAAGACTCAAGGGGGGAAATTTTTAAGCTTTAAACTTCAAAATCCATTAAATTGGCGTGCCCCTCAGCAGACATTAAACGATATTTTTTTGTAAATATTCATTGCATTATAAAACATACTTTTAAATATATATTTGTTTGAAAATTTTTTATATAAAGAATATCAGTGTGGATTTTCTCTACGAAGTGAAACGGTAGTTATTTAATGATACTCTATAAAGAATTGGGGAGGGATCTGCAAATTAAAGTTTAATTTTTTTAGTGATTTTAAAGTTTGACTATACCTTACCCTACTTACCACATATATATTTTATAATTACAAAATTGTTAGCCATTTTTCAATATTGTTCATAAATTTTTCTTAAAAAATGAATTTTTCTAGATTTTTATTTTAATATGAAGTAAAGTTTATACAATTTTCTTCCAAATTATACCTTACAGAACTAATTTTATGAATATTTTTTAGCTCGTTAAGTATCTATAAAAGCGACTTTTAAAATTGTTTGAAAATCATTACTATCACATACATTTAAATATTCATTATTAACTCCAAAAATTCAAAATGTACAGTTAACGAAAGTTTTAACCAAATAAAATATGTCCAAGTTGTGGACCTTGTCACTTAAGTATGTGTGATTTAGAATGATCTTTTAAAACCATACTAATTACATTTATAAGGAATGACTCATTATAATTTTGTAAAAACGATTCATTTGAATACCAGACAAGGTATGAACAAATAAGCAAAAAAACAATAAAACTCAGGCTACATAATTTGTCACTTTATAATGGGCAGTTAATGGTTAACTTGTTTTCTTAAATATTTTAATATAAGGACTTTATTTCTCTAAGAATATGCATATCTCACGTAGTTTCTCATAATTTGAGTTTTAATTCAAAAAGATTAAAAACACTGTTTTTAACTAGTTTTATTAACTTTTAAACTGTGTGAGTTTATAAATGTTTCATTTAATATAAACCAATAAAATTGAGTACCCTGCATTATACAGAGTGGCGAAAATAAAAGTGGCCTCGGCGTAGCGATAGGAATGCATTGAAAAGCTTGCAGAGAAAAAATAATGAAGCTGTCAGAAAGATTATGTCAAAACAAAAATTATTCAAGCGAGTAATGGTTTCACTTGGCAAGCAAACCTGTTTTTGCAATTGGATTATGATCACATTAGAACTTCTCGTGGATTATTGGCGAGTTCAGATCTTAGTGCTTATTAAATGAAGACGGCTCCTCGTGCAAATTTTGTGTTTCGCAATCAATTCCAAATGTTTTGGATCAACAAACAAAAACGTCTGGTTCTCTAGGATAAATGACGGCTAAAAATAATCACTAGTGAGAACTTTTTTTGCGCATCAGTGTACAAACCTTTAGTTTATACTGCAAATCAACTAGCTTGTCAAACCATAGCATAGTTGGCGGCAAATATTTCGCCAATATTTTGTTTGGGCTTAATTTTGAAGAGATTAAGAGCTTCACTTAGCAAACCAGTTTCTATGTTGGTTTTTGACTTGGCAACAATTATATTTTATTCTATCTTCATGAGGGGCCCCTTTTAATAACACCACTCTGTATATTAATAGTTATTTAAGGGGGGTCGGATGGTTGTTTGGATCAAAAATGTTGATTTTCTGTTTTTTCTTTTTATCATGCTTATCTTTAGATTTAATTTAAGACCAAGAATATTGATTTCTGTTGAGTGGTTTTCTTTTTATACGCATTTTTGAGAAACTCTTAATATCAGTTTTTACCTAAACCTTACTTTTTTTTTGCGTTTCCTGAAATATAATGTTTTGCAACAGTTCCGAATATTTTTCTCAGGAACTATAAAATATATCAAACTATTTTGTTTTGTTATTTCTTCCCCATTAATAGTTCTTTGATTTAAAAACTGATGAATTTTAAATCTCGGCTCAAAAAATATATATATACAACTTTAAATCTGTTTTTTTTTGTTTTTGTTTTTCAATACATACATTAAAAATATTACTGTAAAAGTATTTTTTAAAATTTAAAAAATCCACAGTTTAAATCAAAAGCCTTAATATAAGGAACAAAATATAAAAAAAGTGTATAATGATATCTCATATAGTTCCTAAGAAAATACTCCTAAAGTTAGGTAAATTAGCATGGGCGAGATAGAACTATCCGACTCTCCTTAATTCAATATTTTAAAACTTGTTTGTATTAAAAACTACAAAACATGTAATTAAAATATGCATATATATTTATATATTATTGTTTTTTGTGAAAAACTAAAATATGTAGATGTAGATTATATTTTATTTATTTTTTTTATTTAATATACAAACAAATTCAGACTTACAAATTAGAATCACCATAAAAATGTCGAAATAATAACATACATGAATGTTAGAAAAATCGTTTTGTGTGACAGTATAAGGTGACAGCTGAAAAAAACATAACATCATGTTATTTCAAAGTCCTAATTACCTAAAATTTTTCATTATTATCAGTTGCTCAACAACATTAGGAATTCCTTAATTGAATTAAATTTGCATAAAAGCTTTAGGGATCATTTTCATACTTAAAATATCTAGCACATAATCTGCCATTAAGAAATTTTTAAAAGAAAAGGGAATAATTAAAGAAGAAAAAAGCAGGTTTCATGTCAATTCTCGAGTCAATTTTACAAGAGTAAACAAATACCTAAATTAAACCATTTCATTTGCGCAGGAAAAAAATGAAGACATATGAATTTTAGTACATTAGAAATTTATTTTAGTGCAATAGGTTTTGTTTACAATAACTCATAATTGATATTTAAAAAAAAAAGTTCAAGTAAATAGTAATTTGAATAACTATATAAGCATTACAAAAAATACAACAAAGTAAATTGAAAAAGTTGAAGTATTATCAGTTGCCCTTGGGACCGTTTGGTGTGATGGATAATCCGTAGCTATATGCAAATTGGGACATTGTCAACACACATCAGTAAATGTTACACTTGTGGCAAACCTAAGTTGGGTAAAAACAATGTCAATGAGTTAAAAGGCACAGGGAAAGCGCAGAGCGACACTAAATCATCGCAAATTCAATTAGTCGTCTGGTTTGGTGTCGATATCGCTTAGGTTGGCCTGTTGTAAATCGTTATTACATATATTTTCTTTATGTGTAATAAGGAGCTTTATTTTATAGCAAGGGGTGGGATAGCAAAACCAAAAAAAATATATAATTTCTAATAATAAAAAAAATACTTAAATTGTTAAAATTCCTAATTCTAAAATGTTTTAATCTCTTCATGTTTCTTCAAGTCAAGTTTTAATTTGATATTTTTTTGCTAAATTAATGCTTTAATATCTCAACTCATTTTAATATTTAGACAGGGAGCCCAGTCGGTTAGGCACCCGCCTTGCATATGGAAGGTCCCAGGTTTGGGTCCGGGCATCGCCAAAATAACTGCCGACCTATAACGGCCCGTGCAGCCAAAAAAAATTCCGACGAATAATACCCTGTGCGAGAGAGTGCACTTTAAATATCCTTCAAAGTCCTAACGCTGCATACCATGTTGCCCTTAATGGTTGCATTGGGTGCCTATTCAGGTGTTGGCTTGTCACTTGACCATTGGTCTAAAATAAGACGCCTGTCGGCAATAGCCATCGTGTAGCTCCAGTGCGCGACGATAATTCAAACCTAACCTAATATGTAGACGACCCCATAATCAATTTCTGTTGCCAGATCTCAATTCCTTACGCCATTTCCGGAAAATTGACACCTTCCATAAAATGTTCTGATCAATAGCAGCCGAGCAACGAGGGGTAGATCGGTTTTTTTCCCCCAGCTGTGCCTTCAGATTCCAAAGCCATTTCAGTGAAATCAGGATCCACTGATTATAAGTTTATCTCGACTTGACTATCTACTAAACCGTCTAACTGCTTTCACATTTGCTGTTCCTCCTTTATTACATGCTTTATGTATCTTTCACACTGATCAGCTGAAACATTTTCAATTGCTTCATCGGTCAACCTTTTAACCTCTTCCTCTTTGAAAGTTTTATTTTTGTTGGCTACATAGCCTTTTACTTGACTTCATACAAGTTCAATGGGGTTTAGTTCACAATGGTTAATGGTATGGAGGCAAGCGCAAAACAGTGTGTCTAAAATTTGTTGCTAACTCATCTATCCGATATTTAGTATATTTGTCTCGAACTAATGATACCAATTCAAGTAATTCAGCTTTTATCATGTCTGGGGTCTATGAGATTTGTTTAGAGGTAAACAAAGACTGGATATTGGCTTTCTTGGTTAAGTGTAAGGGATTTCCTCTTTTAATACGCTATGATAAGGAGCATTATCCATAACATTTAAGCTTTTGTCATCCAAATTGGGCAGCAATTTCTTTTCAAGCATTTCCTCGAACTGAAGTCCATACATTTCTGAGTGATAGTCTCTCGGGTCCTATTTTACCTTAAACACTTCTTTTGCTTCAGAAACAAAACCCTTTTCACTACATGCATGACTAATGATTAGACGAGAACCTTTTCCCGATGGAGCTCAAGTCCGGTAGATATACAATACGGTAGATACAGTGCAAGTTTAACCTACTTACTTTATTTATTCTGAGGAATAGTTAATTTTTAATTTATTACTATGACATTTGACAGGTTTTATTAACTTGTGTGCTAAATTTAAAGCCTGTACCTCTTTTAATTTGTGCTGTAGAATGGTTTCAGACAGACTTAGGCTCTCTAAGACCGTCAGAATAACAGACAGACCAATGTTCAAAAAACATCTCCACATTTTGGCGTCCCAATCAAAATCCTGCGCATCATATATACATATATAATATATTGGGATAGTATTTACGAAGAAAATATAACTGTAGTGTTTCTTTTAGCATAATAATACAATTCTTCATATAAAAATAGCAAAAATTACTCTTAATATAAGTTCATGAACTATTCAACAATGAGCTTTCATCAAATAGTTGCTTGATATTTCCTAAAAAAAATAAGATACAATCATATTTCAACTTTTGAATGGTACTAACTAAAAGCACAAATATCTATTAATATTAAAATAACTATTGTTATTGACAGTAAAATCCATAAAATATTGAAGATCTACTCAGAATGCACAGTTAACAGAATTTAAAAAAAAAAAAACATTTTATTATTTAATTCATTAGAAAGTTATCTCTGTAAAACTTTGAAGGCACATTTTCATATTTTGTTTTAATTAATAAGCAGTAATAAATTTACTTTATAGTTGATAACAAGTTGTTCAGCAGCTAATTTATCTAATTTTAAAATGAAATTTTTACTAGCTTTATATACTCAGGATTGCACGGGTGTACTCTGAATAAAGGTGTTTGTTTTTTATGTAAACTTTTTTATATACCAATTGTTCACTCTCCATCAGGACATTATAATCTAGTCCTTTCCAGGAGTTACAGGGCTTTCCCATAAACCCCTGTTTAAATTGCCACAACAGCTATGATATGTCAGGTTCCTATTTGCCGATTTGCGCAACGAAAATGTTCAAATGTGATAAACATTCCACTACATGTTTCCTACAACTCGATAGGGCTGGAGATCCCAGTCGGTAAAGCCATTCGCCTTGCATGATGTAGGTCCCAGGATTGGGTCCGAATATTGCAAAAATTACTGCCTACCTATAAACGGCTTATGCATCCAAAAATGACTGATGAATAATACCCTGTGTAGAGGGAGTGTGCGTTATTATAAATTATTATTATTATAAATATTTTTAAAGTCCCTAAGAAACATACGCCTTTACCCGTAAAAGTTGCATTGGGTGCCTACTCAGGTGTCAGCTTGTCACTTGACTGTGGTTGTAATTTACGACGCTCTTTGCCAAAGGCCCTCATGTGTAGCTCTAGTGCGACGATTATTCAAACTAACCCTAATCAATACAACTGGATATGAATAGCTACCCTACGTTAAATTTTTAACTTCGCCAAAAGCCACCAATGCGAAATTTCATCGACCATTAAGTTATCTAAACACCAGAAAACAAAACAGACATTCATCCTCTTGTATAGTTGGAAATTTTTTATAAAGTACAAACTCCTTATTTACACTGAAAATGTTTCTCTGAAAATTTGATTTACAAAAATACCTACCCATATTATAAATTAGAGTATAAAATTTTATTTTAAATGATAAAAATTGCAATTGCACTTAAAACAGGTCTGAAAGGTCAATTTCCGGCATGGGAAATAGGGGACAGGAGTGGTATTTTGAAAATTTAAATTTATCTTAAAGTGATACTTACAGCTACTTATTTGAAAATACTTTGTAATATGATATACATTTCAGAATATATTTTATGCCAACGCACATAAGTCACAAATATAGTATTTTTAACCCCATGGGACTTAAATTAGGGGAGAGTGTTGTACCTTGGCACGCTTGTACCTTGGGACACTGACAATTTCTAAGAATCAAATGGCAATATTCATACATTGTTTATTTCTAATAGTAGCTTTAACCAAAAGACATCATCAAAATAAAATTTAACACTAGCATCATTGAATTGATTAATTGGTGACAAAAAATAACATTTCATTACCCCAAAGTAAATATTTTTCTCATTCTTATATAATTTTTTACGTTTGTACTTTTACAAAAAGTCAACTGCATTTTATTTTATTAATAAAAGAGGAGATTTTAAAATATTTTGGTTATGAGAAAATAATGATGATGCATTTAGATTGGCCACTATCTTGCTTTTATTTAAACCATGTAGTGTGTTGTACCTTGGGACAGTAAAGCATATTGTATCATCATATAATGTTAAATAATTTGGACTTTTAGTTCAAGTGTATGACTATTGACTGAATTATAAAGTATGTCCCAAGGTACAACATCATATTGTACCTTGGGACAGTTTATCCTCTCTACTTTAAATGAGTGGCAATTTTTTAATTTCAAGCTTCCAGAATTTAAAAAATTATATTATAGAGGAATATATTGGTGAGTTGAAATGCTGCTTTTAAATTTTTATACTGACTATAATTGTCGAAGAAAAAAATAAAAATGTAAAAATTGTCCCAAGGTACAACACTCTCCCCTATACACTTATGGTAGAATCCTCATTCAGAGTACTGAAACCACAAAAGTGAAGCAAATGATCAATCAATTTTTTATCATTATGTAATGTGGCATGACAATGGAAACTGCACATGTTGCAAAAATTGACAAACAAATCAAGCTCTTATAGTGTCATGGAATTATTCAAAACTTACTGAATCAAACTGGTATTGCCCTCTGATCTCCCTAGTTACCAAATCTGATGTTTTACTATCGATAGAATTTATAGAAAGAATGTGTACAAGAACAATCCTACAGCAATGGTCAAGCATAGAGAGTGAATGAAAATGGCAGGTGCACCGATTTGTTTGTTCCAAGAAAAACTGAAAACTTGTATATGCTATGGGGAAGTCATTTGCTGAATACACTATATCACATTTGTATGAATAATATAATCACTCACTTTTGATAACTTTCTTTTCAAGTTCACATGTCTTTAGACTTAGATACCGGTAGATTTCCAACTTTATTTTTTGTTTTACTTGTCTTCCAATGTTTTCATGAAATTTACAACCTTTGCCCCGGCATCCTATATAAATTGGAAAAACTTTTTATTATTACTCAAGTTTAATTTCAACCTGACCAACTTTAACCCTTTCAGTCTCAATGACAATTTGGTATCGTCATTTAAGAATTTTTTTTCTGATTGTCTATAGCCATTTATAACATCAAAAAGCACATCATTCGATTTTTCAAACTTTTTCTATTGGAAAATATTTTTTATTAATCCCAATAGATGTCAGTCCTATATATTTTTTTTAAAATTATGGTTAGAAACATGATGATGCCAAATGGCATCACTGGGACTGAAAGGGTTAAGTTTCAAAAGAACTTCAGTGGTGATACTTAATGGAATAAAAAATTGGAGACAAATAAAAACAGTGAATTAAACACAATTTCTCTTTTTCATTAAATGAACACTTTAAATAGAGTTGTGTATTTTGCAATTTTCACCTATTATTTATACAACAAAATTGTTAATCTATGTCAGAAGTTTTTTAGCATTAGGCCCTAAAAATAGACAATAAAAGTTGACAGTTTGTTTGAAAAAGTCTTGTTTTGCAAATAAGAAATTTAATTAAAAAGGCTGGGTCTTTTTAATGATGAATGCATTAAAAGATTAAAACTAAATAAAAAAATCTTTATAAATCTATTATCTTTTACAGTTAATTAAAACAACAAAGTACTACTTATTTCGATTTGAAACTGACTTATAAACAATAAAAATTGTACAATTTATCAAAAAAAAGCCCTTAAAATATGACGATTTTTTAAAAACTCATGTTTTTCAGTTGTAAGCAAAGTAGTTACTAGCTTGTGAAAATTATATTTTTGAAATGTAACAATTTAATTTAAAAAAGATTTTGTTTTCCAAGTAGGCATAATAAGTTAATTTTTATTTTATAAAGAACATTTGTTATTAGAGAAATAGCATTTACTTTGGATGATTTAGTCAATTTTCTGCAAGGATTCAGTGGTTTGAACTCTTCTTTATCAGAAACATACCATTCAGGATCCTACAGGAAAAATAAAACATATTATATCAGATGTCAGATGATAAACAAAAAAAAAATGTTTGAAATATGTATATATATGCAAACTAATTTTTAAGAAGTCAGGAAACTAAATCTTAGCTGTTTGAGATTTATAGATGGGTAGTTTTTGATGTCTACTCATTGGAGTTAAATGATAAAATGTGACAACATAAACCATCGAAAATGCTTGATTATTGAGATATCTACAAGTATCTAAATCTAATATATTATTTCTAAAAACATACCCTAGTGCTAATTTTACGTAGGCTATGAAAGAATATTATTTTATTATTATCTTAATTTACAGATGAGTCAATGCGATTATGAATGATGGATTATTAGCTAAAACTGACTACTTCATCCAAAATGGTAGTCTCTGCTTGATGAACCAAATCATATTTAGATCGGCTTAAGCAATAAAATTTCGATTAAATAGCAATAAAGAGTCAATAAGGTATCTAATAAATGCTTAAAACTGATCATGACATGGAATTTTGAACACAATTGGATTACAATACAACGTATTAATGGTACAAACCTCTTTTGAGAAATGATAATACTAAAATTATTTTCTATTAAAAATAAAACGTCAAACAGTGCAAAGTTGTCATTTAAACAATCAACGAGGAAAAAAATCCACATTTAAATAAAAGCCATAATTTCACTGCTTATAAGTACAATTATAGGTACAATAATTATAAAAGGCACAATAATAAAAATGTCTGTGAATAACAGAAAAGTTTAAATATTTTCAAAAAACTTTTTTAACTATATTACTATAGTTTAAATTTAATTTAAATAAAATATTTAATTGAACCAAAAATTAAATTATTCAATTAGTCAGATCATTGAGTGAAATTGATCATTTAATGATTCATCAGATGACGTCATAATAACCACAAAATTTCAATTTCTAAAATCACTCAATCGTCTTATTTTGCTTACTAACTAAATTTAACAATTCAGGATTAATTTAAGTTAAAGTGCAAAATTATAAAACTCAAGTTGGTTAATGACAGAAAATATGACAACAATGAGAAGACAAGGTCCATAACAATTAAATATATAATGGTAAGAAAATTCTATTGCCAAACAAGCCTTGGTTACGTTAAAATTTCGGACAAAGCAAATATTTTACACAAACGTGCAAATAAAAAATTTACAATAACTCGATCATAGGATATTATGGTTCCACCATTTGGTAATTATTATTTAAATTAATTAATAGATAAGTTAAGCATCAACTTTATGTTTATTTATTGATTTATAACCCATTTTCTAAATTTTAGTGGGAAAAATTTATGTTTTTTTAAAAATATTTTTGGGCGTGTATACTTTTAACCGGGCATTTATTTTAAATTCTGTAAATTGAAAACTAGCAACAAATAATTTTATTAGGTCATGAACCACTTTAGATATGTTTCATAAAATTTACACGTTCCATTAGCATTTCAAGTTGAAAAAAATCAAGTTTAACTGATAAATATGGCTGTATTTCAATTTACAAACAAAATCAAATGATTACTATTTCTGACTTTGACCATGGTCCAAAACCTCCATTTACTTTCGGAATACATGCAAAAAAAATTGAAAAATTTTGAAGCTATACTTTTTAGAAAACACATATTGCAATAGAGTAAAAACATACAATTCTTATTTTTGGTATAAACAACAAAATGTAATCAAGATGGTAATTTTAAGTAGAAAATTATATTGATTCTTGTAATGTTCTGATAAACATACAAATATATTATGCAGACCATATTTAATGTTTTAATTGCAATATATTTGTTTTATTTTTAACTTGTTAAGTATTTAAACTGGTACTTGACGTGTTAGGAAACTTGTCAGGTCAATAATAACTAAAACAGAGATAACTTTTTTTAGTTACGCTATAAACAAATTTGTGCCGATTTATAAAGCCGACGAGTTGAGCTTTTAAATAAGCTTTAAAAATATTTTTAATTGGACTAAATTTTGTATTTTGGACCTTAAACAGCGAACCTTAGAAATTTATATTAAAAATATAATTAACTGTTCAAAATTTAATTCTAGGAATTTACCGGCAAAATCCTGAACTTTAATTTTTTAAAAGAAAATACCATGTTATAGTAAATAATGAATTTTAAAAGTTTAAAATGCACTCCAGTGTATTAATATATGTATATTGTTTTAAAATAACAATTATTGAATTTATAAATAAAAAAGTGCAAAATTAAAAGAATTTAATAAAATTGAATGAAATTTTTTTTAATAATATTACATTTGAAGCTAAAGCATCAAATTGAAAATTTCCACTGAATCACAGCTTTTCTATGTTCCTAAAAATATTACAGTTGCAAGTTAAAACTTGAAGAGTACAGGGAAAAAACAACCTCATTGCATAGGAATCTGTCTGCATCAGGATTCTTTGGGAGCAATAGCGGGCCATTTCCTGTCAACCTGATTCAGGCCTAAGATTAATGGACATAAGTCACATATTTGTACTGCTAAAGCAGAAACAGTTTTCTGTCGATGATATTCAACAAGCTACCAGAATACAGGAAGATTCCTATGCAATGAAGATGTTTTCCCCTGTACTCTTCACTTATATCTACCCTTCCAAATTAAATACAAGAAGCTTCAAGTTTAACTACATAAAAGTTCAAAGCACATAGAAAATAAGGAACTCACAGGCATTACTACAGGAACTACAAGTGGTGGAGAAATTTTCATTTCAAAATCGTATTCAAGCTCTATAAGGGAAAAAAATACTTAATATTGATCATTTAACAAATTTACACGTATGTAGCTTTTCGATAATTTGGTTGATTTAAAGAGTAAACTTTTAAAAAAAATTGATAACTATCATGGTATGATTTTATTCCATATGGTGGGATATGAAACAATACAAACTCAAAAGACAATTGTTTCATTGATGTAAATGTCCAATATTTTATTAATCATGTCACAATTTTAAAATTTCTAGCTACTAAGAAAATCTAGCTTGTGGTATTTATTTAAGATTAAAACCATTCTAAACTAAATGCATAATATGGAGAAAGCATATCCACACATGTGGAAAAAATAAAACTGATGCTTTTTTTACATGTTTTTCATAAATTCCTTAAACACAATGTTCGTCAATATTGTTGTAGATACTTTTGAATTTAAGAATAATGGTCAGCCAAATAGACTAAATCAGGGTTCCACTCAAAACTTAAAAAATTTGGGGTGTGCAAGAGGTTGTTCAGCGCCATGATAATTTTTTAGGGGCTTCTTTTAAAGGACAAAATTAGAGAATACTCAGATTAATCAATGGCTTAAGACAGAGTCCCACATATAGGTTACATCATAAAATCCAAGTTAAGGTGGGACTTAGTTTTACCTCTTTGGTAATGAATACAAAAAAAAAAAAAAAAATTGGGGAACTTTCATAAAAATTCAGGCCTTTTTGGTAGTAGGAGGAAAGTTAGGGGTTTTAATCTGTAGCAGCTGCTACACCTTAAAATATATTATTTAATATCTCTAAATGACTTTCACCAACTTATTTTAAAGCAAACATTTATTATTTTCTAAAGTTGTCACATCAGACATTTTTCAAAAGATCTTGATATCTACTATTACCATTCATAAGCTACACAAAGCTGTGCAAATAAAGATTTCTATATGCCATTGTAGATATTACAAATCTTCTTTCAAATTTAGAGGACTTTTTAGGTTTTTTTTAAGGATGTTAGGAAAGTTTGAGAATAATACTGCCATCTGTTGATTAACTGTGGCTATTTCAAAATTTTTAAATTTAATTTTCCTACTATCTTTTCCCCTTAATAAACAGATGGTTCTTATTTATCTTAATCCTATAGATTGTGTTAGGACACTGAAGTAACAAAGATTTAAAAAAGTGGTTACAAATTCAATATTCAATTTTTTTGATTGAACCCAAAATATGACAAAAAAAATCGGGATTCCAGCACGCCAAATCATCTTCCAGAAAACTTTCAACACATTTAAAATAAATGTCAACACCTGGAACTAAAAACTTTTAACTATTTATTTGACAAAAATTAGATGACAACTAACATAAAATTTTTGCAAGCATGTTCTTCAACTCTACATGAAAAACCATTTCTTTTCTTTTTCAAAATATAAAACTCTTCAAAATTTTATACTCTTGAAATACATGTGACTAAGATAATAACACAAAAAACAAGTGTAAAAATACTAAAATAAAACTATTCAGCTCACTTGTATATTAAATGATTAATCTTTTAAGTGGAAATCTATTATTATACAAAAGATTAGTTGTGTTTAAAAAAAAAAAAACATGGATGTTAAGTGCAGGGTAATAATTACTCTGAATTGAAAAAGTACCATACTTTATTTTGCTTTTCTTGTTTGTACCTATATTAAGAATTACCTTCATTTTGTGCTTCATCTGATGACAGGCGGCGCATCGTTAATATCTCTTTAACCATTTCTAATAATTCATTATGTCTGAAAGGTAGAATATAGGAAATAATTTTTTGTAATCTTAGAAAGCACAAAATATCAATGAATACTTATATTGCCGTACATTTAGATAAATATGATGTAATCAAAATTACTGAAACAAAAGTGAAACTTTCTTTATATAAAATTATAACACTTTTTTAACCCAACCCGTCTACTTTTTTTTTAAACTTGCAAATCGGCCAATGATGCACGCGGTCATAAAATATAATAGTGTCCTTCCACCTTCTAAATAAAGTTCCAAACAAGTTACACACTTTAACCTCTTGCTTCAAAATATCTACATTATAAATTTCAATGTAACTTAAGAAACAACACTACTGGCATAGCAAATGCACACAAAAAATTAATGATAAACAAATTCTTCTCATCCTCTCTTCTTTTCCCAACGAACTGATGCAAAAGCATACCAATCAGTTCATTGAACTGTTTGTACAGTCCAAACTTTAAACGCCCAAAAGCAGAAATACAACTGACTCATTGGCAGCCATCATGGCAGCTGAATTAGGAATCAATGGTTTAGGCTGCACAAAATTGAAAGGAGCTCTTGTTTTTACGGAGTTGAGCCTTATGCAGCAGGATTTCTTTTTTTAGGAGTTTTTGTTTACTTGTAGTAGAAATTTAATCTTTATCATTTACGATATATATATTTTTTTAAATAGTCTAAATAAATTATTTAAATTTAGGTGCAGGCTGTAGCATAATACGAGTAACCACTAAAAGTTACAATCTATGATGTCCACTAAAAGAGAAAGAACAATAAAAAATGATTTAAAATAAAATTTGGACTTTTGACAATATTAAATAAAGATATGATTTTAATTTTTTAAAACTTATTCCAATGATTACACTTAAATATTTTACTTTCTCTACAAGTAAAAAAATTAACTCGCAAGACAAATACAAAAAGCAACCCTTTTAATAAACTACTTTAACATATTATGCCGGGGAGTGTGGGGGCTAATAGGGATCGGCCGATGGCGAATTTCGGCCGATGGGCCGATGCCGATTGTTCAAAAATTACATCGGCCGATGGGCCGATGCTTCCCGCTTTCCATCGGCCGATGGTTGATGCCGATGGCCGATGGAAAAAAAAATATACAACATTCGGTAAATCCATGTAAATCCATAAGATGGTAAATCGCGAAACTCCGGGGATAGGAAAATAGCGAATTACGGCGATCCGAAAGTCGCGAAACTCCGGAGATCCGAAAGTCGCGGAAATCGGGGATCCGAAAGTCGCGAAACTACGGTGATCCGAAAGTCACGAAACTACGGTGATCCGAAAGTCACGAAACTACGGTGATCCGAAAGTCGCAGATTTCCGGGGATCCGAAAGTCGCGAAACTACGGGGATCCGAAAGTCGCGAAACTCCGCGGATCCGAAAATCGCGAAACTACGGCGATTCGAAAGTCGCCAAACTCCGGGGATCCGAAATTCGCGAAACAACGGGGATCCGAAAGTCGCTGACTTCCGGGCATCCAAAAGTCGTGAAACTACGGCGATCTGAAAGTCGCGAAACTACGGTGATCCGAAAGTCGCGAAACTACGGCGATCCGAAAGTCGTTAAACTACGGCAATCCGAAAGTCACGAAACTCCGGGGATCCGAAAGTCATGAAACTCCGGGGATCCGAAAGTCGCGAAACTCCGCGGATCCGAAAATCGCGAAACTACGGCGATTCGAAAGTCGCCAAACTCCGGGGATCCGAAAGTCGCGAAACTCCGCGGATCCGAAAATCGCGAAACTACGGCGATTCGAAAGTCGCGGAAATCGCTACAAAAAAAATCAAAAACATCGGCTTACATCGGTTGGCCGATGTTTTTTGAGGCCGATGGCCGATTTTTTTCACTAAACTACCATCGGCCGCCGATGGCAAGGCCGATGGTAAAATTTTCAAACAATCGGCGCCGATGCATCGGTCTATGCCTAGGGGCTAATGGGAGAAACTTTTATTATCCTCTGTATTTCAGCAAAAGTACAAGAATTTAAATTTTCTTTTACAAGCTCATGAACTGAACATTAGTTTACTTAAAAAGTCATTAGACAGATGTTAAAACATTACCATATTTTAGTTGCTGAGCATTTTAAACAAACATGCAAATTTCCCATTAGCCCCCATATGTGGGGTCTAATGGGACAATGTGCAAGGCTAATGGGACATGCTAAATGTTGCCTTAATTAAAATTTCAAAAAATGGTAAGGTAATAAGAAAATGACCTGAAAATAAAATTTAAAGCAAACACTGTTTACATAATGAAATTTTACTTTTTTTTAAAACAATTATTTCCCATTGAAAGGTAAAATATCAAAGTTAAAGCTCAAAATCGAAGATGCTCGGCCATAATTTTAGTTGAATCATTGGAAATAATAGTTTTGCAACTAAATATTCTAAAATTTATCCCAAACTCCTCTTTTTCAGGGTAAGTGAATTTAAAAAGACCGTCTTTATCTTCAAATAGCTTACCCAGAGTTCAAGGCTTGCTTTTTCAGAAATCAATTCAACGTAATAAAGAATAGTTTGCTTTCTAGCAAATTTGATCAGCAACAAATCATTCATCTTCACCAAGATCAGCTTAGATGCAATTAATGAAATTGCAGGCGGAAAAACTTGTCATTGGTAAAGCTACTTAAACTTTTACTTATTATACGACGAAAAAAATTCAAAAAGTTTGAAATTTTAAGAAGTTTTTGGCAACTTGACTGAATGAGATATTAGAGATTTATATAGATTCTTCAAGATAAGCATACAAAGCTAGGTTTATTCATGTCCCATTTGACCACATAGTTTCAGTCCCATTAGACCCCATGGCCTTAATATTTATAAATGATTCAACACAGAACCATGTGTATTTCACAACAGTATTTGACATACAATATTTTAATGAATGATATGACCTAAAAATCTAACTACCTCTTCTACCTAAAAATATAGTTTAATTCATGAAAAGTTTTTAATACTTTAAAGTGTAAAAAAAGGTACACTTTTAACTGACTTTGGATTCTCCAAAACAACAATTATCAGCTCCACTTCAACACATGCTTTTAATAGCTAATCTTTGGTTGTTAAAATTAAAATGCGAAGTCTAATTGTTACAATGCTGTAGTGTAGAAATATTTGTACAAAATTATATTTTTCGAGGCTTTTTGCCCCTTATCCCTATTAGCCCCCACTCTCCCCTATACTGTTTATACAGTTAAACTTAAGCTATAGAAAGCATTGCTATAAACAGGTTTTTCTCATCTGAGCTTCAGTCTTAGCCTTAATACATCTTTAAATTTATACAAATAATAAGTATTTAAAAAAATTATTAACCAAGGCTATTTTTTAGGGAACAGGATTGCAATCAACTTTGTTTTTTATGTGATCAATAAATAAAAAATGATTCCATTCATGTTTAATTCTAAAGCAGAAATAACAGTTTTGTAACAGAGAAGAATTGTACACGCAACTTACCTTAAATGTGGTGGCTCTGGCCCGTTAACTAAAAAAATATATTCTTCTACTACAGTTCGGGTTTCATCAGAGATAACTTTTTCCACTTTGAATATCACATAAACTTTTCCCTGGGGGTTCTTTTTAATAACTTCGCCAACAAATTTCAGAAAACCTGTGATTTCTGTTGTCGCTTCTTCAAGCATACACATCTATAAAATACATTTGCAATACTATAAATACAATTAGCACCCGATTTTACACAAAAAATAAACTATAAACACAAGGCAAAATGCACCTGAATTATCATTTCATAACAATAAAAAAAAGTATTTCTGACAAATAACAAGCAGATGAAAGGACGAGAAAATTTTATTTGGCTCTTAGATGCCTTAAATATTTCCAACAGCCCAATGAGGTATTGATTACAATGTTGGTCATTTAATTTCTTGAATTAGAAGTTAGGAATGAGACAGAAATTAGCTGGGTGGTTTGATTGCAAGATAGAAAACTGTTTGACATAACAAAAATGTCAGCCTAAGCATTCTAAGGAAGCTTAACTGCAAGTAAGTATGGTATGTTTATCGGATAGAAAATTGAAAATTGGTTAAAAGTAACTTAAGAATGGCTGTTCAGTTATAAATTACTAATTTTAGACATTTTTTTATCCAACACTTTTTGAGTTGATAAAAAAAGAAACAGCAATACATTTACAGGCAGAGTCCTTAATGTACACTACAACTTATTTTATCAAATCATAAGTTCAATTTTTAATCTCGGCTCAGATCATCCTTGTGATCCAATTCAGTAAATGTGTCTAAAAAATTACGATACACAGACCATTTTTTTCCTTCTATATCAAGTGTGGGGCCATGTGATAGCTCATAACCTTCAAAAGCGAAATTGTTTTGTAGCAACAAAAATGATCTACACCAAACCACTTACCATATTAAATTATATGCACCATGTTACAAACAGTATTACAGTGTGCACTTTAATAGTGCTTAGCAGGTTTTTATTGACAACCAATATGCTAAAAAAAAGGCGTATGTACCAATGTAGCAATAATCATGGGTGAAAACCTCAAGGCACATGTAACTTAATGGGTTTCAGTAAACGTGTAATATAGTAAACGAAAGTTCAGTAAACGAAGAATTCACCAAGTTCATATTGAATTTTTCCCGAATTTTCAATCAAAAACCTTACTGTTGATATTTAAAAATTTTAATTCGATATCAAATAAGTATCATGGTACAGCCATAACAACTTGAAGTGCCTTAACATCTTTAAAACTGGTAAAATGTGTATGTTATTGAAATATTCATACTTTTTCAAAATCTTTCTATAGCAAATGCCTAAATAAAATGACCTACTCTTAGAATTAAAAATCATATTTTATAAAAAAAAAGACATAAATACTTTTACTTACGTAAGTGACAACACCTCGCCACATAGTTTTTCGAAAACAGCTTTTAGGCAAAAGTTGTTTGACATAAATCAACTGATGAAATGTTACCTCAATGAAGCCCAATATAGGTATCTCTTCGGAATCATGCGAGCAACCATGGGCATCATGTTGACTTTTTTCTAGAATTTCATGGCTTTCTGACATATTATGTTACAAAACTAAACAAACAAAAAAACGAGTTTTTTTTAATAAAAACTTCGAGTCCTAATCCTAAAACTCTAAAAAGATGTATTTGAAATGGTTGGTTGGTTGGTTGACATATATTTTCAGTGGTCGCAAGGACCCGCTTATAAACCATCGTCAAGTAGGACAACACAAGACACACACAAACACATGTGACAGATGTTATCATCTGTTTCCACCTCCACAATTTAGACATGTCCCTGAAGGGGAGGGAAATTTTCTCCAGGAACCTGTACCCATGGTAAACTGCGCAATGACCGACCACAGGACTTTCGGACCCAACAGATTTTACGAGCATGTTCTCCGCAGATACTCGGTGTCGGTAAGTCTTCAGTGGCACCGGGTCTCGAACTTTCAACCCTCCGATCTCGAGTCTAAAATCCTGACCACTAGGCTCTTTACAGCCCTATGTATTTGAAATTTAATTTAATTTAAAAAACATTTCCGTCTGCCTATTTACAGCCACTAGTTACAGATCTACAACTCAGTCAAGATTTACTGAGTAGTTTTTAACTTTAAACACTAATCAGATGATGATGAGTAATAAACCTTGTTTGAAGTTGAATTTCTGATTTGCTATCCAATTTATGAAATTTAATTCACTGCACCCTATTATTATTTTTTTTACTTATGATCAGAAACATATGATGATGCCAAATGGCATCACTGGGACTGAAAGGGTTAACCTATAACAAAATTTGAGCCTGATAAATTTTAGTTTTAGCATTTCGCCCAAAAGTTATTTTTTACTTATGTTATAAAGTTCATTATTTATAAAGTTATGTTAAAGGGTTTAAGCTGGCGCGGATCCAGACTTCCTTCATAGGGGGAGGATATTTTTAAATAATTATGAATATTGAATAAATTATTTTCAATAATTTGTATATTTAATTGAATAACTAATCTTAGCAACTCTTTTCAAATACTTGTTCGAAAGTTGATATCCTAGTTTTAAATTTTGAAAAATAGCCGGTTTTAATTTTTTTTAAATAATTATTCATTGCAAAAAGAACTGCAACAAATAAGATTCGTGAGGTTTATCTGAAATAACTGTCTGAAGGAGGACTGATGTTTTTTTTTTAAAATTGTGTGCCAAAAATATCATATCACCCGGTACCCCCTATTATTATAGGAAACAATATTAAAAAAACGTCATTTACATTCTACTTTTAAAAGCAAAACATAAATTACTTGTTGTTACATTAATGGTAATCGCCGAATTATTTACGACACACAATGAAAAAATTAAATACCTTTATGTTCTAACCGTTATTGAAAGTTCAAAAAAAATTTTAATTAACTTTTTCAAATGTAACACTTATTTTTTCTCTTACCGAATTCTTTTTTTTCCCTTTTTGTACGATTTTAAAATTCTAAAAGCGTGGGATAGTATAAATCCATCTCAGTATAAGTTGACAATTTCTTAAGAATAAAATTAAATTACAAACCAATTAAAGAAATAGACCCCAAATTTTTAAATTCTGTTAAAGTAATTGGTTTTAAACAAACTTAATTAAACTAAAATTGTGACACAAAAACGCAATTTTTGATTGATCAAAAATTTATAAACAATTACTTACTAAACACCTGTTTTCTATGTAAATATTTATAAATCTAGTGCATCTTGTGTGACAACCCGAGTTTATTTCTTTAATGAACTAGTTAAATATAGTTGTCAACTTGTAAAAGAATTCAATTAATGCAAAATTGAGTATTTAATTTTAAAAGCTAAATAAAATTTAAAAAAAAAAAACTTATTTTACTCTGTTTTAAGTCTGACTAGGATTAGTTTTTTAATTTTAAGCCTAATACATTGACAACACTTCGAATATGTAATTTACATTAAACACCAATTTACTCACTCATTAAAAGTAAAATTTATTCAGTTTTAGAAAAAAAAAAATAATATGGGGTGGTCCATGTCTCCCCCTAATGCAACCAAATTTAGTTATAAGAAATCAAACAAACAAACGCGTTAAAATGAATTTTTATTTGTATTTAATTCATGTCAAAACAGCAAAATATTTTTTTAAAAATTTCATTACAAAATTTATTAAAGAATATTACATAAAGTTCTTTTTTCACATTTAAGATAAATTTAAAACATAATATATTTAAAATTAAATTTGAAAAACATAATTACAGTTTGACACTCAAACTAACAATTTTTAAAATTGAAATTTTATTCGCTTAATACATTTGTAGTTGCGATTGCTGTCTTTCAACTTTAGGTGCATCGGTATATACCAATTAAAATAAATTTTTCATGAAATTTGGCAAAGAAATAATCTATTCAATTTTATTTACTTTAAAATATGCAACAAAAACTTCATCAAATTCTGAGGCACAATAAATTACTAAAAATTATATTTCTTAAGTTATCTACTCCAGGATGTCTATATTTTGTTTACTATAAAGAGAAACTAGTTATTTAAATATAAAAGACGTATCCTATGAATAGGGTCTTGTGATTGTTCATTCTTGAATATTTTCTGGACATTTGAATTTGGATCTCTACAAACACTTTTTAAGCAAACCATTTTAATATATTTTTTTAATCCAAACAATTTTTTATGGAAAAACTTTATTTGAACCATTACTGTGAGCTATATATGCTTACATGGGAATTGCACCAATGGTTCAAGTCCATTTCTAACTTGGTCCATTTTTATTTTGAAACATTTAAAGATTAATACAAACAAGTGCAGAAAGAATGCAAAATAATAAGTAATGAAACAATCAAGTTAACAAATCTAGTGAGCAAGCATTGAGAATATATATTTTAGGATTAAGTGGACCTTAAGAAGGGCAGAATTAAACAAAATGTACTTCAAATCTTAAGTTTTGCCACATGTAAAACTTTGAATGGGGCAAACAATACAATTTAGAATATAGAGCAATATTACATAATATTTCAAGATCAATGTACTATTATAAAGAACATACTACTTTTTCTGGGGTAATGCATTAATGCTTTAAAAATTAATATAATTTTTAAATAGAGTAAAGCTTTGATTGTCAGTAAGGAATTAGGATAAGATTTTACTACAGTAGTAATTAAAATTTTAAAAAAGTAAAAAATAAGAAAAATTTTACAACTAAAGAATTTAGCCCTATGCATAATCTAGTTTTGCATTAACAATAGTACATTTACAAATTGACAACAAAAAAACTTTTCATAGCAAAATTAAGATATATGTTCTAGCTCTTTTTACAATTACATTTATATCTTTAAAGGCTTACTCAGCTATACTGCATATAAGTTTTTCACATTTATCCTTCTGCCCTTGCATTTAAAATTAATAAACAGAAACACTTGAATTTATAAAAGAGGTACAAACTAATATTCTTTGGTAAGCTGTCCACATCTATATTTAAACTTTTATTTAAAAAAAACTAATCCAGACTTTGTAAAACTTAAAAATAAAGCATTTTATCTTTTAAAAGCAGTAAACTTTATAGAAGTCTAACGTTTGGAGTAACATCGAATCTGTATAAAAAATAAAACAAAATTAATATACTGTAACACCAATGTATACACAATAGATTTTCTATACTCTACAAGGGGTACAACAATCACAAACAGTGTAGCTCATTTTTATATATATTTACCATTTAATATACACATTTTAAACTGTAGAATGGGGAATTGAAAAACAAAATAAGTTTACTTCCATACAAATATTTCTAGAAAATAATAGTATTTAAGATTTAAAAAAGTACCTTTATAAAACTGTATTGCATCAATCTCTATGAACTGCAGATTAATATTTACATGACATTAGAAATAAACCATTGCTTAACATCAGAATTTTAAATTGTACTTATATTTTTATTAGCAAGAATGATACTTCCATCTTCTCTAAAGTATTATATTGATTGTAAATATCTTATATGAAACATTGTTATTAAATATATTTTTAATTGAGCGAGTTGCTTATATTTACACACAACGGTATATTTATATGTAACCAGATACAAAATGTTAAAACAAAGGTTATTTATAACAGTCAGAGGACGGTATCGAAGGATTGCACCATTCCCCATATATTTAAAATGGGTAAAAGCTACATCAACTTGTATAAACAAAATGTCTAATAAAAATTATAAAAACAATATTTCTAAAGCCTCTTTATATCAAAGAAATTATATTTCACCTTAAAAATACACTTTATAAGTTCTTCAGTTAAATATATGATTTGATAAATTCTTTTATAGTGTAATACTGTGACATCTTATTTCAAGATTAACAGAATTTTAAAGATGTCTCCAAGAAATACCATGTTGATATACATCGTTTTTTTTCTGGTAAAATCTTCAAAAATTTTCATTTTATATTATTTTTTTTATCCCCACAACAATTATCACCAAGCTTATACTTAAAACACTTGACAGTTTAGTACAATGTCCGTTTACTTTCCATAACCCTCACTTTAGTCCAAAAATTTATTCTTAATATATTTTCTAATCTCAAAGCTCTGTTCCAAGGTCATTCATTTCAGATTTAAAGAATAAACAAAATTAAAACCAACCATCCAACCTACATTTAATTTTAGTTGATTTTGAAAATAAATGAACTGACAAGTATGGTTACTTAAATAAACATTCTTATTAATTTCAAATCCTAAAAAAATTAAAGTTACATAAAAAAATAGAGAAAAAGGATTCCAGATAAGATGAAATTAAAATATTGCAAGAGTCAAACCCTAAGTAGCTATTAAAAGAGTTTCTATTTAAATTTGAGTAAATCTTCTTTTTTTTTTTTTAAAGTCAGAAAAGGATAGAAAACAGCAAAGGATACACTTGTGTGCTGTTATCACAGCTTACTTAAAGTAAGAAACTTTAATGAAAAAGAATATTCTTACGTAGTAATTTTATTACATTAGCTACTTTTCAAAAAATATTTTTTTTTACTATCTAATTACTATATTGATTTATCTGTGTTGTTTCAAATAGTTAAAAATTAATAATGTATCAATACATAATTTTTGCACAGGGCTGTGAAGTTTAGTTTTATGTCAGCAAATAAGAATTCTACTAGGAAAGTGTATGTAATGGTCCCATATCTTGCTACAAATGAATGATCTCTTAGTTGGTCAAATATAGAGTAATAAGCAATTCACAAAAAAGTTTGTCAGAAATAACTCAACAGCCTGGGCAGTTGGGTTATTCCCCAATTTTAAGAGTTTTGGTAGTCAAAGTTTTGAATTCATCTGTTAAGTTCCCTAATATTTGGTGTTTGGCAATTCATATCAATATTTAAAAAAATTTACCTTCTTTTATGGTTACTGGATTTACCAATTGTTAAAATTTGTGATCAGATTTTCTTTACATTGACCTTCAATTAGCATTGTTAGTTCCATGAATTACCAATCTTTCTTCTAAAAAGTGTCAGGGATTAATTTTCAATATGAAATAGTGCACCGAATTCAAATAATGGATCTTCTTAAGTTCCTGGCAAATCCTCTATTCAGAACACTAATAAAAAAATACTTAAGGAAAAAATAAAACTGAAAAAAAAATTAAAGAAATTTAAAAATATATGTTGTATTTAACTTTTACTTATTTTCGATTTTTAATGCAAGAGATGAGTTTCATAATTTTTTTTTTGTCTTAACATTCATATACCAGCAGTATCTTGAAATTCAATAACTTTATTCCTCACCCCCCCCCCCCCCCCCCTAAGGAATTCTGGTAGTCAATTGACACCAGAATTTCTTGGGTAATTTATTGTTTTTAGAAATTAATATTTAAATATTATAGTGAATCAGTTGCATTGCTGCTAATTTTTGTGTTGCAAATACATTGATGCACTCATTTTTTGCAAATAATGACTTATACTTGAAAGCTCCTCTTATTTTAACGACTATATTCACACATGGAAATTGGCATTGCTTGTTACTACATAAATAACAAGCATTACATTAGTACCCATCAATTAAATACTAGGTTGGTTTTAAGTCTCTAAAAATTACAATAAAAAATCACAAGAGCCAGCACCACCACAGTTCTTTAACCTAAATTAAATTATGCAGTTTTATAGCATCTGGTAAGAAATACACTACTCAAGCATTTTTGCATTCCTTACAAATGAAAATCCCAAGTTTCGTTTAAATTACATCCCACTGGAACAAACACAAATATTATACATAAAACTTAAGAATAGATACACAGTCTACTAAAGATTAGTCTGAGAAATTTAGTTTCTTTTTTTGTTAGTTTAAACTTAATCACGAGTAAAAACGTGTTAACTCAAGGTTTTGCTTAACCCAAATTTCAAACTGTACACTCATACTTCAGTCAAAACATTTGGATAGCACTACGACAACGCAATAAACAATTAAAATGTTGTGAAATAAGACATTAATGAACATGAGTTAAAAGACAAAACAAGTATACATTTCCTTTAGAAGGCAAAAGCTACAAAATAATAAAACATTTACATAAATGTCAAAAACAAAATTAATTTTTACTTCAAGGAGAGGCAAATGCTAAAACTTTAAAAATATTAGTCAACCCAAGTGAAGCTTTCGTAGTTTGATAAAATTTTAGCTTCAGACTAGTTTTTTTCAGAAAAATATAAAGTTTTGAAGAAAAATTAATAAACTTTTTTTGCTAGAAGGAGTTTGAAGAGGATACATTACTATTTATTTCATTTTATCCAATCGCATTGTGTTAAATTTTTTAAATATTAGAGTTCCTTTAAGATAACAATTAATTATTAAAAAAAATTAAATTGACTATTCAATTTTAAAAAGGTTACAAAGATTAAATTATTCCTTGCAAATATTATTGGAAGAGCTCTTTAAGGGAAGCTATTATACATTATTCAATTATTTACAATGAAATCATAAATGTATTTCAAAAAACAGTAAAGTACATAGTATATAATCTTTACTTATAAGTCATGCGATTTTAACAGTCATCTACATAACAATGATATTTAACAAGTTTGAAGACATATGTATGTAAATCAGTATGAAGTATGTACATGAAAATTCATTTACACCAAATTAACATTTATGATCGATATTTAAATTAAACAAGCAGACAAAAATTTGACAGAAGTTCAGCACCAAACAATATACATATTCAAAAATTCATTTGGCTTATATATAATTATAACTTGTACTAGTAAGACCAAACTAAACATTTAAAAAAAAAACATGAAAAATCTTGCAAAAACTTAATATTTTAGTTATTCTTAAAATAACCTGCAAAAACACTAACACTTTACAACAAATGAAAGTCAACAATTTCTATGCTATCAACAATAGAGCAATGAAATTGCTTGTTATAACATAAAACATTCTTAAAAATGTCTGTACAGTCGAACATAAATGGTTTCTTTCTAGTATCACTTTAAATAATATTTGTAAACAAATATCACTGAAGTAAATTATGAAACACACAATAGAATACAAGTCAAAATGAAAATATTTTTTCTCACGACAATTTATAAACTTTAACATATTTATTTACTGTGCTAAGTTAAATATATGGAAATGAAATATATAAAACAGATGATAAAATTTATACTAAACAACCAAATTATACATTTTGTTCCTTTATATATAGTTATTAAAATACACGCAATGTGAATAACGCAACATACCTTTTATTCACAAATTTTTGACAAAGCATAGAACATAGCCTCATAAGAATACATAAAACCCCAAGTATGTTTATGACTCATACTTCCTTATCTTTTCTTTCAACAAGTCATTTTCGGCTTGAAGCCGAATCACATCTTCCTTGAGAGTATTATTTTCTTTTTCCAAATAAGAAGCTCTGAGAACAATTTGATTTTCTTTCAAACGACGTGCTTCTCGGGATCTTTTGGCTGCAATATTATTCTTATGCCGTCTTGCCCAATATTTATCATCCTTCATATCATCAGGTACAAAATTTTTGCGTGATTTTTTAATTATTGGCTGTGGCTTTAATTCATCATCTGGGAATACTGTTGATGCTGGATCATAATGCTTGTGGCCGGGTGGGGTTGCCAAAGCCAAGTCAGTTGGAGAAAACTTGCAGTCAACGGAATACATTCTTCCTCTTTTATCATCCATGTCGGAATAACTACTCTGCATGGATGCAGAATCCATTGAAGACTGAGGTGATGGTTGTGCATGAGGAACCATATCTATTTAAAAAAAAACATGCATAAGTTAAACAGCAGATTAAACATAGCACGCATCTTTAGAGTATCCCTTAACCTGATATTTCTGTAAAAAACATTTGTTTCCTCATGAAAAGAGCTCTTAATTTTGAAGCAAAAAATAAATTAACATATATTAAGTAATGCATGTATTGTTCTTCTTAATAAAATACTTATGACTAATTAAATGAAATAAAAAAAAATCTAACCCCCTATATTCAGTTTGTTGCTGCAAATGCTACCAAATTAATTACAGTGAAAAAAATAAGCTTAGAAATTTGATTTCCAAATATATTTAAGATGCTGAACATAAACATCACACTGAACAAACTTTAGCAGCTATATATATATTTTTTAATTTTCATGTTCATTTTTTGTTGTTGTTGAAACTGTGCTTTAATATAATGGCAACAAGAAGTTAGTGCTAAGAGGTACTTTAAAAAAGGGCAGATCTTATTTTTCCTAAATTGAAAAATGATTTAATTGCTGTAATCTTTTCCCCTGGGATGTATAAACAACTAAAAAACATCAGTTAAGATGTAGTCCCCTTCGATCCTTCTATTTCTTAAATTTAAAAAAAAATCACCAGTAAGAGAGACAAGACTTCAGTAACGAATTTGAGGCTAAAGAATTCAATACCCACAATAAGCGTGTATATTTTATAAAAACTAACTTTAAATAATTTAATGGACTGGAATTTAATGGACAGAGAAAATTAGTTTAAATATTTGCAAAAATTTTAGATAAATTTACAAAGCTTTTCCATGTTTTTAAAACTCTTGTGGATCAGAGATAATGGTCTCTCTTCCTTTTTTTACACTACAATTTAAAAAAAATTGAATAAAATTCAGGTAATTTATAATTAACAACAAAGCAAAATATAAATAAAAGTAGCATATGATAATTATATTAATAAGTTAGAAATCTATTTGGATGCTACCTAATTTGGTCTCACCCCTGTCAATAGTGTAGGTAACCTAGGTGAGAATTTTTTGTATAATAGTACATAACTAGCCAATTTTAAAATTGATATGAAAAAAAAACCTCTTGTGTAATGTATATGCTGCTTCCTTTAAATTATTAAGTAAAAATTATAAGAATAATACCTAACTCTTATTCACCAGTAGTAACAAAGGTGATAACTTACAGGGTTTAGGTATATTTGACTCTTAAATAATATTGTTAGTAAGTGTTAAATGATAAGGAGTACATTTTCAAAGCTGCAAATAATCAAGAAAAATATATATATAATGTGTTTTTTTAAAAAAAAAAAATGGTGCCTTGACAGAAATCTGCTCTTTTTTGAAGAATGACGTATATATATTAGAGTTTAATCCTCTCTCTCTAGATCCTTTGATTTTTTAAAAAACTTGTTGCATAGTGTATTTATAATTATTTCTTAATTAACAATATTCTCTCACTAAAAAGTATCCCTGGATCAATTTAGAACAATTGAAAGAGGTACGAGAAAAAACTACAAAAAAAATATTTTTTAAAGAAATGAGTAGCTTGTTTATACTTTTCATTTTGAAACACATACAATAACGAAATAAATCAAATTAACATAAATAAATCTATAATTAAAAACAATATTGATAATGAGTCTTTGAGGTAGGTAGAAACTATTAAAATGCTTGATGGTAACCCCCACTAAAAATAGAAACACTAACAAACATTCATTATAAGAAACAACTAGCTTACATCTACATCTACATGGATACTGATAATACATTCTGGAATAGTCTGTGCAAATGAAAGCATGAAAAAAAAGTTAATTATTACACAAATGTTAATTAGTAAAGTTGCAAAGCAGGGAGAATATAGAAATGCAAAGGGCAGAGAAACAAAATTAGTTAACATTAGATTATATAATTGAATCATTTTTGATGTTGTAACAAAAATTAGAATATATATTAATATATTTCCACTTCAGCCGTAACAAATCAGTATGTATATATTAATATATTTCCACTTCAGCCGTAGACAGTATGTAAAAGAGAGTTTTAAAACACGAGTATCAAAGCAGACAGGCCAGGTCATCTCTCTGTTGTAATTTTCTTTTTAGTATTCAATGTGTTTCCCAGATAATTCCCTAGTTATGGAAATTATTTTACAGACAAAGTGTCTGTACAACATTCTATCACTTTGTTACCAAAACATTTAGATGTGAAATTAATAAGGCTAAAAAGTAGTGAAATTCTTAAATTATAAATTTTTGAATTAACACAAATACATTTAGCGGATTACTTATAAATCTTTGAAAACACAAGCATGGATTACTTAAAACCAAGTTAATAGTTTCTTTCATAAAAAGAAAAAAAACTTGTTTTAATTTTTAAAAAAACCCTGATATTTGAATTTTAAAAATCTTTACATTTGTAAAAACAACATGCAATAAAGCCAACAGGTTAAGAAGCACAATCTATAGGTTAATTCTTGCATTAAATCAGTCAAAATGCCTGAAAAGGCTAGTTTATTTCAAGGTAAGCAGGCAATCATGTGTTAGACATATTAAAAGAGTTAATAAACTAGACCAATATTTAAAAAAAAAACTACTTTTAATAAACCACGACATCTAGTTAAAACACAAAAACTTCAAAAAACCTATGGTACCAGAAGAAATCTGTGCCAAAAGCCACCAATAAATAAAATATTGTAATGAAATCTTAATATTCACAGATGCTGCATATTTCTTAACCACAAATACAACTAAAACATTTAGTAATTAGTTTTACAAGTGTGCATTTATAATGATTGGTACATACTGCAAGATGAACTACAAATCAGCTAGGTTTTCCCTGTGTTCTATAATTCAACGTAGATTCTGGATCTAGGAATTAGACTCAGAGAATTATCTGCAGCAGTTTTTATCTAGCTGTAGTATGTTACAGATCATACAAAATTTATTTTTGTTTTGCAACTACCTGCACTCAGTCAAATTTCTAGTTACCTTACCATAGTACTTACCCCAGAAAAAAAACCTTTATATATAGGGGTAAGTGGTGTACCTTGGACGTATGTGTACCTCGAACCTATGCTGATTCTAGCTCGATTAGCTTAGATATTGAAACAACACGACATGCAGTTAAAGTATTTGCTACCAGGGATCTCAGTGAAGTTCTATCTGTTTGTTTAAAAGGTCAATTTATTAAAGAGGTTTCGAAAAACTAAATTCACAGTTCAAAAGTAAATTTTTGTCAGATTCTTTAGTGTAATTTTTTACTCAAACATGTAGTGTTTATTCAGAAACGATGGTTATGCAATATAAAGCAAAGTTTTTGCTATAAAACAGTGTGCTTGAAATTAAGTTAAGTCTAACCTTAACTTATTGATTAACTATTTTGTTTTTAATATCCAAGTGGTGTACCTCGAACCTAATACAAGTGGTGTACCTTGGACTGGTCCAAGGTACACTTCTATAGGTCTTATGTGCTTCAGATTGTTGAAAACCCTTTTTAAAATTCAAGTAAATTCTTTTTGGTTTGAAAAAATAAGTATTTGAAGCTATTAATATGCAACCCTGATTTGTAAAATCTAGAAAAATTTAAATTTGTAAGAAATTTTGATATGATGTGATAAAGAATTTTTTTGTAGTTAATTATTTAGATTTATGGAAGCCTATAAAATTTTAAGCATATTGATATAATATAGAAAATAATTATTGCATGCTCATCTAAAAAGATATTTTTTGTATTAAATATTTAAGCAGAACATCCTTTTTACGATTAGGCCTAGTTGAATAAACATAGGGGGAAATATTTGAGTGTTTTTTTTTTTCAAATTTAAGACAGAAAGATAGCCAAATGTTTTTCTATGGCATGAAATAACAGTTTCATTTTATGCTGCATCTTAACGAATACACCCGAGAAAGATTGCATTGCAGCTGAAAAAGCCAAAAGGGCACTAAAAAAAACTAAGGCAATAAAACCCCTTACTGAGCCAATTGACCTAACATAACCAATTACTACAATCTTGGCTAGAAATAAGAGTAGTTTGTAAAATGTATTTTTGAATTTTATGTGGCTAATAAACATTGGTTTTCGGACTGTAAATCGAGTCTCTCTGCCTGTTAATAATTGGTCCAAGGTACACTACCGGTTGGACCAAGGTACACCGCCGGTGGTGTACCTTGGTCCTAATTACAATTTTCTGTATTTATTTTTTTAATAGTTGAAATCATTTAAATAACATGTTAAAATAAATATATGTTGTATGTAACAACGTAAAGTATTCAGTAAAAATATTTTTATTCACTTTTTGCAAGTAATTAAGAAAATAAAAATTGAAAAGTCAAAATAGGTCCAAGGTAACCCACCTTCCCCTACTTATATCACTAATAAATCTAATAACATAGTAATAAATCTATGACATAATTATAAAAAGTAATATTTATTACCTTGGCAATGCATATTTTGATGTTCCTCTGGAGTCATTTGCATGGGTGGTGGTTGTTGTTGATGATGTTGATTTTCATCGACCTGATTGTGCGATTGATCTAAATTTTCAATAACTTGTCCATTTTCTGGGCTGCTACCCAAAAAACTATCAATGTCAATAAAAGCAGTTTTGTATTCATCCCATAAATTGGGACCAAGAAATGCAGCAGAAGCATCTGGGCAGATATCAGAGAAGTCTTTGTCATCTTTTCCCACTTGATTTACTGGAAGAAAGAATCCAATCACTAGACGCTTATTTTTTAATAACCATCACAATGAATGCATTTTATCAGTATTATTTTAAACCAGTATTTAAAGTTAAACAAAAGGTTTTACAATTTGAAAATCAGAAAAAGAATATTTGGTTAATAAAATATAATTTAAAATTTAGGACAAGATAGTTAAGCAATGTTGTTGAAGGTGTTTACTATAAAATCTTCCTTAAAAACAGGATCATGTGTAAAAAGGATAGTTCTGTTAATGCGTAAATAGAAACAAAGGAATCATTTGAAACTATAATTTACTTGTAACAAAAAACCATGATAACACAAAAACTTGGTGTACCAATTATTTGCCACATTTTTTTGTTGGCAAGCAGGCTGTGGTACGCTAATAAAAATATAATAATAATATCATCAAACATTTACTACACAGAGAAGTTAAAAAGTCCAAATTGTTTGGTTCGTATAACAATACAATGTATCTTTGTCAGTCTTGGATACTTCGCACTTTATTCATATTCCACTTTACTACAAACAATAGACAGATTTTTTTTATTTAACTCTAATGAGCAGTCTCTAAATATAATTTGATAAAAAAAAATTGGCAGACACTGATTTGGACCAATGTTCATGTTTTGCACTTTGCATGTCAACAGTTATGCAGACTGAAAATAGCTTCTTTATAAATTGGTTCTGATGGCGCTCTGTGTCATGAGGAACAGAAGCACCAATCATCACCTATGCAACTATTTTGTGATTCGGATTAGTTCCACAGATTTTTTTTTGGTTTCATCTTTTAATAATTTTTATTTATCTAGCCATTTTAAACTTACTATGGTTTATATTATGCAGATATACTAAGTTGTTTATTCAAAACCAAAAGCGACATATATTTCACACAGTCCAATAATTTCCAGTTTGGTAAGTCTTATTTCTTACTATAGACCAGTGTTCTGGTGCTTGGTCCTGACGGGCTGTCCCACTCAAGTCATAAGTCTTATTTCTTAATTTTACAATTATGCCTAATTGGAACAATGCCTAATTAAACATGTTGCCCTAAATTTTACACATGGTCAAAAAATAATAAATAAATGTTTAATATCTATAAAAAAGTTATTTTATTTTCGTACACAATATATATTTAAGGATCATGTATTTTATTTTATATTATGATTCAAGTCATTAAGCACTTTCATAACTTACTAAAACCTCAGCATTGAAGTTTGTTTTAAATAACTAACGGCTCAGTGATATTAAGTGTCTGCCTCATACGCCCAAGTTTACGGTTTCGAACTCCGGCCAAGTGGTCACATTTTTTGGATTTGAAAATCGTGGGCAGGCATGTCATATGATTATATGGCATGTAAAAGATCCCTCGAGAACCCTTTTGACTTGAGTTCCTTTGGAAAACAGATTCATTGCAATCTGAGCGTCAAAATTGGCAGCGAGAGTCGCGTAGATGGTGACCCCAAAAAAATGGAACTCAGTTTTGGGGAATATGCCGAGTCTGTAAAGGCCAATAAAACAGCCCTGTTGGTGAAAAATATATTTAAAAAATAATGCAACTATTCAATAATTTAATTTAAATCTGCTTGTATAACTTAATTATTCATCTTGGAGAGTTTGCCGGGAATTGTATTTCATTCTTAAAAAAATATATTTTGTTTAGTTTGTAGTGCAGAGATAGTCACTTTTTCAAAAACTATAAAAAAAGTCTGTCGCATCAACGTAATTCCCTCAACACCATTAAAAATATTTCGCCTTGCTAGAGTTTTTAAGGGGAAAAACAGGTTTTTCAATATTCGGTTAAGCTGTACGTGTTTAAATAGCACTTAAGAGACTGGTTAAACTGTAACCAGGCCATTATCTATTTTAAAATTGCATAATCTTGTATTTGTGTCTAAGTTTTTGCATAATACGATTTTATTTTATGAAAACAAAAAATTTACAACAAATCAAGCATTATGTTTCAATTATAGCATTTCAAAATATTTATTTAATATATCTTGGGGTGTTTTGTAATTCTACTATCATAATTTTAAATTTTACAGCTAAAAAACATAGTCTAAACTTTTGCATCACAGTGTATCATAAATGGCCATAGACATAAAAAAATCTAAAATGATGATGCCAAATTGTCATTGGGATTGAAAGGATTAAGAAATAAAACTATACTGGAAATTATTAAGTAATCTGAAATATATATCGGTTTTGAATAAACAATTGGTAAATCTTTAGAATCCGGTGCTGCTTGGCGCGTGTCCAAAATCAACAAATCCTTGGCGAAACTAGCGTGTTTTATCATTGCCAGATTAATTCACGCCAATGCAACCCTAGTTTCTTTCACTGATCTCTAAGGTTAATGGATCGCAGACTGCTACGGAAGAGTTAGAAGTCCTTTTTTTTTCTCCCAGGTCACACCCAAATATCCAGTCTAGTTATAATTAATGTCGCATTAGAGCTGCACGATTGGCAATCCACTTTGGTTTGAATTAACTCTGTACTAGAGCTACACGAGTGGCTATCCAGTATGCACCTGCTTGGGGCCACAGGCAATTTTTTTTCTCTAAAAAAAACAGTATCCAGCATTGTGCAGTATTGTAGGGCCCATTGAAAGCCTAAATACCCGTATGGGGCCCCGGGCAACTTTTTTTCTCTAAAAAAACATCGGTATCCAACATCGGGCAGTATTGTAGGATTCATTGAAGGACCGAGCATTTTTGTTTTACAAAACAAAACAAACAATTGTTTTGCAAAGCAAAACAAAAATAAACAGTTTTGTCAAAACTGAATGACATCTAGCTGGTCATCCCTCTTCAAATCAATAAAATATTCAAAATAAATAATAACCGGATATTCAAAAAACAACCGTAACCGGGTCGGGTTCGAATCCCGGTCAGGCATGGATGTTTGTGACCGTCAATAAATGTTGTTATTTGTCTATGTGTTTGTGTCGTCCTTCTTTGTGTGTCTCTTGTGACTGTCTCTTCTGGCGAGCTGGGTAATGGGCTATAAAGCCTACACTCACCCTTCTAGAGGGCGCAATCACTGTCATTTTTTGTCACAAACGTAACCACAATTCTGATGGGAGCAAGGAATTGTGGGTAAAGTTGTGCACGCAAGTATTATCAGTGTCGTCAATTGGCCGAAAAATAAATTAAAGACAAAATAATTCCATTGCGCACGCACATCATCCGGGCAACTTATCCACAATCCAGCGCAAGTATTACCAGCGCTGACAATTGGACGAAAAGTATTTTCGCCGCATCACCAAATAAAATTGTTTATCGCTCCCTACAAAAAACGCCAAGTCCCTTTACGACAAAAGCATCAGATTCTAAAGATTAACCAAACAATTTATCAACTTAATATCTGTATAATATAAACCATAGTAAATTTAAAATAACTAATAATTTGGAAATTACTTTTTAAAAAATGTGGAACTAATCCGAATCACAAATTAGTTGCGCAGCATGGTAACAAATCGTCTCTCAAGTTCCCACATGTGCTATCTAACTTTGCAAAACAGTAGAAATTTATTGAGAGGTAACCCTTGACGAACTTTTCAAAATCGCGACCAAAAGTCGGCCGAAAACCCAAACAAAAGGATAGGATCGGTTTGAATTATCGTCGCATTAGAGCTACACGAGGGAGAGCCGAAAAACGTTTTTATTTAACACCAGCTGTTCGGACTTTCTTGTTGTATACCTCAGCATTACATTATGTAGACCGATATTATGTAACAAGAAAATCCGAACAGCCGTTGTTAAATGAACAAACATGTTTTTCCGTTCTCCCTCGTGTAGCTCTAATGCGAATAATTCAAACCTATCCTATCATTTGGGTTGGGTTATCGGCCGACTTTTGGCGCGATTTTGGAAATTTCGCTAAGGGTTACTTTTCAATAAATTTCTACTGTTTTGCAAAGTTAGATAGCACATGTGGGAACTTAAGGCTGCTCATCACCCCCATACCCCGTCCTCCTTCGATCGGGCTTGCTAATGTTAAGTCTATGGGGGAAAAATGGTTTTTGTTCCAAAAAAAGTCAAGAAATTATAGGAATATTTTGATGCGGTTTTTTTTTTTTTAATTCATAAAACTCCAATAAAGTAGTGCTTTTAGAGGTTATTTTTTTAAAAACGTTCCTTGTCTTTTTTTAATAGAAAAAAATTTAGATTAAAAAAAAGTAAATAACGTTTTTAATAAAATAACCTCTTAAAGCACTACTTTATTGGATTTTTATGAATTTAAAAAAAACCGCATCAAAATATCCTATAATTTCTTGACTTTTTTTTGGAACAAAAACCATTTTTTCCCCATAGACTTAACATTAGCAAGCCCGATCGAAGGAGGACGGGTTATGGGGGTGATGAGCAGCCTTAAGCGACGAAATTGTTGTTTCAGAAAATGCGTAAAAATATAAATCACAAAAAGGAGAATTTAAATAAAAATAAAATACATTTTATAAAAAAAATCCTTAACTAGGCATTTAAATGGTTTACTGTTAAAGTATATTTTACTAAATATGTTTAGCATCTAGTTATCATTAACGAAAAAAAAAGTTCACTCGATCAACAGGTACATCTAAGTAGGATACATTAAATAAACAAATGACAGATAAACATCCTTAAAAAGCTTTACACATTAATTCAAAATGAAATTAAATTAGAAAGAATATGTAAACAAAGTATACAGACAATTTCTAGCGACAACATCTAAGTATTTAGATGAGGTTTTCACCGCAAGGAAGGATTTCGCAATACCGACCTTGAACGTCAAATATAAGTACTGTATATACATAACGTATAGGTCAAACAGTGAGATATACCACATACAGTAACTTAAAAATAAATAAAGAATTGAGACATGGCAATTTTAAACTTTTAATTAATAAGAATAAAAAAAATAACGTAGCGACAAAACAGTTTTAAATTACATACCTTGCATCGGTTGAGACAGATCATGAGTCTCGAGTATATTTTGTAAAGTCATCCGACAAACGTTATAATCTTGCTGCTGCATATTGATTTCGTTAAATTAAATTAATTTTAAGATAAAATTATGTTAATTTTACAGGATTAAAATAGTACGCAGTTCTTTAATCCTCACGGCAAATCTCAGGCTCAGGATCAAGCAAGTCACATGTTATGCGCAGTTTTGATCTTTCACTTCAGTTTGATCATTTTCATTTTCATGTAATTCAGAAAAGCCCTCTACCGGCTGAATTATCTCAACGACGTATAATAATGGATGTGCTACTAAATGTTAAGAAAACGCGGCTGTTGCCAACAGCTGAGCGGAACTATTTAGCTTTTTGGCGCTTTTACCACTGAACTGAACTGAAACTCTGGAAGGAGTATCCCATGATAAGCTAGTGAAGCCTATTTTTGGGTCACTTGGCGACAGCTTTAAGGAGAATATGTGCCACATTCGGCATGAATTCGCCCGTCACAATTGACACTTGACTTGACAGTTTGCATTGGATGTCGCCAATCGCACGCCAATGAATAGTACTCCAAGGAATTTAAGTTTTTAAGATTGTTCCTGCAATTCTATTTTATTTAAAGTACATGTTTCCGAAACTTCATTATGTAAAGAACCTCCTAAAGCAATGATCTATCAATTTTCTGCTTAAAAAATTATTGAAAAAGTTTGTTTAAAATGCTTATTTTAACAGGTAAAGTATAGGATTGGCGGCAAAAGTTGGGTTGCTCTTACAGGTTTGCCGGGCTTCACCGACCCGTTTGACGAGTGTTTCGATACTCCTTCCAGAGTTTCAGTTCAGTTCAGTGGCTTTTACTTGGCTCCAATTCTTCCAGCGATTTATACCCATCGACTGCGCAATCCCGTATAACGCAATACAAACCGCGCGTTTGTGTGATGAATCCACAGTTCGTCGTTTTTGCAATGCATCACGGGATATTGGATCACAAAAAATGCTTTTGATGCAATAAAAACTGTTTCTTTTATGAATATATACCTCAGGTCTGCAAGAAATTATCAATACATATCCAGCTATAAAATTATGCTAGTAAAACTGGTAAAAAGTTTGAAGCGACTATTATTTTTTTCAATTTATTTTATTTGGAGGAAGGTGTGGTAAAAGAATGTAAACAGTATGAAATTTAAGTATTTTTAGGAGTGAAAAGGCATTTTTTATACAATTTCATTTTCTCCTTCGGAAATGCATTTATATCAAATTAGTATTTATTCATTTGGTTATTGACGGTTTGGAGAAAGGGAAACAATTGGTATTAATTGAAAAATAAAATGAACAACTATAAATAAAATTTATTTACAATATCTCAAAATAGAAAAGAGTTCTTCATAAATATATTTATCCTTTTCTTAAATAACGTTTTATTTGTCCGTGAAGTCCGCCGACACAGAACACAAGACTACTAATTTGTATTTTATCATAGTAAATTTGTATTTTACTATGATGAAATACAAATTAGATTTACTAGAGAAATTAAAAATAATCCAATTATAAAAATAATAAATTTCGAGCAGTCTAAAAGAGATATAAACATAAGACAATTTGCAACAAAACCAATTGCAACAAAACCAACCGATTGCAAAAATTACAACAAACTTACTCTATCTCCAAGTCTTGGGGATTACATTTATTAGTTTTTTATAAATAATTATTTCGTATTCGTTAATTGTATAAAACGTATTTAGAAATACATTTTAAATTAAGAAAAAGGAACACTTCGAATTTTTTTTTTAGAAACATGTAAAGATGTCATTCTATACGAAGTCCAAAAATGTATTTGACTTCTTATTTGTACGACAGAATTGTGTTCTAGCCAATTTGGGACAATGTCCTCAGGTACATCACTCAAGTTGTACCTGTGGACAGTGGATGTACCTGGAGACATCGTACCTGTGGGGTTAAATATTAAAGAAAAAAATCTTTAAAAAATACCTTAGTATAGGCAAGATTTTGTTAAAGGAGAATACCTAAAAACTTTTAAATAATCGATTTATAAAAAAATATTAAAATTAAAAATCTAAATCTGTCCCAAACCTCAGCACCTTCCCCTAAACATTTGTATTAGTTACATTTAAACATTCTACATACGATTTATGCACAAAAAAAACCCGAGAAATTCTGAAAGAACTAAAATAGCATGCTTTAATGTTACCTGAATAATTACTGAAATTCTTTTTCTTCTCTAATTGGGCTGCAATATTGTCGGTCAAGCCTTTGCAGACTTGGCAAATCCCCCAGAACTGGGAGCCATAAACGAGAAACTGATTTACTGATTTACTGAAATTCTTATCGAAAAAAAAAAGTTGGTTCGTAACAGTAACTGACTCCTAGAACCGTTTCTACACAAGATTTCATTAAAAAATATTAACCAAACACAGCATCCAGTTTTATCCTCCAATTCTAGCGTCCACAAAACTTTCTAATATAATTCACTCTGAACTTAAACTAATTTTTTAACTATTTCGTCTAAACTATTCTTTTACGGGTTAATAATCTAAAATATCAATACATTTTCTTACTAAAGAAAGTATAGATCGTTTCATTAAAAAGGCAATACATCGTATTTATGTAGTATTTTTCTTTTTTATTTCCGAAGATTTGGATTTAATACTTTTACAATAAGCAATTTTACACCATTTTAATGAAAACTTCACTTTAATTTTGGGTTATCAGTTGAGTAATTTATTTCTAAATTCACGAATTTTCTTCAGTAATTGTACCAATATTAGTTTTTAAGTTCACGTTTTAGAGTTCACGTTAACGAGGTTCGACTGTAATATATCGTTAGATATAAATAACAAGTCTAGATAGGGTTTCTTCCAAGACAAAACATACGATACATCAAATGATATCTCATTTACTAATATTAGTAAGGAACATAAAACAAAGTATTAATCGTTCTTATACTCCTATTAAATTAAGCTAATTTACTTTTGGTCTCAACAACAGAAACTTCTATTTCTACCGATTTTATCGCACTAATGTGGAAACAGTTTCTCATTTCGCTTTTAGTATAGGATGAAACCGAGGTATTAGGCATCATAATACTCTGTGACTTATTGTATAGTTATTTCTATTTTTCTTATGTTGTTCTCTTATCTTACCCTTTTTTTTTAGTATATACCTCGATAATAAGTATGCATTTTTGTTCTATTTAAATTTTTTGTACAAATATTTCAAGGTAATGTTCATGCAATAGCCCCTTGGTGTGAATTATTGACACCCTTCTAATATTTTTATTATACATTTTATTAACTCAAATAAATCGTAAGTCTTTAAATTAGTACTCATATTACTATACTAAAATTTGTAGAGCTAAAAAATAACTTGTATTTTTGAAAAATTCGGATATAGGTATTTGTTTGGTACGAGATGTGTTTAGTTTATACATTAAGAAAGTATGAATTTTTTTAATGTGATAATGTGTTTTTTTCCTTACGAAATAATGGTCTCATTATTTCGGGGCTTGTTTTATATTAACTTTTATGTAACTGCCGGTGTACGGTGCCGATAACCTAAGTAATTTTCCGGAATTGCACAATACGTAACGAAGTACTTTAGTCCCCAGACAAGCAATTAAAAAAAAGTCCCTTATTGTGTGTGCATAGATCGATATTCAGTACATATGTGCTCATATTAAAAATAATAGATTACGAATAGTACAAAAAAAGCTCTTAGAACTATCGGCTAATTCCATGCAAAATTACCCCTTCTGGTGCAATTTGAAAGGTTGGATTTTTGTTACTATTATTAAATGTTTAATGAACAGAAATTCATTATCACAATTTCTGAACATTTAAAGTATTTCACCCGCAACTAACTTTTTTTTTTATCTAATGGCCAAAATGAATCCAAGAGGTTTTCGATATTTCTAACATTGAATGATTTAGCAGACGGCAAAAACCAGTTTTTAAACAGACATGATTTTTAAGTTGGAAAAATTAGCTCGAAATTTTTTTTTAAAAAAACAAAAAGACAACCCCTATGCTATTCAAGATCTTCTATTGATAGTAAAAATAGTTTTATTAAGTATTTTAATCATTGAGCTTCGATTTTTGTGAATAAAAATAATATTTTGTTTTCTTCGCTGGTTACCAAATGCCTTGTGATCTCATTTAGTCTCTTACGAAGTATTTTTCAACAAAAATAAAACTTTGATTAGGAAGCTTTTTTTATTCGGTGTAGTTAGAAATCTATGTTTAGCAAAAGTTTCCAAGAACTTATTGAAGACGTTTAATGACATTGGAAATAAATTGAAAGCCACTACTATTATTTTGGATGCAATTCTATTCAAGTGAAAGCGCGCTGTAATCATTGATGACTGCTGCAATCAATGATGACTAATGAGATGGTTACGTCTTAACTATGATGTCTGTACAAGGACCAGTAATGTCCATGTTTTATAACTCCTAATAGAAAATCAAAGAGACGTTATTTTTGTGAATTCAGCTAAATTTGTCGTATTTAAGTTCTTCATAAAAACTCATTAACTTAAATTCATGGTAAAAAATGATTGGTTTACCTAAAAAAATCTTAACACATAATAAATCAACACTTTGAATAGTAATTATTTAAAATTAGTATTAAAGAAATATTTTCTAAGAATCAATAATAATAATATTTAGTTCTAAACAATATCGAACACTCTGTTCAAGACTTTAGGGCATCATCCGTAGTGAAGATGTAAATTTGACGTTGGCGTTGTGGAATATCAGTCGTTTTCTCTAATCTGTTACCTATTATGAATATGCATAGTAATAGTCAATATTCTACGTATTTTTATAGAAATTGGTTTACAAATGGTTTCCAGATAAACATACATAGTACAAATCGTATTCCTACTAATATACATTATTATATAACATTAAGTAAAAAAAAATACTGAGCCATTTTACTGATTCGTTCTTCAACCCATAGAACTAACGTTGAAGTAAAGAAAGCTTCTTCATTAAAGTGCAACTAGTTTATCAAAGCAATTCTGCCATCTTTTTTATCAAGGTCGTACTGAATTGAATTTTTTTCTGGTTTGGAATGTGGTAAACATGCTCCATTTCTGAGAGAGATGAAAAACATATAAAAAATTCTAGTTTTTATTACTATCATTGAAAATATAAATAAAAAAATAAGAAAAAACTATTTTCTGTACAATCAAAGTTTTAAAAATTAAACGTTTGTAAAATTTTACAGAAGTAAGATAAAAAAAATTAGTTTATGCCTTTAAAAATAAATGTGGATAATCTTTTCGAAAACAAAAATCATGTATTATTTTAAATTTATTAAAATTTGATCAGCATTAATACATCACTGTTAAAAATGGGATCTCAACTTTGAGAATAATTTTTTTTCACTTTTAAGATCGTCATTTGTTCATAATAGCTCGGAATACATTGTTGTCAGAACACTTATTCAGAGCTGTTATGAGAATATGAGTTTTTCAAATTTGAGATCATGCTTATTCTCATTTTTGAGAATAATTTAGAAAAAACGAGTAATGTTGCATGAGTTTGTGGAGCAATAGTGACGAACATCAGTAGATGACAGCAATCAGCAATGAAATCCCACACGCGAGTCGCTGACTAGAACTCCCGATAAGCGGATCTACACTACATCTAGTACAGAGTGTAATCTGTACACGAGGCAGTAGAGAGTTAGTGTTTAGGCTATTCGACTTTTTTTGTGTGATAATCAGCAGCATATTTATTATTTTCAGGTGATACATTTGAATGATCTCAAATCTGAGATTGAAATGAATTTGCTATTGAGAACTTTTTTGCACATTAAACTGGAAACATCCTAGTACTCGTTTCTGAGAGTGTCATTTTCAACAGTGATTTTATGATTTTTTTAGTGTTGATCAAAGTGTAGGGTCAAGTGGGGTAAGTGTGATTGGGGGTAAGTGTGATAAACAGCTCTTGTAACTTTGGAAATCATTCTAAAAATCTGAAAGTTTGCAAATATATAACATTAGACCACTTATAATTAAACTAAAAAGAAATATTGACCTTATTTTTTGTTTAAAGAAAGTTTTGAGCTTTTGAATATGCTATTTTATTATATTATTTTCCCTATGTGGGGTAAGTGTGATATGCAGCAATGGAGTTTGAAATGCAAATTTTGTACACTTAAAATTAAAATTCAAACATATAATTTTTTTCTACATATGTATGTTTCTTATAATAATTCACTACCAATTTTAGGATTTGGAATTCACTTGAAGCAGAGAACGAATTTTCTTAATGAAAAATTCAGAAACCCTATCACACTTACCCCACTTGACCCTATAGTTACTAGTCTTAATATAACGATTAATATCTTTGAATTTACATAAAGAGCTAATTTTATTTATCTTCTTATTTCAATTATCTTCTTCTCTGTCAATAGACAAAGTCAGTAAAAAAAGACGTTATTAAAAATAAAAAAAAAAATAAAAAAAGGCCGCGAAATAATCAAGTAAAATTTATGATATGGTATAGTACATATATATTCCAGCTTGTGTGCTTGTTCAGAGAACCGCTTATAAGCTTTCGTCAAGTTGGACAGAAACAGAAAGAATATTAACAGTCACAAAGAAAGGAATAACACATAGACAAATAACAACATTTATTGACGGTCACAAACATCCATGCCTGACCGGGATTCGAACCCGACCCCTTCAGCTCCAAAGGCTATCGTCCTAACGAATGAGCCACCGGGGCGGAGCAAAAATTTAACTTAATTCGTTATTAATTCATCTGCTTACAGTGTACAAAGCAAATATATATGTTCTTCTTCACTTTTACTTTTCCTTTTCAAGTGAAGCCTTCACTAGTACACCGTAAAACTGTGTTGCGTAACGTTACTTCATATAACTGGTTACTCCATAAAACTCATATTAACTCTAAGCCAACCAATATAATAGATTAGGTAATTTAAATGCATTTTTATTTATTATTTAATTAAATAGTTAATGCTTTTTAGAGATTTTTTGTTTTGAAATAAAGCTCCTCTTTTCCTCTTCAAGTGAAGCCTTCACTAGTACACCGTAAACACAAGCTGGAATATATATGTACCATACCATACCATACACCGTAAAACTGTGTTGCGTAACGTTACTTCATGTAACTGGTTACTCCATAAAACTCATATTAACCCTCAACTATACTCAAATATAATAATTTAGGTAATTTAAATGCATTTTTATTAATTATTTAATTAGTTAATACTTTTTAGATCAGATATTTTTGTTTTGAAATAAATATTGTTGGTAAAACTATTACGTAGTATTTCATTTGCATCTATTATTACTGCAGCATCAAAATGCAGATAGTTTTAATAAGTATTTTTTAAATAAAAAAATACAATCTTTACATTTATGTAGATTCACGAATGTTATCCACTGAAAAGCATGTGCATCGTCCGTTTAGCTGGAAAAATCAATTTTTGCTGCATAATTTTGGAAATGAAGGCCCTCAATATCATAATTTTTCTATTTTTGCCCTCTTGATAACTGTAATCTTAATATCTTTAAAAAAATCTTGGTACATAATTAAGTAATTCATAATTTTACTTCTAAATAGATATTGACAGCCTACTACAGATGAAAGAGAATTTTGCTACAGGGAAACAGGAAACAACGCTTAGAACCATTTTTTTTTTAAAATTTATAGGTGGTGAACCTATTGGTACAAGGTGGCTCTGTGAGTCCGCATATCTCCCCTTCAGTATTCAAGAATAATTTAATTTTTGGCACCAATTAATGAATGGGAATTTTAAAAGGTTATCTGAAGCTTGTTGCATGCACAGTTTGGCGCATTGCCCACAAGCGGTGGTTGAGAAAAACAATGGAAGATTATGTAAGAGTTATATTTTTGTGAATGTTTTCAGGTAATTAAGTGCTAAAAGTGTTTGATCAACAACTATGTTTACTTGATTTGTTATTGAAATTCCTTCTGTGATAACCTAAAGGTAAAGTAATAATTGCTAATTGAATGATAACAATATAAAATATGTTTTGAAATAAGTTTTATGTTTGAAATAATTAATGTGTTCATACACTGTGTGCAATGTCATGCTAATTTTACTAAATTAAGATTGAATATTGTTTGCCGATTGTTTCAGGTATACTACTTTAGTCAAATGCAAGCCAAGTACTTAATATGGTATAAGTGACGATATTTTGATAAACAAAATATATATAATGAAAATTTTTAAAGGTTTCAATGCATTTATTACATTTTTATTTAAAATTTAAGGTTTATAGTATGCTATAAATTTATTTTTTAAAACAAATGTGTAATGTAAAATTGATTTGTTGCAGATGGAGTAATTCTTATTAGTTTTTTTTTCTTGTCCCTCCACGATTTCATCCAGAAGAGCAAGCAAGTTTGTACACAACTGACTTTCGAGAATGTCAAAACAGATGTAATTTCAGGAGGAACTAAGAATGAAAACAATACAGCAGGATCTGTAACCAATAAAGACGTGAAATGAAACATGTCCATTATCCTCACAAGAAATGAACATAGTTCATTTAAGAAGAAAATGTAGCCCAACAGGATGAAACACTTTTCAAAAAGTATAATACATTTACCTTTACATTAGTTTCATTGAAAGCTTAAAACTTCTTGAATGTTGCATCAGAGCATTTGTTAACGTTGTGACTGGACGACAGATGACACCAATGTCGTCTAGTAAGTGAAATATGTGGTCATTGCTTGTTGTGGAACTTAATTTCTCAAAAATCTTCGTTTTCCATTTTAATTTTTTACTTTTCCTAATTGAATTATCATTCGATTAGCATCGTTTTAACTTCGCTTGAACGTTTTAAATTATTTACTGTACATGTGAAAAACCATTATTTCTAACTATTCTTACAGAAAAAAATATGAACGGCAATTCTCAGTAAATGGAATAGGGGACACCGAGGCTAGTTTTCCAGCTGTTTTTTTTTTTTTTCAGTGGAAATGATGAAGATTGCGAATCAGCAGCAGCACATTTTGGAGTTTAATATTTAATTTATGGTTAGTTGGCTGTTTTTATAACAATAAAATATTATTTTTAATGATATATAAGACTAGCTGATTTGAGCCGAGATAAATTTTTGAATGAAAACAGTTTAGTTTGAAATCTAACTTTCAAGGATTAAAAGCCATGTATAAACTGTTATGTAATGTGTTTTGATATAAATTTATTTAGTTTTTTTATTAGGTTTTGTTACTTTTTAAGGCCTTTCTTGGCCAAATGGGGAATCCTTGATCGTTTCGTCTTTTAACACCCGCCTTCCTTAGAGAGTGCCTTTTTCAAATCTCGGCCTTTACCTTTTTCTTCAAATAGTTTTACCAAATTGTCTACCTTTTGATGTAACGTTATTCGACAAAACTATAGTAGAAACTGTATTTAACTTATATTTTAACTAATTATTTACTAAACTAATCAACTTAACTTTTCTAACTTATACTTTAACTATATTTATGGAAACAGTATTATACAATTGCTTTTTTTTGTGTAAAATAATAATTAATTCGAATACCTATTCACTAGTGGGTTCCCAAATGCCCAAGTACAACAGTAACACTATTTATGTGCACACTGTAAAATTTTGGTGGAACAATACTCCGCATAACTGGTAGAAGCATGTGCTGCCACAGATTTTACCTAGTAAAAGTTCCACCAAACTTATGGTGTAGCGTTGTACCCCAAAATTTGAGGTAGCTTGGCGCTTTCTCGGATTTTGCTGTGCAATGTTACTCCGCTAAACATTCTGCCACTGGTTTCATAAAATAACATTCTAGCAAAGTTTTAAAGCGTACAGACAAAAATTAAACTAGGCAAAAATAATAATAAAGCATTCGTTTTAATTAAAATATTTCAATGAGAATCTCCTAATAATGGCTACAGAAAGTATTCCTCATTTAAGTAATACAAGCAATGTGGCTTTATGTAATAAAAAAATGAAAGAAGCAATGGAAAAAAGTTTTAAATGCATTTATTTAAGTTTTTTTTGTAAGTACATATCCAAAATGTTTTGATATAACAGTATCTAGATCAGGAAGTGACATTAAACACAAAATATTTTTATATTTTATAATTTCAAAAATTCTTTCATCGAAAACCTAATTCTCACAAGAATACACTATTTGTGCACCAATTTAAGATAAATATTACCTTCTCTCTTTCATGCATTAAATTCTATCGATTCTTACAAATCAAGTACACAGTTTGTGCATCTATACACTTCAAAAATATTTTTAAGAATAGGCATCTTGTTTTGAAAAAAGTTCATTTTGATTCAGATACAGGAACAACAAAAATGCATTACACATGAACACACATTACAATTAACAATATATTCAACGAAGCTTCAATATCCAAACACAAAACAATTCTTTCCATGAAAGTTATCAATTAAACGGTCCATAATATAACTCACGAGTAGAAGAGATTTTTGATACTTAAATTGTGACAGACTTGTTGTTTTCCTTGAGTTATGTCCCAAATACGCTGGAACTTGATTCTGGCAATATAAAACAAGACTTTTCTTCACATAAAAACCACAAGTTTTCTTCTATACAACTGACTTATTTTTTTGCAACAATATATTCAACGAAATATCAACATCCAAAAAAAAAAAAACTGTTTCCATGAAAGTCATCTGTTAGAAGACTTTTATGGTATAATTCATGAGTACAAGATACCTCTGATACATAAAATTGTGGCAGACTTGATGCTTTCATTGAGTATCTTCAATATATGTTGGAAGTCTTATGGTTGATATCAATATAAAACATGACTTTTCTTCACATTACAAATAAAAGTTTTCTCTTCCATTACTTACACAGCTGACTCATTGCTAGGTGGTAAGATTGGTAGTGGAAGAGCTGCCTTTGCTTCCTCTGGCAGGACTTCATCATCGTGGAAACGCACAGACGAAGCTTTGTAACAAACAAGTGCATCCACAAAAAATGCCCCCAGCATAATAATGGCAGTCAGTCCGTGAAACAACATGCGAAATTTCACTGGGTCATACAAACGACAAGCTCCGGGTTCACCACAGTTGTCTTCCCAAAACAGACAAGTAGAGTCTACTACAGCACCGTAAATCACTGGACATGGGACGTTTCCTGTAATCAAATAATTTTCAATGAGTTTGTTTAAATAAGCAAAAAAAAAAATGTTCTAACATATTTGAGTTAGGATTTGTTTCTATAATTGTTAAACCATCCCTTGTATCCTTATTTGTTATGTGAAGACAAAAAAAAAAATATAAAAAATATATAAAAAATTAAAACAAGTGTAATGCACATTTAAAAAATATCTATGAAAAATGTTGGTAAATGATTTATTAATGAAAATGAATTTAACTGCCATCGTCTAATATAAAGTAAAAATATAAAACTCCAAATTAAATGTGAAAATTTTATCTTCATTACAAGCTTTATTTAATTATAAATTCTTAAAATTAATCTTTGTTTCAGGTGAATCCAAGCCGCACAATATCCTTTAATCAAGCTGAATTCAGTGTTTTATTTCTTTATACTGGTTAAAGTTATAAATTACTTTTAATATAAATTTTCTAAAAACAGTTTTTAAAAGAAACATAATAATAAATTGCATGGAGGAACTTCTGTTTGTCCTTAAACGGAGAGTGTGAATGTGATTAAGGTTATTTTCAAAAGTATCTCCTTCGCGAAGATTGCACCCAAATATACCGACCCTCTTAATCATAATCACGTGGTCTCGCTTCTTCAGCCAGTCGGCGAATATCAAATTCAATATTCTTATTCGTTCTACTTCTTATACCTTATCTGAGATTTAGTTATTAAGCCCCCAGAGATATAGGGGAAAAAAACTATATCACTTAACTGTAGCTATGATTTTCCTGAGTTAAAAATAATTTTAATCTAGGCATTAGGGAAATAATTTAAACGATTGGTTGAATTATTTGTAAACAGGAAGTAAAAAACTAAAATATTAATAATTTACTTTAGAAAGGGAGAGAAAAAAAAACATTATTGATGTCAAGACCTTACACTCTTAAAACAAAAGAGTGAAATCCACTCCAGTAGAAGTGCATTTTCGACACCGGAAATTAGTGAATTAAATATTAACTCAGACGGAGTTAAAATCACTCGTTTGGAGTGATCCTGTCGGAGGTTTAGCACACAAAGGATCCACTCCACATCGGGAAGTGCATTTTCTGGACTGGAGGAGTGAAAATTAATCAGACTGAGTTAAAATCGCTCGTTCGTTTTAAGAGTGTATGAGCTAATACAAAATATATGATATAGATTTTATTATTGAGATTTTATTTACTTTTCCAAACTTACTTAAATTTATGTAGCAAAATAAATCTTACCAAATAATCCTATAGCAAATGAGATCAGTCCTAAGGCCATAGCCTTATCTTGTGGATCCACACACCTAAAATTTTGTAAACAGTATCATCAATAAAATTTTACATACATAACACTTATATAACATTCAATAGGCAATGATCTGATAGACATAACTTTGTGTATGAAATTACTATATAGTTAAAATATCACATACATTTTTCTAACAAAATAAAAATTTACCAAAGCGAATAATATATTATTATATAGTAAAAGTGATGTCGAAAGAAAAAGTGAATGACATGTGTGTTTGTTTATGTTTAATTTTCACTAATTTTGACCAAAACCTTGATTTGAAAAAGACAAAAAAGGTAATTATTTAAAGATAAACAGAGAAGCCCAATCATCAACAATTTACTCTTACGCCACTAATGTATTCAATAATCCAGTTGTTCAAAATGAGAAGTATTATTTGCGATCGTTTCTGTTTTGCCGCAACCCAGTATATTCATTTTTAAAGTAAAGAAGTAAGAGCCACAGCGTGTTGTAGCTCATTTATACTATTAACTCAACGTTTTTTTGTTTATGAGTTATACATAAATAAAAAGTTCAGTTTTTCAAAACATAAATATTTTAATCATCTAGTCAATTGAATTATTAATTACAACAAATTAATAATATAGTAAAAATACTTTACGATAATTAAGTTATTTATCAAAACAAATATTCAAAATTGAAGACTTAAACTGCGATAATAGGGTAAAAAGGGTTGGGAAACATATTAAAACAAAATAAAAAAAGGGTAAATTTATTTAATGCTAATTGGACCCAAATTAAGGGTGCATCAATTTTAAGCTCATTTACTCATTCATTTTTGTACATACCTCAGAGTAAGTAGCATGGATCCAACTTCTGAAGTAGAATGGATGAGAACAAAAAACGAAAATATTACAATGTACCAAGTTAGATTATCACATTGCAGATCACAAAATCCGTTTTTTGCAGTGACACCTTCTCCTAAGCATTGGCAGTCCAGATAAGTATACTGAGGAATGAAAGAAAAATATTTAATATAATGCAGGAAACATTTAAAAACAAATTTATTGATACACAGGAATGAAAAAATATTGCAGGAAAAATGTTTAATAATTTAAAAATACAAAATTCTAGCAATAACTTTCGAAATGCTATAAAAAATAAAAATTGTTGCTTATTTAATTATTTGCAGCCCAATCATTTCAGTGATTAACTTTTCCACTATGAAATTATCATTAAAATAATGATAATTTCATAGTAGAAAATTAATAAATTTGCTCATAAACAAATTTCCTAAGTACTTCAATTATGTTTTTTTTTTTTAAAAAAACGATAAAATAAAAAGAAAACTATTGCATATTTTTTTTTTGCTAGATCGTGTAAAGGTTACTGTTATTAGCATTTTGTTTAAACTATCTATTGGAAGAGGATTTTATTAAATGGTTTGGTTTGGTTTGAATTATCGTCGCACTAGAGCTACACGAGGGCTATTGGCGACGGGCGTCGTATTTTAGAACCACAGTCAAGTGACGAGCCAACACCTGAATAGGCACCCAACGCAACCGTTAAGGGCGACATCGTACGCAGCGTTAGGACTTTGAAGGATATTTAACGTGCACTCCCTTACACGGGGTATTTTTCGTCGGAATTTTTGGCTGCACGGGCCGTTTATAGGTCGGCAGCTATTTTTGGCGATGCCCGGACCCGAACCTGGGACCTTCCGCATGCTAAGCGAGTGCTTAACCGACTGGGCTCCCCAGCCCGATTTTATTAAATGTATTTAAGCAATCAAAGTATGTTGCTTTGAAACGTCATCTGTTAAAAGGTTAAAAAAATCCAATAAGGTATATTCATACTACAATTCCAATAAGGAAACTTTTGACCCTGTATTTAAAAATATATATAATAATACATGTACTAACGAAAATTAACAGAAAATACAGAAGACAGTTATTTTGCCATTTAAATAATTAATAAGTATAAATTTAAAGATATCATAATTACGTATAACTTAAACAAAATTTAGTAGTTATTCACAAACTATAGATGGCAGCACTAACGGGATGTAAATATCGAAGCAAAAATTTTGTTTCAACTGTAACTAATTATTAACTTAAAAATGATACTTATTAATTATTTTAATGGCAAAATAACCCTCTTTTGTATTTTTTGGTTAGTTTTCGTGAGTACATGTCGCATGTCGTATTCTTAAAAAAAAAAAAAAAACAGGGCCATAAAAGACCTTTTACCACAAATTGCTTTTACTTACACCTTTCTCTTCTTCTCTAACTTTAGTACAACCGGCAACACAGGGGGAAAGATAGGTTTTACCATCAGTGGCACAGATTGGGGCAAATTCCCCTAACCGGCATTCACAAGTAGCATTACAAGCTTGAACAGCTAAGCCTCCTGGTCTCCTGCAAAATGAAATAAAATTAACAAAAGAGGAAATAAATGTTCTTAGTATTCATTAACATTAACATAACACTTTAAAGGTTATTGTCATGTTTATGTCTATTAGGAAACACAACAAAGGTTTTCCCTAAGATAATGTCATAAAAAGTGTGGATAACTACATTAGCTTAGGGATTCGAGAGAGATGACTTTTTATTTATTATTAGTGTTTTAATTTTTATCCTGTAAAATTGGCTCATATATTAAGAAATTATTTATTTCATAAATGTATTGTGTTACATATAAAGTCTACAATATATTTTTGCGGTTTAAAAAATATTTTAATTAAATAATTTTTTATCCAAAATGTATCGAGCAGTCTCAGGCTATATAGTGATCATTGTGTGATAGTTACTTTTTCACAAACTGTACACATGTACCTATTAGTTAAAAAAATAATATTCAGTAATTTTGTTTATAAAAGTTAAAAACTTAAATTAACCGTCTTATCCTTTTTCTTCTTCATTTTAATAAAGAGCAAATCGTTAATTTTTGAGTATTCAAAATTACTTTGTATCATATTGAAATTCTGTGCGCAGGCGCATCTTTAAATGTTTGTTATTATTGTCTGCATACAAAAATTACTAAAAGAACAAGACCTTTCAGCCCCTTCTATTCAAATGAAAAACCCTCAGCAGCATGTGTATGAAACTGTTTATTAGGTTCTCGGATTTTGAAGCGAAACATATTGGCATCCCAAATATATGTAAGTCAACATTAAAAAAAAAGACAATAGTTTAAAGACCAGTAATTTTCCATTGAGTCCATCTGTGTTCAATTGTTCAATTTAAGAGGGACTGTCAGTCCCATAGAGCTAATGCATTAGTTTTGAAATCCCGTTTTCACCAGGTACACTATTTTAAAGGAAATTTAAAATAAAATTTCATAGGGTTATTTGATTAGTGATTAATAAAGTTTTAAAATAGGGTCGCCCTCTGCTGTATAATTTTTGGCGTTTTCAAAAATATATAATTAAATAACTACAGAACATTTCAAAATTGTTTCATTTCGATGTTATGTTGATTCCCATACCTAAGGACAAAGGACTTACATGGCAAAGCAATACTTCTGCCGAAGTTGTGATTCCAAAACTAATTCATTAGCTCTATGGGACTTAAAATCATTAATGCAATGTCGGCCTAAAAGGTTTTATTGGGATATTGTCACTTATATACATCAACTTCTTACCCTGGATTCACAGCATCAAGCCCTACGAAGTCAGTAAGAGAGCATCCAAGCCACATAAGAATCACCATACCCACAGAGTAGGCAAGAGCAGAGGCTGCGATCCATTTGGCTACAAAGCGAGCACTTGGTTTAAAATGGCGCATGAACGAGCCACTGGCGAAGATTCCGGCTCCCATCACCAAAATCCCTGCCATTCCTGGTTAAAAGAAAAATATAGTAATGTTAAGGACTATAAATATAGAATTTTAAGGACGATAAATATAGAATGTTAAGGACTATAAAAATAGAATGTTAAGGACTATAAATATAGAATTTTAAGGACGATAAATATAGAATGCTAAGGACTATGAAAATAGAATGTTAAGAACTATAAATATAGAATGGTAAGAACTATAAATATAGAATTTTAAGGACGATAAATATAGAATGTTAAGGACTATAGAAATAGAATGTTAAGAACTATAAATATGGAATGTTAAGAACTATAAATACAGAATTTTAAGGACGATAAATATAGAATGTTAAGGACTATAAAAATAGAATGTTCATGCCTATAAATATAGAATATTAAAGCTATAAATATAGAATGTTAGGGACTACACAAATATAGTAATATTAAATATTATAATGTTATTACAATTAGCATTTGGCCAGAGTCCTAAAAAGCTTCCAGAAGAAATATATTTTTAATAAAATCCAGTTGTTCAAATGACTTTTTAGCCCTTAGATAAGTTATGGGCAAAAATGTAAATTTATTGTCACTGTTTGAATTTTTAATTTAAAAGCATTAATTGAACAAACATTCTTTGTAAAATTATATTTCTTTTGTAAATGGTTTTAAATATTTCCTCTATTCTAAAATACAATAATTACAGTAGACCCTTGATTATCCGTCCCTCTTTTATACGGAACTCTTTGTTAACCGACCACCCTAAATCACATAAAAAAAAGTTCAACTACAAGGTTATTCTTCGTTGTTGTTCACCAAAGAAATCAATTAAGAAATCTACTGTGAGTCGAAATTCAAGAATATTGGGCGATTCTGAAATCGGGAATATCAGGAGTTTCGGAAATCGGGAAACTGCGGTGGTTTTAAGGTAGCAAAACTTAGATGGCAACTCAAAAAAGCAAGAGTGAATTTCTGACAATCATATATTTTCGGAAAGATCCAGGAATCTTCTAAAATCGTGAGACTTCCGTTGATATCTACTATAAAACAAAGAAGAATCGAAACTAACACTAATGTTTTAGCACTTTCGTTTGGCTAGGATATCTTAGTATTAGAGATAATTTAAAACTAAAATTTAATGTTTGCAATCGTAAAACCAACGTGGATTTTCGATGTTGGGGAATAAGGTCCGCGGAATTTAGACGTCCTCTGTACGATATATTTTTTCTATTTACTGGAAATTATCGTTTTCGATATTTCGGACTTAACCGGATAAATTAAACAGGATAATCGAGGTCCTACTGTATTTAAAATTTGAAAAAGTAGGTGTGTCAGTATCAAGACTTGTTTAAGTGTTTTTATTCCTCAAATAAAAAAAACCTTCAACATCATTATTTATATGGCGTTTATTAAGTTGAAGAGCTTTTTTTAAGCCTATTTTTAAAACGTTTTTTAATAAAATTATGTTTTTAAAAATGTCCAATGATTTTTGTATTTTAATATTTATTTTGTAACAAACTTAATGCTTTTTATGACAGTAAGTAGATGGCAGCACGAATGGAAGTTACTATTTAAATGGGAACTAACTATGAAAGACAGAGAGAACAAGAACTGTGAGAGACAGAGAAAATATGGGCAGTTCTACCATAATTTTTAATTTCAGGTATTAAAAACTTGTAAAATTTATTTTTTCAAAATCACTTTAAATGTTTATCAAAAGGTTTATAATTGTTCTAGAATTACGAAAAAAAGTTTAGCAAAGCTTATTTGCAAAAAACAAAAAAATTATAATAAGGGACGGCAGTTTTTTAAAAACACCGATTCTAAAGAAACCGGCCTCACGAAACTAACTGTTTATCAATGAAACCGAAATAGTAAAAAACCGGTTAGTCTTAAAACTGGTTTCGATTTTCCATCCCTAGATTCTAACGACGCGACGGTAAGGATCGGAAGGTCAGGAACGGAAGGAAAGGACATTCACGCTGTTTTCCGGTCTTTCTTGTGTTGAAATTAACTCCAGTTTAATAAAAAGGGATTTTTTTACTTCTTTTACTCCACTTAAACATATTTATAGAAAAAAAATTCAATTATCAAGCAAAAATTAACCTTAAACCTGGGAGACTGTAAGGAAAGCAATAAAGCCTCGCAGGCAATTTCACTAAGTTTTTTTAAATTTTGGGCTTATTGGTGAATTTTAGCAATAATATGTGGCTACTAACTGAAAAGTGAGTTTTCTGCAATACAGTTTTCAAGGTTGAAGAATCACTGTAGCTCAATCCAGTGCCTCTCTTCACCACTTTTGGAATGAGGTCAGTGAATGTACCAAAACCCAGGGACAAAGTTAGGAGACGAGAAAAACGCATTATAAATGTCAAAAGCCAAAATTCAATGGAAGGAAATCGTTAAGCTACAGTATTAGTTCAATTTAAAATCCAAATGAATGTAATTTTTAGCTAAAAAAAGTATTAGATTGGGCCCTAAACTTAAAATTTGACATTCGGGACACACGATGGTAAGGACTTTTCTGCATTGTTTTGTGTTCTAAAAATTTTTTGGAGTTTCTTTGCTTTAAAATTACGTTTTGCAATTATAAAAGGACCAGTCTTTTAGTATAATAAGAAAAAATGGTAAAGAAATATTAATTTTTTTAAAAGTTATGCCCAAGGGACATAAAATTAAAAATTATGGTAGAATTGCCCATATATTAAATTTACCCCAATAACGCGGCTCCATAAGAATTAAGCTATTACTTTCAAATTATTTTATTATAAAGTATTTTGAAATTAAATGCATTTTGGCAGGTTCAAATGAACTTATGTATTTGGTACGGTTATAATCAACTTTAAATTTTGGTTAAAATTTAATACTCATTATTCAAGCTTCTGAATATTATCGCAGATTCATTTTATATGCAATTCATTTTTTTCCTCTTTAAATTAAAAAAAAAAATCCAACGAATAAAGCTATTCAACGACACGCGTTTTATTTTAACAAATAGCCCTCGTGTATCGACGAAAATTAACAAAAAAAACCTACATTTACCGTTTTTATGAAAGATATCCAGAAATATGTATATGGTTTAGTGTAAAAAAAATCGAGAGGAACGCAATATACAATAAACAAATAATCTTGGCGGCCCGTTTAGATCAAGTCAGATACTCCGGATGGAAAGGAAAACTTAATGAATGAAGTAAAGACAAGTAAGCAAGTTTATTAATTATATTGTTAAAACTTCATTCCTGCCTAAATGTTGGTTTCATCCCATTAACTGTTTCTGCTTGTATTTATGTTGGTGTATTTTAAGTGTATATTTTGTAAAACATTTTTTTCTTTGAAAGTTTTCTCATCTGTACTAACTTAAGCACTTGTTTTCGACATTTGTTTAAAATTTACTTTTCAAAAAATGCGTTAACACATTTCTATGTATAAAAATACATATAAAGAGCTTAGTGGAAGAACGTGTTAAGTAACAAAAATATCAAAAAGAGAACATAAGCTTTAAAATTTTCATTTGCACTTAGATACGTTAAAAACGGCACTTACAAAAGGTAAGAAATGTACTTAATTTAAATTTTATTAAAAGGGGAAATATTGTTATCTTCAAAGGAAGGAATAACATGCTTATTGGCATAAATATCTCAATTTTTTTCAAAAATGTTACTTAGCACGTTCTTCCACTAAGCTCTTAAATGTATTTCATGTACAAAGATATATAATTACGAGAATAAACAATCATGAATATGGTGGTGAAATCCAAACTCTACCTGAGATCATATTCGCCATTGGTTGACTTAATAGAAACTGACTCTCAAGGTATTTAGGTAGAAAGGTGTAGAGACCAGCAATAGGAAGAATGTGCAGCACGCTACTTGCAGTTCTGTAGAGCAAAATATCGTTCTTTAACAACCTCCGCATGGCAGCAGGGAAATCTGAAAATGAAAATTACTATAAATAAGATCATGAAGTTAACTGCTATGTAAGAAATCAAAACTCAAAAAGAGGGTTTATCTATAGAAATTGATATTTTTACATGTAGAAGAACCTATTTTATCCCATCTTAGAATGTGGCAACGTTTTACTTGAGATCATGTTGAGAGAAGCTTAAAATTTCTTTAAAGAGAATACTGCAACGAAATTTAACGAACAGATGAAAGGTATAAGTTGGTCTTTTGGGGGCTGGTTGGATGGTTTGATGTGAAGCAACTAAAAATAAAAACTTTTTAAAATAAACTGCTTTTCATATTTTTCTGATATGAATGATGTAAAAATGTGTGTGTGGATTTCAATTCTTCTAGTATTTCTATTTTTTAAATCCTCTCGCGGGCTATAAGGCATTCACAGACAAAGTATTTGTCTCAAAAGAGTTCAATGGTTTCCATGGGTTATTTTTACAAGTAAAAAAAAGTATATTTTCTCATTTACCCTTAAAAACCCCCCGGGTATTAAGTTCTTCCTTAGCACTAGGTATTCTTTGAATTAATATAAGTGTAGTTAAGAAGATTTAACTGATTCGAAAGAAAAAAAAATGATTTGAAATACTAAATAAATAAGTGTCTGGCGAAACCAATTATAACTACAATTAACATATATTTTATATTTCTAAAAGCAATAATAATGAGGAAAAAAAAAGATTAAGATTGTAAACATTTTAAGAAATACACTTTAACCTAATTCTGTTGGCTAGTTTAACTTTCATCAAAATTAAATAAAAAAAGTATTTGAATTGATGTCTATTTTTTGAAAAGCTAGTTAAGATAAGTTAATATCACAAGTCTTAATTCTAAACGCCAAAAAAGTTTATATTTTGTATTGCAATGAACACCAAAAAATAAGCGTTTATTGTGTTGTATGGAAGTAAATAAGACTTCATATGCGTCAGGTTAAATAACCTTTTTATGGCACATACTGAGTCGAATGGATCATAAATAATGATAGTCGACATAAATATACAGGATAAAGTAGGTCACTGCAAAACATAAGTTGTGCTTATTATTTCCGGGTAAGATTTATTTTCATAAAAATAATCTTTCTGTCTATCTACAAATAATATAGAATAAAGTTACGGCATTGTAAGGGTAAAATTAGAACTTTGTTATCATTTAATAAAACAGAGGGTTAAAAACCTAGGGATACAATGAAAACAAAATAAGAAAGTTCTATGCATTTTGACATGTTTAAGTTTTAATTTATATGGTTTTTAAGTCTTATTTTTCGTTTTTTACTAAAAAAACTTTCAACGAAAAATTTAATACCTTATAAATACTTTACTATTAAATTAAACTTTATCAAAATTATAAGAAATGCATAAAACCAGAAATTAAAATTTAATGATAAAATTAGTGTAACAGTTTTATATTATACCACTTTGATGTTGCATTGTGCAAGTTATCCCACACGTCTTCCCAAGTACATAAAAATAGCTAAATAATAAACAAACTAGGGTTACTAACAATCATTTTTTTAACGCGTCTAAAATTTGAGCAAGCATGTTTTTAACATAATTTTTAGTTTTTTTAGTCAATAATAGATGCCGCCACAATGAAAAGTAGGTTTCCAAACGTTGCTAACGAAACCCTTTGTGTTTGATTTAACCCGTATTTGTATAGATTAATGTTAAAGAATTAAAGTTCAAATGATTCGTTATTAGCTTATGTATTTAGATTAACATAGTGGTTTTCGTTTAAAATACATTTTCCAAGCAGATCAGCGAATTGTTAACTAATGAATAATCTGATTAAAATCACTCACTTCCATTCTCGATTTAAATTTGAGAATTTAATGAATAAGTTTAATTGGTTTTCCCAGAGAAATTCGTGGAATGCAAAGCCAATATCGTCTACGTTACATGGTAAAGAATGTTTCATATAAAATGCATTAAGTATTTCTTCACTTTTATCATTAGTATACGAAGGAAACAGCGTTTCATTTTACAATGTTACTTGGTCCCCGCGTGCAGTCTACGGAGGATTAACATGGTAGTCTAATTAACATTCAAATTAAATAGCATAATTAAATGCGATCCCGCTAGCATATATTTATAATGAGTAAATAATTTAAGTTAGGTTGTTACGTGTTGCGAGACTCATTAAATAACCCATTAATGGAAAGAAAATACGCTGTTAAGTTTTTATTTTATACTTGAAAACGTAATTCACTGAAATACAATTTTAATGGACGTAGGTAGACTTAGCATTGTTTTATGTATCTTCAAATTCATATAATGAATTATTAATTTGCTTTTAGTGTAGTAAGTGCAATGATATTTTGGTCGACAAGAAAGTATAACCTAACGTTAACAAGTTGCTACCTAGCCGAATAAACTATATCAAACATTCGCGAACTAACTCTGAATATTAGCAGAATTTTGATTATAAGGATATAATGAATATAAATTGTGGATGATAAAAAAACAATAATATTGCTCATATTTATTGATGAAATGGTAATATATGCAAATATCCAAAATGCTAAAATTGGCGCAATCCAAAGCAATTGAGCTAGTCTTTTTAGGTTGTCAGTTTCTTTTATCTTTCTCCTCTATCTCAAAAAATTTCTTATTCTTTCAATAAAAACAAAAACTTTTTCCCCCTTTGAGAAGAAACCCTTCTTTTGCTGCTTGTAAAGAAACAAAAGGTAAATCGTGTCCTTCATGTACCCTTACATGTCCAGAACTAGTAGAGTGAAAGCAGCTGTTAGCGCGAATTGAGTAGCGTATTATTATTCATTATGTGTTCTGTCAAAGCCGGTGTGCGACTCCTACACAGCTGACAAACGCCGCATTTCGGCCCAATAATAGGTTACATAAAAGCCTTTCTTTTGAAAAATCATTCATACAAACTATAAAGTAACGAGTTACATTCATTTTCACGAAGCCTTTCTTTTGTAAAATCGTTCATACAATATAAAGTAACGAGCTACATTCATTTTTATGAAACTCCATTTAACAAAACCTCAATTTAGCTTCCACAATACGTTTTGAATGTAAAAAAAAATATTATGATCTTTTAGTCCGTCCGTTACCACTTTCACAGACCGAGCCACAAGTCTCACAGACGAGTGGAATACTTCACTCTTAAAACAAACACTCCTAATTTAACTCAGTCTGAGTGGATTTCACTCCTCCAGACTGGAAAATGCACTTCTCCTTTTGGAGTGGATCCTTTGTGTGTTAAACCTCCGACAGGATCACTCCAAACGAGTGATTTTAACTCAGTCTGAGTAAATATGCATGCCTTTACGGTGTCGAAAATGCACTTCTCCAACTGGAGTGGATTTCACTCTTTTGTTTTAAGAGTGTTCATATCGCAGCAAAAAGTCGGACAAGTCCAGAGATCCCAAATAACTTCAAAATATAAGTATGTTTAAAATTTACAAATAAAATAACATTGAATCCTCAAATATCCTCCTTTGCAAACGCCTCAAAACGCAATTATTCTTTTTGTACCCTCTTTAAAACTGTCACCTATATGTGTAATTGTGTATTACAAATGGCAGAAAGTGTTCTGTATTTCCCTTTTATTCCTTAAATAATCTGGAAATGTTCACTTTAACATTTAATTTTTATAAATGCATAATTGTATAAAACCGTCCAAATACAAATCACAGATTGTTTGGTGGAAAATTGTAAAGCCTTATTCGAAAAAATATACAGTTATATGATTTTATAATAAGTTTCTCTTCTATTTTTAGAGAAATCAATTCTACAAAATTTTATTCTTTGAACTGCAAATTACTTTATGGTTTGTAAAAATATTTTATATTTATTAAATTACTTAGATCTAAATATTCTGCCCTTTTGATACAATGTAATTTTTTTTAATCTGCATTTTTGAAGAGAAAGTAAATATGAGCTACCTTTGAAAATTAACAAAATGATTTCGATACACATAAATTTAATTGACACATATCACGCGAAAAACTAATCCAGTTTTATAAGAGTATATAAATCAATCAGAAATGGTATTTTTAATCAGGGGGAAAGCGTTAAATATTTCTTTCACAAATCGGAAATAGTGTACAATTCAATCTAATAAGCACAGCGCAGTATACCATCGCTTAACTCGGACATGTCGATATTATTTACCTTTAATTCTACGGAACTACGGCTGGAGAAAAAGGTTGAATATGGATTCTACCGCTGCATTTCGAGAAGAGAAAGAAAGAAATTAAAATATAAATTTAACAAAAAAAAAAAAAAAAAGAAAGTTAGACGACATTAAGTAAAAATGTATTCAGCCTGTAAAATGAACTTGCCTCGACGTCGTGTATTTGCTGCAAATTATAATCCATTCACCGATCATGTTACTGAAACAGACCAACAAATTCTCATAATGAATTGCTTACCTTTGTCCTCATGCGAATGGATATTGATGACAAGATTTGAAAAAGAGCGTTTTATTAAACACCAAAGAACAACAATCTTTTTTTTAATAACATAGTTAAAGTTTTCTGTTTAAAGAATGCTGAATTAAAACAGATTGACTTTCATTAACACTTAAAATTCACAAACCAAAAATATTCCGAAGTAAAGGACATACTTAATGAAACTATATTACCCACAGCCACTATGATTTTAAAGCGATATATGAAAATACTCACCACTATTTGAGAAACCGTAATGCTCATAATGTATTAATATTAATAAATATTACCATTTGAAAACACAGCAATCAACTGACTTTAAACATTACAAAATTCTTACTATATCTGAAGAAATTCTAATCTATAGAGAATAGACATTAACTGAGTTCCCAATGAAGTAATTCATCGAAATTGGTAAAGGGTGTTTCCGGTGATAATGGAATGTAGGGACGTTGCGATACTTCAATACAAGTTTAGATCAATAATTGTCTTGTGAGTTACATTATTGGAGAATAATTATGGTGTATCGAAACGAAGGAGCGGTGTCGAACCATCATTGAACAATGAAAAATTCCTTTTGACATTTTAGCTTTCTTAAAATCGAATTTTTTATTTATGAAAATCATTAAAAAATGGACGAGCTTAATATTTGACATGAAAATAACTACAAAAAATTCTCAAATAAATACTTCATGCAAATTTTGGATATTTTGTTATAACATTAACTGTTGGTCACAGTTTCATACTCAGTAACTAACTATTCACAGATGCACTGTTAAAACTGCTGGTGCAAGATTTCAGCGAAATACTGAAACTTTTTAGCTGCCACCAGGGAGCATAAATTCACCACTTTTTGAGGTAGTCCGAAGACCGAAACTTAGTAGATTCGCCGTAAAAGTGGTATATCCTTGCTCCAAACAGTGGTGGCAACTAAAAAGTTCCAGGATTCCAGGGAATCTTGCATCAACATTTTTAGCAGCGCATCTGAATGTTACTAGGTATTGTTCCTATGACCAACAATTAATGAAAGATTCAAATTGTGAACGACGTATTTATTTGAGAAAACTTCCTTGTTTTCATGTCAAAAATTCAGCTCATCCATTTTTTAATAATTATCATCTAAAATAATGCAATTTTAAGAAAGCTAAATGTTAAAAATTCCATCAACATATTTAACAATGTATTTATATACGGCTCTTATTCAAGTATAGCCATCGCAACGTCCCTACAGACAAAAGTACCACACGTACTTACCTTTTAAGCTTGGCTTTTTGTTGGACGTTTTTTTCGGCAGGAGAGCTGGTGGCTGGTGTCGCAAGTGCTTGGGGCAGACGACCCCATTGTTTTTGCTCCTCGGTGGGGCTTGAGGCGGAAGGTTGCGCGGGAAGCCCATCATTGGAAAGGATGTCAAGATGAGGGCAGCCCCCACGATGAAGACTCCAAGCCACCAGGCACCGATCCATTGAGGATCGTCAGATGTGATCCCAGGGTTGGCTGCAAGAAATCTTCAAACTTAGTATGGTATGGTATGGTATGATACATATATATTCCAGCTTGTGTGCTTGTTCATAGAACCGCTTATAAGCTTTCGTCAAGTGGGACAGTCACAGAAAGAAGTTTTACAGTCAGAAAGAAATGAATAACACATAGACAAATAACAACATTTATTGACTTTCACAAACATCCATGCCTGACCGGGATTCGAACCCGACCCCAGCAGCTCCAAAGGCTAGTACACTAACCATTCAGCCACCGAGGCGGCATCTTCAAACTTAAAATGGGACAAATGGCAAATGACAGTGAATGCGCCCTCTAGAAGGGAGAGTGTAGGCTTTATAGCCCATTACCCAACTCGCCTGAAGAGACAGTCACAAGAGACACACAAAGAAGGACAACACAAACACATAGACAAATAACAACATTTATTGACAAGCACAAACATCCCTGCCTTTACCGGGATTAGGACCCGACCCCAGCAGCTCCAAAGGCTAGTACACTAACCATTGCGCCAGCGGGCCGGCACTTAAAATGGGAAGTTCCATGAGAAAAATACCGTTAAATTTACGGTTTTAAATTGGAATTGCCAGAAAAAAACGTAAAAAAGCAGAAACTTTGTTTTTATTAAATATGCTAAATTCCAGTTAAATACGGCTTTTCTCCGTCATATAGACGTACTTTTTAAGATTGAGAAATAGTAATGTTATTTCTCCTCCAAAAATCACGAAAAAATTAGATGGGCAACGATTATATATACTACTTTGACTTAATTATGGTGTACGAAATGAGGTTTTAGAAATTTCACGATGTTTGTTAAGTTTTTATCATACTGTAACCCAAATGTTTTACTGAATTATTAAAAACTTAATTGGTGCACAGTAATGTGTAGACAATTGTTCTTTGGATAAATTTTCAATAATAGTTTATGAGGTAATTTCGAGACACTACCCTCATTAATCAGCAAATAAGTATTATGTTAGGATATAATTTCAATAAAAAAAGAAGTGTAAAATCTTTTATCTGAATAAATCTTTATGGTCGTTGTAAAAAGCTTTCCTTTATTTTTGCAAATAACAGAACTTGGCTAATCCGATAATTACAGAGTTTGCATGATCATGTGATAATTTAACCTAAATGAATGACACAGTAAAACATCAATATCTTTTTAAAATATCCTTTGATTGAAATATTGCGTGCATTAAAAAGTATATTTTATGGCGTTTGATCGTAGTATGATAGGTTTAGGTTGAGGTATCGTCGCACTAGAGCCACACTCTAGGGCTAGATAGTTAGATATGTGAAAGTTTATTTTTTGTTTACTAATCACCTTCAAGCTAAACTATTTACTTAAAATCGTGATGTTTTTTTTAAATAATAACTTAGTATATACCATATCCAAAAGAATGAAATTAAAAAAAAAATTCTTTTTGATAAAAGAACGCTTTTGCATTTAATACTTATTCAAACAAAATTTAAATGAAGAAATTCAAAAAAGATTTAAGTTGAATTTTTATGCACTTTTTGTTGAACAATGATTCCTAGCTTTGTGTTTGCAGTAAGGTGAAGAGTGCTAAATATAAGTGGCAAAGAATGACTTGGAGCCAAAAGAAAAGTTAAAGAGATAGCACGTAGAGTTTTAGAAGTCATTGCCGTTTCTTTTCTGACCTTTAAATTTGATAGTTCATCTGCTTTTCCAGTGTCAAACTAGACTTGAAAAGGGGTTCGTGACACTAACTGCGATATTGTAATTTAGGGAGTATTAACCATATATTTACGTTAACCCTGTAATGCATACATTTTTATTTTCATCTCGAAAAATATATTTATATCTTTAATACTCATACATTAAGGGAAAAATACTGGTAAAAAATTAACTGCATTAGAATTTAAATGATTTAATTTTTTAAAAAAAATTTCCATATTTCAAAAACCAGGTACAAAATTCCAATTTTGGATACGAACGGTTAGAAAAATACTAAATATATTTTAATAACTATCATGAACTTTAATTATTTTTTTCAAAACAATTTATTTGCATTTAGTACTAATATTATTATATCTTTGAATACTGCCAAAGACGTAATTTCACAAGAGTTAATAACTTCACTCTTTAATTTTGAATACACATTTACTACTGTCATCTATGAGGGTTATTAGTAACTAAAACTTCAAAATGGAATGTAATAGGTGAAAAAAAAAACACAGATTTGTCGATAGGGAGCTCTACATTAATATAATAAAGTGGATTATGTTACTTGATGCCTTATGGCAACAGTATGCATTAGAGGGTTAAAGAGAAGTTCTATTAAAATTGAAACTTCTAAATAAAGATAAGTTGAGTTAGTAATTTTGTACTTTTATAAAAATACTGTTGTATTCGACGGTTATAAAGGGCTTTTTAGAATAAAGGATTGATAATGATACAGCCAGAAATCGAAAAAATATACAGGGGTGTATTGTTATATTTTGAGCATTGTTATTAATCAACTTTTATAAAATAATAGAGTATTAATCAAGTGACACAAATAAATAATTAGTATTTTTTAAATTATTTAAAGTTAAATAACTTTTATCATCAAAAATAATTTCTATCTATAATGAGAACGGTGGCGAAATCTGCTTTGAGTGTGTAAATTGAAAAAATAGTGTTATGTTAAGCATGAAATTTACCATACTCATTGACAATAAACCACACACAGAGTAACGAGAATATTTCAACCCAAACAAATCGAAATATGACTGAATCAATTTAACTTAACATAAAACCGGAGAAAAATTTCGAAACTTGAACTTCCATCCGCTAACTACTTAGAAATTACGCCCGGTTTCATCACTAATTATAGTTACAAATATTATTCAAAAATTCATTAGTAAGAGTGTTTAATAGTACAAAAAGGCGTGGCATACATTTCTTCCCATAAACCCACGAAAAGTAAAGGATAGAAAGAGGATTTATGACTCTTGAGAACTAGTTAAAGGGGTAATTGGCCGAATAATAGTTAAGTATAGTTGGTCTCCAGCTGCGCTGGTATCAATGGAATTTTTTATCGGACTTTTTAGTGAAACTTGGGGTCGATGAATCGCTTTGCATTTTTATAGCTCTTTTAAGTATGTATCCGTTAAACTTTTTGTTAGCATGATGTAAAGTTTTTTACTGGTCAGAATGTAGCGGAAAACTATTCCGTTATCAATTGAGCTGCTTAAAAATATTATCCTTTTTCTGTTATTGATAATCTTGAGATTTAAGATCAATCTTTCGATTGGTTGATAATAACACTTGCATGTGTGTGGGCTAGATGTCAAAAACCATTTCAAATCTTCCAATTTTTAAAAAAATTGTTTTAATATATTTTAAAATGCATTTCATTAATAGCATACACTTTATTCGTTATTCTCGTTTAAGACAAACAATTTTCTTTTAAAATTATTTTAATATATTGTAAAATGTATTTCATTAATGCATATACTTTATTCGTCAATATCGTTTAAGACAAACTCTAAATTTTATAATATTTCTTTTAACGTTTCTTTAGTTCATTATTTTTGAATCAGTAGTTTTCAATGATTTATTTAATGGTGAGATTTTGTTAATGATAAAATTATGAGAACTTAAGCATACTTTGGACAACCTCTATCAACGAGGCATCAAAATATGAAGCTCATTGTATTTAAGATAAAAATGACCTGCATTCAAATTAATGTTTTGATAGAATAAGCTGGCATTTCATGTAAATATTTATCTATTTTCTTGGCATATGATTCTTAGGTTATTTTAGTTTACAATAAAATGTGCATGAAAACTGAATTTACTTTTTGAAAAGGTATTAATGATAGGTAAAAGTGCAAGTAATGTATAATCATCCTATTTTCCTCTTACATAAAAAAGTAAAGAATACACAAACAAAAGGGAAACAATGGAAAAAAACAACCACTTTCCTCTACCATATCATAATTACGTTCCACGATCAATATCAAGAAATTTTCAATTTATGTCAAATCCTCTTGTTTCAAAAGCAATTATTTCTTCGTTACCTAGGAAATATTATTTTTCTATCATACTATATCGATTGCAGACTAATTTGAAGCAGTTTTTATATCTTTGTATTCTTCAGCCGTCGGGTGTTACACTGTAAGGTAAAATTAACAAAAGGGAAAGTGAAGCATATTTGTTATATTTGAAGTTTGTCACGTAGAGCTTATTAACTATTACACCATCACCACTTTCATTTTACCCTTAATGGTATACAGGCTATATAATCGTCTGGAGATTTTGAGATTTTTCAACAACACATAGGCAGTTTTATATATAATAAGCATAAATATTCCATATAACACCATTTTTAAATTTTGAGTATTGATGACTCATTTAGAACCGTTTAAAAAGGAATAAAAACGGATTTTTTTTTAAACTGTTGTGTTGAAAATATTTTAATTAAAACCTCCAAAAACAAATCCATAAAAACTTTTCTCAATAAGAAATATTGGTTAGTTAAACCCTGGAGTATTTTATTTTAACTCTGTAAAAATCAACTAAATTAGCGATTTCTCGGATTTTTTTTAAATCTCCTCATTTCGACTATCTTTTTTCTGAAAATGTAATCACAATTTGTTGAAAATTAAAGATAAAAATTCTCTAAGAGAGAAAGCTATATTCAAATCAAAATCATTATGCTACACATAAACACAACAATTTCTATAAGTTACCGCTTTTATTGGGCTGTTAATAATTTGACAAATGCATAGCATGGAATGGTCATAAAACATGTGAATAAAGGTGTACTTTAAAACTGCGTTAGGATTTTAATTGACAAATTAGAAAACAGTTGTGATAGAGTGTGTGCGAGTAATTGTTGACCGAATTCATTTTTGGAACACAAAAGGTATAATACTGGGTTTACATGCTTCGAGCGCTGTTTCCAGCATGAGCGTAAGCACTTTGAACTTCATCGATTCGACCTTTGGTTGGCGAGTGAGATTGTATAGCGCGGCGATTTGATGATGTGACTAAATTGAATTCACGATGTAGGATCAATTAAAAAAGAGAGAAACGGCCAAGATAGTTGCCATTTACCTTATGGTAACCATTTCCTTTGATCTCTGGGAGAAAACCGAAAAAAGATGAGTTGGTGGCCTTGAAAGCCAGCTTCAGCGGATGTTCGGATTAAATACGTATAAAGCGGTTACCTTGAGATAATCAAGGCCATGCTGAAATAGCTGCTCGAAGCATGTAACTGCGGTGTACAAATCCCGTTAACCCCTTCCTTCTCGCCCCGTGAAAATTACGGGGGAGTTTCGCCCTCTATGTCTCGCTCCCGTGATATTTCCTGGCTGGAGTGTTCAGTAGTAACGCGTCAATAAGATTAAAAGTAACTTAAATCCGCCAATTAAAACGCCAATAAGTTAAACTAACTTTTAAAAAAAATTCAATAAAAAAACAAATGATAAATGAATATCGATATTGTTCCTACGCATACTTCAATCTTATTTCCAGGGATAAGAAAAATAAACACTTTTTCTTGAAAATTATCCGATCGTTAAAGGGTTAAGAAAGCAAATGAATATTTTTATAAGTTTTTTTTTACTTTTCAATAATTTATAATCATTTAATTAAATTATTGAAAATTCCAAGAAACATGTTTCCATACAATTTCTCTTTTTTTTTTGGTGCCAACTTATTTTTTGTGCAACTATTTTTATCTTCCCCTTTAACTTCGTTACTTAAAAAAGAATCACAGATCATTCAATGCTTTGGAAATTAAGAAATTCACGCAACGTGAAAAACCCAATTTTTTTTCTAAATATAAACCGCCTTTAACAAGAAACTTCTCGTTTCCTTTCAAAGAAACGTAATCTGCGATCAATGTAACCATCAAAGTTAAAGAATTAAGGGGGAATGGGCGCGCAGGACCGGGGGTCTCCAAACTCAAGTGCCTCAATGTTAATCCAATGGGAAAAAATTATTTTCTTTGCCACATTTCTCCGGCTGTATTGAATATTTTTACAAGCGGATTTTTTATGTGATAAATGTAGCTGACTTACAGGTCCCGACAATCCCACTTTTTGAAATTAGTACGAATATTTTTTTTAATATTCAATAAATTATTTTACACAAAATATTCGAGGCAATTTCAAAAAGTGGGAAGATAGAGACCTGTAAGTCAGCTACATTTATCACATAAAAAAATCCGCTTGTAAAAATATTCAATACAGCAAGAGAAATGTGGCAAAGAAAATAGTTTTTTCCCCATTGGATTAACATTGAGGCACTTGAGTTTGGAGACCCCCGGTCCTGCACGCCCATTCCCCCTTAAAAGAAATACTTTCTATCAAATAGTATCAAACCATGCAAGTAAGAAACAAAGTGAAGTGAATAAAAAGTAAAATTTTTGTTAGGTTCGCTTGAAGTTAGAACGGTTGTTTATTCTATTAAAGAGCGGTTGTTAAAAAAAAATCATGGAATGTTTAGGTTTAGGCATTTAGCGGGGCAGTAGGTTTGTGCCCACTGAAGCGCATAATAAGGATTTTATTATTATTATTTCAGGTGCTATTATTTTAGTGTTGTATATAGAAAATAAAAAAAACATTTAAAACATATATTTGAGAAAAGTTTGACTTCCTTGATAAGCCATTATTATCAAAATATTTTAAATTAAATTTTGAAAATAGGAGACAAATGACATATGACTAGAAAACGGAAAACTCAGGAATGGAAAAGCAATTTCAAATATGCAACGATAAAGATTTCCAGCAACACGTTAAGCATGTTTTTTTCGGTAATGTTCACAGCCATAATAAATAGAAAGTTAATTATGCTTGCGCACTTTTGATATTCATTTTTCAAACCATTAATTAAATAGAAGTGGGGCTTTTAAAACATCAATAATTTTTTAACAGTTTTAAGTTTTGTTTAATAATGTATTAAAAATATTCTTTACATCAATTTATTAGTTTTTTTATCTATTTGTTTAAACTTTCTAATACAACTATTGGTGCACAAAATTTAATTATTTTAAATATAGAAATAAGATGTGTTTTTTTTTTAAATTCTTAATTAGGTTACTGTCGAATGAGGTCATTTTGGTCCTAATCATAAAAAAAACCTAGCATACAGACTTTCTTCTTGGATATGACAGAGTTGCCACTAATTAAAAAAGATAAGCGCCCTTTTTAAGAATGTATTTAATAGGAAGTTTAGCTTGGGATAAGCTTGGATCGAAATTACCCCACACGACTTCACTTAAAATAACTGAAACTAGTAGTAATTTTAATTTATATATTTTTCTTAATTAAGGAGGTTGAGTTTTTTAAAACTTACCAAAGGGAAAATTTACATAAATGCTTGTGCAGAAAGATCCTAAAAGGAATCCAAAAACTGGGCCAAAAATTCTAACTCCAATAGTTATACCTGAAAAGAAAAAATAATAGTTACCTTAAAACAATTATAATAAAATTCATACAAGTTTAAAAAAACGGAAAGTTACGCTTATCTCACATATATGGATTCGGTGTAATATATATTAAAAAACAGAACAGTTTAGTCTTATTATTCTCGCATGCTACTTAAGTTTGCCCCGATAAGCGTTTTAAGCTTGAATTTTTAAATTAAACATGCAAAATTGCTGTTTTTGTTTACTGATAAATCAAAGTTTAATTTTAAATGCATTGTTGGCCCTAATTCAATATTCTAGATCAAGGTAAACATACTTTTTTACCAATAAAGTGTTGATTTTATAAATATTAAAAGGTTAAATTTAGCTGTATCTGCAGAACCAAATATCTCTCTCCAACATTGGCAGCACTATTTATTTTATGATCGAAGCACGATGATGAAACTTTTTTCATTATTTTAGAATTTTTTCATTAAGTTTTTTTTTTTCATAATTTTGTGTTCTTGACGTTTGAGTAATTCCAAAATGGTTACATTTAAAGTTGAATAAAGCTACATTTTATAATAATGCATCTGAGAGATATGTGATGTGTTGTTAGTGTTGATTTAGATCGAGCACTCTTCCCGATAGTATTAAAAAAAACATACCGATTACATTTTTAAGTACTTAGTTTGTAAGTTTCATGATGTCAACATCCATATCTGTATATGCGATGGATATGTGTTTGTAGGTGAATAGTTGTATGTGATAGTGAATATAAAATAAATTGGATATAATATTTTCAATATAATTTTGAAATTTACTTATGGACCATTTTCATTTTCTAGTTATAAAATTATTAATTCGTAATAACGAATATATAATTAATAAGTAATCTATAATTTTAAATTTCATTTTATTATTAAAAAAAAACTTAAATTAATTTTTACACAATTTACTCAAATATCCATTTTATTTATCAAAATATAAAAGAAATTCTGTTTCAATTTCATTTGAACAAAACTTCATACTATAACTAACATACTTATCTTCATATCTCATGTGACTCAAAACTTATACATTTACATACTACAATTGTTATAATATATAAGAATACAGCTGAATAATATAAAAGTTTAAAAAAATTGCATTAATGGATTTCACCACAGCAGTATAAATAAAGAAGTAACTTTAAGTACTTTATAATTTCTAGTTTACCTTTTTAACACACTTACGACATTATTTTACTTTGCAAATGGAAATATAATAACGAAATAAAAATATATTCTACTTTTCAACGAAGTGCATTTCGTCAAACGGATTCGTTTTGTTATTGTTCATGTGTTCCGAACTCATTTCGTCAAATAAATGACGTAACAAATTCGTTTATTTGACGAAAGGTTTAATCGGATTTTTTTCACATAATTCTGTCAAAAATGACGAATTAATCGGAATTAATTTTGAGCAGCTATTTCTGAGAGTGTATTGTGTATTTTTACTATCAACTAGATACATATCAAATAGGTTATATCTAAAAGTAACTTCACATTTATAATGAATCGTTACGCTTACCGTAATTTAAACAAAGTTAGCATTATTTTTTTAAAACTTATTTAGATTATGAACCTAAGAAGAAAAGAACAAAAGAATTAATTTCAAGACGTTTAGTTTGAAAAAGAACCAGCAGTATTTCTCTTTTCGTAGCATTAGAAATTAAGAAAGGAAGATCGAATAGTAGAAATAGTCGAACTTCTAGCTATTCCATTTGTTCGTGAGCTCTAGAGTCTTATGTAATAATGTTCATAACATTATAACATCAATTGACGAATTGCTTTCATTAAGTTGTCGACCCTTTTCCTTCATGATAAAAAGTAATCTATTCATAGAGAAATGAGTGACCGGGGGTCAAGATAAGCGTCAGTAGGTCAAATCACATTGAGTTCATATGTGTACAGGAAAATTTTGACACATGATTTGGTATCCTAGCCAAAATTATACCCTTGAATTTTTCACAATTATCGATATCGATTATTCTCTTTTTCCTCGAAAAAATGATTTCTCCCCCCCCCCCCCCCCAAAAAAAAAGGGGGGGGGGAAGAAAAAAGCTTGGTATCAAGATTAAAACAGTATTTAGAATAACATGTAAATTCAAAAATAAATAATGATGCTGTTAGTTTATGTTTAGATAAAATGCATTTAAAAGGTTTTTTTTTTAAAGAAACCCTTGCCCTTATTTTTCACCAGACTTAAAGTGTTAAAAAGTTTACAAAACATATTTCTTCGCCTACTTTTAGGCCTGACTGACAAAGCATTAACACCTCTAATATATTCCTCGTAATTTAAAACCGCGACCAACTGAAAGGTTGACATCTGAGCGGGCCATATTGCATCTTTGTAGTGATAAATTATGCAGGGTTAGAATGGGTGCACCAGCTCTCCTTGCACGGTCTACAAAGTATTTTAATTCGATTTTTTTTTTCAAAACCTCTTCTACTAATGACAGTGTCAATTTTTGGACTTTTGCTATTTTTTTTATAGTTGAAATATATTTCAGACAAAATTTGGTCAAAAAAGTAGATTTCAAAAACGATTTAAGTGCAGTAGCATGAGTTATTGTAGTTGTTTTTTTCTGACATATATTTGTAGAAAATAAGCTATTATTAATAACTTATACTAATAATTATAACTCCTTGTTAAGTAAACTTTTTTCATTGAAACTTGTATGAAATTATTTCATATAGTATGTCAAATGTCCAAAGAGTTTAGTTCGCTTTCATAGATAAATAAAGATTTATAAACATATTAACCGCAAGAACGAGTTGTTATTTTCTTTAAATGTAACTATTATTTTTAGTTGTGTCAACAAAAATATTCTAGAAAATTTTTAGTTTTTAACAGTAAATAGCAATATAGTTCATAGCATATAACAGTAAACTTATTATTACAGATCAGTAATCTTTATCTAGATTTTAAGATCAGGGAAGTATAAAATATTCTTTAACTTTGGTCCAATTCTGATTACCGCCTGATTGCAACCAAAACATTATTTATGCGCGAAAAAGTGTGTTGTAATATGTGCTATAAATTATTTTAAAAAATTAAATTACATATCTATAAGCAGCCCTCAAGAAAAAACGTCAAAAACCATAAAAAAAATTTTTTTATGAAAAGATACATTTGGATACGAACGTATTTGTATAAAATAAATCAAAATTGTTTAAATCCTTTATCAAGTAAAGCGTCATACGGTAGCGCAAGATTGTTAAGAGTTATTGACATATTAAATTACATATATTATGAAAGAAACGAAAGAAAAAAAATTAAAGAGATAAACTTGAGTCTTTTTCCCATGACCTTGAAAGATTCATTCAAATCTGTTAACATTATAATGTCTACAAATGGCGGTTCTGAAATCAAGGTTGTAAGGTCGTCAAAAGGTTGTTCTTTTTCCTGAATTTTCTTCTATTTTAAAAGATTCTTAAAGCGAAATCAATATCTTTCATGATTTATGAGTTTTTTTCAGTTTGAAAGCATTGAAACAATGAAAATGCTAAGATATGTAGATAAAAGGTAAAGTAATGCGCAGTACAGATCTGCGTTCACGTGAATTTAATTTTTCGAGGTAACTACATTATTTCATACTTAGGGCTTACTTCTTTTTTGTGAATTTTCTTCTATTTTAATGGATTCTTAAAGAGAAATCAATATCTTTTAAAATTTATGAGTTTCCCTTCAGTTTAAAAGCATTGAAAACAATGTAAATGCAAATATATGTAGATAAAAGGTAAAGTAATGCGTAGTTCAGATCTGCGTTCACATGAGTTGAATTTTCAAGGTTACTACTTTATTTCATACTAAGGGCGAAAATGTGTAAGAAATTCTGATTTCAACTATGATTTTTTGATACATTAACTATTCTTCTCAACACTCCTTTGCTTTTTGTCATTAAACCACATCGTATAAAATTTTAAACATAGAAGTGGAAAATATAATCTTTTCCACTAAATTATTGTACTATTTTTTATTTTTCTTGGGGTGGATGTCCAACTATGAGAAATGGAGAATTCGTGAAATTCTTTTGATAAACTAGCTTTCAGTAACGAGCTGCAACAGAAAAATGATTGTGATGCTCAAATAAATATTATTAATTGCTTTTTCCTTAGAAAACTTTCGCAGACTCTTTCTAAGAAATTCTTTTGAAAATATTATTTACTAATCGTAGCTGCGTTTTCTATATTTGATCAGCTTTTTCTTTGAAAAACCATTTCTCAACATTCATCATTAAAATAATAATGACAATGAGCATAAAAATTCAATTTTTTTATGGGAGAGTAGTGGGATAATTAAACGAACCATGTGTGTTCAAAAGCCTATTTCGCTCCTCATCCTTAAAAAATGACTTCAAAAATAAACATTCACAATTAGAAATTACTATTAACGCAGTGTGCTTATTACTAATACGCAGTATGTTTTTCAAAATACTACCCCCTAAACTTGTCTTGATTAGAAGTTGTCACGATTTCCTAAACGACGGAATTTCTCTTCTCATTCATTCCGATGTTGTTTGAATTTCGTTTTCTTGTGTGGCAGAGACATTGACAAATTAATCATTTGTCCTTGGCCTTAGAATTGAACTTGAAACATCGTTGAGTTACAAGTGCAACTAAAGCTTCCCAAGATACTCGGAAAATACTTATTCCTGGCACCTACGCTCTTTAAATACGACCGAGCGAAAACACGTGCATTTGGTTTTTCTTTCTCAAAGAATACACGTTTCTTGGGGAAATTCTTTTTTTAAAAGACACATATGGTTCCCCTATAATTTAATTAAAAAAAATAAAATCCAAACTTTGAATTAATACATATGATCAACTAACGCATTATATAATGTAATTTAAAATTTTTATTTTGAGTATAAATGAGTATTATGCAAATATGAGTATTTTGAAAAAATTATGCTTTTAATAAGTTAGAGTGGAATTTTTTTTCTTTTTATACTTATATTTTAAAGTTTCAACTATGGTGTCGATGTAGTCGTTGAATGCCGATTTTTCAAACAGATCTACTGACTACAACTACATAAAAGTTGATAATACAACATCTAGTTCTATTAGTGCTTAGATAGTTGTGGATGTTCAAGCTTTCATTGTATTATCTCGTGTGGGGTCGTAACATTTGTGTCTTGATTTTAGCATTTTTTGCATATTACACGTTACAAAACATTTTAGAAAGCGCCAAGAATATAAATGGTGATTGATTGAAATCCGACACCTCGCTATTTCCCGTCATTATTTCCCAGTGGTCTTGACATTGATTTATCAACAATCGGCCTCGTTCTTCAACCATGACTGAGCAATTGCTTGTAAGAAGGTACTTAAGACGATTACAGAGATGCATGCTTTAATTTTTGAATAAAATTTTCAGAAATTATTTGCAGGGAAATCTCTATTTTGAAATGGCTTAGAATTTACACGTAATAGCATATTTCTGAATTTATTATTTTAAGCCATAGAAAAAGTTAGGTAAAGGTGCACGTGGACTTGAAGTATATAGGTAATGAAAATATTATAAATTCAAAAATTCAATGGGAACTAAACAAGTATTTTTGGAGTTAATGCGTTTTTTTTAACTGGTGACAGTATTTTTTAATAATCAAGTGATAAAAAAAGTACAACAAAAAGTGTCTTACCAAAATACAGAGGAGATTCTCTAGTAGCTACGTTATCATCAATATATGGTATTCCAAGTGTGTAAACGGCAGTAGCTCCAATCCCAATGAACAAGAGACTAACAAAGAAAACGGATAGAACAGCATTTCTGATCCGATTCTGGTAGGCAGTGTTGTCTGGGGAATCACAACGCGATGCTATCCGACCCTTGTAGAAGGGTGTTTTGGACACTAGCTCTAAACTTGTATCGTCTGTAAGATTCTCAAAAGGTTTGACATCAGAGCTGGAGGAGGGTATGTCACGCGGGGCAACCATCTTGGAGGGTTCACCTTTTAATTTCTTCACAGGACTCACACTGTTGTTTTTCACGTTGTAAAGCGACATGTCATGGCACAATCTTGCGTTTAGCTCGCGCATTTTGTATGTTGACGCATTTAGCTGTTCACCGTTGAAAAGGTTACCAGAAACGTCCTCACCATTTCCAAAAAGAAAGTGTGGCGTTGAACAGAGTATAGACGCTGCTGCGAACACCAACATGCCGCAAGCAATCCACTTAGGTCTATGCCCTTGGCCCCCGTAATATGTGAGCAACAGAGCTCCGCCAATCTGTCCAATTTCAGTGGCAGACATTATAATACCCGTTGTCTTGCTCTGAATTTGAAACAGTTTTTCTATCGTTGTTAAGACACTAACAAAGTAGGTGTAGTACATGCCCTGTAGTACACTAGTCAAACAAAACACAATAAGAAATGCTTTCTTGTTAGCAAAAGCTTGTAGCCAACCAGGCCTGAAGGACCATATACCGCAGTCGGTGCCATCCATAATGTCAGCGTCCATATATTTCACTACTTTGTTATTGGCCTCGCTATCGATATGGCCATTGGCCACTGATTTTGGCCGGTGTCCATTGGCGTGGCACCCGTTTCCATTAGTAGCTGCAGTTGGACTTTTAGCTTGGAGAGGTGTCCTCACATCGTCCATATCTGCACTCTCTGCCCCGTTGGTTAGCCCCGCCATCTCCTTGGCTGTCTTCTGAAATAAAAATAAAAAAAGACAGATTAACAGAGCGTCCAAATAAGAAGCCTTTTGAAAATAATTATCGATTTCTGTCCAATTTTTGTCAAGGAATACTATAATAACGATTAGATAACGAAAAATGAGTGCTGATGGTCATTATGAAAACAATAATAGGATGTCACATATATTAGCATTGTGGTTTTAGGATCACCCCTACTTTTGGAGTTATTGAGTAAATACAAGGGATAAACAGAAATTCATGATTTTAAGTTGATAATAAAAACGATAATATATTTGCATTATCTAGACATACAGATGCTATTCTTAGACTTGACCGACAAAAGCAACATACACAATTACTAATCTGCAAATGGAACTTTTTTTAAAGACTAAGGTAGCATAAATATACTTTAATAAGAATTAATTTATGTATTTAAATATCATTAAATGCTACACGATAAAGACATACATACATTTAATACTCCAATTTATTTGTAGATATTTTAAAGCGTAAACACACAGTCTAGATATTATGTGTTTTATTTTGCCATTGCTGTAAAGGTGGTTAAGTTTTACCTTTCTTATTTTATGCATAGATAGATTTTATTCATAACAAACGAAAACAAAAACCTTCCCATTTTTTAAGTTAAAAATTTAAAATAAATGAATGCTATAATTTTTCACTTTTAAAATTTTTTTGACACATTAAAAAAAGCATATTAAATTGTTAAACATATTCATTTTCTTATTTTAAAATTAATTGAGTATAGTACTATGTGCGACGATAATTCAAACTAAAGTAAACTAACCAAAATCAATTGCAATTATTATATCATCAAAAAATACCATAAGGATTAAAAAATATATATAATTCCTAAATTTGTTTTACATTTCCTTTACTTTTCTGAATTTTTAATTGCTATAAGTTAATTTTTGAATTCTTATTTCAATACAAATTATTTTTTACATCATTATTTAAACTGAAATAGAGTTAAACAAGACAACTCAGGAGAGAAAATGAGCAATAACTACATGTATGTAATGTTGACCAAGGCTGCTACTCCTCCGACGCGATGCCAAGTTGCATTCGACTACACACTCCAACATCTTGAAATTCAGTTTTACCCGGGTTAAAGCCAAGTCACGTGAGCTTCGGAAATATTTGATGTATGTAAAGAATATTATCCCAATTGTTTTGCCATGTTCACCGATGGGAATCAAGTAACCTCATTCAACAGAAAATGGCTTTTTATTTGATGCCCAACCAGATAGGGCCAAAAGTGGATGGTGATAGGACGACAGATACTAAGATTCCTCAATGGCTACCATAGAGACTGAATGGAGCTGTATACAAACAAGGAAGATACTATGCTTCATTTTTTGTGCGTGTTGAAAAATGGTGTTAATGATTTGGAAAAATAGATTATCGATGTCTTAAATCTGTAATACGTTACGCAATTTCGGTAATTGGAAAATGTATCTCGGTATGTGTGAGGACATTTCTATTTCAGTAGTTGATAAATGTACAACTCAAAGAGGCGATTGAATTTATTTACTCCGTAGTATTAATAATAATGATAATATGCTTACAAATATAAAGTAAGAAGGAATTTTTCTGTTTTACGATAACATTTAATATGTTTTTCATATTAGTAAGAATATTAGTTGTTTCAAACTTTCATCTACATTGAAGAATCATCGTAAAAGTTAATGTAATTGTTTTCCCTGGAAGGTTAGTTCAACATCTGTATACTTACACGTAGAATTTGTGAAATATTAATTTAACTATATTTAAAATGACAAATAATTTATTAAGTTCAAAATTAAGTAAAATATTTCATGATTATATTTTGAAAGTTCTAGATTAAGTTTAAAAAATGATTTAATAACTCGAAAATTCCTTTTTTATTAAATTTAAACTTGGCATGAAATACTCTTATGGCTTATTGACCATTAAAATGGACGAAAAACCTGATCGCAGTAAAAAAGTTTGAGATAATTTTTTGCGTAATATTAATATCATTAATTTCCGGAAATGCACCATTTTTTTTAAATTCTTTTGTTTAGTTCTACGAGGGTAAAAGTAATGATTACTTTTACTCGGTAATGGTTTTTTAAGGGAAGTATTATTGATAACAAATCGTTTCTAAAAAACTCCTACAACCATAAACTAGTTGTTTAGAAAGTAAGTACGGTACTTTCGATTGAAGTAATGAGTGTTTTTATTGTTTGGGCATGTTTGAGTTCATCCACACCCATAGTAAACAAGGAAGTTGATATTCCATTTGGATGAAAATTAAGTGATACCTTCTACTAATAAGTCTTTAAAGAAATTTTTTGATGATTTAAATTTACATATCTAACATTTACATATCTATCATATATTTTCCATGTGTGAAATCTGTGAAAAGTTTAAAGCGATGTTTTCAAATAAATAAAAGCTTCGACATAGTTTTTATATACTAGTGGAACCCAAAAAGTACACCTTTACAAATCTTTGAAATGCGTTCGAATTTCCACAGTTACAGTATTTTCCCTTTGCAGTAATATTTTTTTTATTTAAAAAAAAGGTTCTACTCTGTTCCAAATATTTAAGTTACAAAAGGGGCTTTTAGCTTTGTTTAAGAAAAACTACAGCTAAAACATTTGACTTTATAAGAACATCAGATTCGTTGGCTATTTTTTTTTACAACGTCCAAGGAAGGGATTTGTTTTAACCTGATTTCCAAAACAAGGGTCGTATTAAATGAAGTTCGAGTAAATTGAAAATAAAATAAAATAATCCAAACACCAAAAAAAAGCCCCACCTGGTAGTTAATTTTAAACACACAACAGCACAACTGGTTTAACAGTGTAACAACCAATGTTTATACAGTGAAAACTCTACGACCGACCACCTCCATTAAACGACCACCTCGACTAACGACCAATTTTTCAAGGCACCGATTTTTCCCTTAAGTGTTCAATGTTAAAATCCACTCTGGGAGAGACCAGATCTCATTCCCCAAACGATCAGTTTCAAATCCCATTTCATAAAAAAAATTATCTTTATTATGTTAATTTACACAATAGCACAAAAGATAACAAGATAAATGGACATTAAAAATTCCGATTAAGAAATTAAAAGAGAGGTGGTTTGCGAAAAATCAAAAAAATTAACAGTCAGAATTTTTTTTTACTTTAAAAAAGGTTTCATTAGTAAATACTAGTTTGTTAAAATAAGTTAATGTAGTATTTTTTACATATTACAATTTGTTCAAAAGTAAGTTAGCATAATTTTGTGTATATCTATTTGCGAATTAAGGAATAAATAAATGTAACTGTGAGGGAACGGGAGGTTGGTCGCTCTTAGAAGTTTCACTGTTTCGCATAACAGGTTAAAAGGTGAAAACCTTCTTACTTTTTAAAATCATGTTAACAGGAAAGGAAATAAGCCCCATATTTTGTGTTTGAGAAATCGTCAGTAAAACTTAACCAATAACTCTAATCGACAAAACCATGCTTAGGTTGCCCAATTATCCAAACAACAAAAATATGCTTTAGTTGACCACTAATCCAAACGACAAAACCAGATTTTGAGATCAAATTATAAAGCAGACTAATAACTCAAACTAACAAAACTACATTTTGAGATATTGTTTACAAAATTCGACAGGAAAACTCAAAACAACAAAACAACATTTTGTGAAATCGTCTGCTAAAGCTAATCACTAAGCAATAACTGCAAACAACAAAACTCTATTTTGAGAAATCGTCTGTTAAAGTTGACCAATAACTCAAAACTACAAATCCCTATTTTGTGAAATCATACGTTAGTTAAAGTTGAGATAAGGAAAACCAAAGGGATTATACACTGAGATCCAAGCTTATCTTACTAAACTCCAGCAACTACTTTTGTTTAGAAATAAATTCTAACATTATCATAACGTATCAAACTACCCTTAACTCAGTTTTAGCAAAATTAAGCTCAGATCTCTACAGATCAAAGTACTTAAATCACATGTTAGTTAAAGTTGAGATGAAAACCATAGGGGTTCACTGAGATCCAAGATAATGTTAGTAAATAGAACTCTAGCAAATACTTTTGTTACAAAGTAAATTCTAACAGTATCATAACGTATCAAACTACCTTTAACTCAGTTTTAGCAAAATTAAGCTCAGATCTCTACAGATCAAAGCAATCATATGTTAGTAAAAATTGAGATGGGGAAAACCATAGGGATCTTACTACCACTAAGATAATGTTAGTAAATAGAACTTTAGCAAATACTTTTGTTACAAAGTAAACTCTAACAGTATCAAAAGAACATCATAACTGTATCATACTACCTTTTACTAAGTTTTATTAAAATTAAGCTCAGATCTCATCTCTAGATCTAATTAAAGAATAAAGTTTAAGGCTTGGAGGAAATCGAGAAAAATCTGAAGAGTGGGCCAATCGATGGTGACTTTTAAGAGGTTTTGTGGGACGTGGGGATTGTAGTGGTACCAATCGATATCGCGTGGAGCCAGCCGAAAGGCCTCCGACCGTCGGTCACTGAACCTATCCATACACCATTTTATTGAACCAATACTAACTTGATCAATCTTCATTTGCGCCATTGTTCCAAGGGACAGCACCTTTTGCATGGGGAGGTTTGTTTTTCCAGTTTGTTTGAGTGCGAAGCAATAGCGGATTCAGGATGTTTGGGAATCGGAGGTTTGAGAAACATTCATTAATTGTTTTATTTAACAATTATGTTTAGTTATTGATTAACAATAATAATACTTATTAGTAATTAATAGGAATTCGTCATTTTACTAATTTATTCATAAATGGAAATGAAACACAGGTAATTTCAGGGTTGGGGGTCCATGCCGATTTGCCTCCCACCCCCTATCCGCACCTGGTGGGAAGAGTCTGAATTCAAAAATTCCTTAAAATTGAACTATTATTTTTAAAGGTTTTATTCCAGGTTGTTATTTTGTAATGCCTAATATGAAAGCCCATGAAAAATACCTACTTTTCCCGATTAAAAACTATAGCTTTTCAATAACAAATATAAAAAGGAAAGCCTTCAAGTTACAGGTACTGAAAGTTGAAACTGTTCAGTCTAACAAAATGCGTAATTGTCTACTGTTAAAGATTGTGATTTAGCCCAAGGCTTAATTTTATAAGGTTTCATTCCTACTTGGTAATAGAATCAAATATATGAAGCCTTATATCTATTGACTTATGCCTAAGCATCCTAAGAAATTAGGTTACGGGAGCATTTAGGTAGAGGAGCTTATTATGTATTCAAGAAACATTGGTAATTGAACAGGGTTAAAAGGCTCACATCGTATTTTTTGTTGAACATCAACCTAAATTAAATCCGCTTTAAATTTAGCTGCTACTTATTTATCACTAAATGCACACAAATGTTTTGAATAGGTATTAATTAAACAGGTAAGAAACAGAACAGGTATTAGATCTTTAAAAAGTCATCGTAAAAAATATGCATCTGTTATGTCTATACGAGAAATGTTGGAAACGTATAACCCTTTTTAAAAATCAAATGCTACAATAAAAAATATATTAACGCTTTAAAACAAACAATTAAGCACTTACTCTGTTTAATTCAGAACTATTATTAAAACAAACTGAGTCTCCCAAAGGATTGAGATATTTAAGAGTATTATCGTATAAGCTTGGTACTTAAAGTAAACACATTTTTAATTATTCTGCTCAATAATCCCCAAGCAGTTTAAATTTATAAAACACTTAAGTAGTGATATACACTCTTAAATTAAGTACTACTTCATATTTTGTTATAGTAAAAAGCCAATTTTTAATGTAGCTGTAAAAAGAAAAGTATTTAAATATATTTTATAAATAGTACCTTAAAAATTATCCATTACCTAATTTGGAAATAGTGGGAACCTAAAATGAAATATTGTACTAGAGCTTTTTTTTTTGGGGGGGGGGGGGGGGGTCGTGACTTATTCATCTACCAAACACGTTGTCGTTGTCAACCTAGCAGATTTTTACTTGAACTAGTGCCGTCATTAATTTTCTCGACAAATATTTAGACAAGCTCACCCAAAGTCACCAAATGTCCAAAAAGGTTTTTTAATGAATTTTTTATGCATAGGATAATTACTATTTTTAAAGTCATCACTATATAGAGCTATTACTATGGTCCTTTTGGTGTCGATCTGAATTTTATTACCAAATCTGTCATCAATTTTGCCAAATTATCGCCATATAAAGGGCTAAATGCACAAAAAAGTTATTTTTTTACCACATAATTGAGATTTTGACTTTAAGCATTATTGTACAATTATGGAGTATTTTGGATCTTTGGAAGTTAATCTAAGTAACGGGATATAATTCTTTATTATATACAATGGCAAAGCAATGACATAAGTTTATTATCCAATAGCATATTAAATGGTAATTATACTTCGATCGATTTGATTTTTTTTTGGTCCGTGCGAAGAACGGGTATTTATTTGCAAATTAAGAAATAAAATAGACATACCAAATGTAGCATACTGTAAACGTCTAGCATAAGAATTTAATGTCACATTCAGTACAGATTTTTCTAAAATAGATTTGCATAAAAAATATAATTTTTTTCTAAATTAAAGTAAGCCAGTGAAGGCCTATCACACTATTAAAAGGGTGACCTTGCCTATGCCTATATACACGCAATTTGATACTGTACTTTTAAAAAAGAACACGCGTTTATCATTACAATAAAAACCAGTTACAAATAAAAGCTAACCCTTTCTCTTAAACTACATTCTAACATCCCATTATATTACATATTAAACAAGTCAAAAGTACCCCTTTATTTAAGCAAACTATCTTTACACTCTTTGCTTCATTGTAATTATATACAGCCCACACCATACATACAGTATACGTTATCTCTCTACAAGCTCAAAACATGTTAAATTACACCTATTCTCTTTTTGAGAAATCATCATCCTTGTTTCGAGAGAATTGCCACAGTTTTGCGTTTCCTAAGTAGGCGAAGCATATTTTTGTTTTGGTCGTGGATGAAGAAACAAGGGTTTGGTTTTGACCTTGAACCTTTCCTAACGGCGAATGGAAGGTTAAGTAGAGGCCTTATACAGGTGAAATTTGTACGCGCTGTGTCTCTTAGCGCAATGAGGATGTCTTCTTTGATATAAATTTTTTAAACGTATATTTTAATAATATCTTTTTAATAGTATTTTTTTTCGCCGCCCCGGTGGCACACTCGTTAGGATTCTAGCCTTTGGAGCTGCTGGGGTCGGGTTCGAATCCCGGTCAGGCATAGATGTTTGTGACTGTCAATAAATGTTGTTATTTGTCTATGTGTTTGTGTCGTCTCTTTCTTTGTGTGTCTCTTGTGCTTGTGTCATTTCTGGGGCTTAGTACAATAGACTTAAAGTCGCAGTGCTTGGCGATCTTGCCCCCTCCCCCCCAAGAAAGTCATAATAGTCTTTTTCTCGTATATAAAACAGTAAAGGCTAAAATTTCTTGGCAACATTTTTTATTAAACTGAACAGAGTGTAACCAGTGACTGATATCATTCAATATCTGAGGAGTAAACATTTAAAAACCCAATTTCTGCAATTGTGACTTAAGATACTTTTTTTTTTTGCTTAGCGAAGGGAAGTTAACTAAATCCTGTGTGTTGATTTTTAAGTACAAAACTAGCTAAAGTCAAAGTTGGAAATATTGGGCTTTGAATGTTTGCTGCTCGTCTATTCCACTGTGAATCACAAAACAAATTGTTAGTAGAGTTACTGTAGAGCACGTAAATGATACTATTTAATACTGATTTTAAAAAAATTAAGGCGTTTATCAAGTTAAATAAAATTTAAACATATAATACGCAATAATTTTGAACAAATGGTTACAGAATTTAGAGCTTATCGTGATTTGCTAGAGCCACAATTTTTATACTTTACATCAACAATCGAGTTACATGTATTTAATTAAATTGTTTGAATGTCTTAGTTGCATTTGATGTAAAAAGAATGAATTTAAAAATTAGCAGTTTTATAATTCAAGTGATGCAAATAACTATGTCGTGCAGTAACTATTTTAACTACTCATCAATCAAGAGAGTATTATCATATTTTATTACTTGAAAACTGATTCGATAAAAAAAAATTCTCAGAATGTTAAGAAATACTTTTTCTTGGAAAACAGAATGTTCTACAAAATTGTCATCTGGGCAGATAAAACTGCAGCCATCGTCTTTTGGTCATAAATATCAAGCTTATCACCATTAATAACAAACATATTTTTTCCTTTTCACTTCCGTCCATTAGACCACCCGACCTAATTTTTTCGTTATCTTCTCCATTAGCGTATCGCATGAAGCAACAGGGAAGCATGCCTAAGAGGCTAGTTTTTCTGTACACAGTCTTACAAGGAAGCAAGTCGCCCAACACTAAAACTTCCAGACTTGGTGGTAGCAGCGACGCTACTGGATACTCTAAGCTCAAATATTATCCCGCTCACCCACATATAAGGTGGCTAGGTTAAAAATAAACCTATCCTCGATTTCAGTTTGAAACCTGAGAAAAAAAAATATTCCATTCTCTGGAGCGGAAGCTCCCTGTCAGAATGCGAACGTTCGGGTGCTTATTTTAAACTTGCGGAAATAAGTTTTTTTTTTGGGGGGGGGGGGGTCGAATTCAATCAGCATTGACTCTTTGGTCCTCAGATCAAAATTCGTATTTCTAATTTGAAGTACCAGTACATTTTGATAACGCTTCCGGTAATTTATTTCTAGACTCTGTACAGAGCTTCGACACAGCTATCTATGTCTCGAAAATATTTTCCTCAGTCAGTTTAAGAGCTCAATACCTGAGATTTAGTTCCCACTGAAGAGAAAAAGTAAGCTTAACGGAAAAACTTTGGCCACGATTAATTTAACATGCACCAGTCTGTCATACACGATTTAAATAAGTGCTGAATGTATGTGTGTCCAATCCAATAGTGCCCCCAGTTTCTACATAAGAAGAGGCCGACATCAATGCCAAAAAGCAGTTAAAAACATAAGTTTTAAGTTTTTTAAATTGCAGCTTGTATTTTCGTTTACAGAAAAATTTAAGAAATAGTGAGATACTCATTTCAGATTTATCGAATAATTGTATTATTCCTAAAATTTTTAATTAAAAACTTTAAAAAAATGAAAGTTTAATAAAAAAAATATGTATATATACAAGGAGGTTAAGTAAAATTAATATAGAAAAGAAGTGTATAAGGATGAATAACTAAAAAATATGGATTTTTTTTTATTTATGAAAAAGACTTTTACTATTACTTCTCAAAATAATGTTACAACAAATATTTATCTTCCTGGAAATTGAAACAGTAGCGACAGTTCCGTTGTTCTAGATAAAGCTAATTAATTTTTCCACAAATATTTAAAAAATATTTTATTGGTAAAAAAGAATTCTGCAAGGTAGAATATATAGTGAAGAGATAATACGATTTTGTAATGCGGATGTAGAAAATTATCGCAAGAGATTTTTTTTCTCCGAAATTCAATTGTTATTATTACTATAACGGATGTGTATAGTTAAATAACAACGCTAAGATAATTTCGATTGTTGCATAAATATTAAATACAATGAGGTAATATTGTCATTCAAAAGAACAACAAACAATATTTAAATACATTTTCGCAGCAATATTAACTAAATTACTGTTATTTTTTTATGCGGCATGGTTAATGCATTATGTGCGCAACTTTAAAATAAAGTGTTGTTTGATTGTAGATAATTCAAAAGTAGGAAATCATTTAACGGTTGAGCGATTTATCGCTGTCCCAAATTTCATATATATAAATATATATACAGTAGAATCCCTCTTATCCGAAAGGTACGGGACTGGAGCCCTTTCGGTTAATCGATATTCCACAGGAATTTTCGGATAATCGGGAATCATTCACTTCACGTGAAATTTGATTTCATAGAGCATCAGCCTCATTACAAAAATCTTTGATCAGGTCCTTAGATACATAGAAGCGCAAAATGAAGGCGGTACTTCAGACGTTCTCTTGTTTAAAAAAATGGTAGGGCACACTCTAAAAAATGAGTGCTCAAAAACGACGAAATTTTCTTTAATTTTGACGATTCCGTTACTGGCAAATGCTCCGAGTTTTCATTTCTCGAGGAAATTTGAATCGTCATTTTTATGAGGATTTGAATGTCGTCTAATCTAAAGAAATATTTCGTCATTTTTGAGCATGTGAGTACAACAATGAGATTCAGTTTCCTCAAAATCAAGATACAGAATCGTCAAATCACGATCGTAAAAGTGAGGATTCGCGTTTACTCAAAAGTCAAGGGATAGTTTGACGAAACAATCCTCAAAATTAACGAAATGAGGCTTGAGGATTCATGAATCGTCAAAAATGAAAGTGTTATCTCTGAGAGTGCAGGGCTGTTTAAAAACGAACCAAAATTGATGAGTAAAAATAAAAGGATTATTGCATATTTTAGTTATTAAAATCCTACTCTGTAAGTAAGCATTTTTGTGTGTATTTTTTTTATGCATACACTTCATATTTTAGAACTTCATATATTTCATTATTCTTAATAAAAAAATAATTCCGAATCCTTCCGGTTAAGCCGAATTTCGGTTATCATACTACAGTTTACCTGCCACGATCCGTATACACTTTGTGTCGAAAACTTTGTGTCGACTTTCAAATACAATTCTTTTGGTTTTTCTCAGCAATTACTAGTTGTGTTGAAATTGTGTTGCGACCGAATAGAAATGCACAGTTAGTACGAAAATTTTACATAATACTTGTGTTCCACTTGTGCTGTTTGAACAAAAGAATTCTGATTGTATCGAGAATTAAACAAATTAATAGAACTTACCAAAGATTTACATGGATTAAATGTATAACGTTCCTTTCATTTTGCCAGCGAAGTTCCAATAGACCTAAAATAAATAAAAAATACTTTTAGTCATGACGCCAAAAAAAAAAAAAAACGCTTTAACATAAGGACATATTTATTGAGCATATGAGCACTATGTGTAATAATTATATTTTTATTAAATATATTTAGTAACTGCTGAAAATCATCTTAACAATTACAAAATCCAAAGATTCCTTTTTTATACAAATGATATTAATTTATAAACATAGTTTAAATGCAATAAAGTTTCTTTATTGCATTTCATAGTTTAAATGCAATAAAGTTTTTTTAAAGTGTCCATTCTTCAAAGTATAGCGAAGATATAGGGTCCGTTCTTTGACGACGTCTTCCAATTAAATTTAGCACATCAAAAGTCGCCAATTAACGGTACAGACCCCATATCTTAGTTATACTTTGGAGAATGTATGTTTTTTTTTTACTAAACCCTTCATATACAAAACTTGATTTTAAAAATGCGTAGATTGCACATGTGCATATTGACAGGTGCAAAAAAAATCGACATGGTCTGATGAGTGTCGCCAAACCAGCTAATGCAGAATTTATAATTTTTAAACCGGTTTAAACAAGGATCCCAATATTTCATAATCTTACAAAAATTATTGATACTTTTTGAGGTGGTATTTTTTCAAAGTTCTAGATTTATTTGAAATTTGGTATGTGCGTGTGATCTAAGATAATTAACTGAATTTTAGGACAGAGTTGAAAGATTTGGAAGTCAATTCAACTCGACCCGTCAATTTCTTTTTAATTCTTCCCTTAAAATTATCCATCCATTTGAAGCCATTGCATTAACTCTTAAGTATTAAACAAAGTAGCATCTCCGTTTTAAGAACCCTATATAAAGTTTCAATAAATTAAACAATTTACATTACATCGAAAGAAGTCTTTATACTGTGTTTTCATACTAAGAACTGTCTTTCATCCTGAAATTGATAGCAAAATAGCAGTAGAGAAACCCATGAATGAACAAATTATTATACGCTTCGTTGCCATGAATGACCAAGTGTAATGGGCTCAGTATGTTTGGGCTTTCCACTCCACAATTCGAGGGACTGTCTCATTTCCATACATGAGTAAACTCAGAAACTCTTTCATGAGTAAACTCAGAAACTCTTTCGATTTCGAAGCTACTCTGCGTGGCTGACCCAAAAGAGTCAATAGAAGTTGCTCTACAATACCGTATTTAAAACTTTTCTCTTCAAGATGGTTGGTGAAACGTGAAAGTCGTTAAAATAAGGATTTGGCACAGAGAGTGCCGAGCCGGTAGTATATAATTTTTGCATGATCTCGCGTGAATGTTTTGAGGAAAGTGTTATTTGACGCTTTTATGAGTTTTTTTTTATTATATTTTTTGTCGTCTAGTGTAACTATATTAAATATCATCGAATATGTAAAAGCAACCGTTATGATCCGAGTGAAAATTTTCTACTACCTTTCGAAACTTTTCTACTATAAATGTAATTATTTTTATCTGTAATTAAAGGATTCAAATAAACAAAGGTCTAATTCTACGCAAGATACGCAATTAAACTAAATGCATGTTGGAATTTTCTATAATTTGAAACATTGTACAAAAATGTTTTTATATTCTTAATGAGAATTGTTCAAAGTTTGATTTTTCTAAAGTTAAAGTAAAAAATTTACATAGATTTTACTATGCATTTTTAAAAAATTACTATAATCCAAAATTTAAAAAAACACACAATTATTTATAAAAACAAGAAAAATGACACTGATTATTAAAAATAAAACTAAGTCTTTTATCACTCCATTTTTTTAACTATTATTCCTTAGAAATTCTCTGACACACGCAACCTTTTGTAACCTCTCTACTAAATCCTTAAAAACTATTGCTAAATAGTTTGTTACTTGTACAACTAATTACCTTTAAGAATTACATTGAGCTTTTTAATCAGACAATAAGCTCCTACCCCCACCTTTATCCAACTTCCGCGGTTCTGCCGCCTCCATCAAATGGTAACTATGGAAACCGATTACCCTAACACAAAACATTCGTACGGGTCATTTGACAAAAATGTAAGTCACATTGTGGATGACAATTTGAGTAAATACAATTTAAAAACGAGAATATCAATCAAAGAAAGATAATTAAAAGTTAAACTCTCTACATTGCTTTTTCTGATTCATACAACTACCATAATTTTGTTTATTGAAAATTTGGAAATTGTCTATCTAGTACAAAAATATGATTCTTATAAATGTCGAAAATATGTGTTAAAATTTTGTTTAACCAAAGTAATGCCTGTGCTGTCTATGCCTACACTGCACTGGGTTCGTTAACCGCAGTTTTTTTTCTTCTAAAGATTATGCGATAAAGGAGAGAAAATTGCAACTTTCTTTCAAAATGAGCTTTGGGATCTAGTTGTGTTATGTTGGGTTTAATATATTAAGGCTTATATGGGAAGGGGGGGGGGGGGGTTTAATACATTGTTTTGAAATATTGCTTCTTTAGTCCCTTCGCTTCCACAGCTATTAGGACGAATGGCTTTTAAATCCGGAATAATTTTTTTAGTTTCCATGAGCATTTATTTAGGTTTTAATTTAAGTAACATTTGTTTTTAAAAAAAAATCTAAGATCACCTGCTTGTTTTAGTTTGTTTCAGTGACCATATTCTCTGGCTCAATTACACTCTACCTAACGAGGTTAGAGATGAAAGTCTTTGCCTATGGGCTCTTGAATCGAATTCGAATGTCACATGGATCCCATAGGGACTAGATTCTAATTTAGCCATTGAATTCCATTCATTGAAACGACGAGCCTATAAACAAGGCCTCGCAATTGGCTTTGTTACGACTGCATAGCATTAGCAGGTTTCAGAGTTTTTAATGCATTGTTTAATAAAAGAATTTTAATTTTGTTTGTAATAATAAAAAAAAAATCCATAAACTTTTACACACTGAACATATAGTGATATAATTAAAGAAAGCTATTATAAGTAAAGAATATTACTTTATAATGATTCCTATTAATGACTTAAAACAATGATCAATAAATACATTATAGTAACTTAACGGACATTTAATAAAAACATATATTTAAATCAGTGCAAGAAAGAAATTTAATTACAACCAAGATTTTTAATAAGAAACAAATTTACCCCACCTTTTTTTATATTTTTGGAACTTTTAAAAATGCTAAATGTCTTCAAAAGATTTAAAATGTCATTTCATTTAAATAACAAAAACTACATTTTTCATTAATGATGACTCCCGTGGAACAAAACAGTGTTAAAAAAATTAATCATACAAATAAACAAAAACAAAATTATTTTTTAAACATGTATTTTATTTGATAACAAAAAGGCGTTGATTTGCATGTTTGAACAAATAAAATTTATGCACATAAAACATAAATACTCTGCGTCAAAGTGTAACAACAAAACGTAACAACAAACGTAACGTCAAAACGTAAACTTCAACTCTACGTAAAAAAAAAAATACTCGACGTCAAAATTTCAAAAGTGTAAAAAAAGACAGAAAAGGCGAAAAATTTATGTAAACGGTAAGAGAGTAATTGAATAACATAGTAAAAACGCATTTGTGTTTTTTTTTAAAAATTTACATTAAGTAAATAAAATATAGATGCTTAAATATTTATTATACGAATCACTATTTTCCTATCTATTATTAATATATATTTAAAAAAAACCGAGAAAGTTTAAAGATTATTACTGGATGATAAAATGTAGCCTTGAACCACTAATTGCCTTAATTAAATGCACCCAAAGCTGCAGGGTATATATCCCGTTTGCAGTATTTGCATGATTAAAAGTAATTGAAACAATTAATAGCTTCTAAAAACTCGTTTAATGCGCATAATATTTCACTCCAATTACTAGTTCTTTTAATTTATAATTTGTTTTAATAGTTAGAAAAACCAAACTTTTTGCACGGATTTTAGGAAATTAAATATGTTTTAAGTTCCGGTTTACTAATGACAAGACTCATTGTAAATGATTCCAGAACCGACCTTTTTTACAAACAGTACAGAGAAAAGATGCGTTTTCGATCATTTCTTTTGTCATTTTGGGACTTAACGGAGTAAAGCAAGGAATTGCGTTCCTGGGCTTATTTTGTTTTCATTTTTCATTGAAAACTTCATAAAATACAGAGAATAAGTTACGGGAGAGTGTTGTACCTTGGGACAATTTTTACATTTTAATTTTTTTCTTCGATAATTATAGTCAAAATAAAAATTTAAAAGCAGCATTTCAACACACCAATATATTCCTCTATAATATATATTTTTTTAATTCTGGCAGCTTGAAATTAAAAAATTGCCACTCATTTAAAGTAGAGAGGATAAACTGTCCCAAGGTACAATATGATGTTGTACCTTGGGACATGCTTTATAATTCAGTCAATAGTCATGCAATTGAACTAATTTGTGTCAGGAAAAAAACTTTTTTTCAAGGAAATACACAAATAAAACTTCAAAATTCAAGAATAATTTAAATAGAATTCCAGAATTTTATTTTCAAACTTCAATCATTATAAAATATATTCAAAACAAAGCTGAGTTGTATTTTACATGTTTTGTGGAATTGCTCAAAAAATAAATGTTAAAGATATTTTTATTTATCCAAATTATTAAGAATCATGAATACCTTATGTATTACCTTATGTATAATCATGTATTGTACCTTGGGACCTGTCCCAAGGTACAATACACTGCATGGTTTAAATAAAAGCAAGATAGTGGCCAATCTAAATGCAAAATCATTATTTTCTCCTAACCAAAATATTTATTATAAATTAAAAATCTTTATAAAATCTCCTCTTTTATGAAAAAAATAAAATTCTGTTGACTTTTTGTAAAAGTACAAAGGTAAAAAATTATATTAGAATGAGAAAAATATTTACTTTGGCGTATTGAAAACTTATTTTTTGTCATTAATTCATCAATTCAATGATGCTAGTGTTAAATTTTATTATGATGATGTATGTTGCTTAAGGCTATTATTAGAAATAAACAATGTATGAATATTGCCAATAGATTCATAGAAATTGTCAGTGTCCCAAGGTACAACACTCTCCCCTACATGGTATATTTTATTTGAATTTTTAAAACGTTAAACTTTTATTATTCAATCTGCGTACAACAAATGTTTTTATTTACCAAGTTAAAAGAAGTTATAATTTGTGTCGTGTAAATCGTATGTTTTATGATGTGATAATTTCACAGCGTACAGATTTCAATAAAGTCTTCAGTTTTTTTTTACAGTTAAATTACTTGAAAATGCAAATAATTCGAAAAGTCGATTCAGAGATAAGGACCAATTAACATTTTTATTCAGAAATGCCTATTTATTCTAACTAAAAAAATAATCCAACTACTATTACAAACAAAACGAGATTCCAAATACATATGATAGATGTGTTCTTATTAAACTAATTTGGTACATTTTGTCGTTAGTTAAAATTTCTATTACTTTTTTTCACAGTTACAAAATCTCTAATCTCCAATACCCGTACACATTTTCCCGTTATTGTCATGGCGGATGAAGAAACAATTCAATTACATCCTTTTCAGTTCTGCTTGGTTAAATTTTCATTGCAAGGTCTATGACTTAATTTGTTTTGTAATTATTGTTACATAACTCTTGTACGTCACATTTAAGAATGACTTAATAATGCTCTTCGTTAACTTGAAATGCATTATATACTATTGGCAGACAACTAATAGAGTTATAAGCTACAATATCTATAATCTTACAAGACATTTCGTATGATTGATAGATTCTAATAGTTAATAACCTAATTTTTACAGTTGTATTTTTAATACATAATTATATTTTGGTTATATGAGCGTGGGATTAATTTAGTAGCCATGTACCCATATGCAATTAATTTTGTATGTAATTAATTTTATATCGGCTCATTGTTAAATGATTAACCCCTTTAGAGCAAGATTAAAACATATAAGCGTGCATATCCCACGTACACTCAGAGCATTTATACATTTAATAATTTTTTTAGTGCATTTTTTACATTATTTTTTTAATTAATTTAAATACAGCCACCTCCAAATTGTAATAGGTTTGGAAAACATATATGTTTGTTCGATAGAAGTCTGTATAGTAATTTATATTCAAACTCAATTTATTCACACATGGCATTTAATTTTTTTTTAAACCATGCAAAGGCAAGGACATGGGCAAGTGGAATCAAATCTATAAAGACTGCCCTGCCATTATTTGTTCTTATTTCACATTCGGCCGGAATTTCATTTAAATGCTTTCTTTCGTAAATCCTATTAAATTGACAGCAAATGCCGACGTGTTGCCTCATATCTCGTGTACCTGAAATTACTTAAATATCTTTTTTTTTATCACCCACAAAAAACAAAACTAAAGATAAAGACCTGCGGTTCTTTATTATTTCCCAAAGACGTCCTGTCGTCCTCTGAACGTAACAAGAAAAAAAATCCCATTTTATGATTTGTTTTTGTTCCCTCTTGTTTTTATGTCTCTGACAAAGCATGTCATGAACAGCAGTAGCAAGAAAAGCAGTTTACCTTGAAACAAGCAAGCCAACGTAGACACGTGGTAACGCAGACGGTGAAAAAACAAAATACGTTTTAATAAAATGATATATTGGCATTAACTATATTAAAAAGAAACTTTTTTAGGCTCATAGCTGGGTTGATTTGAAAATGCTGTAACTATGACTTGATTGATTTTTAGTAAAACGGGATTTGATGATAATAATAACAATTGCTGATTTACAGGGTGAGGCAAACAAAACCGGCCCCGATCTAGAGATGGGAATACGTAGAAATGCTTGGCGAGAAAAACTATTGAAGCAGCCTGAAACCTGTTTTTGCATTGGTTGGATCGGATTCGCTTCACATTAGAGCTACTCATAGACTAGTGGCGAGTTCAGATCTTAGTTCGTATGGGATGGGTTTTGGTTTTGAATTATCGTCGCACTAGAGCTACACGAGGGCTATTGGCGACGGGCGTCGTATTTTAGAACCACAGTCAGGTGACGAGCCAACACCTGAATAGGCACCCAACGCAACCGTTAAGGGCGACATCGTACGCAGCGTTAGGACTTTGAAGGATATTTAACGTGCTCTCCCTTACACGGGGTATTATTCGTCGGACATTTTTGGCTGCACGGTCGTATGGGATGAAGACGTCCCATAATGCAAATTTTGTGTCTTGCAATCAATTTAGAATATTTTGTATTACCAAAAACAAAAAGGTCCGATTCTCTAGGATAAATAACAACCGAATCAATCAAATTATCACTAAATCTTGATCAGCTCTACTAACCTTGTTTATATTCCATTTCAACTAGCGTAGCGTAGTTGCTGGCAAATAAGTCGCCAAGCGTTTGTTTGGGCTTAATATTGAAGCGATCAATAGCTTCAGTAAGCAAACCTGTTTTTGTATTGGTTTTAGACTTGGCAGCATTTCTGTCGTATTCTTATCTCCACCTCGGGGCCGGTTTTGTTTGCCTCACCCTGTATATCGAAATCAAAAATGTTTCTACACAGAGAAAAAAATCTGTAACCATTAATTTTTTTTTTTGTAAAAAAGTTTTCCTAGAAAATTTCAAGTAAATAATTACTAAAAATTGTGAAGTAAAAACACATAATATATTTTTGTTAGCATTACATGTATATATCATGTAGATTTACAGGACTATTTTATGTATCCCACACAAGTAATGTTTCTGTAACTATACAAGAAAATTTTATAGATACCACATTTCCGTGCAATAGCAAAGAAAAACAAAATGCGCGCTTTCCCGGCGTGGAATCGAACCCCGGTCTCCCGCGTGACAGGCGGTGGTACAGCAGACTGCCCAAACCCGGGATCGAGCCAGGAACCTTTAGATGTTCAGTTTAACGCTCTCCCAACTGTACTATTTCGGAACACAGATTGTCAGGAAATGATAAGTGAAATTCATTTGAAACAATCACCTAAGTTATAAATTTAAAATGGCGATGCGCGCTCAACTTCATGTAGAAGAACATGATTGGTTGGAAAAATTTCAAATACTAGAAATATTTTTGTAACTGCAGAAATGAAGATTTCTGTTCAGAATTACAAAAACTTTTTTTTTTGTAAAATTGGTTATTTCTGTAACATTACTAAAAAATTTTCTGTATGTTTACAGTATTTTTTTTCTCAGTGTAGTTTTTACATAACTCAAGATGGATCTCGTGAATAAATTTCTTAAGATTGTAGATTTAAACTATTATGTTTTTATATGTTAATACATAAGATCGCCATTAAGAAGAGCCTCGAACAGGGGTCAAATGCTGACTTAGTAATGTAATAAAACTACTAATTAATTAATGAGTAATAAGTTTCTAATTTTTAAATAAATATTACAACCTTTTGTAATTAAGCTGTCATAATTTAGCTGTAAACATTCATATGAGCAAGCAAATAAATACGCAAGTTTAGTTCACACAATATTTGGATAGCAATTTAAAGTGACATCATTCATGTTTTTAAAATACGAAATCTGGAAAAGAAAGATGTAAATTTGAATGGCAAATGCAAATTGTACCAAAATTCGATGCTGTCAGTTAGATTAAATTTGATTACCCATTATATCCCTTCCAATAAAATTTGCTAGACGTCCTACACTCTTAAAACGAACGAACTATTTAAATTAGTCTGAGTAATTTTCACTCCTCCAGTCTGGAAAATGCACTTCTCTTCGAGTGGATCCTTTGTGTGTTAAACCTCCGACAGGATCACTCCAAACGAGTGATTTTAACTCAGTCTGATTTAATATTCACTCCTTTCCAGTGCGAAAATGCACTTCTCCTACTGGAGTGAATTCACTCGTTTGTTTTAAAAGTGTATAGTATTCTGATATATAGGGATACACTCTTAAAACAAACACTCCTAATTTAACTCAGTCTGAGTGGATTTCACTCCTCCAGACTGGAAAATGCACTTCTCCTTTTGGAGTGGATCCTTTGTGTGTTAAACCTCCGACAGGATCACTCCAAACGAGTGATTTTAACTCAGTCTGAGTAAATATACATGCCCTTACGGTGTCGAAAATGCACTTCTCCAACTGGAGTGGATTTCACTCTTTTGTTTTAAGAGAATACTTGTGCATTGTTCACGTGTTATAAAAGGACGGCCCCTGCCTTTACAAAACCAATTTCTGGCGAAAATATCAATACAGCTTTGTTTAACCAAAGCAAGGTTATAACAAGAGTCATTAAGAAATCATGGGGCCCGTTATTACCAAACGATGAAACGGAGCAGACTAAGTACAATTTTCTTCTTCGAAATTTCGAGATGCCATCCTTTTTTATTTTAATTACTGTAGAATGGCAATTATTTAAAATTTATTCATTAGAGGACATATTTCTGAAACAGTGTGGCATAACGGACATTGTTCATCATAAATCTTTTTAAATCGAAGGTCATAATAATATTTACGAAACTGTAATTATTAAAATTATATAATAGTAAAAGCATTACAATTATTTTCTCTAGTTTTCACTTTCTATTAAAAAAATTATATCGAAGTTAAATGAAATACCAAAGATTTTGTTAATTGATTAATTTTGGCCCTAGCATAAACGAGTACACATTTATTTTAGCGTTAAGTTAAGTTAGTTCCATGTAGCGGAAAGTTTTGTAAGCGATTTGCGACACAGTTTTGCTCTTGTAATTATTATGAGGCTTTGCACGTGGCAAAGGTTGTCATGTCATTTTTTTTCCGATTATGATAGACATGAGCGGCAAGTTCTAATTACGTCGAAACTGAACGACGCACATAATCTAGATACACATAGTAAAACAAGACTGAATTAGTATCCTAGGGCCTGAGAGAAATTCAAGGTATATAATAAATATTTAGAACATGTGATTTTGGTATTAAAAAACAAGGCTTACAAAATGATTAGCATTGGTTGTGTGTAAAAACTTTAACTTAAATTATATATTTAAGACTTTTTAAGGACTCACTATTAGGGGTGTAATTTAAGGCGGTTTTTTTTACATGGTTCTAGTTTTGTGAAAAAAATATGTTAAGTACTGTGTTTACAATAATACTCTTAAAATAAGTCGATTAAAATAAGCCAATCGTCTGCACAGCACAGTCAACATCTGTTAATTTTTACTGAATTTTTAATATTATGGCTAATTCAGCTTTTTCCTATTTTTATATTTTAATTACTTTATACCATTCGCCACTATTTTATATTAAAAAAATTTATATCTAATGTTTTTTTATAAAGTAATTTAAGAGGTTTCAACTATGAATCCTTAAATAGTGCTTCCGTAGTAGAATCGACAGAGAGTTTACGGATATTAAAATCACCGAAGATTTCCACTATTAAAATCACCCGAGAATTCTGATAAAAATAATCGAAGTAGAGTTTTTTGTACAACGATCACTAGATATTTTCTATATTACAATAGCTGGAGATTTCCATCTTTAGAAGTGCCGGCGATTTCCGATTTTAGAAATACCGGAAAGTTTAAATTCTAGAATCTCCGGATACGTTTAATTACATAGAATTTGGGCCCGTCCGTGGCCGAGTGGTTAAGGCATCCGCCTCAGGATTCAGCCTTCTCAGGAGTGCGGGTGTTCCAATCCCACCTACTGCCAGTCATCCTATAAATCGGATATCTGTAATGGGAAAGACCAAAAAATCCAACTCGTGACGGGTGGGCCTGAGTACACTGGGACAGACGTGATCGTTAAATCTGTGGAGTCCAAAGTCCCGACGGTGTCAGCGTACGATGTCGCTCGAAGTTCCGTTGGGTGCCCGCTTAGGTGTCGACCTCGTCACTTGACCAGGGTTCTAAATTAAGAGGTGTTATTTGCTGTGTTAAAGCTCCTTATGGAGGCTAGAAATAGGCAATCGTTTAACTATACGAAATCATCTGCGACAAACCTCGCAACACTTTCTGCTACAGTTACTACTTATTACTACTTAGTTAAATGTGAGTACTTATTTGAACATTTTTATAAATATAACTCTTACTTATGACGATTCAGCAATCCTGGAACTTCTTTTCATTGTTTTTGACAACCATTTTGTAACAATCACTCGCTGTCTTTTGCGAAACATGACCTCTCCAATATTTGGCATCACCCCTACATATTTTATCGGTTTAGAAAGAAAACATGTTGATGTAATTCACATTGCGATGTAATTTCACTATAAATTTCAGTAGTTTCCGAAAACGGAATTTTTCTGTAGGAAAACAACAAAAATATTCCGCTTTCAAACGAAATTCTTTTACAGTGAAAGGTCATTAAGTAAAAGCAGAAGGTCCCAAGATCGAGGCTTATCCTTGTTATATCTCATGAACGAATGGGACGAAACAAAGAAAAAAACATTACAAAACTATTTAATCATGTCCATTGAAAACATAATTATTCGGACGAAAACTAATGCTATCAAAACTTCAAAAAAACTAGTTGGAGCTTTTCCAAAATTTTGAGAAACTTGATTAATGACTGAGAAAGCATTGAATTGCTTATATTTTAAACATGATAATCTGTTGGAATTGAAAAGAATTTTTTCTACAATATCAACGGACTCAAAGTTGCGATTCTTTGTCGAAGAGGTCAACTTTTTCAAATTAACAGGAAATCTTGAATGATTTTTTCTCTGGGAATAAAATCCTACATTTTCAAAAAGAGTATTGAAAGCTAGTTTTATTGCACAAATGACGTGTTAAGAGATGCCTTTATTTACCCAGTTACTTAATCGGAATTGAAACGATCAGTAACGTAACGGGATATTAATTATTTCTGCAGAGATTGAATTGTTTGCCGATTAATGGTCGATTAAGCTGTAAAAATGGCACATTCGTAAAATAATCACCTGTCCTTCATACCTTGTACTTTCAGCGTGATTGAAAAGTCAAACGAATCCATTATTAACAACCAATCAACCGGATTTACAATAATCAGTACAATTGATTATTTCGGCAAAGTTTTTTTTACAGTGCCACGTGTCCACCAAGGCTCGTGTTGGCAGCACGAATGATAGTAAAATGGTACCCTTATTCACACTATTCTAATTCTAAAGTAAAGCGTATTTCCACTATAAATTTGTGTTCCCACGATTGCCTCTTGATCTTGGGTCTCGATATAATTAATGGCGATGTCTTTGGGCTATCTTCGGCGCTGCAAAACACGGGATCTTCATTCGGGACACGTTGATCTATAAGTGCTGAGCCGCTTTTGCTGAAATTCCACATACTTTCAAGGTCTTAAACTACGTGTCGGGAATAGGTAGAAGATTTTTGACCAGTCAAACCTGGGGGAGCTTATTGTTTTTGAAAGAAGAAAGTGGTTGTGGAGTATGGCGCACGTACAGAAGTTCGACACCTCTCAGAATTGTAAGTGAATAAAAATATGGGCAGTCTCAATTTTTGCTTGAAAAATCCACTCTGTGTTATTTTATATGTGTGGTCACCATGTCATACATATTATAAGCTTTTTGGCGAAATACAACAGACTAAAATTAATATAACCTGAAGATATTTGGTATGCTGATGCACCATATATCAGAATCTTTAGTTCCAAAAAAATTAATATTAGAAAACATAGTGTTAGTCTTAAAAAAATTAGTTTTCCAGACTCATGTGACAACAAAACTGATTCTATTTAGAGTGACCTCTTCAATTGACGGAACGTTTAAAAATTTTAATTTTTTTCTCAATGTGACAAAATCATTAAACTGTGGACGATGTCCGTCTGTCTATTCGTTTAGTCTGTCTGTCTCCCATTCCAAAATCAGTTTTAACCATCGTATTTAAAAAAAAAAATTGTCAAAATGTATGACCGCAGAAACCCAACTCATAAATTTTTCCCGTCTGTCTGTACGTCTGAGCGGACATCTGTCTACTGTTTGTCGGCGTATTACCCATTGAATTAGCATTGGAATTAAATTTTAATTCATTTAAATCACTGTTGTCACATCAATAACGGAATGATGAACTTTATTTAAAAATAATACTCGAAGGGACATTCATTTTTGTCATAAATCTGTTTGAATGACGTCATAAAATGATTCCTTGATTGTTAATTATTTGTTAGAAAGCAGCAAGGCATTAATTTTTTTGCATATAAATCTGTTAGTTTTAATTTACATTTCATGTAATTTTAGTACAGTTTCGAGTAGTTTCAAGCTTTTTGTTATTAAAAACATATTTAATTATTCTTTGAACTGCAAATAAATTAAGAATACCACAAATAATATTAATTTAATTTGTGAAAGAAAATTTATGAAAATTGTTGATTTTGGCTTTTAAAGGTTCAAACTATAACTTGATGCTGTGTGGTGATTTTAGAAGAGGTTGTAGATGACATTTACTGCAAAAAACTGACTTTTTTTCAGATAAGAATTTCAATAAGTATTTAAATAACATGAAACTAGGCTATTTTAGTTCTTTTAAAACTTCTTGCTAAGTATTTTAGGTAGCACAATTCTAACTCTATTAGAACAAATTTTCTAAAAAGTAAAATTTTCTTATCAATATGGAACAAATCAAAACTTATTAGTAATCATAATTTTTATTACAATCCCCCCCCCCTATTTTGAATTTAAATCGAATTTAATTTGAAGGAAAGAATTTTGAACCAATTTTGAAGTTAAATTAAACGAAATTCGGAAAAAATAGAATTTAGAACGAAGTTTGAATTTAAAATTCTACAAACAAGCTTTAACAAATAAAAAAAAACTTCTTCAAGTAAAACAATTCACAGTAGACAAAAAATTTCAAAAATACATCACAAATCATATTTGAGCGTAATCGGTAGTTTCATAGGTAATAAAATTACGTCATGCGCGCTGTTACGTAACGTAGTGCCGTTACTTGTTATTGTAGATGTGTGCTGTGCAATGATCGTAAGTATTTCAACGAAAGAAGCTAACCAGCTGAAGACTTGCATTATCGGCACGAATATTTTTTTATTGAGCTTGAGTTACTTCCTGATACAAATGAAATTTATGTTATCTTGTAATAACTTTATTTTCTAATTTAAAAATTTGGGCTTGGAAAGTAAGGGGTATTTATTTAATTTATCTAATAAAGTACTTGATAATTGTTTAATTTACTTTTTTTTGTAACTGTTAACTACATATTTTCTTAAGTTTTATCAAGTTTATTTCAATTATAAAGAATACTTTCACTCATTAAAACTTTGCACAGATTTTTTTAATAGATGAAAATGTAATATTTCAATGCCAAAATTCAATACTTTAACTTCTAATATATTATTTTTTTATACTTTTTTAATGTTTATTTAAAAATATGCGAAGTTTAATTTATCATTCTGATAACGATACCAATATTTATACTTTGATTATGACTTCTCAGCAAATTTTGAGAGTTTAGAATTGTCCAGTATTTTGCATTTTTGAAATTAAATAGTTTTTTTCCTTTGTAGTGACACGGTTTTAATTATTGATAAAATTGAATATGAACAAAAAAGTTAATCTTTTTATAACAAGATGGTTTTAATATTTCAATACTTTTGACTTTTTTAATAATACAATTAAAGTAAAACAACTCCATACGTAGATCCAACCCACGATTTTAATTTTATAGGCTCATAAAACTATGCATGTTATGAAAAAAAAATTTAAGTACTGCCTGAAAGAAAGATTAATAGCAATATAATGTTGAAAAACTACCTCTTAATGAAAATTTTACTTTGTAGTTTATTTTTCTCTCGGATTATTTTACTTTTTAATTAAATAATTTTAATTTCGATGTATTTCAGTCATTGAAAATTGTATTTTAGTTTTATGATAATAATTTTTATAAAATACCATCAAATATTTTAAAATAGAAATTATTATGCTTTAAAATTAATTATTAAACTGATTATTATAAAAACTGAAAAAGCAAGTATATTCTTTTTAATTCACAATTCATAAACCCACAAATGTTTTAAAAACAGAGTACAAATTAATTTTAGAAACGCCTTATTAATATAAAATACATAGAATTTCTAATTACAATATTTGTTTAAACATAATATTTAAAAACTTACAATGTTAAATAAACCTACAACCCCGTTTATAGGCGATTTCGTGCGTTTGAGTTTAACAAAAGTCGCAGAAAATTACTAGAAGATACAACAGCATTCTTGCCGAATAAAAACGTTAGCTTTAAGTGTTTTAAATTTGCTTCTTTTGTGTAACTCAGTTTGTCCAACACAAATTGTTTCACACTTTGGTCTTCATTTGCCTACTATTAGTTTATTCAGAAAAATTAAACTGAAATCTTATTTTCGCATGTACATTTTCTTGCTGATCATCGTTATTGAGTTAATATATTTCATTTCGGTAAAAAAAGGAAGGAGCCTTGAATTTCGCTTCGTTGTCGCATATGTTCCTCAAACGTGAGTAGTACTACACGTTCTTCATCACTTGTCGCTTGACATACGGCTGAAATAAATGATGTATGTCTACGGTTGACTTCCTCACACCAAATATCGTAATGGAAAGATCTTCCCAAAAAGTAGGGGAAAGGAACCGTTTCCTGTTATTTCCGTCTGTTTTACTAATAATTACGTGATTTGCATTCAAAATATTAGATAAGTGCCGTGGGTGTTTAAGTGAATAGGGATTAAATGATAAACATATAGTATTGAAGAGTCATAAGTATTTTATATTATTTGTATAAGTTAAAGGAAATAAATTATAAAGAACACAGTTCAAAATGAAACTCTCGAAAATGAAAACTAGGATGTTCTTATTTTATTGTGAGAACAATATTCTAAAAAAAAACTTTCAAATTTGAGATCATATACATGTTCTAAAAATTGAGCAACTTCAAGTATCCTAATCAATAATCCTAAAGATTTACTTGCTAACAGCCACTGGACGTGATTTCAGTGATGCCATCTACTGATCCAAAAACTCCTGCAACGAAGCGCTCATTTTTTTTTATCAATCATTCTCAAAAATGAAAAAGCATGTTCTACAATTTGAAAACAATATATTCGGAGCTATTACGAACCAATTATGCCCTTAAAAATGATACCATCAATCTGAAAATTGAAAACTCATTGTAAACTGTGCATTGTGCTTGCTTTCCATTCATGTGATTCTATGCCTTCTTTTAATTTAATTTACTAAAGACGGAGTTTCTTTAATTTTGCTTATGACGTGGGAGAAAATGCAATACGTATTTCAGTACTATGATACATCAAAACGTAAAAATAGGAGTTATAATGCAAAGAGAGATGTTATCCTGACCTTGATCTGCCTTTTACGCCAAAATCAAATTGAAAATAAGTTAATTTGAATTACAATAAAAGAGGCCATGTATAAATTGATGCAAAAGTAGCCATTTAAGATAAGGCTTTAAGAATAAAGTAACCTTTGAAGATTTGGCTTAGGGTCAGTGACTAGTACATTCACCCTACTAATGATTATTTATTTTAATGTAAAAAATGCATTTCTTACAATAACAACGTCTTGAGTTTAACCCATTCAACAAGGAAAACTGTGTTATTATTTAACCGCAATATCCTGTAGGTAGATCAATAACCTTTATGTCTACAATTGTGGTTTAGGGAAAATGTGTGACGGGGCACGTTAGCCTATAATTTCCTGACCAGGTATTTAATTAAACTAGTTTCAAACACGATATATTTAAATTTAACATAAGAAAATTTTGGGGGGCTTCTTTAGTTGATAAAAAGTTTTTACGGTTTTAAATTGCATCGCTGAAAATAGTTTAGCCATTTTTTTAAAAACAAGAAAGAGTAAGGCACTAATGATAAACGTTCTGGAAAAGTGCTATTATTTTTTTTAGTTATAAAAAATATTTGTTGTTTTTAATACGTGTTTTCTTAAACTTTTTTTTTAATTTTAACAAATACTTAAGAGTTTTATAACAGATTAAGTATTGAAAAATTTGATATAATAAACAATAAAGCAATTCTAAATTTAATCGTTAACTATTATTTAAAAATTAAATAATTATTTACTATTTGAAAAAATAAGTATACTTTACTTCAATTCGAAAACAACCTGGTAACAAAAACTGATAGAAAAAAATAAAAAGCCAAATTCACAAAGTTAGCTTTTTAAAAATAGCTTTTAAAAAAAGCTTTTTAAAAATATATTACATTTTAACTTGTTTATACGTAAACGTCAAGTCGTATATTTCATTTTATAACGTACGCAACGTTTACTTAAAACAGTTTAAAACATCATTAGACAACATAGAAAGGATTTCATTCTTCAAAATTTTAATCATTTGACCTCCAATTTAGAATTCCTTTCAGAAAGGGTGTTTTGATTTTTTTGGATTGACAAACTTTGTATAAGGTTTGTGTCATTTGATCTGTTTGTATACGACACAATTTTTTTGTGGAAATCTATTTTTGGTAAATCGAATTAAGTTTTCTTTCCCTAGGATGAAACACTAACCCGCAATCCCACTAAACTAAAAACGAACAACAACAAAATTAATTAAAGTCTTTTCAAAGTTTATTGGTTAAAAAAAATCTAAAATAAATATTTGTAGAGTAATTCTTTAAGAGGAAATAGTTTTATTTTTCTGCTCAAATTATGAAATAAAAATATTTAGTTTGTAGCTTTGTGCTTCCACTTTGATAAATATTTAAATTCAATCATAGTTTTCCAACAACGTTCATTCTTTTAAAAAAATTTTCTTCGCAGTATTCAAATTAACACTATTCATAAATGCATTCTTAAAGAATGTATTATTAGAGAAACATAAAATTTGTCTTTTAAATTGGTGTTTACTGTTCAAAAGAAACTATTTAAAAAAAACTACCAAATAAACATGGTAATTATTATGAATATTTATGCATAATTATTAATTATCATTTTTTTAACAATTAGTTCCAAAATTCAATAACAATCGAATTATTTAATTTGAAACAAAGTGTATCTTTTTTCACACGTTACACTATACAACACGTTAATTGTAGTACTATGCAATTTTCAAATTAATTTTATCAAAAATAGCAATCAAATCTACCTAAATACCTTTACTCATCCAAGTTTAAAAGTATTCTGCAACAGACCGGTTCAACAAAAGGAAGATAAAAAAAAAGCAACAGAAGAAAAGGTACTCTACGAACCGCAACATACTCAACACATTACTTTTCATCAGTTTTTTCCTCAAAACATCAAAGTTATTTTGATAAACACCAACAGAATGAATAATTACTCAAATAAATAATATATTGTAAATATAAATAATAAATTGTCTCATAATAAATTGTAAAATACTCGCTGGGAAAAATACCTTAGCACCCAAATAATGACTTTAATATAATCAATTGTAAACATTCGCAAAGCCAAATACCTTAGCAGCTTCCAAATCGCAGCAAAAATTTACTCAAATATAATAAAAGAAATATTCGCTGAACCTGTTGGATATTGCTGAGGTATCCAATATTCAAAATTCCTTAGAACAAATAATTTCTCAAATACAATGAATTGTACATATTCGCAAAGCAAAATACCTTAGCACAAATAATTTCTCAAATACAATGAGCTGTAAATATTCGCAAAGCAAAATACCTTAGCACAAATAATTACTCAAATATAATAAATTACAAACATTTGCAAAGCAAAATACCATAACAGCATCCAAATCGCAGCAAAATACCTTAGCAGCAACCAAATCGCAGAGAGGAAGTCAGTACTGTCCGGCGTCCTTACCAGCGGCTCAAGTGAAACTAGTGAAAGTGGTGTCCCGCCAAACCTGGTATGAGAGGGGAAGTTCTCAACCCCACCGAAGGGTAAACAAGATGCCTTCCAGGGATTTACTAATGGGGAGGGCGCGTGGCTGTTTGTCACTCGATGCAACCTGTTGCCTTCTCAGGAATTCAGTCAGGGGGGGTTGGATAAAGGTGCTTTTGGAATTTTAAGAGAAACCAGTTATGATGTGTTGATGATATGTTTTTTTTTTCATAAAAAAGGTTTAGGAGAATTGAATAGGCAATGGAAGCTTCCTCTTTGAAATTTGAAGGGGCCCCCACATGTACAGTGTTTTATTTTAAAAAAATGTGCTTTCACCCATCGCTTTATATCATTGATATTGCATCAACAACAAAACAATCGGCATAATAATTTGATAGGACAATAACAATTACATTGCCTTGTTTAACGTATGGTAAATGTAACCTTTAATTTGATATAAATTGATCGCCATTATTTGCCCTCTGTTGTCTTTTAGCTCATTAGTCGCCTATGTATTATAGCCTGAGACGTGGCGAAAGTGTACCCCCCCCCCCCCTCTAATTCCAGAGTACGCTTCCTAGACAAAAGTCTGGATTGGTCCCTTAGAAAATTATGTAGTTTATTTAAATACATCCATGAGATTTAGCATAAGAAACAGTTAACGTTATCGATATAAAACTTCGCCTCTCTTTGAGCTAATGATCATAGTTGATTTTAAGAATAGATTGTTTGCAAGCAACAAATGTATCAAGCCAAAATTCTGCAACTAGCAATGTACTTTCAAGTACAAGTTCTAATTGCCGAAGAATTCGAAACGTTAGGAAAGTCCAGTTGTACAAACAAATGTAATCTACGACCAATCTAGCAAACTTTAAAAAAAGGATGACAATCCCCAAAGGGATCATTAACCATTTGTTCGAGATAATACATAGAACAAGTAAAGAACAACAGTTTGGTCAACTTCTCCACAGTTGACCGCTTGCTCTGCTGCTCGACTGGTCCACTGTTCCTTTCCCCTATTTTTCTTCTTGCCAGTAATCCTTTTTCAATGAAAGGTGCACAATACATTCTGACCTGTAATCTCCGAAATCAAACCGCTAGACTGGCTCTTTCATTCAGCAGTTGTTTCCAAGTTAAGACGCTGACAAGGCCTAAATGTGTTATGCTTTGTAATTTGCAAATCGGTTATGACAAGAAAAGTTGAAGGGTGAAGGTCTTAGAAGGCTTTGGAAAACCTCAACATTTGCATGTAATAAAAAAAAAACGAGTCCGTTGCTAGATTTAACGGTGCTGTGAAGCTGTGCAAATGTGGTGATAGGTTCCAGGATCAAATTTGTAGAAAATGTCTTGAGACAATAGCTCGTAATTTCAAATTTCCATCATGGATTATGAGATTATGAGAACGTGAGTATGGGCATTGGTTAGTGCTTACAGCTTTTTACTGTTAAAAAAGGGAAATGTTAAGAATTGATTTGCATGTCTGTCGCCACCCACTTTCACAGCCCAAACCGCAAACATCGCATCTCGGGTATTTATTTACCCTTAAATTGAATGCACAAAATAAACTTATTGATATAAATAAAACTTTAATGGATGTTTTGGCAATATGTAAATAAATCTCTGAGGATAAAAATGATTTAATATATTTCTTCAAAATATTAAACTCAATAATTTGTATGCTCAAATTCGGTGACAGACTGTATCACTGCCGATTCTTGGGGACAAAATGACAATTTTGAAAAGTTATCATGGAAGCAGTTTTTAAAAATATGTACGAAAGCGATGTTATGAAGGAGCACCAAAATGACAGGTAAAATTTTAATACCATTAGTTATCTAATAAAATTTGCTCACTTTGTGTTAATACTTAAAAACCATTATTATGGCACCTAAAAGTTTTCAGAAGTGGTAAAGTTGCTTCTTTATTTAATATCTTGTATGTTGATGATAAATGTTCTGCTGCTTTTTAAGAGCGAGAACCATTACATATATTCTTCGAAATATAAATAAGTACAGTAAAGATAAGCAATAATTATTGAAAAGCCATAATAAACGTATAATTGAATTATACTTTTTATGTTTCAAAAGATTGAATTACATTATAGTAATTATTATTAATAAATGTTGAAGTATATTGTACGAATAAAAGTGGTAGATAGTATCTGAAAATTCCGTGAACGTCTACACACACACAGTCCCATATAATTAAATGTCTACTTTTTAAGACGCTCGGTCCTTCACCTAAAACTTTCGGGCATAGACCTCAAAATATTAAGTTTAATTTTTTGTTTAAAAAATATATATGCGTACATTCAGAAGAGGATATAAAACGATTAAGTTAATAGGAGGGGAAAATAAAATATTGCATCATACATACAAAATGTATAAAATTATATAGCCCATATATAATTAAATGTTTACTTTTTTACGACGCTCGGTCCTTCACCCAAAACTTTCGGGCATAGACCTCAAAAGTTTAAATTTTTGTCAAAAAAATATAATACAACATTCATAAGAGAAGATAAAAGCTAAAAAGTTAAAAAGGAAGTAAAAATAAAATAAGAAATTCCACACCTTTTTTTAAATCCATCATACTTCATGAATGAACAAAATGCCGGTCTTCCATCAACGTCTAGTTCTTAACTACACCTTACAAAGAAATATTTTCTTTATAAAAAAAAACCAAAGGAGGCATAACCTCTTGGTAAAATAAAATAAGTAAAGGCAGTGGATGATTGCAGTCAGTAGAACAAGCTCTCGCGACTCTTCGTAAACTTTCTTCTGCATTTTCTTTCATGTAACGCAAGGCACTTCCAACAAGGTTCTATTTCACGCATGACGGAACAGGGTGGATTCATTTGTTATAGCCGACTTTAACATTATCGCGTCTTCGAAACATAAAACTAAATATCACAGAATGTTTTAAGAAAGTAATTGGTATTTAAGTTAGTTTCATAACAATATTTTCAAAGGTAAATTTGATAAATTGTATGAAAATTTCAAAATTGTATTTTTTGTTTAGATAAATAACTTTTATTAATAAAAAAGCTAAATAAAGTTCATTTTGCGTGTATTATAGTTGAAGCTGTGATTCAAAATGGTTGTAAAATAATATCTGTGGGTTAGAATGATGTGTTTAATTTAATGTTAAATGTTTTTTTTTTCCTAAATTCTTAGTAAAAAATGTTGCATCCACAGCCTTAACTTATTTCGTTCAATTTTTTGCAAAGAAATTTCTAAGTATATTTATTCTAATTTATTAAGTACATAAAATAAGCGATTGTAATCATAGGGTATTTAAACGTGTATCTTGCACTACATCGGACGATTTAACAAATTTCGTTTGCATAGTTCATAATTATTTTATGCTTATTCAAAAAAAAAATATTGAATGTCAGTTTACCCCTTAACATATAGTATTTTGAACAATCAGTAAAAACTTTTTTAGTTTAATATTTTACTAAAAAAAAGTATATAAATGCCCTGATGTGACTTACACTACATGAAAGGAAGTCGATTTTTGGTTATAATTATAAACTCTAATTTCTTCTTCATAGTGCAGTAAATCAACATTCTACTTGTGCTTATTTTAAGTATAAGGTTTAACGTTAAATAATGTAGTAGCAAAAAAGTGTTTAAATATCATAGGATCGATCATTAAAATTTTTGTGCGTCACTTACTCTACATTCAATTTGTGACTTACACTAAATCATGTGAATTGTATCACAGATATGGAAATTTAGGCAATAATAACATAACATATGTAAATAGTTTTGAACATGGTAAGTTAAAAATTGCATACATGGTAAAATCATAGTTAGAATGGTTACACAACCTCCCATAAAGTTGGTTTCTGGTAATTTCTTAAATCCTTCTTCAGTAGCAATGTCTTAAAAATCTCTCTTCTCATGACACGCAAAAAGACTTCCAGAACATTGCAGATGTTTCTGTTTTATTGAATAAGCATCTTTTATTAACATTTGCCCCACAAAATATTTAACGATGTTTTTCCTACAAAAGGAACTTAAAGCACTTTTCCATCATCAAATTCTATTTCATAATTTTGTTGAGAGGTATTTCCTTTTGCAACATTTAAATTTGTTTAATCAGCCGTGTAGTATTTATGGAGATTTAATGAAACGTTGGCAGTCGTTTTAAGTAAGTATTTGTTAATTAGAAAAAAACAGAGCAAGTGTTAGGAATCAAAAATATTTATTTTCCTTTGACGAGCAAATATCATTTAATGTACCTATTTCGCCCTTTACACTGTTGTCAGAAATGTATAATATTGATATGTTTGTGCAGATCTTTTATGCAAATTGAAAAAATCTTTAGCAGAATGTGGGTCAATTTTCATGGAAAAAGTGAGACTTCTTTTATCCCCTCCTCACTGTATCACCAAGTCCAACAATTGGTCCTTTACCATGACTGAAAGCAAAGATGACCATGACTTTTGGAAGAGAATAACCACCCAATGTTGTCAAACGGTTGGGGCATTGCTATAAAGGTGGAATACTTTTAATTGAAGTGTTGTCCGTAAAGTGGTTTTCGCTTTCATTATCTTTAAAATTTTGGAATTTATCACATCTTAAAAAAACTCTTAATTTTAAGTAAAGTATTATTTTCTTATCAGATTTTTTGGTAAAATTATTAAAATACACTGTAATAACTATCTTAAAAATACATTATTAATCAGTATTTATAACTAAAAGATACTTAATTGGAAAGATTAAAAAATCCCCTTTTGGACTGTAGTGTAAGTCATGAAAAGATATCAAAGTTTCTATAACTTTTTAAAATAAAACTTTTAAGGCTTTACTCCAAATTTTTTACGATATTTTCTTACTATAGTAACCTCTGTGTAATTCCACACCTTTAATTTTAAAATAAAAAGCATTTTCTCTATTTATAAAACATTTTAACTGTGTAGTGTAAGTCACAACGAAGTGTCAGTCACAGCTTCTGTTTGATTTATCTGTTGTAGTTTAGCTATAATATTTGTAGATTTCTTATAATTTGATAATTTCAATTTAAGATGACAAATCAGTCGCTAAAAGAAAAAAGATAGCAAAAGGATAGACTTTAAGCATGTGGTAAATTTCCGACCTTTAAAGAAAATAAAAGTAAACCCAGTTTACGGACAACACTTCAACTAAAAATACACCATCTACATTGCAATGTTGAAACGGTTAGACAAAATTGAATGACACTTCTCTGCCACCAATGTTGGTCATCTTTGCCTTCAGTCATGAAAAAGGACCGATTGATGGACTAGATACAGTGAGGAGGGGTCAAAGAAGCCACACTTTCCAGGAAAATTGACCCCCATTCTGCTAAAGATTTTTTCACTTTGCATAAGAAATATGCTCAAACATATCACTGTTATACATTTCTGACAACTGTGTAAAGGACGCAATAGATAGATTAAATGATATTTGCTCATAAAACGGAAAATAAATATTTCCGATTCCTGACACTCAAAAAATTGTTCTGTTTCTTTTTTTTTTAATTCAACAAATACCTACTTAAAATTGCCAATGTTTCATTAAATCTCAAAAAATACTACACGGCTGATTAAAAAAATGGAAATGTTGTAAAAGTAAACACCTATCAAAAAAATTCTGGAAATGAATTTGATGCTAGAAAAGGAGATTTAGTTACTTTTGTAGCAAAAATTATCGTTAAATATTTTGTGGTGCAAATGTTAAGTAAAGATGCTTATTCAAATAAAAATGAAACATCTGCAATGGTAGGGAAGTCTTTTTGCGTGTCATGAGAAGGAAGATTTTTGAGACATTGCTACTGAAGAAAGAATTAAGAAATTACCAGAAACCAACTTTATGGGACGTTGTGTAACTATTCTAACTATGATTTTACCATGTATGCAATTTTTAACTTACCATGTTCAAAATTATTTACATAGGTTATGTTATTATTGCCTAAATTTCCATATCTGTGATGCAATTCACATGATTTAGTGTAAGTCACAAATTGAATGTAGAGTAAGTGACGCACAAAAATTTTAATAATCGATCCTATGATATTTAAACACTTTTTTGAAACAAAATTATTTAGCTTTAAACCTTATACTTAAAATAAGCAATAATAAATTTTAACACACCTATGCTGACGTCATCCCATGAAACTTTTGTAAATCGATTCACTACATCAAAGTTATAAAAAAAAAATTACAGAAGGGCTAAATCCAAAAGAAGGTTGTCAACGGCAACATCAATTTTATGTTCTTTTCTACGTTTAGCCTGGTAGCAGAATTACACGAAAAGTATTTCATTGAAGTGGAACAGAAAAATGATCGATATTTGGTTTTGTAAAAGCCGTAAAATGTACGCCGGTCGTTCAACCTCGATTTTTGAAACAGTGCTGCACTTGAGACACATCCCCCAAACTAGATCAAGCTATGATGCCCAGGAGCTAGTTTTAATGGCAGAGGGCTTCCAAAATATCATTTATACTTTGTTACCTGGGCCATTTGTACTGTTGTTAACAGTTCTTTAAGACCTATTAAAATTTTGTTAATAATTGAATTCTGTTGGTTTTTTATGCTAGAAATAAACATTAAAATTTCGCGTATACTTATTTTTCAGTTAAATAAAACTATTTCAATAATATCGCATAACAAAAACACATTTTTTCTATCCGAGATGAAATGTTGGAATTCAACGTCCTTCCTTTCGCTATGGTACTAAGAGTCTATGTCTGTATAGCAGCATCGACTCGAAGAAATGTCAAATCTGTAAGAAGTAGTATTTAGTATTTCGCAAGGCGTGGTTTAGATGTCAATGTTGTGCCACATCTGAACTCTAAGATCACGATGACAGAAAGCGCGTAGCGTAGACGAAGTACTATTTAAAGGACACTTGGCTCGAGCCCAAAGGACTTGTCAGGAAGATCTGCCAGGGTTCGGAGTGTTTACAGAAACAAATATTGCCCAGGTGAATAACTTTGCGATTCGAAAGTGATGTCAGGGACGTTCTTACGTGCGATACGTGCAGTCGTGTAGGGCCTCGCGCTTTGAAATAAGCCAACACTGTTAAAAATTTTATGCTTGGTTTCACTATAAATATGGTCCCTACACTCCCAGAAATAACACTTTCATTTTTGACGATTCATGAATCCTCAAGCCTCATTTCGTTAATTTTGAAGATTGTTTCGTCAAACTATCACGTGACTTTTGAGTAAACGCGAATCCTCACTTTTACGATCGTGATTTGACGATTCTGTATCTTTCTGAGGAAACTGAATCTCATTGTTGTACTCACATGCTCAAAAATGACGAAATATTTCTTTAGATTAGACGACATTCAAATCCTCATAAAAATGACGATTCAAGTTTCCTCACCTTGAGGAAACGAAAACTCGGAGCATTTTTGCCAGTAACGGAATCGTCAAAATTAAGGAAAATTTCGTCGTTTTTGAGCATTCATTTTTTTAGAGTGTAGCAGTAGCTGCAACGGCTATGTGGTGAAATGTCGTTTATTATTACTATTTTCTGCATTTGGTTAAACCGTTTCGCCCCATTTTTTTGTTTCCAAAACTTAAAAAATGCTTCAACCGAATACCGAAAAATTGGTGAAACATTTCATCACACAGCCGTTGCAGCTACTAGGGCTCGTTATTATGGTGAAACCACGCATGAAATTTTTAACAGTCCAAGCCTGGATCGGATCATTGCGAAATACTATTTTTTTTTATTTTCATATTAATACAATTAGTTTTATACTACATTTAAAAAAGCAACGTGAGAGGAAAATATGTATTCGCAACAAAAAAGAAACGTATACAAATCGGAAACTAAGCCAACATAGTTATATAGTTTTCTGTAAAATAACTCTTGTCAAACCACTCATTCCTCGAATGAAAAAAAAACTCGGCCAAAGAAAAGGGCAAAACCTCGAGGAAAAAAAGGGTCACTACCCTTCGACTATTCTAAACAAAAATTACTCTAAATATACTTTATTCTTTTTAAAAAAAAATGAAAAGGGATCTCGAGGTTGAACTCACGTGACCCTGCATCTCATACAAGAAGCATCGGGTCTATTTACCCCGATTTCTAATTTTTAAAAGAGACAGGAATATTGAATAATTCAAAAAAAAATAATGCGGGTTATTCGTTATGTACAGATATTATTCGGGTTTTTTTTTTTTACAGTTAGTTTTTTCAATGTTTAGACATCAGAATATTTTTCCTTCTTTTCAGTATGTTAATAGCTATGTTCACTAAAAATAAGTTAAAGAAAATGTTTAACGCAGTTGACAGTATCTTCTTGGTGGGTCTTTTTTTTTATGAGTTATGCCAACAGAAATTTGCCAATCCTGCCAAACCTGTCTTACCTTGATAAGGTACATATATCCTACTAATTAGTACCCCATATTATTTATTAGAAAACTTTAAAACAAGAAACATAAAAAAGTTATCACGAATGTAATAACTAAAAAAAATCATTAACGTGATCGAAATAACATAAATAACTGCGTCTTAATTTGGAATTTTAAATACACAGGCAATAATAATTTATAGAATTTAGTTATTTAATTACTGGTTCTGCTAGAAGACTAAGACAGGAAGACGCCATTTGTCTGACAGGAGCCAAACCAGTAATAATAAGGAGCTTTCAATTCCTCCCAAGGTTTCAAAAGGAGGCCTCAAAAACTTAAAACACTCCAATAGAAAATCGTGTCAGGTTTGGACAAAAAAAAACTGATAATCAAAAAGTCATCTAACGGCCAAAAAGATTTCAGGTCAAAAAGTTAAACGCCGCTCCACTTACAAAGCTAGCATTTTACGATGGCATGTTTGCTTTATTTTCTTCTCAGAAGTCGGAATATTTTTTTTTTTTTTTATTATTTGTTGGACATTTCTGAAATATTGTATTCGGTTTCTTTTTAGTTTATTTGTTTGGAGATTATCAGTATCTTCGATAGTTTGACGAAGTTCTTCAGACTCTGAAGTTTCAATTAAATATTCTGAAAATAATAACTGAAGTCCTATCCAAATAGTTATTTGTAATTACTAACAATATATAGGGTTTAGGTCCAAATTATATCAAAGGTATAGGGCCCAGTCTGTTCATTGTCGACTTTTAACACTGGTAAATACAATTGGACGAAGTTGCTAAAGAAAGGACCGGAACATATATCTTAGTTATGCTTCGGAATACATGAGTTTTACACAACTCGACCCTTCAGATTAACCCAACCCCTTTATTTTTTACATAAAACTATCAAACTTTATTATTTTACAAAAAGTGAATTTTTGATCATGGTTGCCTTTGGAGGTGTCATTTCGCAGGAGCTCACATTTTGGAAGGAACCGGAGATGTCAATATAACCACACACTTATAGTTTACAATACATTAAACAAAAAATGTGGTGAATAAATTTTAATTGTAATCATAACTATTTTTTTTTCTTTTACCAAATATTTAAGAAAGCTAATTTATTTTACCGTTTTATAATGCCCGTGTAATATTCATAAACCAGAAATTTCGAACACAGATAGTTTTGTAAAAAAAAAAATTAAAAAATCGTAACTTTTTTTCGCAAAAATACGGATTGCATTAGAAATTAGCAATTCTAACGAAAAAATCCTCGCACAAGGTCTCGCATTTTTTAAAGGAAACCCTGCTGCCAAAACATTTCTTAAGTACTGATAAAAATAACACTTGTATACTTGTCAAACCAAGTGAAAGTAATATCTTCAAGTCGCAGCCTCTCACCCGAGGGTTTGCATAATTTCGCACGTTTGCGTTTGACATTTGAATATATTACTTCGTTTGCATGAATTTTATTACTGAATGGTTGTCATGGGTGATGCAACACATATGCACTCTCTGGGCCTCCTAGTTTCATATCTCAATACATTTAGATAAAAGAACCCAAATTGAGAATGTGCGTTTAAATTTTGTTATTCTGCCTCAAAGTCTTTTAATAATACTTTATTTAATAACTTAAAAGGATTCAATTCTGTAAGCAGATATGAAATGTTAAATGTGTGTCTTTAAGAGTTTAAACTTATAGAAGGAATTATACGATCTTCCCAAAAGTAAGAGAAGGTTTTATTGAATTTAATTTTAATTGTTTTGGCGACTCAAAGTTTAAATTTCAACAAAATGGAAGAGATAGGAAATTAGAACTTGATACTAAGGGTCCATTTTCAATACACACATTCTTTTTAATATAACTAAGATATAGGATACAGCCTGTTCATTGACGACATTTAACGATCGTAAATTAAATTGGACAAATTTGTCAAAGAACTGACCGGAACCTATATCTTAGTCGGAATACATACATTCTTTTGAATACATGAGTTTTGCAACTAGAGAGAGACTCTTCATATAGTATTTGCAAATACCCTAAATAGTAAAAGCTGTAAGTTTAAAGTTTATTAGATTTAGAAATTTTGAACAATACTTTGTAATACTCTGTGTGTAATTACATGAGAACTAAAGCGCAATTAATTCTTTTTTAGGCTGAGTGGTTAACTCTTTCATTGACAAGTTAACTGCTAAAAAGAGTTTTGAGAAAGAGTTTAAAGAGGTTAAAAGACACATAATTAGGATGCTAATTAACATCTGTGTCATGAAAGTTTTTAAAAAAATATAATTGGCGACGCTTAGCGACTTTAATTTCGAAGTAAAGGAATTTTTTTAGTTTCATATTTCTAATAAAAATTATATGCTTAGTTATAAGGAATAATAATAAGGAATATTTACGTAAAAAAGGAATTTTACGGAAAGATACCTTAAGGATGATGTATTTCGATTCATCTCAGCAAAAACTAAAAATGTTCGTTGAAATGTCTAGTTACTAATGTATACGACCAAATATCGACAGATTCCGTTGTTCACAAGCACAACCATTTCATACGATACGGTTCAAAATTTTCCTAAATACTCCCGGTCGGCTGCAAAAAAGGAAAGCGTCTTTACTTTCACTTGGGTAGGGTAGCTGCATTGGGTGAAAGTAAGCTACAGAAGACTTGGAGTAAGTATGGGAAAGAAAAACCAGTTTGTTCTGTTACACAGTTTTGTTTCGACATAAAAATATAACGTTGGTATTTTTTAATGTTTAATTGATTATTTCTAAAATAAATACGGACCATTTGACTGTCTTATATAGTAAAATATACCCCAAGAGCAGTTTTTCTAAACAGTTCCTTTGAAAGTACAATTAATATACCTTATGTCCAACTTTTCAGCAATATGAACCATATTTCACCAATTTTACCATTACTATGTTCGGTGAACCCAAATATAAAGAAAAATCGTAATAGTCTAAATCAAATTCCGTTTTAAATAGTGGTTTCTATGACGCTCCCTGTCAAAACTATACTAGGAGATGAGACTGGAAGTCGTGCCTTCAAACCAAAGTCATGTCCAATAGAAAAAAATAATTTTCTAAGCCAAATAATCCTGGCTGCTTTGAACATTTTTACAAACGCTTTTTATAATAAATATTGCTGGCTTAAACGTCCCTATAATTCCAATTCCTGAAATTGGTTCAAATATATTTTTTTGATTTTCAATACATAATTTTACAATAAAATATTCCAACCAATTTCAAAAAGAAGAATAATTATAGAGACATTTAAGACAGCTACATTTATCATGACTTATGACTTTCTTGGTGGAGGGCAAGTTCGCCAAGCACTGCGACCTCAAGTCTATTGTACTCAACCCCAGAAATGACATGTATCATATAAAAAAAAAGTTTGTAAAAATATTCAAACAGCAGTTGTAATTTGGGTTCGAAAATTATTTTCCCCCCATAGCATTAAAATAACACCATTAAAAGCGTTTTAGAGAATCGCCTACCGCTCCCATTTCCTCTTAACTGAAGCAGATGATTTCCCAGAATAGAGTTTTGCCTCAGAGATCTTGGACTGCAAAACCTGAGAAGGATACCAATATCTCTTATTTTTTTAGAAGAAGCAACTTTCGCCTGTTTTCTTAATTGTCGACCGTTCCGGCGAAAAAATCGAAACCTCACTATTCTAACTCTGATCAGTTTTAAAGGTGACTTTGGGTTAATGTTTCGCTTGACATAGCTCGAAACTAGGCTTACATACCGTAAAGCTTGTAAAAATAGTTTAGAAATCGGCATTCCAAGGCTAGTCAGGAGCGTAACCTGGTGAACGAATGGCGGATCTCTATCAGCCTAATGGGCAATTAATTGCCTAGGGCGGTGAAAGAAAAACTACTGAGGCTTGCTGCGATTCTTACGTACGTGTTGGCGCAAATTGATATTACTCTTCCCAACCAACAAACGGTCTGTTGATCTGAACGAGGACAACACTGAAGCCAACGAAGACTAAACTGTTCTGCATGGATTGGAGTAACTCGTTACTTTTAACAGTTACTTTTTTTAGGTAACGCCATTATATTTTTTTAGAAAGTAATTGCAATTGGACCTCGTTACTTTTTAACGGTAATGAAGTTAGGAAAAATCTCCTTATGTTATTGCTTCACATGCCGCTCTTTACGGAGCTCATTTGTTGCAAACTGCATTCTTGTGCGTTTGGTTTCCATTAATTGATCGTGTTTTCAATTGACATGCCGCTCTTCTACAATTTTCAATATGAGATTACTTTCACCAATGGCAATAGCATTTGTTATTTATATTTTGAAAAGCTCTAACATTCCGTCACTTGACCAGGGTTCTAAATTACAAGGAGCAATTGGCTGCGTTAAAATTCCTAGAGAAGGCTAGAAATAGGCGGCCGGAAACGATCACATTACATTAGCTCTAAAATTCTAATGTTTTTTTTTAAAGGGGGTACTCCTAGTACACTGTGCCAATCGTGTTCGTTAACCCTTACAGTCCGAATGACAATTTGACATCATCATTTTAGATTTTTTTTTTCTGATCGCCTATAGCCATTTATGATATCAAAGCATCATTCGATTCTTCAAACTTTTTTCTATTAGAACATATTTTTTAGTAATCCCAATAGATGTCAGCCCTATTATTATTTTTTAATTATGATCAAAAACAAAATGTTGCCAAATGGCATCACCGGAACTGAAAGGGTTAAATCTGGGGAGTCCAAAGTCCCGACGGCGTTAGTGTACTATGTCGTTCGTCCAATTGGTGCCAGGTCAGGTGTAGACTTCGTCACTTGACCACGGTTCTAAATTACGAGGCGTTATTGGATGTGTTAAAGCTCCTGAAGGAGGCCAGAAATAGGCAGCCGGAAACGATTACATTACATTATTTTTCGAATAAAGAAACTGTAGCTGCAACAGATTTACTTCGTAAAAGTAACTTTCCGATCAGTGCTGCTCTGTAAAGAGAATCTGCTACTGAGAAGGTGCGTGGCGGGGGGCAGTAGCGTAGCAAGGAGGAAGCCGTTACAGGCCTGTGCGCCTAGGGGTGAGAAAGCGAGCCAAAAATGTGGACAGCCTCGGGAAGTGATTGACATTCCGCGAATTATTTACCTAACAACAGGTGCTGCAGATACCTTCTCGAGAACCACTTCGCAGGTAGGAAAAGAACGCAGAAACCTCAAATAATCTATATTTTTATTAGTCGTTTGACATCCTAGCTAAAAATTACAAATAGGCTTATTAGTGCCTTTTCTATTTTATTCATTGTTGAGAAAAAATATTTTTAAATAAATTATTTTACACAAAAAGTGAAATAGATTTTTAGAAAGAAAACAGATTTCCTCACAGCGAACAAATTATTCGAAAATTTTTGAACTGACTAAAATGTAAGGTATTATTTTTTGACATTTTTAGTCAAAATCTTTGGAATTATACTGACTTTTAAATATCACCGAATCTGAATTCAAACTAAAACTATAGCAAAGCACGCAACTCTCACATTTAAAACATTGTAAATGAAATGAATGTTTTATTAAATCTAAGAAAGTCATAAAAACTCAGAAACGACGGTTGTCAAGAAATTTTTTCATTCGAAAATAAGCTTTCTGATTGATATTATCCAAATAAACAAAATATAAGACAAATAAATGCCTTAGTGCTAAATTTTTCATGTAGAACAAATAAAATTATGCGAAAAATGAGTTTTAATAACTTAAAATTAACGTTATTTTATTCTGCAAAGAAAGTATTAAGGATATTCACAAATGGATAACATTAATACCTTCCTTGCAGAATAATATTAAACGGATTAATATTAACCTATTAAAACCGTCACTTGACCAGGGTTCTAAATTACGAGGCGTTATTGGCTGTGTTAAAGCTCCTACAGAAGGCTAGAAATAGGCAGCCGGAAACGAGTACTCTACACTCTTCCTTTTTAAACATTTTTGGTTCAAATATTTTTTTTCTTCTAGCAAAAAAATTAGAAATATTTTCAAAGAGTTATGCAAAAAGTTAATAAATAACTTGTAAAGACTATTTTACGAGTATCACACAATAATTAAATGGTGTGCTATAAGCTTTTATTTTGAATATAACACCATCAGACTGTTGTTAAACTTACAATCACATGCATATTCAATTTCTATTCCAAACATAAATAAAAAAAAACTTTGATGCAACCAAATGCAATTCGTTTCTTTCGAATTCGAAGCCTAAAGAAAAAAACGTACCGAAATAAATTGAAATATTTCCTATGCATTGGCAGAACCCTATTTGCTTCTTCGAAGAAAGAAACATATTTTATATTTTTACCATTTTAACATCTAGTATCTTTTAAAAATTCAATTTATCTTCTCAAATATTCAAACTTTTACATTTTTATTAAATTATTTCGGAAGTTAAAATTCCTCGCAAAGAGAATAAGAATTTCAAAGGAAATGTATGAATAAATAAAAATACATTGTATTTCTTTTATATGCGCTGAGTCTCATCAATCAATTCCTATCGCATTGAATTTCCTATCCATGTGACACTAAGTTCTATCTTGCTTATTCGGTTGGATTGTAAAATGTGGAGACTGAGTTTGTGTGTGTGTGTGTGTTGCTTCTTATTTCCAACAATAATACAAACTTTTAAAATCACTGAAAACAAAAAGTTCTAAAAGAACTAAAATAGCCTACTTTCCTGTTACTTAAATACTTACTAAAATTCTTACCGGGAAAAACTAGGTTCGTAACAGTAAGTGACATCAATAACCGTTTCTACATTAAATTTATATACATTAGAATAAATTTCACTAAACACAGCATCCAGCTATAATTTAAATTTCTTAAAGCCAAATCAATTATTTTCATTAATTTTCTATCGCAAATAAAACAAATATTACTGCAGACGATAAATAAATATTTAATTATTCGTAGAACAAAAAACATGAAACTGCTCCAAAATGCACTTAAAATAAGAAATGTAAATTAAAACTAATCAGGATTATACGCAAAAAAAATATGCCTAGCCACTTACTTAGTAAACAAATAATAAACAATCAAATAATCACATTCCCGACGTCATTCTAAACTGATTTATAATTTATAACCAAAATAAATTTTGCTTCACATAACATTATTTTTAAATGAATAAAGTTTCTCATGCCTTTGTTGAGTTGGCAACAGCGATTTAAATATCTCGAAATTGAATTTCAATGCTAATCCAATGGGAAATTCGTTGACAAATAGTAGATTTATGTCCGTCTGATTGTACAGACAGCCGGACAAAAAGTATGAAAATTGGGTCTCTGAGATTATACCTTTCTAATAAAAAAAAAGAATTTTTAAGATCGGATTGATAGAATCGATTTTGGAAGGGGGGTAAAGACGGACGAACATCGACCGCATGTCAATACCTACTTTTTCATTTTTTTAATTCTTTCGAATAAAAAAAAATAAAAACTAGGCTAAAATACAGAACTTTCAATGATAAAATCATAAACAAGTATTTTGAAATTCATTGGAAGAAAAGCATCGAGTAATAAACTTTTAAAGATATTTGATTAGTTTTTCTACTATGTATTATTTCACTCCAAGGCAGAATACTAAAAAGATATCTTGTTTATTAATCAAAAAGTCAATTTTATGAAATAGAAAGCAATACCATATCAAATTGTTATTCAAAGTTTATTTATTTATGGTTGCAGTCAAAATATATTTAGTAATATAAAAAAAAACTATAATTAAATTGATAAAATTGTGGAAGTTTTTTGTTAGTAAATGACATATTTGAAATAATACAAAATATTTTGACTTGCGTCACTACAGATAAGTTTTTCGAAAAACAAGGAACAAAAACCACAATGAAAAAAAGAAACAACTATTTCGTCATTTCATTTAATTTAACTTGCAAATAGATTGTTTGTTGAAAACTTAAATAAAATCGTGTTAATTATAAATTTTAAAAAATTTACACAAAAACACCATTCATGCGCAAAGAAATGTATAAAAACTGTTTTTAACAATAGTTTAATTTAAATTCTGGCAGAAAAGAGTGTTTTTGTCATTATATAACTCGTACTTTTCTTTTTATTTACACTTCACTGCATGATTGATTTTGTGTGCATAGAAATTAGGATTTGATATCTTCAGTTAGCTAGATTACTTGGAAAAATTATTGAATTTCTTTTTTGTTATTGATTTTTCGCCACCCAAATTACTTATTGAACTGAAAATTATTAAGTTGACAAAATGACCTCCCACCCTCAAAAAATAACTATTTACTTACCTATTTTAAGTTAAGTTAGTTTGAATTATCGTCGTACTAGAGCTACACGAAGGCTAACGGCGACGGGTGTCAAAATTTAGAAACACGTTACTTTCTTAAAAGATCCACAAGTTTAAAACCAGAACGTACACAATATTATGCCTTTTTCACAAAATCACTTAACAAATATAAAATAGGCAAATTAGACAAAACAAACTTTGTCAATCAACTAATAAAAAAATATAAAGAGTCAATATTGGTAGCAAATGTGTATGCAATATGGAATTTTATGCAGTGAAGGTTTAATTATAAATAGAAAAAAGTTTCACCCTTTCATTCCCAGTGACGCCATTTGGCATCATCATGTTTCTGATCATAATTTTAAAAAAAATTGGGCTCACATATATTGGGATTAATAAAAAAAAATTATCATCGAAAAAATTTTGAAGAAACGAATGATGTGCTTTTTGATATCATAAATGGCTATAGACAATCAGAAAAAAAATTCCAAAATGGTGTCATTGGGACTAAAAAGGTTAACAAACTTTTATACCGTTAGACAAACTTACATAATAATATAAAAAGTTATCTTTTAAGTTCTGATGACCTCCTGTCTAGCACGGTTGCAAGGAATGTTTCAGTTTTAAATTAAAAACTAGAAAAAAAGGTCATTAATGCTTAGACAATGAAAGTGGGAATTCTTTCCTACAATAAACGAACTGAATTTCGGTCAGTGCATTTTTAAGCGTTACACTTTCTTCAAGAGTAGAAGAAATAACATGCCTTAAAATTTTTTTAAAATAATTTTGAACAAAGTAATCGAGAAATTTTATTGCATAATTTCAAAATATGCTTTTGTTTCAGTTAAAAATGACAAGAAAATATTATTTGTATATGGGGCGAACAAGGTATATATATGACCCCAAAGCCTTTTTCTAATAATTAAAAACAGTTTTGCAAACTGAAAGCGGGTTCACTTCATTTCATTCAGTTAGCTAATCACACGATGAAAATACCAATCAAGGCATTGCAAAAGTTTTTAAATTATTAGACCAAATACATATTCAGGCTTTAAAAGTCTTTTTTTCATGCTGTAAATATATTTTTTTTTTGTTTTAAAATGAGAATTTCTTAATTTGCTTTGCACACGATTTTAGCAGCAAGTTCTTGTATAATAGCGTGTATGTATTGTTTTAAAAAAGAGCTGTATTTTGGGGTTATGTAGTAAAAAATGCAACTGGGTATACGTGGCCCAAGATAAAAATTGATATTCAAATGCATTCAGAAGGTTTTATTATTTTTTTTTGTAGTTTTTATGATATTATTGATGCCTCAAAAATATAAATAAATAATGGGTGCCAAAACCCCAGAGTGACCCTTTCTTAAAATATTTTTTTTTTTAAAAAGCCGCAGAAAATATAAGTGTTGGTTATTCCCTACGAGGCAAAAAGTTTGGGGCATCAAGAAACTTTTTTTAAAGAATGTATGTAATCTCCAGTTCAGGTCAAAAATAATTATTTTGTTCCATAATATAAAGCGAAATTGTTATTGACACAAAGCTAAATAATGTTTGAAGAAAATTAAAAAGCTGAAAACTGAAAATTGGGACAAGTATCCTTAGATATCACCTAATAAATCGATACACTATCCCGCTATGTCTTATAGCTGAATGCTAATTCAAAACTTACAATTGAAATAAATAAAACATGTGAATTATTTAAAAAGAAATTAATAAAAAAATATAATAATAATTTGTAGAAATCAACCAATATTTGAATTATCCCGATAAATAAAAAATATCCCAACAAAGAACAATCCTTAAAAACTATAACAATTCTTAAAAAACATAAAACTAAAGAAATCCTTTTAAAGCATGGTTATCTATAACAATTCCCACTTTAATAATAAATTACAAAAAAAACCTATCGATTCCTTTTATTGACATTGCATTTATAGACAAATAAATCCAAAACAGTCCACCCCGCAAATAATGTTTTTTTTTCTTTTTTAGCAAGATATCTAATTAATATAGTTCGAGATCAATTTCAAAATTTGTTAGTTCAATCGTTTTTTTTTAAATCGTTTATTTTTTTTAAGTTAATTATGAACAGAAGGTTTTTCAGCACGTTAAATTTGGCCATATGTAACTGAAGTTTTTATCAAATGGTTCTTTAACAATAATTGTTCATTTTATTTCAAATTTAATGTGTACTATTTAACAAGCATGTCAAATTTTAAAAAAAAATGCAACCTTAATATTGGTATTGTTAAACAATGACAAGCAAAACACTGAAAATATACGAAAATTAATATTAATATCTCAACATGTATTTCTAACTATTTAATTCCTTGTATCTATGGGTTTTTCTTAAGCATTTTTACTTTTAAGTTAAAAAATATTCTTCTAGTTTTATTATCATTAGATGGAACAACTTTTAATAAAATATGTAAAAAAATATCTTGTAATTCATCCACTTTGAAGCATCTGCTTTAGAAATAATTACCGTTAGATCATAACAATAAAATATGTTATAAGGAAATATTGAAAAGCAAAATTATTTCCCAGGTGGCCAAAACCCGTTGAATCGCTATATTGAAGCAGATGTATTTTTCCAACCCAGTTGAATCAAATGTCATGACATAAGCACGCATGTAAGCTCAAAGGGCTGATTAAATGCTTAACATAAATCAAGATGTAACATAAGATATAAAGAGTTGTGGTTATTGTACAATAAGTGTAGTAGAATACGGGTATGATGGTACAACGGCTAATGTGGGATAGAATTGCTTATTTAGAGTGAACAGAACTATGGGATCCTTTAATTAGGTTCTTAAAGAGTATTGAAATTTGAGAATTAAATAAATGATTTAATTGTAGGGAATATATTGTAGTGAATAGTTAAATAATAATGGCAAAATATAAAATTTTATTTGTTGAATATTATTTTAGTGTCGAAAATTCTTTTTTTAAGCTTTAATGGATCAGTATAGATATTCCAAACAAATTTTTTGTGCCTTAAACTTTAGGTTAACCATCAATAATCAAGGGTTTGTAAAACAATTTAAAACTTATTTCAAAATATATTAGAGGACCACATATTTTTGTATGGTTATTAAATTAGATAATAAACTAATAGTTGGAAGTATAAGAGAATGTTAGTATTGAAAAAAGTACAATGTAAAAATACCATGTTGATAAAATAACATTGAAATACTAACTTAATAAATTGCAAAAAATACTAACTAAATTAACTAACTTAATACTAACTAATACTTACTAAGTTTTAATTGGCTGGTAAGGAAACTCAAAACAAAGTTTGATATTTAAACTTCAAGTTAATAATAGGTTAGTAAGACGGCTTCAAACTAATTTGAATATACGACACTTGAATATCAGACAACCACTTTTTTATATTTTCAAATTACATTTTCATTTTGAGTTCATAGAGTTCATCTTAGTAACCTGTAAATGTTTTTTGTTGATTTTTAAATCTTTCTTCTTTTTTTTTTGACTTTTGAAAGTTTGACCTGTCTTTTTATCTTGCGTTAATGTCTCATTCTACGCTTCTAGATGTAGGTTCAATGAAACGTGTTTTGCCCCCCCCCCCCCCCCTTCAAACCAAAACATAGCCTTAGCCAGTGTACATCAGAAGTTGCATGCTAATAACAGTTTAAGTCTAATTCAAAGAAATATTTCAGATTTTGGAGTTTGTTTCTTTTATTATTATTATTATTTTTGGGGGCAATGAATGTGTAGGGTCAACAACTTCTACATTTCGTAAAATGTTTACCATGATATAATATCTTCTTAAAAAATTATTATTCATGTTTTCTCGTTAATTTATGTTCTTGTTTTACTTAAATATATGAATGAAGGATTTTTTGAATTCTGAATACCAATTCAGTTAGAATTGGTTTTAGGGCTTATTGTTTTTACTTTGATAACAAATAATTGATAACAAGTAAATTATTTTCCTCGACTGATGTAATTTATTAAGATACTCAAATTTTCCTTTTGTGATATGATTTTAAAAAAAACTAAACGGAGAATGAAGATTTTTCTTTTATTGTTTATAAGTTTCGATAAAATAGGAGCAAATATTATGTCTTTGCTCAATTACATTTTAGAAGACAGTATAAATAAAATAATGATTTTGAAACAACAAAAGAATGGAAAGGAAACAAATATATTGAAAGTGCTACATTTTCTGGTTACAGTCAAACCCATTTTCACCTATTAAATTAATGTTTATATCTAATGAATATTCTTAAACAAATGTCAAAGAATTGAAAAGAATAGGAGTTCCATAACAACTGCGGCACAAAACAATAAGTAGAACGAATAAGATAAATGAAAAAAAAAAGATCCTTATGTAGATTGAAAGCAATTACAATTGAAGCAATTACATTTTTTTTTTTTTTGTAGTTTACAAAACCCAACTCATTGTTACATGAAACTCTATATGTTGAAATATAATATCGATAAAAAAAATATTTTTAAAAAAGTAAAAATCCAGTTCAAAGTTATAAATTTACATTCATGTATCAATCACAAGACAAAATAGAAATCAATATGGAGATGATAATGATTTAAAGCTTACGATGTTTAGAAAAATAATTATAAATTAAAAAAAAAACTTATCGTGAGATTAGTTAATTTTGTTTGGACTTTTAAATCTAAAAAAACTGTTTTATTTAGATGTTTATTTTTTTTAAATACGAGATCACTTAATCATTATGATAGAAAATGTGTTATAAAAAGTGAAACGCAATTCACAGGCATCTATAAAAGAAAGCTGTCTCGTTATAAATATAATCAATCAGTGATATTAATTATACTTTACTAGTAAAAATACATCTCTCATACACTTACCTTCCTTTCATATTGTTTTAGTTGTTGGAGAAAAAATTATGTTAGAAATATATTAAAGAGGAAGGAGACATTATTTAGTCGGGCATTTGAAGACTTGAATGTGTTTACTTGGGGGGAAATTGTCTGGGTAAAAATAAACCTTTTCAGAGAAGAAGCAACGTATGGGGATGGCCTGGCTATTATGGTTCAGATCCCTACATCACCAACAAAACCTGGTTTAGGTTAGGTTTGAATTATCGTCGCACTAGTGCTACACGAGGGCCATTGGCGACGGGCGTCGTATTTTAGAACCACAGTCAAGTGGCGAGCCGAAGCACCCAACGCAACCGTTAATGGCGACATCGTACGCAGCGTTAGGACTTTGAAGGATATTTAACGTGCACTCATTTACACGGGGTATTATTCATCGGACATTTTGGATGCACGGGCTGTTTATAGGTCGGCAGTTATTTTGGCGATGCCCGGACCCGAACCTGGGACCTTTCGGGCATTTGAAGGTCGGATAGGGAAGTGCCTAACCGACTGGGCTCCCCTACCAACAAAGCTTGAGAAAACCGAAGCATCGAAAGACAACGGCATTTAACCTCAAAATCATTTATTTTTATACATTACTTACAATTAAAAAAAATTCATTAACTAAAAACCGAAAATACCTCAATATACATTTATCTGAATTTTTACAAAAATATTCAATAGTTTTTATTTTAACCAGTGTTACTTCTTCTATTGGGAAGACAATAAAATTCGAAATTTTTTAAAATCGGTTTTGAATCCTCAATCCCCCTTATCTTTCAATTCAACTGAAGTCAATTTTATCGGAACAGAATGCTGTTTAATTACATTACGATAGATCTTATATCTATCATACCTATAGTTATAGCTACAAGATAGAATCATGTGATACTGCGTGATAAAAGGACTTTCTTCGAACAAAAACAAAAATACAAAAAGAGTTGTATTGGAACCGAAGTAATTTTTTTACTGACCTGAATGTATTTAATAAATATAACGTTTGATTCATCCAGAATTTCTAGCATATCCTATCAATACATGGTAGTTTGACAATTTGTAGCCTTGGGCTTAAGAATACAAACAATGACTCAATGTTGAATAAAAGTTCAGTAAATATTTGTCTACACATTAACGATTTCAAACATTTGTCTAACAATATGACATTCCATAGTTCTGGTAGCAAAACAATGTAGGACAAATTGTTTTACTTTTAGTGTCACTGATATGTCTTATTGGAGAAAATGCTTTTATTTCTTCTATTCTTATATCTGTAATTTTATCAGAAGGGAATGTTTATAGGAAATAGTTACGATTCTTCATTCCATCGGAGATGTAATGCTGTTTTTTATTCCAATAAAAGAAGATTTCGTCAATCTTTTTCGCGTTCCTCAAAATCCTTTGATTTTCTTTGGTATTGGGTAAGGGTGGGGATATTTACTCATTTTAATGGAAATTGATGTATAAAATTATTTGACTTATAAATCTTGTCTTTAAATAAGCATTTAACTTAAGGCTAAATAATATTTGAGAATTTCATTTCATCGAAACTTATGACGTCGAACAAATCTTTTGACGAAAGCTGAAGCTTATGACAATCTATTTACATGATTGTTTAGAGTTTTTATTTGATTATACTAATAATGTGTCTTTTAGATGGAATAAATTAGATGTTGTTACTATAAAGATTCAAAATAGTGTGATTTGGGCTGGAATAGTTTTGGATTAATACCTTTAATTGACATTTATGACGTAAAACTTTAACTTATATGAACAAAACAAATATTTTAAAAATATTTGGAGTATATACCTTTTTTTGTTGTTGTTTTAAAGACGTCTCCAAGAAGAAATAAATTAGGAATTGTTATTTTGACGTTTAAATAAACTGATAGATCATGAACCATGACAGAGATATGAATTCAGTTTTTATTAATTAGCGTTGATTATTATGGAAAATGTCTAGTTATCTATAATAATATCCAATTAATAACAGTTACCGTTAAATATAGACACATAATGACGCAATCACCATTTAGTCAATAATTTATTTTCAGCTTTAAATATTAATAGCTTATACGGTAAAGTTATCCGGTCCAAAAGAAGACGATTTTTAACTGCTTTTGGTTTCTTGTTTTAAAAAAAAACTATTTAAAATTAACGAGTCAGTATTGCAAAAAATATCAAATGACTACATTCTTTAATAAAAATTACTGTTTTACTTATAAATCACAACAGAATATAATGCAAAAAAAAGTAATTGCTCCTATAAATATTTAAAATAATATACATCTATTACCATACCCTTTAAAAATAAGGTGGTTATCTCTATAATAAAGGTATGTTTCTAGATATTATGTAAGGAAATGCACTTTAATGCAAGTATTAGAGGCAAGTATTAGCAAACAAATTAATCTCACAAATTAACTGCCTCAACTGCTCACAAATCTCAACTTCTCACAAATCACAACTTCTCACGAATCTCAACTTCTCACAAATTAATCTGCCACTAGGATCTTTAATAGATATTGTGTTCCAAAATGCACTTTCCGGAATAGCAACAGGCCCTAAGGGTTCCCTGGACTAAAAAAGGTGTCCTCTCAATATAATAAGGCCAATTATATTTCCTACCAAAGTAAGGGAGCGTGTACAGAATAATCAACTCAGAAATATGAAACAAAGAAATACCGGCTTTGTAAAGATCAATGAGGTCGTTGCCATAGCACACACACAAACTTTGATCTAAAACTATATTCTTCAGAAAAAAAATGTAGATAATTGAGTTTTGAAAACGTGTTGCTGTTTTCAAAAGAAAAAAACAATAGCTATTACAAGTGCAGAAAAATTTAAATATATAGGTCAATAAATATGTTGCGGTATATTTACCTATAAAAGACAGTTTTAACGTGAATAAATAAAAGATCATTCCCAAAATTGAAAATAAAGTTAAAATCACAATGAGACCATTATACGAAACAAAAGCAACAACAATTATCGTAATTATTTAATTGTAATTATTTTATTTAATTGTAAAAACAATAGCCATTACAAGTGCAGAAAAATTAAAATATATAGGTCAATAAATATGTTGCGGGTATATTTACCAATAAAAGACAGTTTTAACATGAATAAATAAAAGATCATTCCCCAAATTGAAAACAAAGTAAAAATCACAATGAGACCATTACGAAACAAAAGCGCAAACAATTATCGTAATTATTTAATTGTAATATTTTCCTCTTAGTTTGTCTTGCAAAAGTTTTTCCGTTTTTCCGTTCGTTTGTTTTTTATTTCATTGGATAAGTTGACATCCGTCGACCCAATTATCGTTCAATGACTTTGAAAGCGACTAAAAATAAAAATGAGAAAGGATTCATACATTGTTTCTTTCAGTTCTTAAGTGTTATCCAAACTATAGTTGATGAGAAGATTTTATATTAATGTTATTGATTGCACATTAAATTTAATTAACACTCATCATAAATAACCTTTGAATGATGTTTAGTTATATTATAACAATTACGCGGTGTTCGAAATTATCTGATAATTTCTAACAACGCATAATGTTTTTAATTATTGGAAATGAGTATCTTAATTTAATAAACCAATAAAAGGTTTCACCGTGATGGTTAATGTGAAATTAAAATTATGGATTCATTAATTGGAGTATTTAGTTTCTTGTAATGTGATGTAGTCAATAACATATTTACTAATGGTAGTATTTTAATTGTTTTTATTTTGAAACATTTTTAAAGTGATTAAAAGTATTTAAGTAGTAAAAAATATCTTTTAAACAATGTAATTTTTTTAAAAAAATTAATTAGTGATTTCTTTAGTAATTTTTACAGTATTTAGTATGCAAAATTTATGTCTTTTAAATAAACGATTCCCTAACATGTGTGTTAGGGCTTTTTTTCTATAGAATCCGTATATTATTAATACAAAATATAATTAACTTTAAGCTTCGAACTCAAATATTCAAATAAATTTAGAAATAAGTTAAATAAACCCAAAAACAGATCCAAAAGAACTAAAAAAATATAATTATGCATTTTTAACAAGTTCTCTATTTTTTATCGACCTTTTGCTGAAAAAATTCTTTTACAAAAAATATATTTAAAACACGAAAAATTATATTCCGAAAAGTGAATTTCTATTTAAACAAAATTAATTAAAATAGTTGATGAGCTTCATAAAACTTCTATTTTTCAATGCCTCTAGTATTAATTAGAGCAAAACTCACAAAAAATGTAAACTTTTACTTTTAAAAACAAAAACAATTAAAATCAATGGATACCAAATGAAAGAAAAAAACAATCAAAAGAGAACGCTCGCTAAATCAAACAAACGCAACTTTAAACAATCCCAGCATTACGCGCGCGGACTATTGCAAAGAAAGCAACTTACCGGAACGTCACAAGTTCTCCCGCCAAAGTTTCAGTTCAGTTTCGGCTCGCAGTTTCTGAGACTTTCGGCTTCAACTAAACCGGCCGACGCAAAAGCAGAGCAGGGCAGCGGGTAAAAAGGGACACGCCTACGTTTTCCACGAGGGGGAAGAAAAACGACCTTGCACGATGGTGGAAAAATTGGGAATGGTTGTAAAAGTAAAAAACTGGTTTGTTTTTTCGATCGGCGTGGGTTTTTTTTTATTTCACCGGTGCCGATGCCGCGGAGTTGACGGGACCAGCGCGGCAAGTGTGCGGCCGGAGATCGGCAGGAGCGAGCGAGGCGGGTTTTGGCGCCAAGGGGATGTCGCCAACGGAGGAAAAGGAAGTCAGTGGCGTGGAGAGAAAGTGGCGAGAAAAGTTTGCGAGAAGTGGCGTGGTCATTGGTGGGGAAATCGAAGTTTTATAAAAAAAAAAATGTTACGACAATTTCGAAAAAATAATTTTAATATAACGCTAAGTCAAGTGTATAAATATTAAACAAGTGTGAAATATCTAATATTGCTAATTGATGGATAATGAAAAACTTTAATTACAGTTTAAACTTACCATTGGAAGTTTTTTTATACATTAAAAATAATAAACTTGGGGAAATATAAGATTTTTTTAAAAACAAATTTAAGTGACCCTAGGTACAACAGCATTGTATCTCGGTTTGAAGCTTTTATACCTAGTCGAATTGCAATAGTTTTCAATTACTTATCAACATTTGGGAGAAAAATTCCTTAAAAAGTAGCATGAATTAGCTCTAAAAAGAAAATAATAGTTTAGGTAATTTAAATAAATTTTTTACTTATTATTTACTGGAATAATCATCTTTTTAGCAATTTTCGTTTTGAGTATAAATATTGTTACCGTTTAATTTGCATCCATTATTACAGTAGCAATTCTTGTAGTTTTATATAATTAGTAATTCTTGTAATGTTGAAGAATTAAAAATTTTGTTTAAATAAATAATAATCTTTTTTATTACAAGAATAAAAAATTACAAAGTAGCAATATAAAAATACTATGACACGCCAGAGGGTGAAAGTCTCTCTCTCTCTCCCCCCCCCCCCCCCCCAAAAAAAGAAACATTTTTCACATTAAGGTTTCCACAGGCTTTCAGGCTTTTCATCTAGGACTTAACGAAAAAGAAGTTTAAATAAATTAAAGTATATATATAAGCATTTACCTTTACATTTTATTAATAAGTAAAAATGCTTAGAACCAAATATTTTAAGTTTACCTTGGTTGCACAGTAGCCCTGGTTACGCGCAATGTTGCAAACTGAGTGAAGTAATAAATTTCGGGTTGATAAGTTCAAGTACACAAAAGGTTAGAGCATAAAAGTAGGGGGGAAAAAATAATGAATAAGGTACAGAACATTTTGCAGTACAAAAGAAATTATTAAGTAAATGAACAAAATTCACAAAAAAATATACATCATTAACCCTTTCAGTCCCAATGACAATTTGGCTCATCATCTTAAAAAAAAAATCTGATCGTCTATAGCCATTTATGATATCAAAAAGCACATCATTCAATTCTTTAAACTTTTTTCTAACAGAAAATATTTTTTATTAATCTCAATAGATGCCAACTGCCAATCGTATTATTTTTTTTAAATTATGATCAGAAACATGATGATGCCAAATGACATCACTGGGACTGAAAGGTTTGAAAATTTAGAAATAAAAGTACATTAAGTAAAAAATTACAATAGAATTTTTTGTATAAATGAAAACAAAAAAGCTTTTACATCCGACAAAAATAGAGTACTTTAAAAAGTTAACGCTTTAATGTCAAAAGTAAATTTCAAATACATCAACATATCCAGAAAAAACTATGCAAAACCTCCCGTCTTCAATCCACGTGAAGCCAAATTCCAGCCCTTTAGCCGGATACATTTGTCCACTTCCTTCACGTCATATGTTTCAACTGCTTCTTCGTATGGCAAAGTTCCAATCGTATGAGAGACTTATACGATCGCACGCGACAGATACATCAATTGTCTGAGGCCAGCATGCAGTGACAAAGATACATTGAACTCGCCCACTTTCGGCACATCAATAACGGGAATTTTGTTGATATTTGAATTGTATATAATTGTATTGTTGTGTTTATTATTTGGGTATTTATAGGTTATTTTAATGTGGCTCTACTTTATTTTAAACATTTATAATTTATTTTAAAGTGGTTCTACTTGATTTCAAACTATTTATACTTAATTTTAAATTATTTATACTTTTTTGAATGATTTGTTTTATTTTAATTAATAAATAAACTGTTGTTTTGTTTTTAAATCAGATGCTACTAACGAGTGGCGAATCCATATATTGTTTCTTCGTCTTCTTTTTTTGGGGTGTGTGTGTGTGGGGGGGGGGGGGGGGCACTAAGACATTAATTTAGAGCAATAATAATTGATTTTCAAACAACATATAAAATAACACTTAGCATAAGAGCATAAGATTAAACTAAAGGTAGGTCAGGGTAAGTAAAATCAAGTAAAAATCAAACATCTTCCATGCGTCTGAAACCCATGATTGAAACGAGGTTTTTTCAGAGAACGAACTTCTGCAAGTATTTCGTTTTGGTTTTTTTTATTCTAATTATTTACAGCTTGAATTTTAAAATAAAAGACGTCTCATCATGGGTTTTATTTTTTTCTTTATGTGGAAAGTATGCAATCCTCAATTAAGTGAGTGACGCGAAGCAACATGTTACTGTTGTGGTCAAATATCTGGATTCATTGGACAAGTAGTTTTCTTTAGAAGTGTCATTAAACGACGAAAACGGTAGAGTGTCCTTTCACTTGTTCAATACACTGATTTGTCCATTACAATTTTTTATCGAATGTTAGTCAATGTGTTTTTCGTATTAAATATATTATTTTCAATTACCAAAATATGTAATGTGCCTTTCGTTTGGAATCCAAAAGAATTGACAAAAAAACCCACCTTCAACCTTAATTTATTTTGATATTGTCTGAGAAAAAAACGAAACTGCCAAGTGATATAATACGAATCCGTGGCTTCCAGTATATACAGAAGATTCAACACCGTATTTATATAATAGTAATAAAAGGTTAGATCGACAATAAACCCACCAAAAATAGAATGGGAAAACCCATACGAGGTGAGTATAGAATCTCCCAAACAAGCTTGTCCTTGAACTGTGTCGAGTTATCAGCACTGGCCCCGTCCATATATCCCTCATAAGGTGTCAGCGACTGCCTTGCTGTGCTCTTGGGTATCTATTATCATCGATCTTCAAGTTGGGCCCCTTTCTTTTAAACAAACCTCACCTTGCAGCAAGTTGAATGACCACTTTGCAAGAAGACACTTTTCTTGGGACACAAGTAAAGCTCTCAGTATGACCTCTGTGTAGACGATCTATTTAGGGGCTCAGCTGTTTAGGTCTGTGATTGTAGCTGATAAGAGTTCCAAATGTTAAGCCTGAGTCAATAAAATAGACTATCCGTCAGGCTTCGAAATTTAGTTTTTTTCGCTCATTTCGTGCGATAAAGCCGAATGCTAAGTTATTTTGTTCAGTTTTGACGAAGATTTACGAATATAGCAAGGCGAAAATCGAAATGAGTAGCCTCCTTTCAATTTTTGGCCTTAGAAAGTCCTTAATAATTGATTTTGGAGGTTTTTCTCCCATTGCTTTTCCCAATAGAGAAGTTCCAACTTAGCACAAATCCAGTATTTTAAGAATAATTTTTTTTAAAAAAATTCCTAAACGAATAATAAAGTATAATTAGTGCCTGGTGTTAATAAATCAAAAGAAATATATTTTACCAAGGCCTATTCTATACAAATCTAGAAATTATTTTACTTATACGGTATTTTATATGAATTTAAGGTTTACAGAATAAATATGTTATATGAATTTTGGTTGAGAGGAAACAACTTAGTAATAAAGGGCAACTTTTTTGTGCTTGATAAACAAAGAATTCAGTTAAAATGTGGAATTTCTAAATTTCTGGAGACCAAAAGCCTTGTCCACTTGCTGCTTAGGCAGGTAAACTGTTGTAATCGCCAAGAATGAGTTTCGGAGATATTTGATGAAACGCGTTTTTAATTGCCCACAGACTCCAGTCGAATATTGAAATTCGAAGTTTGGTGATTCTTAAAATCGAATTATATAAATGTTTTATGAGTAGTATTTTTTTATTTTGATTTTTTCAGGCGCACATTACACATACTGCTTTTTGCCTGCCGAATCATGAGTTTTTCCCTCTTACTGCAATTTGCCATCTGTCGAAAAATGGTGAATTTGCAACGAAAATCGCTAAAAACTATTGGCACATGAAAATATAAGTTTAATAGATGGCGAAAGTGCAGAAAACTGAAAATTTTGAAGTTACAGTATACCTGCTAGCGGCAGTATGGGCACAGTAATTGTTCAATAGGGTAACTATTGAAAAATTAGCCCCGGCAGTGGCGGATCCAGCGGGGGCTAAATGGGGTAATTACCCCCCCCCCCCCCCTAAGATTCCAACTTTTATCTGTCACTTTTTACAAACCTATTTTTAAGGTACATTATCATAATTTGGCGTTTTCAGTGATCGAAATTAGTGCAGTCTTTTTTAGAATGTCCATAAACTCATATACCATAGTAACGTTATTTTATATTAAACAATAAAATAATACTGAGTTGCTTTTCGAGTTGCTAAAAATAATAACTTTTAATATAGAATATTATAATTTGTATAGAATTAGTAATTTTCTATTAAATTCCATTTTCTCAGGAACTAGCGCAAATCCTGACCTACGGAGTCTCAAAACAATTAGGTTAAGGGAAATAGGGGTAATGACTAATGTTATTTTTTAAAAGAGAAAGAGAAAATTTATGCATATGTACAAAGTCTAAGATAAATATCTGGAATTTTAAATGAAGTATTGAAAAGTTAAGTTGACATCATTTAGCTTTATTTAAATTTATATCAAATAGAATCGATAGATAAGTTTTTAAGAATTGGGCAAATTTGCATTGTTATTTAGAACCGCTGCTAAATACAAGATTTTCTTACTGTTTTTAAGAGGGGGCGAAACATGTAACCACCTGAATGTTGACCGTATTTCAGAGGATTGTTAAAAAGGGAAGGAACAAATTAATCGTTTCGAAATTATGTATGCTTATTCATTACACATTAAAATTAAAGAATCAGATTTTTTTTAATTGATTTTTTAAAATGGCAGCCTTAGTAAGTAATCTCCGGAGACCCTCGGGGCAAAAGCACCAAGCGGCGGGATTTTTAGCTTCACCTACAGTGGTTGGAAATCAAAATTTTTGATTTGTATGTGTTTTTAAAACGTATTTAACCCAATAAAAAATGATAAAATAAGAAAAAAATCGTAAATTGGCACCCTTCAGAAGAACGAAGTTGATATTTCTACCTTTTTCTTCCATGGGTTTTGGGTAAAAAAACGGAGTTTTAAAAAAATAGTTTTAGCATTTTTAGTTTCAACTAAGAAGCTAATACTGTAGAGAGAGAGACATTCCAAATTTCATTAGAATCCGTTGAGATCTTGTTGAGTTATCTTGTCCGTCATAAACACATCTACTTTCTTTTGGGGCTTTAATATTTTTAAAAATTATTAAAACATTTTGTACAGGTTTTTTTTTTATTTGTTTTTATATCAAATCATCTATAAAAGAAAGATGGCTTTAAAAAATAATAGTTTTAAACAAGTATTTGAAAAGAGTTGCTAAGATTAATTATTTAATTGAAATTATGAATGATTAAAAATTATTTATAAAAATTAAGAATTATTGAATTAATTTTTTTTAATCCCCCCCCCCATCCCCTCCCAAAAAAGGAAAATCGGGATTACCCCCCCTATGGAGGAATTCTGGATCCGCGCCTGAGCCGCGGTCTCCCTTATACTATTTGAAAATTCTACTAAAAAAAATTGAGCTGATTTTTTAATTAAATGCAATATTCTTATTTTTGTGGAAAAAATCATTTAAAATGAAAATTCAATTTTTTTAAAAAAATTCGCTAATGTCAACTATGTTATTTTTCAAAAAAAAAATTTTTTTTTTGAACATTCATTGAAAAAACTCAGCGTTGTTTTTGATTAAACGTTAGATTACTACTTTAGAAAAGATTTTTTATTTATGTTATCTAAATAAAACCTAAAAATCTCAAATTTAGCAATTGGGTGCCAGTAATTTTTTTAAACATTTACGAGCCAGTTTTTTTAAAAACCGGGCAAAACAAGCAGACTTGGATAGTTGACTTTTTTAATTTTGCTGATAATACAGAATATGTTCTTTATGGAAAACTATTAGACACGTTTAGTTTTGTTTTTGCTAAAAAAAATTATATTAATTTTTTTTTTTTTTTTGGGGGGGGGGGGGGCCAAAGTTGAATATCTTCCGTTTTTTGAAGAAAAACGAATCAACTTACATATGGCAATACTTTTTGTGTCGAGTTAAAAACTGCAGTGAAATTTTTTTTTTTCGTGTTTAACTTGTTCCATAGTACATGTTCCATACACAAACTCGCTCTTAAACACAATTTGGCTAAAAAATTAAAAAAAAATTAGTAATTTAATTTAAATAACATTTTGTGCAGTATATATAAGGAGTGTTAGTTTATTATGTAGACACATAAGTTATTTAGTGATGTTTATTTAAATACAATAAACATAAACTAGGAATTTCAAAACTAGTTTGACTGACCAAAACAGATATTCCTTTATAAGCAGAAAAATAAAAGTTGAGAGGTGAATTATCTTCACCAGTAATGTTTATAAGCAATAATAGTAATAATATCAGTTTCTGAGTTTCAGAATTTTAGCTGCATTTTATACCTGAGGATTAAGTCTCGCCTACAATTAAATGGCTTAGTAGGATTTAAATTAATTCTGTTGCCTTTATTTATTTACAAATAATTAACACTTTAAGTTTTATGGTATGATACATATATATTCCAGCTTGTGTGCTTGTTCAGAGAACCGCTTATAAGCTTTCGTCAAATGGGACAGACACAGAAAGAAATTTTTACAGTCACAAAGAAATGAATAACACATAGACAAATAACAACATTTATTGAGAGTCACAAACATCCATGCCTGACCGGGATTCGAACCCGACCTCAGCAGCTCCAAAGGCTAGTACACTAACCATTCAGCCACCGAGGCGGCTTTAAGTTTTAGAACTTTTAACTTTTAATTTCAGTTATTTAATGAAATGTTTACGTTTAATAAAATAAAATTGTTACAATTTAACTTTAAGTTGTTTAATTTAAATGTGTAAATTATAAAGTTATTTATTAGTAAATGAACACGATTTTCTATTGTCCTATTCATCCTCTTTCCGTAATTCTATAGGTAATTGCTTATTTTGGCAATATTATTAATTAGGATTGTTATTATTGGTTAGGATTAAGTTTAGACCAAAAAAATCTAACTTTTCTTTTATAACCAATCAATAGTCCAATTGTGTTAACATTTTATTAAGAGAACCTCACAAAGCCAAAATGAACTATAGTTTTAGTTTCATTCATTTTCATTAATTGCAACTCAAATTGTAAAATAAAATCGTGTCTCATATATATGGGGTAATTATGAGACAGTTGATGGTACACAGTTATAAATGGTCCTTAATTGTAAAAATGATGTTTTCATTATTGAGAACATCATTGGTTTATAATAGCTCCAGATACATTGGTCACAAATTTGAAATGTGAAAGTATATGTTTTTAAGAACATTGTTCTCAAAATATAATGCATGCGCAAAATATAATGTTAACATCCTAGCACTCATTTTTGATACTTTCACTTTTTAAATGTGCTCAAATTTTAGATTACAACGTATTTACTTTTGAGAATATTATTCTCAAAATAAAAGTAGAACATCTTAGCCCTCCTTTTTGAGAGTTTCATTTTTAACAGTGACGTTATGAGATACTCATTCTAATTTAATATGTTATCATTAGACAAAATACTCCAGACCACATGAGGGCTGGGGAGCAAAGCCTCTTGCAAGCCGTTGTGTGCCTACTCAGTTGTCCTGGTGTAGCTCTAGTGCTAACATAACCAGACCACGCCAATCAGCAAGGTGTGAGCTAGCAATTGAAAGTTACTTTTTTTCTGGAATTGATAGTTTCATTGTTCGATATTTTAGATAATGTGGTAATTAAACAAAGCAAAATAGCTTATATGTGCGGAAAATCCTCTGAAGTTCGTGTTTCCTTTTCAAAATTGAAGAGCTTAGTGGAAGAACATGCTAAGTGGCAAAAAGGTGAAAACGAGAAAATGGGCTTTAAGTAGTTTCGTTCGCATTTAGATACGTTAAAAACGGCACTTACAAAAAATAAAATTACATACTTCACTTAAAGTTTATAAAAATAGGAAACTTGTTATCTTTAGAAGAGAGAATAACATGTTCGTTAACACAAAAATCTCAATTTTTTCAAAAATATCACTTAGAACGTTCTTCCACTAAAGTTCTTCAATATTAAAGAAATGTCTGATCTGCTTATTGAAGCATGAGTCCTCAAATTTAAATAATTTTAACTCAACTTCTCAATTTCGACAGTTATACGCTACTTACATGGTTAGTAGGTAATACGCATTTAAAAATGGGTGAGATTTTTTTTTTTTTTTTTTGAAGCATAATGTTAATATCTTTGGTTCCTATTTTATAAATTCCTTTTAGCTTTTAGCATTCATTTCTGAAACTTAATTTGACACTAGATATGCAAAAGTAAACGATTTAGCAATGTTTAAGAATTATAAATTAGTTCATTTCTTGGAGAAAAAAATTTGCATTTACTTTAATTTAATCTTGTGCTTATCCTTCCGAGAGCTGACATCCATTTAAATGGGTGTTTTTCCATACGCTCCTGTTATGATACAATTTATTTTAAAATGAAGGGACTGAAATGGATCGAGAAAAAAGAGGATCAGAAAATCAATTTTCAGTCTTTAATTGCAGGTATAATTGAAGAGTTTAGTGGAAGAAAGTGCTAAGTGCATTTGAAAAATTGATATTTTATATAAATTAGCATTTTATTATTTCCTTTAAAGATTTAACAAGTTTCCCCCCTTTTCATAAACCATAAGTTAAGTAAATTTTTTCCCTAATTGTCGTTTTAAACGTATCTAAGTGCAAACGAAAATCTTTAAAGATCATGTTCTCGTTTTTATCTTTTTGTCACTTAGCCCGTTCTTCCACTAGCTTCAATTCTTTTATTTATATAGAATGAGGAAACAAAATACTCAAGAAAAAAAAAGCTTTTCCACTAGCAGAATTTTAAGAAGATTTTACATTAAAAATGCTATAATGGACTATTACTTACAAAAACCTGACAAAGCTTGTGCGAGAATTTATAGCACAAAAAATGTGTATTTTTAGGACTTAAGAGCTCAATACTAAAATTGATGCGCCCTTCTTAGCAAATATTTAATGTTAATTTTAGTTAAAAAAAATCCTTGACATTCTTTCCTTTCAATATACATATTTTTGAAAAATGCTTTCATTTCTTTTTTAATGTACGAGCAGGATTTTCCTAAAGTCTTAGGAGGATATAAAAAATGATGTCAAATTAATATATATTATAAAGATAATATGTAATGGCCTAATTTTCGAAATATGTAGACATAGGACCTCGTACATCGCAGTAGGTGAAGTCATTACTTATCTTTTTGTTTTTTCCATAGAAAATATGCAGGAACTTCCATTACCGTTTTTTATTACAAACCTATAAACATTTCCATTTACGATAAGATAACTTAAGTGATGTAGTAGTAATAAGTATGTACATTTGTGATCGGAATAATAAAGTCAAATATTTCACTTAAAAGATTTTGCTTTCTGCATTCAAATTTTTCCGAATAATTTAATAAAAATAAATCAGATTAAACCCAGATTTAGATTAAAAAAAGTAATTTATGTACTAACGGGTGGGAATGTGGGATACCTGCGAAATAAATGTAATGGACATTTGCTTTAAATAAAATTGATGTCTATGGATGTCTAGTATGTAAGCACCGTTAGCGATATCTCCGTTTCTAAATATATTGTAATTGTCACTAATTATTTGAGGTTCCATTAAAAGGAAATATTTACTTTAAACACGTTTTCTTAATTTAAGAAATAAGGTCACAAGTAATTCACTTACTTCTTCATGTGATGCCTTTTGATGATAAAATTAAAAGATGTTGTTAATTAGAGGGGTGTCTTTCTCTCGAAAAGCCCTAAAACAAATCTACAACCCATCCGGAATGTAGTCCACTGTGGCAGTTGGTTGTTATTTATTGAATTGCAAAGTATTACAGACTCATTTTTTTTAAAAAACCTAAAACAAAAATTGATAATCTACATCTAATTTGTGTCCGTATATAAAAAGAGATTGACTGGGCCCGATTTTGGAGCCCCTTAAAGCTTGAAAACTGGTTGGGTTTATTGGCTTATAGGCATCTGTCTTGAGTGGCAACCGAAGTGATAAAATGAAAACAGATTTCTTCTTGAATTTTTTATTGGTGAATCCATGTCACATGAGAACTGATGACCAATCGGAGCACTGATCACAGGAAAAAAAGAATGAAAGCTGGAAGGAAATACGTCACCTGAAACAACCCAATTCAGTCGCAAAGCCGTGCATACACTGCAGATCTACATCAAAAATAACTTTTAAAAATATTTTATATTTTATATTTTATCAAATCTTCAGGGTGTTTCTTTGTTAACGAATACAATTAACCGAACCGTCCGGACGGTGTTTTTTTTTAAGTAACAACAAAAACGATATTTAAGAAAAGGACGCGTCCTTTAAAAAAAAAATGCAACAAACTGTATTAAGAAGCCCAATGCTTTCGAATAGTGTTTTCATCCATACCAAGTTCCAAGTAAACCAAACATCTGCTGTGTTAATTACATTTTGGTAAATTGGCAGAACGCGGAGAAGGTTGAATCGAATCCATGCTGATCCGGCTGCCGGATTAGTGGTTAAGACATTAGCCTTTGGAGCTGATGGGTCTGGGCTCGATTTCCGTTGAGGCATGGATGTTTGTGTTTGTCGAGTATATGCTGAGTACGTGCTCGTTAAATCTGTTGGGTCCGAAAGTCTTGTGGGCGGTCAGTGCACAGTTTCCCGGTTGCAAGTCCCTGGAGAAAATTTCCCTCAGGGACATGTCTAAATGTGGAGGTGGACACAGAGAGCAGCATCTTTCATTTGTGCATGTGTGTCTTGTGTTGTCCTACTTGACGATGGTTTATAAGCGGGTCCTTGCGACCAAGCACACAAGCCTGAAAATATATATATCTACCAACCAACCAATCGAATCCATAACTAAACACAACACGCGATCGAGATTTTTTTATATTCAATTAGACTAGTATAATTAACAAGTTTTGTGACTACTTAACACTTTTGGAGGTATTTACAGGTAGGTACATTATTATTTTTAAGCTGAACAATCTAAATGCGAGACAAATCTTACCGAAACAATTTCGCTCAATTATTGTCCTAATGCTAGGATCCAAATCTTTACTAAACGGAATAAAATAAACGTATGTTATCATTTGGAACATTTAAAAAAAATATTGCATGATTATCAAGAGCTTACAAAAGTACAGTAGATGTTTAAGAATTCCAGTTTTCACAATTTAATTTGTGAAAACTGAGTATAATTAGTACTGTTATTTCTCAAGCAATAGATTCAGATAGATGACAACTTATATCAAACGTTATGTATCTGAATACGAACCAAAATTAAGAAAGGTCTATTATTAAAATGTAAATTTTTGAGGATTTCTGAACATTGCTAGTAAAAGTTTTTACAATGTCCTGTATGCATGTCATCATCTCATAAAAAAAAATGAATCGTATCATAGATATAGTATGCTGTAACTTTTATCAAACCAACTAACTTAAAACAAATTTAACTCACAAGAATTGACAACATTCTTGTTGAAGTACAGATTTCATTGGACTGGAATTATTCTAAATTAAGTTTTCGCTACTCAGGTATTTGAGATGAGCTGCCAAATCAAGACTAGCCATTATATCATGGCTGTGCCCAAGACTGTTTCAACATTATTACTTGGGATATTTTAGGATTATTTTTCTTTTTTTCATTGAAGAGATATCTATGCATTCTAATTCGTATGAAAACTTGCCTTGCCTTTTAGATCTTATGAAAAAGTCATCATGCATTTTGTTGATAACAAAATGCCCAACAAAAGGCATATTTATTTTGTCTCCTAATATAAGTTACTTTATCTCCAAATGTATAGTCAATTAATATATTTGTTTGTATAATGTCTTTCAGAGTATTAGTAGTATATTTTATATTATGCTTGCATTCTTTCAGTTTCACAATTGGTCCTTTTTGTTATATTACAAGAATTAAAAAAAATTAGTTAATAATAAATCTAGTCTAAATAGCCTTAAATCATCAATTAAATGATAATTAATAATTAATTATTTGAAACGATTTTAGTTAAATCTTATATAGTTTCATTTACAGTGAGAAGAATGTAAAATTTTACAGATGTTTTCACAGAAAAAGCCTAACCTGTACAATCGTGCAGGTAAGGAAAGATATCTGACCCGCATAATATTGGGGTTTCCTCCTAAGCTTTATAGGAGGCCCCAATTTTTTAAATAATTTTTTAGAATCGTTAAAACCAGTATAGGGTAAAAAAAACTAGAAGTAAATAAACTTTATGGATTAAAATATTTCAGGTCATAAAGGGTTAAAACTGCTGCTATCAAACATATCATGTTAGGTCAAAGTCAAGCTAAAAACACAATGAAACCTCGAAATTTTGGAACTTACTAAAGTTTTGGAGGTCTGCGACTTTCTTGATAAGATAAACTGAAATTTAGAAGCCGATAAAATGTGGGAGCCCAGGCTTTAATTAAGATCAGGCCCTGGTAGCTATTGTCAAATTTATTTTCTATGTAGACTTCAACCCTTTAGTTTTTTTCGTTTGCATTGTGATATTTATTTTAAAAAAATATTTGTGCTTATTTAAAGTTTTGTTCTGAAGTATTGTATGTTAAAGTTTCTTTTTTAAAAACACTAGGAATAAAATCCAAGCAATGTCTACAGAAAAAATAAATACTACATACTCAGAACCCCCACCTCCATACACAAGTACTCCTCAACCTGCAACTTACCCAACTCCTGGTCAGTATGGTCAAAATGTTGGTAAGTATGGTTTTGTATGTTTTTAAGATATTGATACAGTATTTTATACAAATTATAAATAAACTATCAAGATATAGATATTTTTGGTTGTGACGAAGCTTTTAGTCAAAATATATTTCTAATTAAGTTTAAAGACATGAAAATCACACACGGTAATTGCAACCCAAATCTATGGCTTTCTACCAACATTTTATATGGTTACAAAGATTTTGGCCGGAAACGGGGTGGCTGAGTAAAATTCTGAGCAACTTTTGGTATTTGGCTTCAACTGGCGTTTTAAAACTGCCACAGCCCAAAATAGTGATGTTATTTTTATGGTAAACATCTAAAAATGTCACTTTGGAGCCTACACACTGACACAATGTCTAAAAGGTTAATGGATACAGATGTACTAACCTTAAAATAAAGTAACTTAGTGTCAGATCTCATGATAATGTTTTTACGCTATATTTTTTCTTCAACTGTTTTCGTGTTTTGTTGAAATACAGTGGTGGACATAATTATAAAACACCCATCAAATTTGCCAAATAATGAACAAAAAGATCCAGACCTTAAAAATGTCCTATCAAATACGTCAAAAACATAAATTTATTCTGTTATCATACATAATTATTGTACAATAATGATATTTTCTTACAATTTAATGAAAAAACTTAAAAACATAGTGGACAAAATTATAAGACACCCGAATTTTTTTCTAAATACAAATGTAAACATAGTTTGCCGACACTAATGTTTTAAAAAAAATATATTCTAACAAGGTTATTTGATATTTAGTGGAGTCTCCATTGATTTTTATAACATGAAATATGTGATTTAGTATCGACTATATTGATACTAACAAAATACCGCAAGACAGTTCTTCCCAAGTACATTTTTACGTCTTCAACACATGCAAACTTCCAACAAATTTCGGTAAACTGCAAGAGCCTAGATCTAGGCTCTTGCAGTCTATCTATGTTCTTCCGTGGCCTTCTCCCTTCCCCAGACTTAGATCTCATCGAAAACTTGCAAGAGATCTATCTCTTACAAGTTTTCGATGAGATCTAAGTCTGGGGAAGGGAGAAGGCCACGGATGAACATTGATGCTTTGCTCTGAAAGCCACTTCTTTGTTTCCTTTGATGTATAAATTACGTGTTATTGTGCTGGAAAATGTAGTTTTCGCTGCAAAGAAGTTCACCGTATATTGCTAGTTGATCTTTAAAAAGATTCTTATACGCTTCGGAATTCATTCTTGACATACAAAAACAATATCTACTTTCCCTTGTGTCGAAAAACCAGCCCAATCCATTACTGAGTCTCCACCCATTTGGTGGCTCATTAGTACATAAGGAGACTTCCGTAAATCATGCCAATAATAGTGAAATCTGTCAGTGCCATTCAGGTTAAATTTTTTTTCATCCGAAAACAGCAAAGAGTACCATTTGGCAGTCCAGGTCATAGTTTGTTTCGCGAAGTTTAGAAGGTCCATTTTGTGCCGCCTTAGAAGAGGTGTTTTGACCCCCATTTTTTAAATTACGCACTGGAAGCATTATGCAACATCCTGCGAATGATTGCCTTGCTGATGCCTTGATGCCTGCCTTGATCAATTCAGTTGCAAATCAGTACGCCCAGATATTTTAATCACCGATTAATCAATTTCTCTTTTCAAAAGATGTCTAACTGCCCATCTAGAGTGCGTAACAACTTTTAAAATATTATTAATTGAGCACCAATTCCATTTAATCTCCAAAATTTAGGAAAATTTCATTTTCTTTTAATTCTGTACCTCGTGGGATGTTGGGATGTCTGTAAATGCTTGAAGACGGTTATTGGCTGCTTTAGTTAACTGCTGACGTCATAACTGCGCAGCAGAAAATTTGCATATTGAAAATTATTTAGGGTGTCTTATATTTTTGTCCACTTTATTTTTTAATTTTTTTATTAAAATCTATAAAATATTATTTCTGTAATACAATTATGGGTGATAACAGAATAAATTTTAATTTTTTATCATATTTGACGAAGAATTTAATGATTTAAATCTTTTATTTCAGTGTATTGTCAAATTAGGTAGGTGTCTTATAATTATGTCCACCACTGTAACATTAACTAATAAGGATAACACCTGATCTGCTTCTTTATATAATACTTACTTTTATCATTTGTACCTTACTCAGTAATCTTGTATAAATATGTTGATAATTAGCAGGATTTTTTAAAAATGAAAGTTCTTGTTTGAGTTTCTAAGTAAATTCATTTTTATTGTTTTAGCTGCTTGTAGAAACATGTTTCAAGGCCCGATGCATCCACCACCACCAGGAGGTGTTCCTGTATTTCCAATGGCTCCAGGTAAATACTTTTAATGCCCATAAGTAATGCATTAAAATTTAAGATTTTTTTTTAAATGTTTTAGGGGATTATTTTATGAAACTGATTTTTAAAAAATGCAATGGTTTAAAAAAATATTTTAAAAAGTTTTAATTTTTCAGTCTTTGGCAATAACTTTTGTATAAAAGTAAAGAGAAAAGCTATCTCAATATTTTTTTTTGTTAAAAAAAATATAATGTAGCAAGAAAATTTATTAAAATAAAGTTTTCCATTTTCTGTAACATCATTATCACTTTTTTGAAATAGGTTATTACCCACAAACATCGCAGACTGTTGTTGTGAATGCTCCTACTGGCAATCAAGGTGAATAAGCCCTTTTATTTTTGTATTAATAAAAAAAATCTAATAAGTGTGTATGGGCAGTTCTACCATAAGTTTTAATTTCAGGTATTAAAAACTTGTGAAATTATTACTTTATATGTTTGTAAAAAGGTTAATAAGGATTCTATAATGATAAAAAAAAGTTCAGCAAGGCTCATTTGAATTTTTTTTAAAATTAGAGATATCAGTTAAAAAAGAACGGTATCAAAGAAACCAGTTTAAACTGGCCTCATGAAAATAATTTTCTATGAAACCGAAGTCGCGAACAAACTGGTTAAGCTTAAAACCGGTTTCGTTTTTCTATCCTTAGATCATTGTGATGGTAAGGAGCAGACAGTTAGGAAATTCACAATGTTTTCTGGGTTTCTTTTTGTGTTGAAACTTACTCCAGTTTAATAAAAATTGATTTTTTTACTCCTTCTACTACACTTTATATCCTCTCCATATTTATAGAAAAGATTCCAATTATCAAGCAAAAATTAACCTTAGCCCTGGGGGAAATGAGGAAAGAAATAATGCCTCACAACTCATTTTACTGTTTTTTTTTTAACTTTTGGGCTTGTTAGTGAAGTATAGCAAAAAAATTCTATTACTAACTGAAATATGAGTTTTCTACAATACAGTTTTCATGATTGAAGAATCACTGTAGCTCCATCCAGTGCCTCTCTTCATCACTTTAGCAATGTGGTCAGTGAATGTACCAAAACCCTGGGACAAAGTTAGGAGAAGAGAAATGCACATTATAAATATTAAAAGCCAAAATTTTATGCAAGGAATTTGTGAAGATATAGTAGTAGTTCAATTTAAAATCCAAATTATCATAATTTTTAATTCAAAAATGTGTTGGAGCACTAAACTAAAAATTTGACATCCCGGACATCAGGCGGTAAGGAATTTTCTGCATTGTTTTGCATCCTAAAAATTTTTGGAGTTTCTTTGCTTTAAAATTCTCTTTTGCAATTATATAAGGACAAGTCTATTAGTATAATAAGAAAAAATTGAAAGAAATATTAATTTTTTCAAAAGTTATTCCCAAGTGACATAAAATTAAAAATTTTGGTACAATTGCTCGTATATATGAACACACACACACATGGCCGTCTTTTTTTAATATAATATCCTCCCACTATAGCTAAAGAGGAGAAAAAAAGGGTAGAACATAGTTAGCGACAGCAAAAATGAGCAATTCTTAGTAATGATTTTGAAAGGCTCTTAATAATTAAAAAATTATGTTTTAAAAAAAAAAAAGAATTGTACCAAGTTATAAATTGTACTTTTATTATTATATTTACACCTAAGATTCTTATTTAAAAAAAAATTAGAAAAAAGACATCGTTTGAAACATACAATTAGGAATTTTCAAAAATACAAGTATTTTTTCGGTACCATTTGTACAAAAAAAATATATAATAAATGTATGTAAAACTTGTTTCAAATACACGTTAACAGTTATATTTTTATTGGTCTCCTGTTTTTTTTTTGTTGCCTAAAATAATTTTTAAGTTTATTTAAAAAACATATTCTAAATTCATAAAAATTCTGATTTTCAACGCAGAAAAGTGTAAAATAATAAAACCTTTTTTAAAATTTGTGAGACTAAATGAGGTGACCTAAATAGATCAAAAATGGTTTTATAACACACACAAAAAAACTAATAAGAAATATGTAATAGATTTAGAGAAAAGTGTGCCGATGTGTTGAAAATTATATTTTTGAGAAAAATGCGGAAAACAAATACAGTCGATCCCATTAACATGAACTCGAAGCAACCACCGAAACATTTCTTGTAAACCGAATTTCGTGTTAACTGTCGGCAATTTTTTCTTACATTGAACCAGTGAATAGTTTTAAAAAATCAACATAACAAAATTTTTATTTTATAATAAAATACACCAATAATACAAGCATACAATTAGTAACTCAAAGAGGTCGTGGTACATTCATTTATTTTTATAATTTTAACTTTTCATAAGAAATAATTAACCGATCGATACAAAATTGGTCTCATTCAACAGATAAGGCTTCCATCTATCAGAAAATACTGGTTTCAAAGGGGATGGGGAGCCCAGTCGGTTAAGCACTCGCTTAGCATGCGGAAGGTCCCAGGTTCGGGCCCGGGCATCGCCAAAATAGCTGCCGACCTATAAACGGCCCGTGCAGCCAAAAATGTCCGACGAATAATACCCCGTGTGAGGGAGTGCACGTTAAATATCCTTCAAAGTCCTAACGCTGCGTACGATGTTGCCCTTAACGATTGCGTTGGGTGCCTATTCAGGTGTTGGCTCGTCACCTGACTGTGGTTCTAAAACACGACGCCCGTCGCCAATAGCCCTCGTGTAGCTCTAGTGCGACGATAATTCAAACCAAACCAAACTGGTTTCAAAAATTTGATTTTTTTTTTTTTTTGTATTAGTTTACTGTGTTCTTCCCTTAAGGTGACTGCATACTTTTAAAATATTTTTTTAAACGGATAAAATAAACTACTAATGCTTTTAAGATCTTCCTATTAAGTTGATTCCTTCCTGGTAAGATCCTATTAAGTTTAACAATGGACATAAAATTTAAATTAAAATTTTTATTAGTGATTTGTTTAGGGATTTCAGTTAAAATATTGCCTAAAAACGTCCTTTGACCAAAATATAACTAAACAATTAGACATTTATATTCTCTAAGTTGGAAACTAGAAACCATTAAAAAGTGTTAGGTCATAACCACTCTGCACTAACTACATACATGTCATAATATTTAAATGCTCCATTGGCATTTAAAGTAAAAAAATCAAGTTCAGCTGGAAAATATTTGTTGTTTTCAATTTCAAACATACACAAAATCAAATGATTACAAGATATGACTTTGACCAAGGTATAAAACCTTCTTTTACTTTCTTAGTACATTTTAAAAATGTGATACAATTTGAAGCCATGGTTTTGGGGAAAATTTGTTTTGCGATAAAGTAAAATCATAAAAATCTTGTTTTGAGCTAAACATCAAAATGTAATTTAGATGGTAATTTTAAGAAAATGTCTCAATTCCCGATTACAATTAACTTTTTTAATACGTCAATACACACACAAATATATTATCCAGACTATATTTCATGTTTTATTTGCAATTAATATATATATATATATATATATTATGACATATCCTGTCTTATAATAACTTAATTGCCTTTTCAAGTATCCTTAATATCACTTAGTACTTTAACATCCCAACAACAGCGTCGCAAACGTAACCATTCCCACAGAAACTGTTTAGTCATCACATTTTATACTTAACCTTTTCACACTTTCCCATAACAAAAACCTGCCCTGATTGGTCATTCGAAGTATGAACAATCGTAATCTAATAGCTCTGACGTACTTTCTAATTGCACTCTAACATGTAAGGTTGTGTGCTGTTTTAGCGGCCTGAGCTTCGTCCCTGGACTGTCTTGTTATTTACTCCTAACTGAAATCTTTACAATAAAACATTTTCAGACGTTCATTCCTTCATTTCTAAATTAATTAAATAACAAGTATGCTTCAATGTGAAAGTAGATGTTAATTTACGTCAAATATATATATATTTGAAGTTTTAAAACTATCCCTTGTCAGCAAACTTGTAAGGTCAATGCTAACTAAAACAGTTATAATTTTTTTTTCTATTTACTCTAGAAACAAAAATTTTGCTAATTTATTTAGTAAAATAATTTACGCTTTTAAAAAATCCAAAAAGTCATAATGTGAAATTTGACCAAATTTAGTGTTTTAAAGGCATATGGCTACCTTAATAGCTGTTGTAAACCTTCTATTATAATTCAGATTTGTATTTTTTTTATTGTTTATTCTTATAGCTGCGGTTCATGCAGTTACAGTGCTAAGTATGCAGCAATGCAGTCCTTATCCAATGCAAGTTACTTGTCCTCATTGTTCAGCTCATATTATGTCCGAAACAGCAGCTTTACCAGGATTATTGACATGGTTATTAGCTGGTGGTTTGGTTCTATTAGGGTAAATATTATAACACATTAAATTAATAAACACCTGTTTCGTGTGCTATCTTTTGTAGTTAAAAGTACTTATTTAAATTATGTACCCTCTCTTATGAAATATAAAAATCAAACTTAGTTAATTAGCCAAACTGGATAATTTAAAGTTGAAGTAAACAAAGCAAAAATTCTCTTAATCTGTTTAGCACTGATTTTAATGGATTGTAAAAGAGATGTTTTTGTTAAAATTCAATAACTTTAGATTTTGTCTTATTTAACTGTTACGTTGACTGATATATATTCATTTAGGTGTTGGGCTGGATGTTGTCTTATTCCATGCTGTTTGCCTGATTGTCAAGATGTTGAACACCGCTGCCCAAACTGCAAGCAACATTTAGGCACATTTCGTCGAATAAATATTTAAATAAAAAATAGTTTTTGTTAAGAACTATTTGACCATCACTATGCAAGCCATTTAAATGTGCATTTAGCAAAATATATAATTTTTATCTATTTTATTTTTTTGGATATTTTGTTCTAATTTATACATGTAAATATAATTACAGTTATGGTACCTCCACATTTATGTCTAGTACACTATTATTGTCTCGTCAGATTTTATTATTTTGAGTCAAATATACAATTTAGTGTTTGTACATGTATTATAGTCGGACAAATTTTACATCAGCTTTTTGCCATTTTGAATTTGGGTGATACTTTCACGTTTACACATTTTTTTTTATAATGTTCTGTGCAATGTTTAATGTATGCCATTATCTCAGTGTGCTTTTTGATACAAATTGAGTATAGCTGAGCTTGATATTTACAATGTGATGTTGTATGAAAATGATGTGTTTAGATAAATAACCCCTGGTGAAGTAGTATATTGCTTAATATATTAAAATCTTTAATTGATTGATTTTGAATACTTTTAATATTTGTTTGTTAATGTAGCATTGCTCTTATTAAATTGAAAGCATATGTTACTATACTGTACTTTTTAAATCAGCATTTTTTTAGACTGCTGGTGGTAACATAACATATCAGTTTCCTTTTCTGTAACTGAAATTAAAATTGTTATGTTGTGTGTAATTGAATCTCTAAAAATAATGTATGCCTTTTGTTTATTTTATTAGACTTATTTATTGTTTTAAAACAATATCGTTATAAAAATGAAATTTTTAGTCTGTTTTCCATCTTATTTTAACATTTATTCTTAAATGTTTAAATTTTAGTTTGCTCTCTTTTTCTCCTAATCAAAATACTAAGATATTAATCAAAACACATGTGTTTTGTTAAAAAATTCAACCCTAAGTTTATAAGTTAAAATTTTTCATTGTACATTCCTTATACAATCCAGTATTCCCTTAACAAAAATATTAATTGAATTACAAAATTTCATTCTTTTAAATTGTCATCTTTTATCCATCCTGAACAAAGTTTGTCAGGGTTACTAATCTCCAAAAAAAATATGTTTTAATAAAATTCATTCTGATATTAAGATCCGATTTTATGTAAAAAAAACTTCAACCAACAGCATTCAAACATCATTTTATCCAAGTATTATCATCCAATTTTTCTAGTCAGTTTTTTTCAACCCATTAAAAGTGTGGTTTTCATATTCGTTTGATTATAAAAAGTTGTTCAGTTTCAAAAATAAAAAAACCTTATTGACCTGTTCATATTGTCTTTGAATTTTTTTTAATTGTTCTAAGCAGACAAATTGCGTACACATGTTCTGTTAATTTTGAAAATGATTGCTATATTAAGGAATTTATGGGTTTATTTGAAGAATAACAATGAAAAAGATATTGTGATATTTTAATTTTTTGCCATGTTACGAAAAAAAATAGTGAACTTAAATAGTCCTCACTAATTTCAAGTATATTTTGTCATTTTAAGGTGGATACTTAAAAGATACTTTAAGATGGATACTTATTAAAAAATTTAACTCTTTGTGGTAAATGACATTAAAAATTTTAGGATATTTTATAATTTATATAGTATGTTATTTTATGACTATATTTTTGTTGTCAATTTAGATATGTGAAACAAAGTATTATTAGATATTTTCCTTTATTATGTTAGTTTAAAAGGTTTAATTTTGTTATTGTGATATTTAAGGTTTTTTTGCCCCTCAAGAATGTGATACATTTTTCAGTTTTTTAAAGTATTAATTTTTATATGTGATATTTTAGTGTTGAAATGTCTTATATTGAATAGATATCATTGACAAATAAAAGTTTGTCAAGTGATCCAATAAAATTATTGGAATGTAAGTTATGAAAATCGTTTTTTGTCTAAATTCATTATGTGTGTACTTGTAACTATATAAAATACTGTTATTGCATAAATACCTATTTTAGTTGCCTTTCTAGTTAATAATTTCCATTTTTTTAAATTTAGTGTAATTTTAGTATTTTTTTTTAAAGTTTAGTATAATAATGGATCATCAACTGGAACATCATAAATTACTCCCAAATTGCTCAAAATATGTATGTTTCTAACAATTTGTATATATGTTTACAAAACTATTGTGAATATTTCTTTTACACCTTTTATGATCAAATTGTTTTTCATATAGGAATTTGAATAAAACACTGAAAAATAATCTTCATCTTATCTTTACCAAAAAAAAACTCGTTTCTTACACCACACTTAATCCAGAATATTATTAAAATTTATTAAAATATTTCCCCCAAATAGAATAAAAATGTGTTATTTACATTGTCATGTTAATAAGTCATTTTGAGATTTCTGTAAGTTCTTGTTTTCAAGAGAGTGTATCGACCCTTCAAAAATAGCCAATTCCATCCGCTTTTTTGCTTGAACAGTTTTGGTACTCTTTTCTTTTTAAACTCGAAATTAAAAGATATACAATATTTAAGCATCAGTGTTTGTGGTAAATCAACAACGTTTGATTTATGTGAACGCAAAATATTTTTTCTATTTTGGAGTAAGGTGGTTGTGGCATCGGTGTAGAAATAAAGATGTAGTAAGTTGCTCATGAGCTCTTTTCATAGAATTCTTTCCACTATAATTAAAGAGATTTGTTATGTATATTTTAGAGGAACAAGGATAGAACAGGTAAAATTTCCTGAATATTTTCACTAAATCTTAAAAGCTCATATTAGTTTCCAACTCTTACTGCTACATACTTGTTTGTCATCAAAGAAATCAGTCATGCATCTTTTGGGATAGTCTCCATTATTAGTAACGATTGAAGTTATCTGGACTGTAGAGTTCTCAACCCAGGAAAATATTCTCTGTGATAAATGATGTTGCTTTACATGTTTGAAAGTGGGCATTGTTCTTCCAACTGCAGATCCAAATTAAAAGATACATTTGACTATTATATACTTTGAAAAGTGAGGAAGAAAACTTCTGAGTTGGAATTGAAGGAGACTGTAGAGACGACTTAATTTAAGCTAATGTGTATATACAAACATAACCTGTTAGATTGTCTTTCAGAGGAAAGATGAAAACTGTAAGAGCCTTGGTAGATACCAGTTCTCAACATACTGATATATTGAGTAAAAGAGATGGGGTATGATCCAGTTTAGAACGAAAGGATGACCCAAATTGATTTCAAAGGGTACATCAAGAAGGTAAAAAGAGGGCCACATATTTATTTTAAAATGTTTTGCAAGGAATTGAAAAGAAGTTTAATATTTATGGACAGACGCCCCATTTTTAATGGATGTTGAGATCTTAAGCCCTAAAAATGCACCATTTTGTGTGCCATTTTAAGTGCACAAATAAGCTTTGACACCTTGTTTATTATTAAAAATCAATTTTATTTTTTTTACTGCAAAGTCCTTCAGCAACTTATTGCTGAAAATCTTTTTGGCAAGACCTCTTAAATCTTGCTTTATCGTTATCCTTATGCCCTGCCATTTTTGTTAAAATACAAATGAATGACTGATACCTGCAATCAAAGACGGAAAAGTGATTTTCAAATGCCTTTCTCTCAAATAATTTCTGTTATTAAAATTTATTAGGTAGTAACAGGAACATTAAAATATTAACTTAAAAGGATGCTAGGTTAATAAAATAAGTTAGTGGAATAAAAACCATCAATCAGGCCAGCAAATATATACAAATATTTTACTGAAAAATTTAACTTGTATTTCATTTTGTTCTACAAGATGAACGTTTAAAGTCTATAATGTATCGGGTGTCAATTTTTTTTTTCAATTCTGGAAAATAGATAAGTCAACCATATGCAAACCACATGAATTCATCCACTTGTTGCATTATTATGCAACAAGATAAAAAAAAAAAAATTTTTTTTTCAAACGAGAGATAAAGTATTTATTTGCCTATATAGATCAAGAATGTTAGAACAATAAATCACCGTGTTTAAAAAAGACGTTCGAAGAATTAAATATGGTTATTTTTTATGTGTGGAATAGTATTTATTTATAAATTAATATTTTAAATTAAATACTTACATTGATAATCACATGCTTAAATATTAATGAAGTATCTTTTATATTATTATTATTATTTAAAGATTAAATTAAAGTGCGCCTTTTTGTTCTCGACAGAATTTCCTTTGATTAGGACAACTTATTTTTATGTTTGTGCTTGATAAAGAAACATTTCGAAGAAAATAACCTTGTAATATATTTTTTGACCGGATACTTATAATTGGTTTTCCGGAGCAAAGGATTATATTTTGCTGCGATTCAACTAAATTAATTCACAATTGCACTGTGCTTGATCGAAGAATTTATTTTATAAAGGTTTATATTATAGGAGTGAAATTTAATTTATTTGTTAAATTAAAATCGTTTTTCCATAATTGTAGGTATTTTACTGCGAAAAATAATTTTTAATCTCATAGAAAGTTTTGGCGTTATTTAATTTAAGGACTCGCCGTATACTCATGTTGCTAACCATCAAAGAGCGCGAGTAAGTATAAACAAATTAATTGTATTTTGCTCAACAAAACCGTTCTCTCCCAATAAAAGTTATAATTTGTATTAAAAGCTAGAAAAGAATCCTATATAAAATTTTATATGTTTTGTTGCGTCATTGCTATTCAGTATTTGGTCTATTGCTATTATCTTTTAATACTGCAGGTGCAGGATTAGAGAGTTAATGTTTAGCTGCAACAAATTAAAAATTTATTTTATATATCCTACAATAAAATACATTTATAAAGAAACCATGAAATAAAATATTTTATTTTAGTTAATCTTGATTGCAGTTGAACCAGCATTTTTAAAATTGTTTTCAACTAACAATGTTAATTAAATTACTTCTTATTACTTAGTACGCTTTTTTTTTGCTTTAAAGCACTATTTATTTTTTCTGAAGAATCAAATAATTTTAGTTATCAATTTTTATGCGCATATGATAGTGTGCAATTTGAAAAAAAAAAATTAAACTATCAGAGGGGTTAGAAAATTGTAAACTTTTTTTCCTTCCATATTATATAATTAAATATTTTTAACATATTCATTATTTAAATATTATCTTAATTATATCTTTGTTTCGGGTGTTTTAAAATAAGAGTTCCCTCTTTCTTTTAAAGGGTTGATTTAATATATATTTTTAACCTGATATTATTTTGTTACACAAATTTTAAATGCTTAAATTTTTAATAAATAACTTAATTTATCATTATTTTTATGTTATTAAGGAGTCGAAATGAAGAGAACACGAAAAAACGGATGAATTAAAAAATAAAGTTTCTTTGGAAACTTCCACTATTTCATCAATATACATGATCAATGGAGTAGTGAAAGTTTCTCGAGGTACTTCATTAAGAACATAACTCAAAAACTTATTCAAGTGTCGATCTAAGATCCTCACAGAAAAATCAAGTAGATGTTGCCAAAGTAACTATATATATTATCTGATGATAAAAGAAACAGTCATTACAAGTTGATACTCGAAAATGTTTAAAGACTTTTTTTTTTAATGTTCGGACCGATTCAACAATGATTCTGTAATTCACCTTCAACTACTAAAGTTTCGTAAGTAGTAAAATGTAGAGTAATATACTAACTTAGACACACTGCAAAAAAAAGTAAACTTTAAACTAATTTTTTTTTGTTTTTGTTTCACGTTGCCGTCACGTCGTTTACGAGAAGAAGTGATACGGTGTAAAAAGTAATTCAACGCTGATGAAGCAGGTCTTACATACAAAAACTAAAACTTTAAAGCTAAAAAAAAAAAAAAAAAAAAAATGTGTTGTGTAAAAATTGTCCTAATTAAATTAAGTGTGGTGTGTTGCAATGGTTATGAAAAAAAAAAAAAAAAAAAATAAGGTTAGTAGGTAGGTTTTGAATTATCGTCGCACTAGAGCTATTGGCTACGGGAGTCGTAGGTTAGGTTAGGTTTTGAATTATCGTCGCACTAGAGCTACACGAGGGCTATTGGCGACGGGCGTCGTATTTATTGACAGTAGGAAATTCTCAAATGCTAAGATACTTCAAGAATGCGAAAAAAAGCCCTAAGGAACTGTCGCAAAATAAATGGAAAATTGTGTTGTTGATAGACAATTGTACTGTCCAAATTGAACCAAAGAACATTCAATGACTTAAGTTAGTCTTTCTCCCTCCATACTACGCCGACGTCCGTTTTGCAAGTGATGGACCCAGGGAGTGATCCGTAGTCTAAAATGCATCTACCGGAAGCAACTTATCTTGCGCATTTTAGAATGTTACGACAATAACATTTCCCTCTTTGATGCAATTGTTTTACTAGAGAAATCTTAGAGGATGGTAGCCGACTCTACCATCAGAAATTGCTTTCGTCGAGCAGGCCTTAAGAAAGCACCACATGGGAAGAAGATGAAAGCGGCGATGTTGATGACAATCTGCCCTTCTCCAAATGGCTGGATACTACACACGGAGTGAATGCCTTTTCCGAAAGTGAGATTTTTTTCGAATGCTGCGATGACGAAGTTGCTACATCTGTTGAAATAAGTGAAAACGATATATCGTAACACCTAACAAAGAACAGAGCAACTCCATTATTGTAGATCCTCTTCGAACATCGAAGAACAAGAAATTGATGTTACCCAGTTCCCTTCAATTACTGATGCAGAAGCAGCTGTTAACGTTTTTAACAACTTTTTTGCTACAGAAAATGATAAATGTGTATTAGATTCATTTGAAATCGTGGATGAGAAAATTGCTGATATGTAATTTAAAATCAAAATCTTTCCAACCTAATATTACTTCCTATTTTTGGAATACATAATTGTTAAATAAATGTACACGTAAGTTGCATTTTTGCTGTTTTTGAGTAAATACTTCAAAATTTTATTTCTCATTCTTAAGGCCTTATATTTTAATAATTAAATTATCATAATTGATGGAAATTTCGTGCAATGTGATTGCTAGAGTAAAAAAAATTAACATGCTTAAATCATAAATTTTTTTCGAATTTGGAGCGATTCCCTGATTAAGTCTGTTGAGTGTTTGCAATAACGCGGTTCTACTGTATATGAAATTATGTTTACATTTCAAAATATTTTGCAGATGTTGTTCGTGCGATCCATCAAAGTGCCACTGAGAGTGAAGTGGCCGTTATCCTTAAAGCGTGGTTAATGTATGCTGCAGAGAGAGAGGGTATAGCCAAATTAAATATTGATCGATGCAATAAAAAATGAATTTGATGCTATGTATTTACAATTATATTATACATGCCAAATAAATTTATTTTATGGTTAATATTTGAGTTATTCTTTCTCTGTAGGCACATCAGGTTAATAGGTACTACAATGTGGCGCAAGTAAAAGTGGCAAGACTAGCTATGAATGCAGGGAGATGCTTAGCGCATCTACAAGATATCGGTTTCTTTATTGTATTTAATTGTAATCGTAGACTGCTTAAGGAGTTCAAAGCTTTATTTTTAATCAGAAATTGCTCAATATTCATCTTCCGATAGGTTCTCTATAACAAGTTATCAAAAATTTATTGGGATTTTGTCCACCTTCCGATGAAAAGTATTGCAAAACTTAAGAATTATATAATTATATTTCTGGATTAAAAAAAAGTAGTGGTTTCAATTATATAGTCTGCATTAATTAGGTGGTATTGGAATTAAATAAATACAAAAGCTAGTGCAAGTTTTATCTTCATCAATAAACTTACTGTTGCTCTGTATAATAAAAACATTTATTATTATATCTATAACTAACATTCATAATTATATTATGGGTTTTGTAATTTTTTTGTCCCTTTATCTGTTATGTTTACCGCCAAATTAAAAACATATAACAAAATTTATTTAGTTAATATAAAAAAATCATAATGAATAGTAAAAGCAAAACATTGCAGAAAACGAACAATAAATGCAGTTTAAAAATATATATATATATATATATATATATATATATATATATATATATATATAATTTTTAATAAAAAATAAAACTAATAAATCATTGCTAACAACAATAAAATGTTATAAACAACAAATAAATAATTTTTAACAATAAATAAATACATTTCAACAGCAAATAAATAATTAACAAATTATTTTTACCCAATAATACTTAAATTAGTACACGGATTTAAAAAAATATTGCAAAATGTTTTGTTTTTATACAATAAATATATTTAACTTCATGTAGATTTAAGTAAGTAAATCATCAATATTTTCTTCCTCAATTCTATGATATTCTATAAGATGACTTCTTAAAACCATAGTGGAGTGAAAAAGGCTTCGACACAATTTACATTTGGAAAGCAGATCGTCAGAGCCTGGTATGTTATATTGAAATCCACCAAAATTTTGATTTAAAGCCATACAACTGAAGTTAGTAGAATTCATGTTATTCAAGCAACTAGACCTCTGTGATACAGAATTTGGATCAGTAGAGTACATATTAAGGATTGGCACTGATGGGGAAGCATATTGCACCTGTGTCTGTTGTGGATACAAAAATTGAGATACATAACTGTCTTGAAGTAATTGACATTTGTCCGCACATTTATCCATAGAGTTGGGTAAACTACAATCGTACATTAAAGCTTGGTTGTCAGCCATTTCAATGTGAGACTGCATTATTTCTTCAGTGGGGTGAGGTTCATCAAATACTGCTTGTGCTTCTATATGTGCTGCAGAACAGGGTAAATTAGTTTGAGGAATCATTTGATTACAGTTATCTACAATAACTTCTTGATTTTCCCTTAAATTTTCTTGAGTTTTGTGCTCTTCGTAATGAATTTTCACATGGTTTTTTAATTCTTGCTTTCCTAAAAAGGTTTTAGTACAGGAATCACATTTGTAGCATTTATCACTTAAATGTCTTTTCATATGTTTATGCATATTGCACCATGCCCTAAAAGCTTTATCACAGAATTTACACTTATGTCTCTTCACATCTAAATGGAAATCCAAATGAACTCTATATCCACTCCGTGATTTAAAAGTTTTTTCACATTTATCACATTTAAATGGCCTACTTTCACTATGTACAGACATATGAGCTGTGAGAGCTCGTTTCACTCTAAAAAATTTTCCACACTTATTGCACTGAAAAGGCATCTCTCCAGTATGTCTACGACGATGACCTATGGCAGATGACATATGGATAAATTCCTTATCACAGAAGTTGCATTTATATGGTTTTTCGCCAGAATGAACTCTATAGTGGACTAACAGAGCTGCTTTGAAACGATAAGCATTGCCACAGTATTCACAAATAAAAGGTTTTTCTTTTGTGTGGTTATATCCATGTCTCTTTAACTCTGATTTTGTTACAAATTCCTTTTCACATTTATCACACTTGAAATCTTTTTTTGGATTACCGTGTGCCCTTAACATGTGGTTCTTTACTGATGATTTATTGCAATATTTTTTGCCACAAATTGTACACTTGTTGGGATTATCGGCTTTGTGTGAAGCCTGTAATACAAAATATCTAAATTAAAATAACAAATTATATCTGCAGAAATAATAAATATTTTTATCAGCTGAATATAAATTTTGCGTATTTTTTTTTTAAGTTTTAGGTTAATGATTAGATATCATTAAAAAATTTATGTCAGACAAATTTTTTATCACACTAGTTTGTTTAAATTGAATCATGTGGTTAAACAAAAGTAGGTAAATCTTCCTACTTTTTTAAGGAAACAAAATAAAGCTTGAAATTCATCTAACTAAATCCCTTGTACAAAAAGTCTTAACTATTATAAATCTGTACAGATTCACAGGAAAAGAGCATTTTCTAATTTAAATTGAATTGGACATTTTTAAATATAAATTAACTTTAAAAAAATTAAATTATATTTGTTACCATGTGACTTTGAAATGAATACCTCCAGGCAAACTTTTTTCCACAAACTTTACATTCTAATGGTTTGATACCAGTATGACGACTTTGATGTTCTTTCAGTCGTTGAGAACTAGAGGCTACATAATCACATATTACACAAGAGAACCTATTGAATAAAACGGAAGTGTACATGATTTATCAGCTAATACTAATAAGCATTTCATGAAATTAATAAATTAAATGGTAGTTCATTTAGTGTAAAAATAGTAGTTATTATAGTGTTAAAAGCTAAATAAATTAATCGTATAAATAGAAATAAAACTACTAATGTTTTATCGAAGAAATTGGTTTCAATAAGACAATTTTATTTTAATGATTTATGATTTAAGTTTTTTTTTTAAAGTGGACAAAGTACTTTTAAGAGGTAACCGAAATAAAAAATATATACTTAATATTGCTTTAACTTGGATTAACTAGTAGAATTAAAAAAATTATATCCGTTAAAATAAAACTACTGGGCCATTTGGTCATTGCCAATTGAAAGGGTAGAAAATCATGGCAAATTTGGCAACAAAAAAAAATCCTAATAAAAAGTTTTAAAAGAAAACTCTACAGGTGCAACTTTCACATCCACTTTCTTTTATTTAACACTTCATGAGGAAGTTTGTTAGTCTATTTTTAATGATCAATTGCAAATTTTTATAAATAGTGTGTCCGCTGATTAGACAACAGTCACGAACATGTATATGTATAATTGCGGTTTTACAGTTACAGTAATTGCAATTTTTAGTGATTTGAATGAGAAAAAGTGAAATAAATAAAAGGAAATTTTGCTACTTAAATATTATTTAAATATATTAATTTTAAAGAAAATTTTCCAGCTGCTTACACATTATTTTAAGTTGTGCATGACCAAGGAATAATTTTTAATATATTGAAGTTATGTACCCTTTTCCTTTAACAAGAGTTGATTCTGAAGCATCAATAGAAGGCGAGTTTTCTGCACTTGGATCATCACAAGATTCACTATCTTCAAAATTACTGCTGTCATCGCCTTGAGAGGACAAGTTAGGGTCGATATCTATTACTTTTGAAGTTATTTTCTTACTGAAAAAATAGTAAAATATTTTAAACAGCTACAACACAGCAAGAATATAATTTTAATACATTTTATAAAAAAAATAATAAAAATTTTCAATAGCAAATGCAGAAAATATAACGGTTTTAAGGTACTTTAGGGTTGTTTGTTGCTGAAATTTTTATATAATCTGCTCATAAAAGTTAAATATTTAACAACACCTTGTTTATATAGTCATAAAAATGTTGTCCTTTGAATCAGTCTTACACCAAATCAAATCAATTTGCCCTAAATCAAGGATGGAAAAATCTGAAAATTTTTACTTGCTTGGTTAGAAAGCTGTCAACAAATACATTGAAAGCTAGTATATTTTTATTACCCTTTCAGGCAGGTTGTAGAACTTTTTACTTTTCACAAGGCAAGGTGGGCAATATATTTTTCTAATGACATTGTATAAATTCATACTTCTGTTATATAATTACAAAAGACATTCATAAGACAAAAAAAAAATGATATCAAGCAAAGATTTTCTTTCTCATATTTCATTTCACCTTTATCACCAAAAAAGCTATCCACATTATCATCGTAGTTTTGTAAATTTGTCTTTTGTGTTTTCCAGATCAATTATTGACCTATAATATTATCATTCCTTAATATTCATAATTTGAAAGATAATCACTCATTTATATTATCACAACCCAAAAATATTGCTAACTACTGTACTCAACTAAATAAGTTACCATTTAAAAAGCATCTGCCCCAGTAGCATCGAATATGGGCCCAATATTGGTTACAATGTAGAGCCAATATGCTAACCCTTATTGGTCCAGCATTGGGAGGAAACATTTTGCCAATATTGGCCATTATTGGCTGCCATTATAGGAACAATATTATCCGACGACTTTTTTCGAAACGGTTGGGTAGATGGAAAAATCGGCGAACACGTATCCCATTACTTTTGGAGTGTGACCCCTGGGGGTTAGGGGTCAATTTTAAAAAGGAACCTCCTACTTTACAAATTCAAATTCTATGCTTCGAGCGACATCGTACGCTAACGCCGTCGGGACTTTCAACTCCACAGATTTAACGAGCACGTATATCGCAGTGTACTCGGGCACCCCGGTGAATTTTATTAGAGGAATTTTTCTACCAGCACGAATACGTCTATAGTATGGCTAGGACAAGGACAGAACCAAGAACCTTCTCGGTGTGAGGCTCGTCGCTTACACCTCTCGGCCACCGAGCAGGGGCCGTTTGACTGTTCTTCTTCTTCTTAATCTCATCATGGAAAAATATGACAAACGCAAGCGCCCCCTAGGTATATGCCAACCAATATATCCCCAATATTGGTCCTATCTTGGCAAATTTTAACTTTCGAAATATTGGTTTCGTATATTGGGCAAATATTGGCTGAATGTTGTAAAACTTGCTATATTTGCCCAAGATAACCAATATTGGCCAACGTCATACCAATATTGGGCCAATATTCGATGATACTGGGGTGTAATCTTTACAGAATGTAATATGTTCATAAAATAGTTGACAAATCGGAATGAGCAAATCAGATTCTTATTCAGTATCTGTTCATTCAGTGGTGTTAATTTACATTTTGGTAAAAATGTACTGTACGGTAACCATTGGCGAACTTTCCGAAATCACGCCAAAAGTCCATATTCTGGCGATTTTCCATAACAGAAACCCAACCGAAATGAGCAAATTAACAGTCTAATAGGGTTGCCAAAATATATCATCGTTGCGAAGTCGAATCATCAGTCGAAGTCAGACAGGTTGCCACAAAAAATTAATTATGACCATATACGAAAAACCGCGCCAATGGTTACTGTACAGAAAATTTGATCTTTAATGGCATATTGGGTACTTATTTTTTTACTGACATATGTAAAAAAGTATTTACAAGCTTTATTATAAAAAAGAAGGTACAAAGTATAGATGATCTGGAAAAAAATACATTGTAGATTAAAGGTATTGCAAACTAAAAGGACAGATATGTTAATAGTATTACTCACTTTGATTTTTTCAGATGGTTGTTTCTACGTGACTTGTTAGATACTAATGCGGCAGTATCCTTTGATTGTATGTCTGAATTTAGTAACTGTTGAGCAATTTCATACAGTCCTCTTTTGAGTCTAAGTTGATTATCCTTTTGATCTAGTAATACTTGTGCCATTATATGAGGTACTGGTTATGTTTAGCAAGTCATCATATACATTAAAATGGTAATATACGATGAAAGCACAGAAGATAATTAAAAATGATTTATGTTTCTTTAATGACAAAAGTAATGTTTAAGAATATTACTAATAGGGATCAAAGCTGTAATTGTTTTTGTGCATTACACAAAAATGTTCACGATTGATTCCGAAGCCAAAAGTAACCTTTTTGTTCATCTCTTGCAGCATAAATCCATAAAGCTTATCTTTAAGTTCTTGACCTTTTGGAATTTTTAAGCATTCATAAAGTTATTTAACATTTTGAATTCAATATTACTACATTCATTATACTAATTAATCAAGAAACATATGCTGTTGGTTATCAACCACTAATAAATAGAAGTAGTAGCGGTTGATATATATTGTGATTTGCTTAACTGAACACTAATAAACAAACAACAGGAGAGTAGTTGGTTGGATTGACATATATTTTCAGGCTTGTGTGCTTGGTCGCAAGGACCCGCTTATAAGCCATCGTCAAGTAGGACAACACAAGACACACAAACACATATGACAGATGTTGCCATCTGTCTCCACCTCCACAATTTAGACATGTCCCTGAAGGGGAGGGAAATTTTCTCCAGGAACCTGTACCCATGGTTAACTGCGCAATGACCGACCACAGGACTTTCGGACCCAACAGATTTTACGAGCACGTACTCCGCATATACTCGGTGGGTCTTCAGTGGCGACCGGGTCTCGAACTCTCAACCTTCCGATCTCGAGTTCCGAGATCCTTGACCACTAGGCTCCCTACAGCCCCAACAGGAGAGTAGCAGAAGAAAAAATAGTTCTTGTTTACATCTCAATCGATTAAAACCTTACAGTTGATAAAAAAAATGAAAATTCATTAAAAAAAAGAGATTATTTAATAAATATTTTGCATGAAATTTTTCTGAAAGAGTGTTCTTTAATGAGGTTTTTTTAAAATGATAATACTCCTGTTTTCATTTTTTCATTTCCTGCGGCTTAATTGGTTGGTTCGTCTTCACATGCAATCTCCATCGATAAAAAATAAGTTTGATAATTATTTCCACTTTTTAAAAGATTCATTCAGTACGAACAGAAATATCTGTTGTAAATTTATTAAAAAAATTATGGAACGTAATAAAAGTTAACGATTATAAATATAGAAAATAGCTTTAAAAAAACTATTCTGTACTGCAAAGCTTCAATCGATTCTCGAAGAAAAGTGAAGAGAATGGAATTTGCGTAGGAATTCTTGACATGTTTTGATAAATTTTTTTTTCTTCTACTTCTCTTCTGTATATACTTTTTTGATCGTCTGTTCATTTAGTAATGTTTTTTCTTCTTCTGCAAACAGTTTCCCTGTCAAAGTAAGTGATTCAATTAACACATCTTTAAAACATATTTAACGTGCTGTTATTTTCCAAACATTAAAATATTTATATGTAGGTAATTAGCCGGAAGTTTCGTGATCAGATATATATGATATACCAGTTTTATAACTTTCCGAATAAAATCATTTATCGTTTTCAATTCATCATTAATTTTTCTTGTTTTTTACCTTTCGATTTATCCCAATAAAACATACACTTTAAATTTATAAATTACCTTGGTAGGTTTTAAATTCATTCATTTCAAAATTCATACGAAATTGTAATTTTGTGTTTGGAATTTTAGCAGTTAACAATTCTTAGGTGAATATAGATAATTACAATTTTTTTAATTAAAATATTACATCAATATACTGTAAATTTTTGCTTTTCAAAGTTGCTGCACAATTCTGCTCATCATAAAGTTTTTTTTTAAAGGTTGTAAGCAAAAAACATGAGATAATTAGAAAGCGGAACATCTGGGACCATTATTCAGGGAAAATAAGTCCATATAGCATTGATATGTAGCTTAATATTGGAAGAATGCGAGTATGACTAGGGATGTCTAATAATAAGTTTAAGAACCTAGTTTGCATCAGATAAATTTTAGTGCTATTTTTTAAAAATAGAAGGGAAAAGTACAGAAAAATATAAAACAGTGAAATAATTGGATTCAGACGGCAGGCAATAATATATCTGCTATTTGGGACAGTGGCTCATCACACCAATATTGTTTTCTCTCTGCAAAGGGGTATAGAGTTATTCAGTAAATTGCCCAGTTGGTTAGGCACTCGCCTAGCATGCGGAAGGTCCCAGGTTCGAGCATCGGCAAAATAACTGCCGGTCTATAAATGGCCCGTGCAGCCAAATATGTCCACCGAATAATACCCCGTGTAAGGGAGTGCACGTTTAATATCCTTCAAAGTCCTAACGCTGTGTACGATGTCGCCCTTAACGGTTGTGTTGGGTGCCTATTCAGGTGTAGGCTCGTCACTTGACTGTGGTTCTAAAATACAACGCCCTTCGCCAATAGCCCTCATGTAGCTCTAGTGCAACAACATTCAGTAAATTGTGGGGTTCTGTATAACTTTTATGTATAATTTCGTTTTTTATTGTTGCATTTGCTTTGTACATCAATTTAAAATGCTTCGTTAAGCAGAATAGATGTTTCTTTTGATTAAGATACTGCTGATTTTCTTTCTATTTTGGGAGAGAAATTTTCTCTGTGAAATTAATTGAAAGTTTGTTTCATTATGCATGTTACTTTTTTTATCATCATTCTATGATTATCCATACAATTTGTTGTAAACTTACAAATTATTTTTTTTGTACATTATAACAATTACCAAATTTAGTAATTTTTCTCTAACTTTTTAGTAATTTTTCCTTTAAGTCTAATCTTGATAACTCGACTTCCTGTAAGTCAAATAATCCACTAACTCGAACTTTTAGTCGGTTTCAGAATTATTTCTATACTTTTCTTCAAAAAACTGTCTCGAAACTCTAAGTGAACATCTTCAAAGTCGAAATTTTTGTGATAGATTTCTCCTTTAAAAAACACAATTCTGTTCAAAACTTCGAATTTAACTGATGTGTTAAAAAAATTAGGTGACTTTGTGAATGTCAACAACCTAAAAAAATACAAGCAGCAAGTATAAGTGCTTTTTTCAAATGAAATTTTTATGATATGTTTTATGTAAACTAGTCAACATGTAATAAGGCCAAATTTTGTGAGTTTTAATTAGCATTTTGACACACATTATTCACTTATTGTTTACATGTGCCATTAACAAATTGAAATGCATACAACTCTAGTATTATAGCACATATCAGAAGCATTTTAACCATGTCGACCTATCTTAACTTCTAATACAGAGGAATTCGAAGCAAATTCGATAACTTGAACTTCGGATAAGTCGAATATTTTTGGGAGTCCCCTGGGACTTTGAATTATCAAGTATTGACTGTATATAATTTTGATCTAAAATATACTTGTGATTTTCAAAGATATTAAAATTCTGGGCCGAAGTGATTTATCTTTTCAAGAGCAAGAGCCCTCAAGAGACAAGGGAGTTCATCTTGCTTTCTCACAGAATTCCCAATGGAGAGATTGATGATAAGCTCTTTCCTTTTGTGACACAGTGGGAAGACTGGAGAGCCAGTTAGTTTGTTAGGGCAAGTAATAGGTATTTCGTTTTGAAGGATTGAGTGCATAGGAGATTTCTTCTTAATTCTATAAGATGGTATCCAGTCTTTAATTAAATCTCCGGTTCTGTGGCCCTTCAGGTTGACCCGTTTTTCAGAAAATTTAGTCAGATTTAGGTCCCACCTATTCCTAAGAGGGATAAGGCCAGCCTCGAACTCGGAAATGTTTCCCGGTGTTGTATTTCTCAGACCACAAATAATTCTAGCTGCATTCCTCTGTATTTTTCAAGTTTTTCAAGATTGGTTCTTGTTGCCTGCATCCAGATGGGAGATGCACTACACTGATGGGTCTAAGGACACTGATGGAAATTCGGGAAGCGGTGTATTTATCTAGTCCAAAAACCAGAATCAAAAACTAAGTCATACTAATCCCAGAGGCTGTTCAGTCATTAATGCTGAACTGATAGCGATTGCGATGGCTCTTAACTACCTCGATAAATCCTCGCCAAACAAGATGGTCTTTTTTGTGGATTCCTTATCAGCCCTTCAGGAACTCCAAAAGTGTTTCACTAGTTCCAAATCAATACTAAAAGAAATCGCGACCTGTATTGACTCCTTCCACAAGGACTCCTCACTAACATTCCAATGGATTCCCTCCCATATCGGCCTGAAGGGAAACGAAACGGCCGACGAATTGGCTAAGGCTGCTGCTGTTCCGGACTTATCAATCGACTTCGACCTCTTTAAATCTTGTCAAAAGAAGGCACTAAAACAGCAAGTTCTCCAAGGAGTATCTCACCACTGGTACGAGCCCGACAAGCCTGGAACCTACATTGACTCTGGCCTGAGTCGGCATGCTTTTTCCTCCCTGTCACGTCTTCGTACTGGCCATACGAGACAGATTAAATTTATTAATGGAGAAAGGGTTTTCCCGACGTGCACCATCTGCAATGTAAATCAGGCTTCACCCGAACATCTTCTTGATTGCATGGGCGTGTCAAAGAAGGAACTGTTCTCTGCCAACCCACTACAAGTTCTGGACTTTCTTAATGTTTTCAACTTGTTTGATATTGTTTAATTGTTGTGTTCCTGTTTTGCGTGTCCATGGATTTGTGTATATACACTTGGGATAATAAAAAAAAGATATTATTGCTGATTAAAATCTGATACTACTCTAGATGTACTGACTAGTAGCTCTTACCCTTAAGGGTTTTTTAACAATTGAATCGGTGAGTGCAGAAACCACTTCAGTCAAAAAAATCTGAAAACTCGTTTTCAATGAAATTAAGCATAGAAAGGCAAGATGCTTGTTGGGTGCAAAAACTATGTTAGTCTGTTGAGTAGTTCCGTAAATACAGGACGTTTTTTTCGAGTTTTAGTGCAGAAATAGAGGAGGAGTTATTACTTTTTTTCTCCCTCCTGAAAATTTGAAATTTCTGACCGCCGTTGTTTCTGCACTCACCAATTCAATTGCCATCAAGCTTCATTGTCATTCATTGGTCCAAAGCCAAAACAACAAATATACATAGTCTAAGGATGCTGAATTTTTGGTGTAAAACCTAGGTCATTATATATCACACTGTGCTCAGAAAAGTGACCCATCGTGAAAAAGCTAGTTTTTCAAAAAAATCATCTGAAGTTTATTTTTACCACTGCATTTCAGTATATAAAAAATAAGGATCCGCTTACTGTATTCCAAATATTTTACCAATCAGAGGCTTGGCCTTGATGTCTTGTTTAGACAAAAAAAAACCCCAATAAATTAAGAGAAGACAAAAGGCCTTATTTATATTACACTATTTCTATTATATCCTTTTTGTCAATAAAATGTCCATTAATATGTGCTATCATACGACATTTTTTGAGTAAAATTAAAATTTATGAAAATTTGGCCAAGGCTCCACAGGCTGCCATATTTAGATTTAAAATTAGCGTGATTAGATTTGTTTTCGTGCATAATTTTTCAAGAAATCATCATTATGTTTTCTTAATTATTTTAAGTAGTTATAGTTTTTAAAAAATACTGCAAAAAATAAAACTCTTAAATAACATTTCTTTTGGTAGTGTGTATTTTGAAATAGTGCGTCTCATAAGTTTTAGACAAAAGACATTTTGAGTCACAAAATGTTACTGAAAAGGTTTATTGGAAAAAAATTTTGGTAGTAAGGATCAGACAAGTATATATAATTAAAAATATCATAAATCACAAAGAAAACAGCCAATAATAAATTTTATTTGAATTGTAAAAAGTACCGAAAAAATCTGTCTCATTAATGTAGACAAAATCGATTTAATGTCGTTTAATGATATAATTTCGCATTTTTTTTGCTATAATTGTATTTCTGTTTGATATGATGAATTAAAAAAAAAACACGTTTTACAGTTGAATTTTAACCATTTTGTACCATTCCTGGTCCAATTACATACCAGCAGCAAAAATAGCCGTTTTAGCTCTTTTACGGGGAATTATTGCTAGTGATTGGCGTAATATATATCCAAATAAGATGTAAATAACGACTATATGCCTAGTCGACTATATGCCTAGACTAATACAACAGTACCAAGAAGTTTTGCCACCGATTCGCGCATTTTAAGACATGTAATGATGCATTTCCTGAAAAAAAAACCCGGCAATTTTTTAAATTTAAAAGAGCCAAAATTACAAAAAATGGTCTGTTGTGCACTGTAGCACGATGTAGAGTTTGCCACTGCCCCTTCAAAAAATCCAAAATTTTAACCCAAATCCACCCTTATACCATTCGATATTTTTCCTCAAATTTGCTAGAGTTTAGAATAACATAAGTACACAAGCGCACAATAATTTAAATACAATAGAGCTATTAATTTTTTAACTAAAGAAACACAATAAAGTAATACTCTTTTGTTATTAAAACAAGCCTTTTAAAAAGTGTCTGAAACTTGGTAAAATCACAACACGAAAACGAAAGTTTGAAAAGTAAAACCGAAGTATTTAGATCCGATGTAATGAAAATTAGAAAAAAAATAATAATAAAGCCATGGCTTACAATATTTTTATACAATTAAGAAATTAATTTTTTAAAATCTTTTATTGAAAAAATTACAATTATGATCTGTAATATAGTAATTATTGTTTCTTTTAAAGCTTTAAAGAGACATGTTTATTTAATGAAACATGGGAGTAAAGCTTGATTTACCATTATGAATAAAAAAACCCTAAGAATTTGAGTCTATCAAAAAAGAAAACAAGTCCTGTTTGGGAATTTGTCAATGTTTTGAAAGATAACATGGAGAAATTTGAAAAAATTTGAATTTCACTATTCGGCTAAAGTGGCCGAATACCGAATAGTAACCGAATATTCGGTGCATCCCTACTGAAAACCGATTCACTTGTTCTTAAAAAATATGTATTCTACTGATAGAAAAGGGCAAAAACTTGACGCTTTGCTTAATCAGGCTTGTCTTCAAAATTTATAAAGAATGCAGGCAATTTATATATCTTTTTTAAGGGTAAAGTTTTATTTTATATGGCTTTATCTTCATGTCAACTACATAATATGATTTTTCAACTCCAGTACTTAGCATTAAAAACAGGGAGTAACAAAAAGATGTTGAATCATTTTCTATTCAGGGTACTTTTTGTTAAAATGTTCTACAGAGGATTTTTGTTTCCGCTTATGTGATAAGGAATATCATTATCAAATCTTTAGTTGTACCGCCGTGTAGGCCGTTTTAGAAGTGAAATGGTTAGGAGTGGCTACAGTTTTTTTTAAAGGACTCCTGAATTTTTGTTAAAAAGGAAACTAAAGCTATTTTTTTTAACAAAAATCATGTATCTTTTTATGCTTTAGTATGTTATCTTTTTTGCTCCACGGCTCCACCATACCTTTGACGTTTTTTTCAGGTTCACCGTTTTCCTTCTTCCGTTTTTCTTCTAAAAGCATAGGGTCACATGGGGGAATTATGGGTCACTCTCTTTCCGGGGGGTAAAATGGTCACTAAAGTTTTTAAGAAATTAAAATGGTTTTTTTTCAAAAAATAATAATGCCAGTCATCATATTACATTATATTTTCTTATTCAAGTTCAAAAAAATAAAACATCTGCACAGCAATATAAAAAAAAAAAATATTCTTTTTTTACACTATAAAAAAACAAAAACAAGAGATTGTCCTTTGAAAAAACATGATTTTTTTTTTTTTTTCCATACTGGAGAAAACATATTTAACTAACTATTTGTTTGTTGCTTTTTTTTTTTAGAAACTGTCTAAGCTTTTATTTTCTATCCTATTTTTTTTTTTTTTTTTTTTTTTTTTTTTTTTTTTTTTTTTTTTTTTAATATTAGTTTACTGGAGTAATTCTTGGTCACTGGGTAATGGGGTGTGGGGGGTTCTTTTTTTTTTTTTTTTTTTTTTTTTTTTTTTTTTTTTTTTTTTTTTTTTTTTTTTTGAAATCAAATTAAATCAAAGCAAATTGAAAAAAAAAAATTTAAAAAATTCAATTATAAGTTTATTTAAAAAATAAAAATAAAAAAAAAATAATAAATTAAAATAATAAAAAAAAAATTATTTTTTTTTCATTTTTTTGCACTGTTTTTTTTTGCGTTTAATTTTTATAAAAAAACGAAAAAAAAAAAAAAAAATTTTGAAATTTTAATTAATTTGTTTGATTAAATTGCTTGTATTGAATATTTATTTTTCATTGAATTTTTTTTTTGCAAAAATAGAGTTCTTTTGATTTTCATTATACAAAGAAGAAGAAAATTGGACAGAGAAAATAAAACAAAGTAAAAAAAAATATGCCAAGTTTCGCTTTATGTCAATTTTATTGCTAAAACAATGCTTTTTATGTTTAAAAATTTATATAATAAAATTTAACATGCAATAATTAAAATTAATAAAAAAAAAAAAAAAATTTAATTTTTTTCATGTTATGACCATAAAACCACCCATAATTCATAAAAAATTCCTTAATCATTAAAAAAAATAATAAAAAAAAAAATAATAATTAATAATTTTAAAAAATTAAAGAATTTTTAAATTTATTTAAATTATATTTTTAAAAATTCCATCAAATTATTTAAATTTTTTAAATTTCAAAATTTAAAAAAAAATTTTTTATTTCATTTTTTTGATCATATGACCGTAGTTTGCTTTTAAAAGGTCTCTAATCTAATAGAAATTTGCTATAAACATCTTCGCTTTTTTACTGTTTGGAAAGTTCTATACTGTGAGAACTTAAAATTAATTGACAATCACGTATGAGACATCTATAAAACATGTTTTCAAAAACAAATATTTTCGTACTTGTATTTAAATAAATCAAGGAATTTATGCACATAAAACTGTTATATTTAGTGTTGCTCTTGAATAATCAATCACCAGATCATTTCATCTATACAATAAATCGCTGAAAAGGGAACTTTGAATGTATAGTGACTATGTTTCTTATTCATAAAAAAGAAAACTTCCTGTTATAAAAAAAAACATATCTTAACAAAAAATCTTAAGCAATAGAATATTGTATGCAATGTCGTTGTGAGTTACTATAAAATGCTTTGAATAAATCCTGAAACTAAAAGTTTTTAATGCTAAAGAGAAGCGATACATTTGATTTTGATCATTTTGATGTCCGATTTAAAAAAAAAAATCATTACATTTCTGTTTAAATTGTTAATTTATCTTAAATCGTTTTTATAATTAAATCTTTGAATTTGTATTTTTAATTTAATCATTAATTTACTTCACCTATCACTAAGATATGAATTTGCTATTTTCTCTAATTAAATGCACCGTGAAATTTTGGTTTAACGTTACACCAGTTTCATAGATTAACGTTACACCAAACTTGTACAGTAACGTTGCAGAAATAAAAGGTTTACTCCGTAAAATTGGTGGCAGCAAGAGCTGTATCCAGTTTTACTGAATAACGTTTCACTAATATGGAGTACCGTTACACCGCAAAATAGGAGTAAACTTTTCTGTAACGTTACTCTTTAAATTTGGTGTAACGTTACTCCATAAGACTAGAGGGAGCTTGGCTTCTACCAACATTGCGTAATACAGTTTTACAGTGTAGTTGATATTCTGCTTATAAGTGTTACTTATATTGACAACAATCCTACTTTACTAATATAGGTAGCACAGGAATATGTTGTTATTTTACTAAGCATTTGTTTTTGACTTCATTTTTAAACTTAACACTTACGGAAAATAAAATAATTTATAATCTTTTTAAAGTATTGTTTACGCATTTCACTGAAAGACCGAATATTTTTATGAGAAGCTAAAGTAATAAAAAAAAAAAACAAGCCACACGATAAAATATTTTTTAAAACGAGCATGTTATAAAGTATTTGGAAAGCATTTTTATAACGTTACTCCATAAATTTAGTGTAACGTTACCATAAAACCGTAAGCATTGCTGCCACCGATTTTACGGAGTAAACTCTTTATTTACGTAATGTTACTCCATAAAGCTTAGAGTAATGTTACACTGGGTTTTAGAGTGAGGCCTCAAGTTACTTGAAAATATTTGGAGTTAAAATGTATTCTAGTAATACAATTGCTTTTTTTTTTTGGTGTTACGAATGAGGAAGTTTAATTTCTATACTTTCATTTTTATTTTGCTTTCAGTAGTAGGTACCTTAATTACCTAATTTATGAACGGTAGTCTTATCTTCCAAAATAATAAAAGTTTATTGTTTAAAAAAAAATTAATCACAGAATAATTTTTTGCTGTTTTAAATATGTGCTATTTTAAGTTCTTCCTTCGTTTTAATCAATCTATGACCGAAATTCATTGACTACGTGTTTTTATTGAAACAATTCTAGATGGTCGTTACGGTCTGAAAAATGATTATACAGCGCCATGCAGAACAATCGGTGGAGAAAAACAAACTTGTTGAAATATCAATGAATGAAAGAGAAACATAGGGAAAATTTAACGTATCATTTTACTTTGCATTTATACATGTTTTGCTTATGCGGATGTAATACTTGAGGCCTGTTATTTATTAACTTTTTTTTTAAAATCATTTTCGTTTGGGGTTTTTAGACAATGACTATATTACTTATAGTTACTAGTGGCGGGTCCAGAAATTGTTTTTTTTTATTTGGGGGTGGGGAAAAGCATGCTAATTAATTATTTCATCATTATTACTTAAACTTCTTAATTTACCATTTTAGTTTAACTCCGTTTATTTATCTAGGGGGCGGCTAAAACCGAAGATGTTTTTTGTGTCCATCAAAGCTTCAAGAAATCATTTCGCTTTTTTTTTTTACCTTGCATGTTTACTAGTAGATCCATTGTTATTGCACTTGAGCAGATGTGTGGTATGTAGAATATTTGTTCTACATCCTGAAGAAAGAACTGGTGCAGAACGGACATCCAGTGTTCGATGAAGCATACACACAAATGATCAAGGGATAATTGAACTTGAAATTCCTCTTATTTTTCGAGACGTTCTTCCAAAAGACTCAAGGAAGCTTTCTTTTATGTTTATAGTGGATTTGATGCCGCAGTTTCCCGATTTTAGAATAGTTGGAGATTTCTGATTTAGAATCATTGGAAATTTCCTAATTCGGAATCGGGTAGGGAATCCTGGTTTCTGAAGCTCCGGACAAATTTAAACTCAGAATAGCTGCGCTAGTAATCATACTTGACTTATGCTGGGAAGATGATAGGATTTATGGACCCTATGAAACTTATTTCGGGACCCTAACTCATTAGTAATCCCCCCCCCCCATTTCCCATCACGCCCTCTGACAAATATCCGGTTTACTTGCCCTTAGAACGCAATTTTTATTCGAAGTACATATAATTGCGACCTTGAGACTGGTTAATGCCCCTGTTGTGAAATTTATTTATGCAAAATAAACAATTTAGCATATTTTTAATAATAATATCAATATTTTAATAATATATAATTTCGCAAAAACATTTTGGGGAAAAATTGAAATTTTAGTCCATAAAATTTTTAATTTTCTAATTGAATACATTTTTGTGTTTCTTGGTCCGATTTTAAATCAAAACTTAATTAAAAAAATTTGCCATCTAAAAAATCGGATACCTATAAATAAATCTCAGATCGTTCTTTTAGCGTTTTTTTAAAAATCGTTTTGCAGTTATTCCGATTCACCCCTTTTTTTTAACTTAATATTTTTAATGTTTATTTTATTTTTAAATACTAATTTTTGAAATTTTAGAAAGCGCTTATAGGTATAAATTTCTGTTCTTACATTTTTACAAATATGTTATATTGAAAAAACGATTGTTTAGTACACATAATTGTTGTTGACACTAGAGCTCTTCAGATTTTAGAAGATCGCTTGTGTTACCAGGTAGTTTTTAGGATTGCTGGAATGTTGTCCCTTTTTTTTAAGGATTATTATGAGAATTGATGGAATTTTAGCACCACCGTATTTTTTTTATCTTTATTTTTAAAATCGCGGGAATTACCCCGATATTCCAATAGCCGCATCTCCCGATTTTAGAACAGTTGCAGATTTCTGGGTCAGAATCACTGGAAATTTCCTATTTCAGAGTCGGTAGGGATTCCTGGTTTCATAAAGACCTGAAAAGCCCAAATTCATAAGATAGCCGCAGATTATCGAATTCAAAATTGCTGAAATTTATTGATGGTATCGAAATTTATTGCCGAAATTTTAAAAAACCAAATCAATGCCTTAGCCTCTGTTCCTAAATTAAAAGGAAGCATCTCGAATGAGGTAGTAAATGACTCATTGAGAGAGCATGATGTTGGTGCTGCCCCCTATCATACTAAACAAAGTATAAATTAACTTTAGGTTTTATTGTTGAGGGCTGAACCTGCCACACTGCCACATTATTTCAGGGATTTGGGGTTGGTACAAAATGCTTATAGTATCAGAGGTGTTTTATTTCCCATAATAACCTTCAAAGACAGAACAGACACACAGAACTAATAAAACAAGTACTTTTTGTTTTTTTATATAGAGTATCATTCGAAATATTGTGTTTCATAATTTTGTATTTACTATTTTAATGGCGCAAAGCTTTTTTTTTTGTTGCTTTCATGAATATGTCGTTAAAGAAAAATTGCTACGTTTGAAGCAGACAACCTTTTTGGTGAAAGTGATTAAAAAAGATTTGCTTAATTTGAATATAAAACATTTTGTATTCTAAAAATTAACTTAAACTTTCAGTATAAAGTGCTTCTGCGCCAAGTTTGAATAAGATTGGAATAAAAAGGTAGTTTTCTGTAATTTACGCTATTAAAATAAGATATACACATATTTTTATAGATTGTATAGTTGCAAGAACTATAATGATTTTGCTGCTACACAATCAAAAGTTCTAAAACTTTTGTTTAATTTGTAATAATTCACCTACCAAATTTGTTGTAATTTTCAGATAAATTATGGATGCCCTAGACAATCGAGAACCATCATTAAAAGAATTACCTACACGTGAACTAAAATTAAAAAGACACCAAGTACGGAGAGATTCACCAACAATTGCTCCTGTACGTCTCCGATTGAAGAGCAATAACTCTCCATTAAAGTAAGTTTCTAATACATTTCTGTTTAAATATAAAGAAAATTTATTTGTTATAGATTAATCTCCAAGTTTTAAGGTTTATCCTATATTTTAGTATTTTTTTTTTATTTCATAAGCATACATTTTATTTTTCAGGTTTAAGCTACAAGTGATTTTAAAATGTTCTCCCTTTTTATAGTAAAGATAATCTATAGTATATTTAAAATTAAAGCTTACAGAAATTAAAAAAAAAACTGGAATGAGAAGTTTATTTTTATGTGTGTAGATAAAGCGTCAATCTCTAAAAGTTTGGCTTAAGAAAAATTTATTATCTCTACTGCATACATAACCTATTATTATGCGATGCAAGATCATACTACCATTTGTAATAATTTTGAAAAACAAATACTTTTTCATATAATGTCATCAAAATACATTGATTACTACTCTTATTTGATGAAAGTTTAAACTTGAATGTTCCTTAAATCCTTGAAGTTTAAACTTAAATGTTCCTTGATCTTGAACCATTTATCTGATCCTTAAATCTTGTAACCATTTCAGCAAGCTTGAACTTATGAAATAAACTGATGTATTTTTTTTATTATTTGCAGCAGTGAACCAGATTTTCAAAAGTGTTTTTCTGATAGATCAGTTTCTTCCTCACCTGAAAGTATCACCAATGAACATTCTCCAATTTTCATGACTTCATCCTGCAAAAGTTCACCTCAAATGAATTCCTTGCCATCTTCACCTCTTACAATTGAATCAAATTATGACTCTCATGATGATTTTAATTCCACTACTCCTTCAAATTATATTGAGCATGAAGATTATGACCAGCCATTAGATATGAGTAGAAAACGCCCCCAAGAAGTGATACTGGATTCTGAAATCACTCACCGACAACAATTGAGACCATCTGTGATAACTTGTGCATCTGCTTTATTAAGAACCCCATGTAATCTATCAGATTTAGCTCATCAAATGTGTGCAACTAATGTTAGTGACTATAATAGCCATGAAATTTCTAATAATGAATCTTGTTTGAAAAATCACCAAGGCCATAACACAGAAAACACTGATTTTGAAGATGCACGACCAGGTCACAGGCGAGAAATTGTGTCAGGTATTATTATTTAACTAACAAAGTTGTATATATATAATAAACATGCTATTTGAAAAAATTTTAGTTTAAAATTATTTATAAGATGTGCATCTAATTTATTATTTTATGTGTCCTGAAAATTTATAATTTCTAATGGTCCTCTGTAATTTTTTATAATCTTTCATAAATGGTATAATATATTAGCAAACTTTCAAAGTCAAAATTTAAAAATATGAAATAATATACATCAAACATATCCAGAAGTATGTCATTGCTCTCTAGTATGCCTTTTCTGTCAACCCTTCTGAGACCTGACATCCACTTATATAGATGGGTTTTTTTTTATGTTCCAGTAACTACATTAAAAAAAATTTTAACCACTGGGCAGCTTTTTTTGCATTTGTAACAACAACAAAATTTGGATTTTTAAGGCTGTACGCCTAAAATTTTATTTAATTGATGGGCACTTCAGCAACTATTAAATATTTTTTCAAAAATACTTGCTAAACATATTTGATAATGTATATATTTTTTTGAAATTTTTTTTCTAGGAAAAAATATCTATGTAGGATTTTGCTGGGGTGTTAGGAGGTTGTAAGGGGATTGAAACATATTTATTAGTAATTAGCTACTAAGACATTTATTTACATTTGATTAAAAAATATTGCTTTACTATAGTTAAAATTGTGCAGATTGGGTGCTTAAAGATTTTGTCAAGTACTTAAATGAGCATTTAAAAAGTTTTTTTTCCCTTTATTTTAACTTTGAATGTTTTTTTCTTTATTCAAAATTTTAAATTCATAATTGCAAGTTTTGAGTCAATGAGTTTCCTTTTTACAATTATGTAAAAAAAAATCTGCCTGAGTAAAAGTGCTTCTTCTAATTTGTAGAACATGTTAGTTTTTCCCAAGTACTAAATTTCATGTTTTTAGGATCTTGTGACCCTGTTATTGATGAACATTTTCGGCGTTCATTGGGGAAGGATTACCAGCATATATTTTCAAAATCCACCAGTAGCAGTGTATCTATTACAGGTATATTTACTTCTTCCACATAAATATTTTAAGTATAGAAACAAATAGTTATAGTTCTTTTGCAAGTTCTCTGTTTACTCAAGCCAGATGGAGACACTTTTCTCTCTCCTCTCAGATGGTGTTAAGGAAACAGTGTAAGAATCGTCTTTATAATTTTTTTTATCCTCTCCACCTTTTGAATACCCAAGTGGGGTGGGGGGAAAATATGAACAGACGGTCCATTTCCATGACAACCAACCAAAGGGGAAAACGAAGAATGTGTCACTCAGGCTGCATTATAGACAGAAGGACAATATTGCTTAACTATTTATTAATGTAAGTGCTGCAAGTCTTATAGTATGTATAATTATTTGGATTTGTAAAGAAAATTTATCCAAGTTTATTTGCTTTATACTCGCACCTCATTCACTCCAACCTGGAGCGAGCATAAGGCCTCCGTTAGGGTCCACCACTTCACCCCGTTGGCTGCAGTGGTTTTTATCTGTATCCATGATTTGTTAATCTTTGACTTCATTGTTAATTGTTTGCCGCATTGTTTTGGGTTTCCCTCTTTTTCTCTTGTCTTGCAGGTCCCACTCCAATGCTTCCTTTATGTTGAATTTTCCTGGCTTGAGTTACATAAGTCCAATCCCTTGCTTTTCTTTTTTCTAATTTCATAATCTATTTTTTTATGACATGTTTTTAACGTTTAGCATTTTGCTACTTTGAGAAACCACCTTATTGTAAACTCTTTTCAAAGGCATTTGTTTAAAAAAAAATGTGTAGTTTTTTCACGTTCACTTTATTTCCATATCATGTTTCGCCAACCATATAATAATATAGATTTTAGGTTTGCACTTTTAGTTTAAGCAGAGCCTATGTATCAATAATACATAGAATACGGGGCCATTTTTTAATGTAGATAAATATTGATTAAAGTACACTTCATGAATTACGGTAAAAGGATAGTGCATGTTTTTGTTCGGTAATTTTTCATATTAATGTGGTAAAGTTTTTCTTAAAGAGTTCATTTAATTTTGAAAATATTTTGTATTACATTTGGAAATAATAATTAACTTAATTTTAATATATAAAATATGTCATATCTGTGTAACTCTAAAAATATGAACGTACTGTGTGCTTAAAATTTGTTATTTGTTACAGTTGATGATCATTTTGCAAAAGCTTTAGGAGATACTTGGCATCAAATACAACAATCTAAAAGTGTTACTGTAGAACCTGAACCTACCAATAATACCACAAAGTCATTACAACCTCAACAACCTCCCCCTTATCTGCAACAACCACCTGAAATTTTTTCATAATGTGTAAAAATTACATTACATATATTTTATATAAATATTTACATGGAACAGCTGTGCTGAAATTCGTTCTTAGCATAGTTATAATATTTCATATTGGCAAGAACATGTTTGCTGTTGCATTTGTTTCACTGGGTAGTTTTTGTTTGTAGCGTTAGAGGCAAAATATCATTTTTCACCGTATTATTTATATCATTTATAAACATTATTTTTTTTGTATCTGAGTGTTAATGCTTTTAATTCAATCCTAAACCATAAAAAGAATTTGAAATAATTTCTACAATTTTTGCCAGTAAAGGTCTGAAGCTGAATACTGTTCTGCTTCAATCTCACAGTCCCATTAGAGGTCTTTCATTGAATCTAAACATTCCTTAACACTAAATCTATTTGTCACTTTTAATAAATATGAATATTAGTCATATTATATATGCTCTATCTTTAAATCTTCCCTTAATTTTAAATAAGTACTAATTCATGGTACCTATAAATTGAAGTCAACTTTTGAAATTTCTCATTCTAAATAATTACTTAATTTTAGTATCCTGCAATGAATGTCATATAGTTTGTATGCCTTTTTGATGTTTCCTATATGCATCTTTTTACTATACTATCTGTACTTATTGAATTTTAAAGTTACTTCATGTTTGTAGTACACTGCTGGACCAGGATGCACCAGGCCCTAAGGGAAATAAGAATCCAAATTTTCTTCATCATACTGACAGTATTTACTATTCACAAACTGAAATATTCCTATTTTTTTCATATAAACATTTGAAAAAAAAATTACTCATCAAAATTGAAAATTTAGGGTCCTGATTAGTTAGGTTGGTTAACTATTTTTTTGTAAATTATATAAAATAAAGTCTGGTTTACAGAAGTGAAATATTTCAATCCTTACTTGTTTAACCTTGCAGCACATTTTGATAAGTTCTTATATCAAAACCATTATTTGCTGCTGAGCCATTTTTATTATATATAAAAAATATCTCCAGGTGTGCTTAATATAAAATTGTAAATTATTTTCAGAACATTTTATGTGCTTGCTATTTTTTCACAATACATTAAAAGAATGAAAATTTTTGGCCTTGGAGTGTCAATTACTTTATAAAACTCACAGACTATACTAATGATCCATCAGTGTATTAAAAACGCAAATATGAATATCTAAAAGCAAATGTCAAATAAATATGTTAATCTTAGTGAATTTACTGAGCCTGTGATTGCTGATCATATGTAATTCACATGGAAGGTAATACTAGCACTATTTATACAAAAGTATGATGGTAATTAGTACTTTGGTAATTAATATTTTTTAATATGAATTAAAACAAGTTATCCTAATAGGAACTATGCTTACTGTTAATGTGGTATTTTACGTACTGCTTTCTCTAAGGGCTGTATACACTCATTGATATTAAATTTTTCACAGTTTATTATAATTCAGTCTGAATTCTAGAACGCAGTTAATGAAATATATACCTTAATATTTAATATTTTTATTTTGTAAATAAATTTTGCATTGAGCTATCACAAAGTGCCTTGGGAGACTTTTGTGTTAATATATTATAATTTCATTTTTCTATGTATTTCGTATCTAAAAATGCCTGATATTTTGTTACTTAATTTGTAATTAAAAAAAAGCACTTTTGTGTTAGCATAATTTCTATGTATTTTTATAAAACAATGTATCAAATTCAATTTTTTATAGTAGCCTTTCAATTTAATTTAAGATTATTTTATTTACTATCATTTATTATTATTTATTCTTCAAGATTGATATTTTAATAGAATGAAATTACTTTTATAATAAGTTTCATAATATTTGTACATTTTTAAATTGTAAGTTCAGCTAATATTATAATTGTGCAAATATTTTATCAAAAAAGTTAATTACTAGATTAAAATGGCTATTTATAAAGGCTTCCAACCTCTCCTCTATAATCTTTTGTTTTAGACTGATGTAAAAATATTCATAGGCAGGTGTTAGTCCTTTTCCAAGCAAAGCTATCTAGGCAATTCCTTAAACTGTTTTATATGAATCATTAAATGAGTTTTCATACTATTTATGAATAAACTCATTTAAATTCTGTAAACAACCAGGCATTACAAGTGCCTTCTAGTAAGAATACTAATTAAACACACTTATGAAGTGTGGTGAAATTTTTTTAAATGGTTAGATGTCGCTTTTTTGTGTGTGGGTGTTTTTATTTGTTTAACTTATTGATGTAAATTGCAAATAAAAAAACTTCAAAGCTGATTAGATAGTAAATTGTTAGAAAGTTTATTTCAATATACATCTGGGATCAGTGTTTATTGGTTTTCTTAATGTTTCTGCTTATAAGTGTGCAAATGAAGCTATATATATATATTTTCAAAAATTGTATAAAAAGAATGATTTTTGTAAGTTGTAAAAAATACGATCAACATGAAAAAAAAAATCTTCTGTTTTTTGTTTTATTTAGAGCAAATGTATTTTTTTCTTCAGTTAATTGCTTAAAGTTCAACAATTTCTAATACATTAGTTAATTTTTTGTAGAAAAAGTACCAGGTACTAGATACAAATGTGCACATTAACAAAAGCTTAAAAAAGTCCTATACATAGCTAAAGTCTGTAAAGTACAAGTTGTGTATTTAAAATGAAATAAGTATTTTTATATATCTCCAAAAACTAAAGAATTCAGTAAATGATAGTCTTTGCAACACTTATGTAGTTTTGCAAAAAGGTTTTTGTAAAGAAATTGTTCTTAAAATCGTTAACTTTTACCTTTTTTCAAGCTTTAGTAAATGGCTATTAACATCTTAACGTCATAAAGAATTATTTTATTTTGGTTGGTAATGGTGAGTTTTAAAAGTATTCAACACAACAGTGTTTTTATATTTTGTAATTTTGTATGATAAAGTGTACTCTACTTCAACTGTACCTTTTGTGATTTACATATTTCTTATTCCAAATTATGTTTAATATATATGTATATCATCTCAACATACTTGCAATGTTATAGGTAGTTATGAAGTTCACTATTCTACGAATGTGATACTTTTTGGGTAAATGTGCAATTTCATTAAAATAACTTTTTCAAGTGCATAAATGATTAAAAAAATATTTTAAATGATTGTGAATGCAAAATGATGCTATGATCTATAATAATAAATGTTTCTTATTGGTAGACACTAGATAAATTTTTAAAATGTGTGTCATGTTCTTAAAATATATATTTATCAGGTGTACTCTTGATAATTGTGTATACAACTTTTAATCAAATAACTTATATATTAATGTACAAGACATGGTTCAACTAGAAGAAAAACTGTTATATACAATTTTGTTTTATATTATATCTTTTTCTATTCCGTCATTCATTCCCTTTTCAGTGGTGTAGCTAGGATTCTTCAGGTGATTCATTATTAATAAAAGATTAATACTAAATACTAAAAGATACTGTTATTTTGAAAGCAAAGTGATGCAATTTATTTTATGGTTATAGCAAAATTTTTCTAATTTTTTTTTAAAGCTTTGATTTATTTTAATCTTAAAATGAAAGTATTCTTAATTTGTTATCATAGGTTTTTATTTTACAACTAAGTAGAAAATTACACTTTATTTATTGTTTTTTTTCAAAAAGTAAAGTACCAAGAGCATGGAATGACTACAGCATCTCAGCCTTTTTTTTTTTAGCTGTATCGTTTGAAGTTTGGTTTTTCTATGCATTTTTTATGGTTTCTTTCTAAAGTAAAATGTACTGAGATATGTATGGAAGTGTTTATATTTATCTATTTTTTTTTTGTGTTGATTTTTGTTGCTGCATAACATATTTCAGGACTAGCATTATCGAATCCTTAAGGCATGGGAAAATGTTAAAGATTATTTTTCAACAATACACCTGAGTTGGCACCCAATGCAGTATTTGCGCTACAATGTATTTTGAATGCTACAATGTACTTGTACTGGGAATTTCCCTTCTGCAGATCCATTTTTAGTATAGCTGGACGAGTGTAGAGCCTGGAAAGGGAACTACAGCATTTTTAGGAGAATCACTTAAATTTACTGAATCCTAGCTATGCCACTGTTCCTTTGGAATAATTTAACATACCTCAAAACTTTAGAGTCATTTATTTAGAAATTTTGTTTAACATTTGAGTGCTTAAGATAGTATAATTTCCGTTACTATTTTTCTTGCGTGTAAATATGTAATTATGATTTTCTAAAAAATTATGTAGAGAATTTAAAAGCGTTTATAACCATAATATGTTAGTTTTTCATCTATTAGATATATAACTTCGTTGTTGCTGTGTATCCAGATGTTTTACTCATTCTATTGAAGATTGTAAAAATTGATATTTAATGAATAAATCATTCAAATAATATTTTTGAAGTATGATTTTTCAATTATAAACAGAAATAAATTTTCTTTCAATTGTTGAGCTGAAATGGTTATATATAAATACCTAGAACAAAATGTATGCCTGACAAAGTATGTCTTGAAGTTAAATATGACGATAAAAAATATGCAAAAAAGAAAAAGTGGTTTTTGTTTTGCAAAAATATTTTTATCAATACTAATTTGAAAAAAAATTAAGGATTATTCTGAAATATTTTTGTCCTAAACTCTTAAGGGTCTTGTATGGTAGCAGATCTCTATACAATTCCAATGGGGAAACTTATTAACCCTGTTTTAAAATAAAGTTTATGACATGCACTCACCAAAACTTGCCAAAAAAAAATACATAATACAGAAGATAGTTTTTGCCATTAAAAATAAATAATTGGCTGTAATTAAAACAATTTTTTGCTTACATATTTACATGTCGTTAGTGCTGCTATCTGTAGTTTGTGAATAATTACTAAAATTTTGTTTTAACTGAAACTAATAAATATTTTTAAAATTATACTTATTAATTATTTTAATGGCAAAATAAACTTTATTCTGTATTTCAAACTTTCTCTGTAAGTTTTCATGAGTGCCTGTAGTATATTTTTTATTTAAAAACATGGTCAAAAGTTTTCCCATTAGAATTGTATAGAGATCTATTATCATACAAGACCCTTAAGGGGTCATATGAATCTTAAAAATGTGCAAAGAAGGAACTACAAAATTTAGTTTGATCTTTCATGTCATTTTTTAACTACTCAATATACAAGTATAATTTTTTTAAAATGTAATTCTACAAGATTTATTTAATATAAAACAAATTTTAAAATTTATAAAACTTTAGCCAAAACTAAAATAAATGACATTAAACATAAAGCTATTTGAACACATTGTGATTAGGCTTGCGCGGCAAATTGTGAGGTCAAAATTGAAAAAATGACAAAGAAAATGACTTTATATTGTACAAATATGTACAGACAAAGACTTATACCTAAATTCCCATCTCAATTTAAATTAGAAATTATTTGAAAAAATATTTAAAATCAAAATTTAAATTTTTTTATCAATTTTTTTAGAAAAAAGTTCTTAAAATAATTTCTAATTAAAATTGAGCTGAGAATTTAGGTATAAGTCTTTGTACTTATTTGTACAATATAAAGTCATTTTCTTGGTCATTTTTTCCATTTTGACCTCACAATTTGCCGCGCAAGCCTAATCACAATGTGTTCAAATAGCTTCATGTTTAATATCATTTATTTTAGTTTTGGCTAAAGTTTCATAAATTTTAAAACTTGTTTTATAATAAATAAATCCTGTAGAATTACATATAAAAAAATTATACTCATTTATTGAGTAGCTAATAAATGACATGAAAGATCAAACTATGTTTTGTAGTATCTTCTTTGCACATTTTTAAGACTCCTGTGACCCCTTAAATGCGACGTTAATTCAAGCAAATAAAACCTTACTATTCCTTTTCCCTAACAGTCTGCGCACTGTAGTGGGTGCGGATTCGAATCCCGCCTTCACCTTTGGTGGTACTTTCTCTTTTGGGCGTCAGTAAAAATTGTGCTGAGAATTCTTTTTATCGGTGCAAGTGTAAAATGCTTGCACAAAATTCTGAAGCAGGCTTGCCAGGTTTTTCGAACTACTGCGCATAACAAACTGGCACTGAGGTATCCCAAGATGCACCGCTCTAGCCTGCTTCTTTTGTGCGTTACTGCGCACATAGGGTGGTTATAAAATAACGCTCCCTATTCGGAGTGGTCTGTAGCTTGAATGAATAATCCAATCGCAAAAAACTTTGAGACACTTACTAATCAAGAAGGGGGGAAAAGAATGGAATCATAAAAAACAAACTCGTACCTTGACCAGGTTTCTAAATTACGAGGCGTAATAGGATGTGTTGGCCGTAATTAGCCATAATTGGCTACTCCTCGTAATTATAACCTTGGTCACGAGACGAGTTTCTGTGTTATAATTCCATTCTTTTTCGTAATAAAGAAAATCGTCTCTTGATCAGGGTTCTAAATTACGAGGCGTAATTAGCTGTGTTGGCAGTAATTGGCCATTATTGACGACGCCTCTTAATTTAGATTCTGGTCAAAAGACGAGTTTGTTTTTTATGATTATTCTTTAGGATTCTGTTTTTTTTTTTTTATGATTCCATTCTTTTTCCCCCTTCTTGAATATCAAGGGTCTCAATTTTTGATGCATTTGGATTATTCATTCAAGCTACAGACCACTCCGAATAGGGAGCGTTATTTTATAACCACCCTGTACATGGGCCACTCTATTCTCTTTCCTAAAACTATGGTCTTACTTGAAAAAGGTTTATAAGTGGGTCTCTGATCAAGTACACAAACTGGAAAATATATGTACCAACCTACCTATCAATGGATTAGTATGAATCAACAGCCCTCTGGTAGCTCTAGTGTGACTTTATTTCAACCATCTAGGCAAAGTTCATTATCGAGACTCAAACCTATGTCCTCGAAACTGCAGAGTTTTAGTACGAAGTTGTTAAAATACCAACCAAACATGATTAATTTAATTTATTAAGAAGATAAACAAAATAATAGTCTAAGAATGTATAAGTTTATTTACTTGTAATTTGAATTTTAGACGGTGAATTTTCATTTAGTTAAAATTTTGAAGAGATTACTTTTTCTGAATAATCTTTGCTGTAAGTTTTGTTGTTTAACTTGCTTTTTTTTAATAAAAAAGAATAGTATTACTAATTTTAAAATTTGTTCAATGTTTTAATTACTGATTTGAAATTTTTGCAAAACAAATGCACTAAATTTAAAATAAAATTTAATTTTTTTTTATATATTGTATATTCTAAAAATATTTTATAAAATTTTAGAAGTTTATTGTTTAGTGAATATGTAATTATGGTAAGGCAACGTTCATAAATTAAACGAGATGTTTTTGACGATTTGTGACCTGAGATTTTATGGGATTTGTAAGACCGCCTACCCTAATATCAAGTGAGATAATTTAAAAATTCGCACGTTTACTGTTAATGCAAGCGCTAAGTTGTCAAGTAAGACACTTTCGTTCTCAAACAAGGCCCAAGGGTTTTATATTTGTATCCTTTTTACGCAAGGTTTGGATGGGGTTTCCGCTTTTACTCTAATCTGTATTTTATAGTTCGAATAGCCACAAAATAAATATTATCTGGTTAGATTTTGCCTTATTTAAGTCAAGAAACGTTTTACGAGTGTTTGGCTTAATTTTCTCTCAATTTTACAGTTTTTTTTTTGCTAGAAAATTACTTGATATCTGAAGAGACCTTCCCTCTCCCCCACGTGAAATTAGCTGAGATTAGTAGACTAGCAGTTTAATTGTAATCTCGAATTTAATCGGTATCTTAGTATAAGTAGTTAATTTTCCTATTGTTGTTAATAAGTTTTAGGCTCTTTGAAATCCTAAAGTAATTCCGAGTTTTGCAACGATTGACTTAAATTCGCAAATAAAATAAATTGGAAAAACATATCGAAGAAAATATTTTCGCGTGTGTTTATCACATATGTTTTAAAACAAATACTATTTTTTTAGGTTTTAAAATTTATTTCACAGCAATGAGTGACAAAAGCTATGGAGATGACGAAGTGGATGGAACTTGGCAGAGTTTTTTGGAGCAAGAAATATCCGAACTCCTATATCTACATGAAGCTCATGCAGATGACTTGCAGGAAGCATTTTCACCTACGGTACGTAACCTTTTACGGACACTATCCGAAGATGACTCAATTTACCACCATCAGGCTTCTGAAGAATCTGCATCATCTTCGAAGTCGGAAGATACTGAAACCAGAAGAATGACGTTCAGATTCATTTACGAGGAGTTCATGACTGCACAGAAAGACCAGCGAATGGGGGCCATCCACACTTTCTTGGATAGACTCTGGCAAACTGCTAACAGGATGATAATTTCTGGGGAGGACAGAAACGCCAGATTGAGACGGTGCGTCACGGCAGTGAAGACTATGAAAGAAGTGCTTGGATCAAAGTTCGCCAATATTCAAAAGTATGTGAAGACGCAGATAGAAAATATACACGAATCTCTTGCTTCTGACGATGCACCAGGATCTCACCAAGGTTTAATTCGTCAAGGTGGTGTACCACTCGTGCCGCCACATCCCCAAGGACGAAGTGGTAGGCCACTTTTACCAGGGCTCGACAGTTGTAAGAGTGGCGCTCCTCTTCTACCGGGGCTTAACATTAATGAAAGGGGTTGTCCAATAATACCGGGAGCTCAATATGGTAAAAGTAGTAATCTAAACACACCGGATGACCTATCTGAAAAAGGTTATCCTTCTATACCAGGGCATGAAGGTCTAATTGATAAAAGTGGTGGAAAGCCATCAGCTGTCACATCGGAATCCACCTTGAGATCTAATCCAAGCAGTGTTCCACAAGATCCAACGATATCGGACACTATTAAACTTCCAAAATAGCTAATCCTGAAGTATCGTGAGTAATTGAAGGTAATTCAGCAGTTAAGTTTTTCAGGTGCATCGTTAATTTCACCCACAAGTACAGCAAAATTTCACGTCACAACCGACTTACCCTAATACAAACTATTTGAAACATCGCCCTTAAGAAATACGATAATAAGACAATTTAATGTCCAAGGGGAGGAAAATCAGTAATATTTGAATTATACGTAGCAAATGTTAAATAATTATCTTTGTTGGAATGACTAAAGTTCCGCATCAGTTTTGTTTTTGTAATTTGTGACAGCAACTTTAAGCTTTTATAAACTGTATTTTAGTAAGTATTTTATTGTATTACGATAAAACTGTTTAATATTCTATTTCTTAAATTCCTCTTCGAAATGTTTTAACATCAGAATTGTTTGTCCTAAATAAAACTATTTTTAGTTGATATCGCCATACCCTCTTCAAAAAATAAAGTATTCGCACACAAAAAAGTAATTTAAATATTTCTTTTGTAAAAGTTCATGTCGATAGTTGCTTATAATAATTTAAAGCTGTAAACATTCAAACACTTTTTAAAATTTTTGTAAAGATATTTTTAAAATACTAGTAACTTTTATTATTTTATTCAGTAGGAAACTTTGTCATTTAGAAAAATCATAAAGTAACACTTATTTTATTTAAGATTTCTTTGCATTCTTTGTATTCTTTTATATAATATCAGTAGGAGGGGGGGGGGGATTTTGTTAAATGAAGAATATGAAATGGTTTAGAATATGTAATGCGAAGCTTGAAGCGTGTGATAAGTCTATAATAAGTGTAAGAGTGAAATACATAAGTGATTGCCAGTTCTATGATTCAAAAGACCTAACAATTACAATGCATTACTTAAACTTTTGAAATGTTGATTTTAAAACAATATTGTGGTTACTTGTCGCCGATATCCCAGCTCAGATGTTGACTCCGTCACTTGACCGCGGATCTAAATTACTTATTTGGCTGCACCAGAGCTCCTTGGAGACTAAATATAGATAACCGGGAACGTTCAACCTAACTTCTTTCCCTAAAACTCCAAATGTTACAGTCGACTATTCGAGATGAGAATATAGCAAATGTTGAAATGAGATGTCGGAAATTAGAGTTATCGACGAAGTTTTCTACCCGAGTACACTGGGATAGACGTGCTCGTTAAATCTGTGGAGTCCAAAGTCCCGACGGCGTCAGCGTACGATGTCGCTCGAAGTTTCCGTTGGTTGCCCGCTCAGGTGTCGATCTGTCGATCTCGTCACTTGATCAGGGTTCTAAATTACGAGACGTTATTGGCTGTGTTAAAGCTTTTGATGGAGGCTAGAAATAGGCAGCCGGAAACGATTACATTACCCAAGTTTTCTATTCGACGTGTCGATGAGATCAGACCCTTAGTGCATTGGTAACGCTTCGTACGATGTCGCCCTTAACGGCTGCGTTGGGTGCCTCTTCATGTGTCGGCTCGTCACTTGACTGCGGTTCTAAAATACGATGCCCGTCGCCAATAGCTCTCTAGTGCGACAATAATTCGAACCTAACCTAAGTGCATTGGGTGAGCTCTGAGGTTCAGCTTTGTCACTTGACCGTGTTTCAAAATTATGATGATCGTTGCCAATTGTACTCCTATAGCACAAGTGCGAAGTTAATTCAATTAAGCCAGACGTTATCGCTGTTCAAAATTACGAGGCTTTGGTGTAGCTCCAGCATGACGTTTTCCAAACTATCAGTTTAGTTAAACTTCTAAAAGCTATCAGTTTGGTAAAACTTCTTTAAAAAAATATGGATATGGTTAAAAAAAACTTTATTTACAGCATTGGAGTTTATAGCGAAATGAATTTTACATATGCAACTATATTATCGGCCAAATTGATTTTTTACACTGTAAAAAAAATCTGTCTCGTTTACCAGAACTGGTTCTATATATTTCTACAAATTCACTGCAACTTTTAAGCACAATGAGCCTGAACCAAGATACAATTTGATTACCCGATTGATTAAAAAGATCACTGATTGAGGCTGTGAGGCTGTAACTTTTGTTTACAGTTATCATCTGCAATCAAGTACAGCAGAAAAAGCTGTAAATATTCTGCAAATTTTCTGTATTTTTTAATGTGTTCAGTTATTCCTTTCATTAACCCAAACAAAATAGGTTTTTTTTTTTTTAAAATTGAGTTAATTTTTACACTTAAAAAATTATATTACTTTTAATGTTTATAAAATGACGGGTAAAAACATGAACTAAAAATTTTGACATCTTTAGTTTTGTAAATTTCCATCAATAATTTATAGTAAAAGTGTAATTGTATAGTGCGACGTAATTAAAACTATTTTAAATCCAACTATCGATTTAGTTAAAAATTGATAACGATGAATTTTTAACTAATTTGATTTTAGTTCATGAAATTAATAAATATCAAAATCTCATATGTAGCAAATGTGAAAAGAAACCATGCATAAGTTTCATCGTTTCATGGGAAAAAATTGCCAGTTTTAATATAATTAGTTTTATTCAGCATTCTTCATTTGTCATTCTTAAAAGCAACAGTTAAGGTAGGCGAGTACCCAAAATTCTAAAATTTTTACTATTACTTTAATCTTTTCCAAATTTGGCATAGTGATTTCAAATATAATGAAAAATGCTTTTTGGGCAAAATTTTTATTTAAATATAATTGATCAATTTTAAACGGTGTTTTTCAACTAAAAAAAAGGGGTTTACGCCAACACTTCTAGCATAAAAAGTTTTACATTAATTTACCCCTGAAATTTTTTACATATGTTATTTCCCATGAACCTCTGACATCTGGTGTAAATACACAAGTTTTTTTTAAATGTCCAAGTGTAAGTTAATCGAAAAAAAAATCCTTTTTTTGTGGTTAATTTATAACATTTTTCTTATAACTTCTTTTCTTGTAAATTGTATGTAACTCTAGCTGGTCATTGCATGCATCAGTTCAAAACGAAGAATTTAACCCATAATTAATGTTTATAGGATGGAAATTCAATGTGGTAGACTTTTTAGCGTAAACCTCTTTTTTTAGTAGAAAAACACCGTTTAAAATAAATTATATTTAAATTTAAAAAAATGCCGAAATAGTATTATCCATTATATCTGAAACCACTATGCCAAATTTGGAAAAGATTTAAGTAATAGTAAAAATTTTAGAATTTTGGGGAAATTTGGGTATTCGCCTACCTAAACCCTTTTAAGGGTCTTGTATGGTAACAAATATCTACTATCCAATAGGGAAACTTTGACCCCTGTTTTTAAATAAAGTATACGACATTATACTCGCCAAAACTTACCAAAAAATACAGAAGAAAGTCATTATAACATTATAATAATTAAATCGTATAATTTTAACGATATTAATTATTTATTATTAAAACAAAATTTTAGTAATTATACACAAACTTCAGATGGCAGCCCTAACGGCATGTAAATATACAAACATTTTTTATAAAAATTATAACTAATTAATATTTTAAAATTAGACTAATCAATTATTTTAATGGCAAAATAACTTTCTTCTGTACTTTTTTTGGCAAGTTTTCGCGAGTATATGCCGTATACTTTATTTAAAAACTGGGGCCGAAGCTTCCCCATTGGAATTATATAGAAATATGTTACCATACGAGACAATTAAAAACACTTTTACATTTCGATATATTACCAGACGCTTGAGACGCAAGATAAACATTATTATAATATTTTCCAAAACAAATTGATAAAAAAGTTATTTTATTTCCGTCGAATAAGTTCATGAAACAAATAGTTGTACTTGCTTAGATATATCAACACAAAATGCTTAATTTTTTTAAGTAAACTTTATAACATCTTAAAGAATGTAAACAACAAACATAAACTTAACGATACCTCAATTAGATTTTTAGTACAAAAGAATACACAATAATTACAACCATAACATATTTAACTTTATATGTGTGGAAGCTTGCATTTTTACAATTCCAAATAATAGTAGAATATTGTTGTGAATCGCTTTCTAATGTAAGTTTTTATTAGCACTTCGCATTTCTACTTTAACCTCTTCACTCACGTTCACATTATTTTTAACACTAACTTTTTTTTTTAAATTACAAACTAGAATGTACAAGCGTTTCAAAACTTCCGTTACCGATATATTTGATTTATTACTTGTATTGGAAAGTGACTTACCATGAGGGTCAAGCTGATTTCTGAGGTTTGGGGAAAAAAAAGTTTTGCCAGCGATTAATTTATCGGACATTTTAGGTTAAAACAAAAGTTAAAGTGGTTAATTAATAACAAAAAAACTGACAGAGCTTGTTTGTTTATTCATAGCCAACCAAAAAGGGGTGTTTTAAACCCTCAAAACCCCAAATTCTGCTACTTTGACGTGACTTTTTAGTAAATGTTTATGCAATTCAAAATTAATTGCAAAGCATACTTCTAAATAGTTTTAAACTATGTTTATATAAAGAATATATGTATAGGATTTTTATCAGGAGCGAAGAGATTTTTTTTCATGCAGAACATGGATTTTTTTACGGAATTTTTTAAACTGTGGAGAGCACATAAACCAATATTTATATTTACAATAGTCGATATATTTTAAATTCTGCTTCTCAGTTATTAAATATATAAAAATATATGTATAATAGCTATTTAACATTGAAATAATTGATTATTTTACAAGACGATTATTTACATTGCCATGCGTAGGTTTCAACGATATTTCACACTGTGTCTATGCTTCACTATACCCTCTCTTTTTATTGCGTTGTTGTTGTATTAAGAATGCTATTGTTCCACACACAATAAGAATGAATATTATCAATGACACTGCTAAAGCTGCTTGAGACATGGGTTTTGGCGTTCGAGGTTTTTCAGGAATCAAGTTTGTGGCATTAATCATGTAGCCCAAACCCCATCCGACATCTTTTCCTGCAACCTAGATAAATAATGTATCAAAATTATATAAAAATGAAGAATCTTTTACTTTCTAAAGTTAACCGAATTTTTTCGAACAGTTTAAATAAAATCTAACTAGTCACATTAATGTAATAAAAAATGTGCAGTGTGTATAGATTTTATGGTTTGCATTATTTAGGATATATCCATCACATTTACTGTAAAAAAATAGTGCAGTTAAAAAATAGCCCATGTTCTTATTCGTTCAGGGAAAAGTTCTTTTTTTTTTGGCGGGTGTATTTCATTTTATTAAAGATATTCAACCAAGTAAATCTTTCAATAATATTCTAATATACTTTTCGTTTACAAATTTTACCGATTTAAAATCAATACTAAATAAATTAAATGATTGCAAATTTATTACTAATTAAACAGTCAAACGATTTTATATCGGGGTTATTTTCTCAAAACGATTTTGCCCCTTTTGTGAAACATTTTATCTTTATATTTCACAAGTGTTTGCTTACAATTGTACAATGTACCTAAGTATTCAGGTAATGATCAACAACTAAAAAATGTCCACAAAAAACAATTCAATATCGATTTCAAAATTTCGATTCAAAGCATGGGATAAATACGGTACAGTATTTATCCACCAAATTTTATTTTTAAATGTAATTTAGTTACGATCATGTGATGGGTGAAAATATTTTTTGAATATCTTGTGAGAATATGAAATGAAAAGTATTATTAAATAAGGATAATAAAATGACTTTAACTTAAATTTCCCACTGAATAAAATTTTTTTTTATTATATTACTAAATTATTTTATAATTATGACAACTTCATGATTAAGTAAATTTGTTGTGAAGTTGAGAAATGTGTGTTGGAAAATAATTGCATTTGTCACATATATTATTTTTAGGGTAAAGTTTTGTCGTAATAATGTGATATTTATGCATAAATGAATAAGGAACTCAAAATCTAAAGTTTTGAGAAAATGACCCATTTATATTATTATATGTATTTTTAAAAAGTTTTTTAATATATTATTTTTAAAAACTATTTAAAGAACTAAAGGTAAAATTAAAATACTTACTTTTGATACGAATTGAATGTTTTTCCACGTCTCATTTTTAAACCCAAAACCGTTTATCAAACATTCGTGAACGTAGTTAGCGTTAAAGCAAAATTTTTCTCGGTATTTGTTGTTTGAAGTCGCTTTGACCTGTAAAAAATAAATTTTAATTTTGGGATTACTTTGAAGATTGCAAATATTTAGAAGACATTTCAAGTTCTCATAATAAAAAGTAAGGTTATGAATTGATTTAAAAGTATGATATATATAATAGAAGTTAACCCTATCAGTCCCAGTGATGCCATTTGGCATCAGCACTTTCAATATTTTTTTTCTAAATGTTTATGCCACGTTATGACATCCAACACCCATCATTCGATTCTACACACTCTGTTCTATTAGACAATATTTTACATTGATCTCAATAGAAATCAGAACTACAATTTTTTTAATTCAGAAAATAGCTAACAAGCGTTTCACCTGATTTTTGAAAAGTTCACTCCAGTTCCTTATATTTAAAACACAATTTAAACTATTTCGGTTAACTTAATTATTTTTTTTTAATAATATGGTCAGATACCTTAAAATATATAACTCGAAGGTTTTTAGGTAATATATATATATTTATTTTGTTGTTTTCCACAGTTAAAACATTTTGGCATTATTTCAAAAACCATATAAAAAATTAAAATGATTTTTTTTCTTATGGAAATCTTATATTTGACCTAAAATAAGCTTATTTTGTGAATATCAGATGTTTCTGTAGTGTAGTAAATTTTTGGGACTGAAAGGGTTAAATCTTTATACCGTAGAAACAGTTATATGAAAGGATGAGCGCCTAATATTCACCAAATATTAAAGGAAAATTAGTTCAAGGTATTATATTAGATATTACACGATGATGTTTTAGATATTAAATTACATAAAATATGGTATTGTTATCTTGACAGTTATCAAGAAATCTTCGGACATTAAAAAAGATAAGGATATTTTTTTCCAATCAAACAATTTACATTTCAAAAACATTCCTTAAATTTATTTTGAATTGTTTAATTTTGCAGATGTTATAAGCAACTCTATGAAACTTTAAAAATTATTTTTTTTGCTGCTTTATTAGCTCTGAACTCAATGCTATTCCTAATGAGTACTTAATGAAGTCAGAAAGTACAATGTAATTGTTTATTATGTTTTGTAGTGCTATAGAAGGCAGTTCTATAACTAAATATTATATAGCTTAAAACTGCATTGATAAGTAATTTTTTTTAAATATATATTAAAAAAGTGCCAATTATTCTATATACGCTCTCAGACTCGTCTTTTGCAATTAATTATTAATAATTTTTTACACACAATTTCAGTTTGCATCCTGGACATTATTTGTCCGTTAATTTACGAGTAGCTCGAAGTTTTGTTGTCCAACTGCTCTTCTTACGAAAAGACACACGCCGTCCGTCGTCGAGAATGCAATATAACTTATTTATATTGGTAATAATAATGATAATTATTAATCAACTCTCTGTGGTTTCCCACAACATTAGTTTTTCTCCAAAAAAGCGAAGAATTAAACTTGAAAAGTGTCCAATAATGAAAAATTTTCATTCTAAAAAGAAAAAAAGAAAATGGTGGCAACGTATATAAACAAGCAGCAAAACTGCCACTTATATTTCTATTAATTCGAGGAATCACTTTTGATAGTGTATAGAGTTGTATCAAGACTATTTTTTTTGGCAAATATCCTAATATAAAAAAAATGTGAAGAGACATTTATAGCATACAGTTACACTCTTAAAACGATTGAGTGATTTTAACTCAGTCTGAGTAATTTTCACTCCTCCACAGTCTGGAAAATGCACTTCTCTTCTTGGAGTGGATCCTTTGTTTGTTAAACCTCCGACAAGATCACTCCAAACGAGTGATTTTAACTCAGTCTGATTTAATATTCACTCCTTTCCAGTGTCGAAAATGCACTTCTCCTACTGGAGTGGATTTCACTCGTTTGTTTTAAGAGTGTACTCATTTAATACATATATTTGAAAACGACTCTTTATATGATAAAATAATTGCCTACTTCACTAATATTTTTTCTACACCAAACATCAGAAGCTGTTTCGAAGTCCTTCAAAGTACCTTTTGTGACATTCAAAAAGTCAGTCGTATAAAAATAGGATGCAAAGGCCTAGAAAAAAAAACTTATTAAATATATAAAATGCACATTAACATTTATTTACTATTTTTAGATTATAATATAGTTAACTTTTTAAACTCTCAACGTAATTATTATTTTTCTTATAACTTAAATAAATAAATGAATAAATAAATGAATGAATGGATGAAAGAATGAATGAATGAGTGAGTGAGTGAGTGAGGAGTGAGTGAGTGAGTGAGTGAGTGAGTGAGTGAATAAATAAATGTTGTTATTACTAGCAATTTATGCATAATTATTATTTTTACCACTGTTATTATATTATTTTTATTACTATTAATTTTATAAATATTATGATAATTATTGTTACGATTATTATTTCTATTCAAAGCAAAAAAATTAAGAAAGCAAGCTGATTTAAATATATATTTGATTCGAAAATTTTTTGATTACAAGCATTTAAAAATTTTCAAATTCAATAAGGTAGGACGAATAAAGAGGGAATCATCTTTTAAAAAAATTTTGGTTACAAGGACAGATGACATTTTCTGGTAAATATAGTTAAAGTTTAGTCATTTTATTGCAAAAAAGTAACACTACTCTTTAAGAATGATTTATTTTGATTATATAAAAAGTAAAGTTAGATATGGGCGTTCGACGTTATCCCACTGCTTAAAGTGTTGCTTTGAAAAGAATTCGTCATCAAAATCATGTTCTCCAACGCCTTTTTTTTTTAAAGAAAGAATAACATATTTTAATTGCACTTTTAATAATAATCACAATATTTTTTAATTATTGAACAAGTTTGAGATATTTTGATGGCATGTATAGTAGAATGGTATTTTAGGCCATTGTTTTATTTGAAAAACATACGAGACCAACTAAATGAACCCTTACTCACAGTTTCGGAAACTTCGGTCTAAACTATGGAAGTTCTTAATTTAATCTAAATTATTATAGTTTAGTTTGATTTATCGTCGCACTAGAGCTATATTTTAAGGCACTAGAGCGTCGTCGCACTCGAGCTTATATTTTAATGCACTACACTCTAAAAAAAAATCTGTAAGGTTACTAAGAATTCTCTAGGAAACTCAGCTTCCATAAGTTTTTTTAGTAATGTTACATAAGAAATATATGTATATATTACTAATTAAAGCTTAGTATCCAATACAACCATTTAAATTGCAAGCATACTATAAAAACTTCAGTAAACGTTACAAGATATATTCTAGTAATCAATACATCCACTTATGTAGTATCTTTACTAGGAAAACCTTAGTAACTAGCAGTTTCAAAAATGATAATCAAGATGGCGCCACTAATTTTCTGTTAGTCAGGTATTATTTCGACTTTTCTGGAGCAGGTCGTGTTGGCAGGTCGCAGGACAGATCTCGCAACCTCAAGATCCGCTCGGTCGTCTTGCAGCGAGAAGTAGCACGCTTGTCCACGCGGTCATCGGGACATGTAGATTCTTTGCTTGTAAATAATGAGGTTAAAATCTTGATCGATATAAAGCTTTCGGATATGAAGTTTTAGAAATGATTTAACGCAATTTGTATGTATGTGCTAAAATTTAAAAAAAAAAACGTTTTTCGGTTTCTCATCGTTGTGATATCGATTAGTCATAATTTTTCGATGAAACGTACATTGATTGAATTTTCACCTTTGACCGATATCGAATCAGACTTTTATCTCTTAGTCTCGTACATTTTCAATTTACGGATGCGATCACCGGTTAGTTTTTGCTAAATCCGATGGCCGATCGAACAAATTTCGAGAAACAAAACAATGCAACAAGGGAAAACGCATATCTCAAAAAGATAGCCAGGTGGCGCTGTAAGCGTTACATCAATTTACTTAGTATTTCTTAGTATTGCTACAGTAGTTTCTTTAGGTTACAGATGATTTTCTAGTAAATGGTGTTTTCCTGTAAAGTTACTAAATAATCGTTAGTAAATTCAAGCCAAATTTTTTACAGTGTAGAGCGTCATATTTTAGAACCACAGTCAAGTGAAGAGCCGACACCCGAGTAGGTAAGGCATTCAACGCAACCGTTAAGGCATTGTTCGGTTCGCAGCGTCAGGACATTGGAAGGATATTTAACGTGCACTCCCTCTACACTGGGTATTATTCGTTGGACATTTTTGGCTGCACGGGCCGTTTATAGGTCGGTAGTTATTTCGGCGATGCCCGGACCCTAACCTGGGATCCTCCTCATGCTAGGCAAATGCCTAACCGACTGGGCTCCCTAGCCCCATGAATTTGCTATACATTTTTCTATGCTTTATATACATACTGCTATGAAATTGTTTTTGATGTTTATTTGATCTATATTTATGAATCTTTTGCTTGTGTAAAAAGCTGGGAAAAACAAACTTACCAAATATTCCTGAGTACTTGGGATGTTATCAAGTCTCTTGAAGCACGAAACAAACTTATATTGTTCGCATAATTCATTATTTAGCAATTGGGATACGACTCTTTTGCATTCATTTACATTGCTGGTTCCTTCAAAAGTATAATTTGCCTAAAATATCAATTTATAGCAATTTAAACTCAAAACTTTTAATTACTGTACAAAAACACAATATACAATTAATTACATAAATATACAAACAAAAAATATTTTCTACTACTTATATGAAGAGTACACGGGAAAAACCGATTGATTTTGCAGAGAAGTTTCCTTAGCAGGGCACTGTTGCGATGATAGCGAGTGATCGCCTAAACTTGTGTAAGGAAACCAGTTCCTACCACAGATATCATAGTTAAAGTAATAGAGTGGAAGATCACGTGACATCCAATGCTAACGACGGGACGCACAAGGAGCTCCCAGAAGAGCCCCAATGAAGTCAGTGTTGTAGGTCACGTGATATGCCACGCTAATACTTTAACTACTATCTCTGTGGTTCCTAGCTACCAAGATTCAGACGATTGGCGATCCCAACGCCTGGACCAAGCGAAGAAGAAAGAGAGAAACCGGTTTTCTGTCGCCAAGCAGACAATTGCGGGCGTCCGCCTAATAAATCAATCGGTTATTCCCGTGTACTCTTTATATAAATAGAGATCTTACCAAAAACTTATTAGGATGTTTCACTAAATCTGGAAATCTGGTACTGTTAGTACAGGGTCGTTTTAGTAAATCTTCTCCTGAAACATTGTACTTAAATCCTGCAGGCGAGCAAGGGTCTTCTATATTAGTAGTTTGTAGATCCTACAAAGATTTTCATGAATTAGTGTGTGAAACTACAAATAAAAAACACACATAAGCATTAAGTTTGGTTATTCAAGTACGAGTTTCTGCTATATAAAAGACTTATCATTTTATAAACTTGGTCTTTAATTTTTTCCCCAATCGTTTAAAAATATAAATGACATCAACATGATCTGATGCAGTTGTGCAATTAATATTTATTGCAGAAAAAACAAGTGAAATTATTTATTTAAAGACAATTAAAATATTTTTTAACTAATTAAAAATTATTTTTAATGATTATAATATACTGGAGTTAAAGTTTCTGAGGCCTTAGTATAGTAGTTATAGTACAAATGCATTTAATGGGATGTCGTTTTTTAAAAATACTATTTTGTCTGTCACGTTTTATTTCTGGATTAATAAATCATAAAGCGTGGCGGTCACTCTGGACCCCTAATTTTTCTTGGCGGGCTTAAATCCAAAAAATAGTGTATTCAATTTTTATTTTAAAGAGTCGTTTTTCCGATTTCATTCAGTGATCTCTTTGACTTTGAATATTTGTGTTTCGTTCTATTTTTTAAAATTTAATTTATGAATAAATGTTCTTAACAAAATATAACAAAAACTGAGCATTTAGAGTGTTTCACTACTTTTTAAATGATACTGATAGTTGTGCTGTTTTGTCAAACGAAAGTTGAAAAGTACGACTTAAACAAAATAACTTCACCCAAGTAAAGAGACACTCGTTCAAAAACACTAGCATTATGATCATTGAAATATATCGCAATTTTCTAAATGAAATAATCTGGAATAAAAAGTGTCATAATTGCCTGCAATAAAAGGTATCGTAGCCTGAACTCGGCCTCATCTCTCCCAAAGCAGAGGTTACTGTGAGCAAAAACGTTATGTGTTTGTCCGTACAAAGTTAGAGCTTTGGTGTCCGCTGACTCATCATCAGGTATAGCATAAGAGATTTGCATCGAAGCACCACCCATGTCCAGAGCTCCAAATGTTGTAGGCTCCCATGGTTGCAATTTCTGAAATAAAAATTACAATATTTATGGTCAACACTCTTTATAAGAACACCTTTGAAAAAAAAACACCCCCCCCCCCTTGTTTCTCGGCTGCTATTAAACAGAAATTAGATGTCACATTTCAAAAAGTGTCAAATTGATTTTTGGTATGTATTTGCATAAAGGGCCACACAAACATTAAAATGAGTAAAAACTTTAAAACTTTTAACAGCAATTCCCAATTTTTTAACTGAAAAAAGTTAAGTCCTGTCCAAATACCCCAAATAACACTAGAACATTTCTTTCAAGTACTGTATGAGATGCCATTGTAAGCTTTTTTTATATTTTGTTCCTTATGTATAGCTCTTTGATTTATCTGAGGATATTTCAAAATATTAAAAATACTTTTACAGTGATTTTTAAAAAATATGTATTGAAAAACACACAAAAAAAATCAGATTTAAAGTTATATAATTTTTTTAGCAGAGATATTTAAACTTCCTCAGTTTAAATCGAAGAGAAATTAATGGGGAAGAAATATCAAAACAAAATATTTTATAGTTCCTGAGAAAAATGTTCCTGACTGTTGAAAAAAAAAATATATATTTCAGGAAACGCAAAAGAAAAGTAAGGTTTAGGTAAGAACTGATATTAAGAGTTTCTCAAAAATGCTCATAAAAAGAAAACCACTAAACAGAAGTTCATAACTTTGGTCTTAATTACAGCTTAAGATAAGAAGAATAAAAAAAAGGAAAAAAGAAAATTGACATTTTTTGACCGAAACACTCATCCAACCCAACCCCCCCCCCTTAATTCGAAAATTTCTGGGTTAGATTGTGTTACGTTAGATTAAACGTTTCCGAATGCTTATTTCTAGCCTTCAAAATTCTTTAACACAGCCAAATTGTGCCTCGTAATTTTGAGCCGTGTTCAAGTGACGACGTCGACACCCAATAATAGATATCAGAAATATTATTTTAATTGGCTTCACTATCATATGATAATAATAATAATTTTAAATTAAATGAATTTTTTAATTCCGTTAATTCGCTATCGAGTCGAAGGATCCTACCTGAGGAATTTCTAAAGTCTCTTGTAGAAAATTGGCGGTAATCCATGCGTAAACACCTTCATCTGTCCCCGAAATAATTTCAATCGCTTTTACAGATAATCCAGTTTCATTTAGTTGATTACGTAATTGCTCCAGAATTCTATTGACACGATCTGGGTCAACTGAGCTATAAACCATAATCAAGATATTAAGTAATAATAGTTTAAAAACAGAATTATAAATTACAGTTGAACTAATAATTTGTTTAACTAATAATCAATAGTAGTTTGATTAATTATAGTCCAGGAAATATAAAGTTTAATACGATAGGAGCATATTTTCATTTCAGGATATGATAAAAATAATTCGATACAAAGCGTATTTTAAAAATTAGTGGTCAATTTAGTTGGAAATGTGAAAGTTGATCTTACTTCAGTAGCCTCATGCCAGCAGTTGCTGCGAAATATAACGGAGTTTGGGGTCGAGATTTTTCATCAACATGGCTGGTAACTTTCTTGGCACACTCAATAACTCCATCTAACTTCATAGGATCCATCTTAGCTATACCTCCTGTAGAAAGACCCATCGCGACTTAATATAATTTCTTAAACGTCTAGTTCAATGTATGATTGTTGATCGTTAATTTAAAAAAAATATAAGATAAAATGGCTTAGGTTTAGATAGTTAATTTTTTAATAAAAGTTTTGCACATAAAATGTTAATTTTCTTCTCTAACAAAAAATATCCCAGTTAACAAATACACACCTTACCTAAAATAATTTTTTATAAAAATGAGTTTAACTCAGTATCAATATTCATTTATTAATTAATACTTTTTTTCAAATTTCATTAATTAAATTAACTTCTTTAACATATATTTTATAGCTTAAATATGTAATTTTAATGAATTTAATTAACATATTTTAAGCTATCTTTCATTCATATGACCACACAGGAATCAAAAGTTTTATTAGTTATTAGTATAACTATTTCTATTTCTAATATTCGTATTAGCATTACTATTTTTATTAGTTTGATATAACTTTCAATGCATTTTTGAAAACGCATTTAAAAGGATTATAACATATCAAACAATAATATATGGTGGCCCAAAAGTAGGTTTATAGTTCATGTCGGCTCAAATGTACCATTGGTAAGAACTTTGCGTTATTTAGAACAGATATTTGAGATGGTCATTTTTAGCGTTGTTGGTTGGCTAAAATTAAGGACATTGTTTGGTTTAGTTTTGAGAGAGCTTCGGTTTATTTATTTGACGCTCTAGGAATAGGCAAATAATGTCTGCAGAGTATGTAATCTTCGAATCCCGCCATCTGCCAGCTGTCTTATAAAAGGATTTGTGCTAGTGGAAAATTTGTGCTTTTGTTTATAAGTGCAAACTAAGGCTAGAAAACTGAGAGATGAGCACCAACGACGGTGGATCCTTAAGACCTAGTGGAAGTATGAAAATGCAGAGACATATGGAAATGTATAGGATATGGGAGAATGAGTTTATTTGTCTGCGCCGTCCCGTCAAACGATTTACCACATCAGAGACAAGTTTGAGACCACGAGTTCCGTCGCCAATGCACTAAAGTCTGGACGACCACGCACGACATTTACACTGGAGAATTTGATGAATATAGCCCTTACATTCGTAAACAGGCCAAAGAAATCGAGGCGACATTTATCCGGAAGCTGATTATTCGGAGGGCATCATTACAGCGCGCAATGCAACAGCTGACCCCCACCCCCTTAAGCAATAATACTGCCCAAGACCATGTAACAACATGGCCTTCTTAAGAACAGTCCTGACAGCAGAGTATAGTTACGTGAGGTAAGCGCAATCAATAGAATGAATAATCCGACCTGCTTTCGAAAAATACATGCGCTTTATATATACAGTAGACCCCGCTTAATGTGATCACATCGGGACGAACGTGATTTGATAACAATAACCGATTGATTACAATACACGAAAAAAATTTAAACTAAAAAATGATTTTTTACATGGTACTAAAATAAAAATGTATTTTAAATTATGAGTTGTTGCTGTAAAACTCTATAGTATTTAATAGAAATTAATGCACACTAAAGAAAAAGAATTACCAGCGAGTATACTTACATATTTAATGATGAACTGCCGTAAACAATACAAGATGCAAAAGGTTAATTATTAACAGAAAAAGAAATCATCGATTGTTTAGCATTCTTTCGAAGCAAGTAATTTACGAATCACTCATACATAATGTTTATGAAAGTGTTCTGAGGCTTTGTTTTGCACACCTAGATGCAAGATTAAGCCCTCCCTCATCTGAACATGAGTCGGAATTTTGTCCTCGATAGCACTTCAAATTCCTCAGCATTCATATTGGGTTTTTTTTGGAAATTTACATATAAACTGATAACAATAAACGAACATTTGATTACAATAAACGATGATTTTTCAATGTATTTTGATATAAGAGGACGGGACTAAGCGATTTTGATAACATTAAACGACTGATAACATTAACCGTGATTACATTAAGCGGAGTCTACTGTAATTGTACCTGTAAACCTACTTTTGTGCCACCCTATATATAAATATATTGCTATTTTATAAAGGACATTTTAAAAGCAGTAAGACACAGCTTGTGCAAACATTTTTTATGCTAACCGTACAGTTTTTCCATTACCAAGTGCATAACAATCGGTTTCTTGTGAGACGCACCCCGTGCCATTAAGCTTATTACTTTTCCATTTGTATACAATGGTGTTTGTTTTTGATGATCCTGCATCCATAACAACGCCATACTAGAATAACAAAAACATAGAATTATTATCGGACGTGGAAATTATATTGGTTAAAAATACAAATTTGATTATCATTATTAAAAATATATTATATTAGTTTTACTTATAACGCCATTATAAAACAAAATATTCAAATCGTTGCTATTATAAAGTGTGGAATAATAGCTGGGCAAAAATTGGAAACTCCATTGTTTGTTTTTTTGAATATTTTTTAAAATTTAATAGATAAACAACTATACATTACAAATTAAGTACTTAGAAACATTTATCGAAATTGGATTATAATAAATGCTTTGAAAAATTCAAGCATGCGATAGAATAAATGTGGTTTATTTTAATTTTATGGTTAACTTTAATTTTAATACTAATTACCAATGTTTTTAAACAATAACAGTTTTTTTTAAAGAAATTTAATTAAGAATTTTAGTTTTACTTGAAATTCAGGGACATTTCATTCAACTATTTAGTTTAAGTTTTCTCAAATAAGTATTTGATAAATATCGATAAAAATAACTTGCAATTGATTGTTTCATTTTACAATTAACACTAAAGGGTACTGTCTCTTTTCAATGACAATAAAATAAATAAATAATTTACTTTAACCCAAGGACTGCAAACCACAGTACATTTTTTTCCCAGGTAAACGTTGAACTACGTTTTTAAGCTTAGTACTGACATAATCTATAGCTATTTAAATCGATTTGTCGCAAAGTAAACTTTAATAAAATTAAATTTTCTTCTCACAAAATTTTCTTCGACATGTTAAACCGAATATTCATTGAGTCAAGTTACTGCTTTCAGAACAACTTAACAATAAAAAAACTCTTAAGTGATATTATTATCCATCCCGGGTTGTAGTAAAAGGTATAAAATAGGTCTGTATTTCTAGAGTTAACAATATATTCGAGAGGACAATAAGTTTTTATAAAAGACAATAACTGATATACAATAGATGATAATACACATACTTACGGTACTGATAAAAAAAAAGCTATTTTAACTTGCAAAACTTTTCAAACGTACAATGCAGAAATCATTAGGTTCCATTTTAATAATTGATAAAGCGAAAAGAAACACATAGTTTTAAAATCAATCCCTCTAGACATTGATTTGAATAGATAGTCATTTATGTATATGTTTTTGCATTGATTTTTTTTCTTTTGCCTGGTTTGATTTGTAATTAAGTGTTAAAACACAGTGGTTTACATTCTGATCTTTAGTACTCAAAATGCCAATTCTATTTGTTATAATATTGGACATCGACAGCTTTTTGTATTAAGACATTTATGTCATATACGAGGGCTGTTTTTTTTTTTTCAACCTCCGATGGGCTAGAACAAAAAGACGGGTCAAAATACAAAAAAGATTTTTTTACCAAAAGTAATGAACAATACTGCTTATGTCTCCATATAATCACCTTGACTATTAAAACATTTTTCATATCTGTAAACACAAGCTTTGAAATACCCTCGTCATAAAATGTAGCCGCCAATGATTTGAAGGGAGTTCTGGCGGTTTCTTTGAGCTCCTTGTCAACTTGAAAGTAATACAATCCAAGCCACTATGCTTAACTATAATTCACTTATGGTAACCCTTTAAGTTTCTCTAAACATTTGGTCAACTCGCCGAACAATACCGATGTTCATGAAAAGGGGACCAAAGAAGCAAGGCTGTCACTACAGACGGTACAGCGAGTTGACCAAGTGTTTAGAGAAACTCAAAGGTTCACCATTAGTGATATGAACTAGCAGAGGCTTGGAGGACAGAAAAAAATTGATGTGAAGCTTCCAAATTTACTTTTTTTTTAAACGAAACCGTCACAACTCCCTCCCAATCATTGGCGGCTATATTTATGTAGAGGGTATTTCAAATCTTGTTTACAGGTATGACAAATGCCTTAATCGTCAAGGTGATTGTGTGGAGAAATAAGCAGTATTGTACATTACTTTTGGTAAAAAAAATCTTTTTTGTATTTTGACCCGTCTTCTTGTTACAGCCCATCGGAGGTTGAAAAAAAGCAGCCCTCGTATTAAGCAATTGAATCATTATTTAATTATTCACAATAGTGTGTGTTTTAACGTGTTTTCCTTGATTCCTTTTTACAACAATTTAATCCATTTCAACGATTGGCAAGATAATTTGCCACGTGAAAATAAGCTTTTTGCTTAAGTTGATCTAAATAAAATATAAGACGCATGAAGGCCATTGTCCTGGAACAATTTATGTAAGAGAAATTAAGTCACAAGAAAAATGAATTAAAAACTTAAACTTAGCGATTTTATGGCATTCGCAAAGTCTCGTTAATGGTTTTAATGAGATAATAATCGTTGACCAAAAAGTTTTTTTTGTAGTTCGCTAAATTTTTTGGAATAAATTATTTAAAATTTGAATATTGTATCAAACTTACATCATAAGGAAATTTTCCGCCTGTTAAACCATATGTCAGAGAAATAACAAGAATGCCGACGACTCCAATGAAAAGAGCAGCCAGAGCTATTAGCAGCGGCCATCTCTCAGAATATGTGAAAGATGTATCTAAAAGATAATGGAAATCAAAATTAATTTAATTAAAAAACGTAATCTTTAAAAATTTAGTTTACTAATAATTAATAATTAATTTTAACATAGTTAATTTAATAAATAATTCACTTTATGTAAAAAGTGGATTTTCCCTCCACGCTCCTTTCTTTAACAATTGGTAATAAAAATGTGTTCGTATGTAAGGTTAGATTTTGAATAAACGTCACATTACAGCTACACGAGGGTTATTGGCACCGGACTTAGACGGTAATTTAGAACCACTACCAAAAGTGATGAGCCGACACCTGAGTAGACACCCAAAGAAACTTTTAAGGGCGACGTCGACTTTGAAGCATATGTAACGTGCACTTCCTCTTCACGTTTTTTTCCGTCGGTCTTTTTGGGTAGCACAGACCATTAATAGGTCGGTAGCTATTTGGTAAAGCCCGGACCTGAACTTGAGACCTTTCTTGGGACGCAGGGCAAGCGCTTTACCAACAGGAATTCACAGCCCCGTGTGCGAGTGTAAATATTTTTAGTTTACCTACCCCCTTTTTAACTTTAGCAATTCATATAAAAAATGCACACACACTTAATTCAATTTATCATGAAGAAGGCAAATTTATTTATTTACCAAATGATAATACATACACATTTAGTTTATTAACTTTTGAGGTACATAGTAGAACTCAAATTATCCGAAGTAATTGGGACCTAACTACGTTCGGATATTTGGAGAAAATCGGATGAAAAGGTATAATCGTTCAATTGTCTTCTTATATTATAGATGAGTGATTTAAGTAGTATTAGTACTATAAAAGCAGGTATACAATTATCACAAACGTTTATAAACTTTTATATCTCTTATCTCTTGCCGTTCGTCTATATGTTCGATGGCATGCCAAAAAAATTACTAGGCAACATGACAGGCCGAGTGGAATTTTTCCTGGCATTCGGATAATCGACAGAGTTTAGGATAATTGGAGTTCAACGGTAGGATATTTTCATTAAATACCATTGCATTTAGCAATCTGTTAATATTAAATTAAAAATAATAAACTTAGCAGCGTGATTAGTACACTCTTAAAACAAAAGAGTGAAATCCACTCCAGTTGGAGAAGTGCATTTTCGACACCGTAAAGGCATGCATATTTACTCAGACTGAGTTAAAATCACTCATTTGGAGTGATCCTGTCGGAGGTTTAACACACAAAGGATCCCCTCCAAAAGAAGAAGTGCATTTTCCAGTCTGGAGGAGTGAAATCCACTCAGACTGAGTTAAATTAGGAGTGTTTGTTTTAAGAGTGTAGGTCAAGGTTTGATGTGTCTATTTCGGCTATTCTAACCAAAGGCTAGGAGGTGCAAAGCGTGCATATGTCTTACTCAGAACTTTAAATTAACTATTCGCATATACTGTTTTAAGAAGTTCAAAACTCGCTGTTGAATAATTTTTATGATTTCTGTAATATATAAATTGAATATAAAAATTAAAAGATATCTTAAATAAATTAAAAATAAATATGTTAGACGAATTTAATAATTACCAGTTGCCCATTTTCTTTCAGTTTTAGAAGAATCCATACTTTAGTGAATAACCTCTTGATTATAAATAATTTACTTAGAACTCATTTTTATGTAATGAAATGTCAAGATTGATATAAAACATTGAACAGGTTGGCTACGAGTGAAGGCGGTTTAACAAATCAATTTTTTTTATCGCACAAGGTCATTATCAAAGCTCATCTGATAAATATAGTAACGATAACCTATTGATACAAGTTTAGTTTGAATTATCGTCGCCCTATTTATACAAGAAAACATCCACTTAAGCGACTTTTTGATAAAAAGACATTCATTAAAAACCCTTTGATTACAAATGAGAAGTTATACGATATTTTTGATATTCATAATTGGACAGTCCTTGTATGAGTATGGAATCTCGCACTAGAGCTACACTAGGTTTATTGGCGCGACGGGCGTCATAGTTTAGTGACGAGCAATACCTGAGTATGCACCAAGCGCAACTTTTAAGGGCGACATCGCGTACTCAGCGTCGGGTCTTAGTATCATATTTAACATACACTTTCAGGGTGTCCGCTCAGGTTTTGTCCTTGTCAATTGACCATGGCTCTAAAATAATGGGCGTGTATTTGCAGTTTGAGCTAAAAAAACTCTTTTGGATTATAACTGGTATAAAAACGCTCCGACAAAGCAGTAAACCAGCTACAACACCCACAGTTCCTTCCTGTTATAGTCTAAGAGCTAGCAACGTTTTTGAGAGAATTTCAGGTGGGCCAGTTTTAAGATATGCTATCTCTCTCCCTCTCCCGGACATCATACGGGCTATCTGGCTGGCGGTAGTGGTTGCGTTCATCAGTGCGCATCCTACTAATACAGGTAAAAAATTGATTTTTCAAATCATTTTAGGACGTTTTATTTTTTTATTGTTATTTTTAGCGAACTTTTTGCAACATAAATATATTATTGCCAGACATTTTTATTGTTGTTTAAGCTGTGCCAGACGCTAATTTTGATTTTAAAAGCTCAAGTGTTGCCCAATTTACCAGCTCAAGTGTGAATTCACCGATCATTGTAATTACGTCATCGTCATTCATTGCGCAATACCATGTGGCAATATTTGTAATGAGCTGATAATTTGGGCAACACTTGAGCTTTTAAAATCAAAATTAGCGTCTGGCACAGCTTAAACAACAATAAAAATGTCTGGCAATAATATATTTATGTTGCAAAAAGTTCGCTAAAAATAACAATAAAAAAATAAAACGTCCTAAAATGATTTGAAAAATCAATTTTTTACCTGTATTAGTAGGATGCGCACTGATGAACGCAACCACTACCGCCAGCCAGATAGCCCGTATGATGTCCGGGAGAGGGAGAGAGATAGCATATCTTAAAACTGGCCCACCTGAAATGCTTGTTTTTCCGACGTTGCTAGCTCTCGTACTATTAAGTTTGCCATAGCCCCCCAGTAGCTGAGAGGTGTAAGCCGCGAGTTGAAGGTTTTTGGTTCTCTACATGTCCTGGCCATGCTATAGACGTATTCGTGCTAGTGGAAAAAAAGTCCTTTAAAAATCACCGGGGTGCCCTAGTACACTGCGATATACGTGCTCGCTAAGTCTGTGGAGTCGAGTGTCCCGACGTCGTCGTTCGAAGTTCCGATGAATGATCTCGTAGGTGTCGACCTAGTCACTTGACCAGTGTGCTAAATTACGACGCTTAATTGGCTGTGTTAAAGCTCCTAAGGAAGGCTAGAAATAGTCAGCCGGAAGCGATCAAACTACCAAGGTTTGCAATCCTCAGTACTAAACGTTTAACACAAAAGTGGGAGGTTCTCTCTTTATGAACCGAAATTTTTTTAGTGACATCGTCTGATTTTCCGTCATTCACCGTGCTCTACTTGCCTCCAAGTGCCTTTTACGTCTCACATTATTTGCTGGACCAGTGAAACAGTTTCAAGCTTGTATTCGACTTAATTATCTTATTCTAAACGTCGAAGTGCAAGGACTTACTCTTATATCCAATAAGTAGCTTCTGCCCGTCAGTAATGCCTAACGAAGACAATGTGCTGAACTGTGGTAGTGGCCTTTTCTTGCCGTCAAATATGACCAGCTTACTGTCGAAGGCAATCCCTCTTCGTGAACAGTAGGAAGTTATTAAAGTTGCGACAGTTGTGCTGGAATTTGTGTCCACAACTACAGAGCCCCCATCGTCTTGACTTAGCGGCTGAAGAGTCACCTGCATTGGATTTGCTGCAACAAAATATTACAGGTATTTAAATTTTAAATAATATAGCAAGTTGTTGATTTATTGCTTGAAAGGGAAATATTGCGGAAATCTCTGCCTTGAATGTTTGAAAACTTATTATATTTGATGTTTTGTTATTCAGTAGGAGAATAACGGGTTATTCGATAGGAATCGGGTAGTATTAATATAAAGGGATATCTAGTGTTATTCTAATGGAATTGGACGGTATTATTAAAAGAATTGCGTTGTAACCTGTTTTACTCGAAACGGTATGTATTATTTAAAGCGTAGTAACTTTTTCAACTCGTAGATATATTACTAAAAACGCTTCTTCAATATGCTGTATAAATTTAGTGTTCAATTTTCGTTGTGGTATTCTTATTCTGCACACATGAAGAAAAATGAATTAAAACTTTTGAGTAATATTTTGAAACAATTTAAATACCTCTAAACTCATGAAAATGATTATTCCTAACTAGATTCTACACACGTAAGGCAAACAAAACAAATTTTTTTTCTGCAAGCCTTAAAAATCCCATATTTTATAAGCGTCTTCATTACGCAATTTAAACTTGACCTTAATATTTTGAAACCAGTTATTTTAATTATTTTGATAATCAATTACGTGGTATACATGTCTAAAACAAATCAGTGTGGTACAGCTTTAAGACACTCGGTTACAAATTAAGCTTCAAAAACTGTTTATTCATACCTTTTAACTCTGTATTTTCTTATAAAAAGAAAGTCCATGAAATTTTCATTACATTAACAACGTAACTCTATGGGGAATTCATTAATTTAGTATACAAATTTACAAGGCCACGTTTTTCATTGCTTGTAAACTCTAGATTTCACGTCATTCAATAATCACTTAATGAGAGCCCGATGTTTGTCTTTCGTCTAGCTATCGAAACGTATACAATGACTTAAAAATCAGCTCTCTTGATCGTCGGAAACGATTATAGGGGAAAAAGAAATAAACATTAAATGCATATAAAAGTTCTGTATTTTTTAGAGAACTGTTGGTTTTTGTTCCCGGTAGTTTCTCTTAGTAAACTACTCGCGTGTATCGTAGGTGAGGTGAAAGTATACAATTTAGTACTTGCGAGAAAAAATTGCCTTTCTGCTGTCCTAATTGATTCTAAGGAAAGATTGTCTGTGATAAATCCACTCTAAATTCATTCGCAGCAAGCAGTTTACATACATTTGAACATTCAAATTGTTGGATCTCTTAATGCATGCATTGTTTCGACAACTTTACTTCGAAAACATTTAAAATTTCTTTTTAAAAATGTAATAATGGGTAACTGTAATGACTAAAGTAAAATAAAATTTCAAATAATTATAATTGCGATCATTTAATAGAATGAGCATGAATAATGGCTTATTCATTTTATAGTGCTTTACATATCACTAAATTGAGCGAAATTTGTGAGAATCCAATTTTGCTTGGGTCCGTGATTAAAATTATTCATTTTAATTCGTAATTATGCTTAATTTAACTAAAAATGAGCTAGAGTTTATCTTTTGACAGCTAGGTATAACGGGTGTTTCATAAATAGTATTGCACTGTGCGTAAAATTTTTAATAATTTTCATAATTTGATAAATATTTCTGATAAGTAATGCACACTTTGCACAGAGCTTACGCACCAAAAACAAAATTTCCAGATTTTAATTTCGGAAATATTTGGAATTAAATTGATATTTTAATAAAAGCTTCATAGGATAAACCAAAAATTCTATGACTGTCTTAAGAAATTTAAGATTCCACATTTCTTTTAAACCTTTTTTTTACGAATTAAAAAATATTTTTCGGTTGAAGTCTGATGAAATAGGATATACTATTAAACAGAAACTAAGTATTAAAATATCCTTTCGTATGATCAGATTTTTCGAAAGATTAAAAATACTTTTTAAAACATTTGGTATTTCTTCACCTTTAAAATATGCTAGTATTTTTCAACTAAAAATAAACTTTGTCAGCTATAAAGATTTAAGAATAGATTTAAGTTTGATACGAAATGTTTTCAAGACTATTAAGCTGATAACTTGAAGATTTCCGAAGTATGCAAAGAGGAAACTTAAAATGTATCTTTTTGAAATCTTATTTTGAATAGAAATTTATTTATATCATTTGGCTGTTATTATTATTGTTGATTTATTGAAAAGCGCATGTTTTTTAACTTAATTTTCTAAGCAATTTCTAAATTATGAGGACGTGTAAAGCGAAATTGTCCCCCTTAAGTTCACAAAGTCGCATTGATCCCTTAACTGATGCAAAACTTGCGAACGTATATTCATGCTACCTCACTATTGTTAGTTGTCACGTAACTTGAGATATCGCAAAATAAAATTATTTTCTTAACACTTTTAAAGTTATTACAATTTTAATTCCGTCTTTTAATCCGGATTTAAACTGCTTAAAAATTTCTGTAAAATATGGCACAGATTCATTTTGTTATTTTCAAAGGTAAAAAAAAAATGCTGCACCTCTTTGCTCCTAAATTTTTTTGTATTAATAATAACCATTTAAAAAATATGCTGATATAATTTTCTAAATTTATTGTACATTCCTCCTAATTTCTTATAAAAATTGTAAATAACTATACCTAATAGTTTCTTTTTGTCTCAAAAGCTTCTTTACCTTTAAATATTTCACTATTTATTATTTAAACTTGAACATTTATATAAAACAAATAATTAAACGTTAGTTATTTAAGGGGTCTAAGGAGTCTTAAAAATGTGCAAAGAAGATACTACAAAGCAAAGTTTGATCTTTCATGTCATTTTTGAACTACTCAATGTATAAGTATAATTTTTTTATGTGTAATTCTACATGATTTATTTATTATAAAACAAGTTTTAAAATTTATGAAACTTTAGCCATAACTAAAATAAATGATATTAAACATGAAGCTATTTGAACACAGAGTGATTAGGCTTGCGCGGCAAATTGTGAGGTCAAAATTGAAAAAATGACCAAGAAAATGACTTCATATTGCACAAATATGTACAAACTAGGACTTATACCTAAATTCTCAGTTCAATTTTAATTAGAAATTATTTTAATAACTTTTTTCTAAAAAAATTAATAAAATTTTAAAAATTTTGATTTTAAATTATTTTTAAAATAATTTCTAATTAAAATTGAGCTGAAAATTTAGGTATAACTCTTTGTTTGTACATATTTGTACAATATAAATCCATTTTCTTGGTCATTTTTTCAATTTTGACCTCACAATTTGCCGCGCAAGACTAATCACACTGTGTTCAAATAGCTTCATGTTTAATATCATTTATTTTAGTTTTGGTTAAAGTTTCATAAATTTTAAAACTTGTTTTATAATAAATAAATCTTGTAGAATTACATATAAAAAAATTATACTTATACATTGAGTAGTTCAAAAATGACATGAAAGATCAAATTATGTTTTGTAGTGCCTTCTTTGCACATTTTTAAGACTCCTTAGACCCCTTAAGTCGACTGTCTCTTTAGTCTATTATTTATATTCAGTCTCAATCTGTTATTCATTTTAAAAATTTGATTTTAAAGAATTATCTTTTGAAATATAATATACTGTACTGCTGAAATACTGGACTTATTAAAACGATTTTTTTATTCAATATGTTTAGTAACTCAAGTAGTATATTTTAACTGCACTTAATTATTTATATAATAATTGAACTTTTGTGCTAAACATTATAATTTGAGGCATTAAAAATTTAATTATTAGAAATTAACAAATCTTTACAATGTTATTTACAAGATAACTACATTTCCGTAATACTATTATTACTATATGTGACGAATTTACTAACATTTTACCTTTGAAATTTCTTAATAACTAAAGTCTTAATTGATAAGTCTTATATTATTCGTTCAAACGTATTTGACTATTGGTTTATCAATTATTACTTTGGCTCTTGTGATTTCTGTTTTCTAACAGTGAATAAATTAAAGTTTTTGTATTCAAAAGTTACATAAGTTTTAAAATGATAGTTATACTAGACAGACGTTTATCTGAAGTTAGTACTTTTTGCAAAATAGTTGATAACAATCGATAAGATTTGTATATTATAAATCTGGCGCCTTTGTTTGATAAGTCAATAGTCAGATACATTTTTCAAGAGAAAACTACTGTAGTTCACAAAGAATGCTTGAACTACAGTAGCATTCTTTGGAAAATACTAATATCTGTTATCGTAACAGAGTTGCAAGTTTAGAATAGTAAGAAAATTAGTGCTTTCGGTATTTTCTGGCAGTTCCAGTATTTATGGGAACTGCAAAAGTGCAATGGAACTTTATTTTTAATATTAGTTTCATCTTAATTTAATGATTTTATTGAATGCTTAATACCGAATTAAGAAATTTACGACAAAGCTAAATGACTCTTGAAGCATTTTATCAATAGGTATTGTAGCGGGGAAAAAATGCTGAAATGCAACTTATCGGCAAAAAGCCATTGCATTTCGTCTGTAGAAAAGTCACCAATTTGTTCATCATAAAAGGTGTATCAATTGATTAAAGCTTTTATTGACAAGTATATATTATAATTTTGCATATTTTAACTCGGATCAATAATTTATCAGTTACGTATTTTTACCCGTTTACAACGAGATACAAGTTGTCCAATTCTAAGATTTGAAAGTATTAAAACGGAAATAATTAAATTAATTATTAAATAAATTAATAAAATAACTTCTCAGCTTTTTAAGACAGAGATTCAGGATGAAAACGACGTTTATTTTTTAGTTTTCCTTTTAGGAACAAAAATCATTCAAACCACATCAATTGCGACATATGTTCCGCTTACATTGTAATCGAAAGCAAGGTCACTTATTTTTACTTTTTGACCCATGCATTTTTATAATACATTGTGGAAGAGTGAAATGGGATCTTCTGCACTTATGATATATCCCTTTAAGACCGGCGGTCAGATGGCGCTTATTTAAAATTATGAGACTAAATTTGGAGTTTTACCGAAAAAAATGCGTTAAACAGCATCAATGCCAGCAACTCCTTAAAAGCAGTAATTTTTTTAATGCAAATAACGAATGGTACAAGTCGGCTGCTACGGTATCGATATTTTTGAAGATCTTGAACATTCTCTTTTATACCCGCACGATCGTGATAGCTCGGTCTTAAAGGGTTACTTAATTTGAGCTGTAAACCCTCGTGTCGTAGAATTTTAGCATTTCGATTTGTATGAATTTGATTTTAAATGTATGTTTTTGCACCTTTTGAAATTATTAACTTGTGTACCAGTAAATTAATTTATAACCGGAAATGTTGCAGATAAAACTACTTTTTAAATTGGCTAAGAACGAAAATAAGAAATTCCGATATCTTGTTTTTATTTTAAAATGTACTTATATTTAATGTGGAATACAAAAGTTTAGTGACTTTTTACGATAAAATTTATGATTTATCTAGGTATTAAATATTTTTAGTCGATAAAATTAACACAAGGAATTATAAATTTTAAGTTTGATTTTTTATGTTTGACTTAATTTAATATTTCCTGGATTTCAAATTTATAAATACCCTTAATTACCTTTCGATATTTAAAGTCCATGCACACTAAATTGAAAGTTTGTTAATTAAATTTTAGTTTAGACTTTATATTATTGAAGTATAGTAAAACTACCTAAATGCTACTTACCAGTAGTTCTAACTCTTAAAAATCAAAGGCAATCCCCCGAAGCAAAGTATCCGGTTTATAATCACGTTAGAGTTTGAAATTCTTCAAGGCGTAAACTTCATTTTTCAACATTAAACACTCCATATGTAGCTTTACTTAGTGAAAATTGTTCCAAAGCAATATTGAGCGATTTTATTGAGCAATCAGTCAACAAGAATCGAGGACAAGTCGTGTCAAGGTGTTGGTATAAAATCTTGGGGTGAAAGAAGCTCGTTTGTGGTTTACAGTCCTATTTCAAGTACTGAAAACTGCGTTTTACATAATTCTTACTGCATAATAATTATTTTTCAAAATTAAGCAATCACTAGCAAAAATAAATTTAACCTTAACATTTCTGGCCTAGTAACTGGTTTGATATTAAAATGGGAGACCCATAGAGCAAAAAGTGACAATAAGGAAATTTTTGCTCAAAAAATATAATTTACGCGTCTGGGGTCAAATAACTTGTAGTATGTGACGGAATGTCAGGAACTATTAATCAGTTTGATGCATAATTATCGTAATTTCCTGTTTATCTTTCAAGGACGCTTGACTGTCTGAAACAATATTGAGAGATGTACTTTGAGTCGGGCTTGTTAGAAAGTTATCTACTAGTTTATTTAAAAAAAAATTGTGCTTTGCTGATAAAAAAATACACTGATTAAATCAGCGTTTATCGTCAATTAACTAGCTTCGTTTGACAACTTATTTTTGATTGATATATTTGATATAAATGATTTCTTGTTTAAACAGTGTAGAAGTTAATAAACAATATCATAAAACTTCTCTTGGGTTTATTTGCATTTTCTCTTCTAAACTTTAACTAAGCATTTCTCATTTGTATTCTAAACTTTGTATGTTTTAAAACAATAATTTAAGGGGTCATAGGAGTCTTAAAAATGTGCAAAGAAGGTACTACAAAGCATAGTTTGATCTTGCATGTCATTTTTTAACTACTCAATAAATGAGTATAATTTTTTTATATGTAATTCTACAGGATTTATTTATTATAAAACAAGTTTTAAAATTTATGAAACTTTAGCCAAATTTAAAATAAATGATATTAAACATGAAGCTATTTGAACACATTGTGATTAGGCTTGCTCGGCAAATTGTGAGGTCAAAATTGAAAAAATGACCAAGAAAATGACTTTATATTGTACAAATATGTACAAACTAGGACTTATACCTAAATTCCCAGCTCAATTTTAATTAGAAATTATTAAGAACTTTTTTCGAAAAAAATTAATAAAATTTTTAAAATTTTGATTTTAAATTTTTTAAAAAATAATTTCCAATTAAAATTGAGCTGAGAATTTAGGTATAAGTATTTGTTTGTACATATTTGTACAATATAAAGTCATTTTCTTGGTCATTTTTTCAATTTTGACCCCAAAATTTGCCGCGCAAGCCTTATCACAATGTGTTCAAATAGCTTCATGTTTAATATCATTTATTTTAGTTTTGGCTAAGGTTTCATAAATTTTAAAATTTGTTTTATAATAAATAAATCTTGTAGAATTACATATAAAAAAATTATACTTATACATTGAGTAGTTCAAAAATGACATGAAAGATCAAACTATGTTTTGTAGTACCTTCTTTGCACATTTTTAAGACTCCTGTGACCCCTTAAGCAAGCGTTTTTAAGTAGTTAATTTAAAACTTCTCATTTTTTATTTAAACAATTTCCTGAAGAAATTTCAAACTTGCGTTAATTTTTTAATCAGTTTTCCAACAGTACTAAAGTTTAATATCCCAAATTGATTTGATATTTTAACAAATCTTTACCCGTTTGTATGTTTTTTTAACATTTTAATTTTAAGAATTTGCAATCTAAGTTCTTTTCAAAATCTGTTAAAAGAAAACTAAGGTAGTTTAGAATATAATTCTTATTTAGTTTTTTTTTTAATTCTAGATTAATACAATATCGGTCTTTCGATTGTCTCGATTTCAATTGCAGATAATTGGAATTCGTATTTTGTTATTTGTGTTTTTGATTATAATAAAAGTGCAAATTAAAATGTTTTACCTCAACTTAGTATATTTTAAATTATCACTAGTTCACGCATTTCAGTTTCGTTGAAACTCTGAAAACTTCGAAATTAATTTTGTGCAGTTTAAAAAAAACACCTTAGCGGGTTTTGGATTACAAATATTTCGTACACAAACTTTAATCTTCAAGGCACATAATTGTAAATAACATTTTTTAATAATATTAAATGATTTTGATTGGCCGTTAACGGCTATAACCACTTACACAAAAAAAAATCATTTAGAAATAAAATCGAGGTTTGAGAGCAATATGTTTTGGCAATACCAAGTCCATACAAGCGCATAACAGAGCTATCAAACATTTAAATTTACAATGATGAATTTCAGGGCCAACAAGTTGAAGGACTTCATTTTAATAATTATCTTAACCTGCCATCGCATTTCTCAATGTTCCGTGACTATTTTATAAAGAACTAGTTTTGTGAACGATGCCTTTTTAAAAGTATAAACATAGTAGTGACATAATAGTTCTTTTGTTTTCATTTAAACCTTAAAATGTTTGTTTTGGCAGTCCTCTTTCTATTTTGAGGAATATTTCTTTTAAAACTAGTTATATATTAGATGATTTAGTTTTATGTTTAGTACGTAATATTTACAGTAGCTTCTGTATAGATTTGAATATTGAACTATCGGAGGGGAATTTGAACCCTTTGTACTCCGCTGTCGAGGCATTTGCGAACGCTTGTGTGTTTATTTCAATATAACTCTGGAGTTACTGGTTCCTATTATTACTTATTAGGCTGGAGTGCAAAGGGTTATATTACTTACAGGAAATAAGGTATTGAAAATAATCATGAAGACAGTGTATTCGGAAAAACAACTATGTGAGCAAATATTTTTTTTTCTGAAAGTGTAAAGATTAAAAAAAAATTATAGCCAGCATTGCACAAACAATGATTAAAAATAAAACTTTGACAAATATTTGGGCAATATTTTTTTAATTAAGGGGCTTTTAATACCAATTAACAATCATATAGAAAATTAAATAATTAAATGAATTATTAAATTTAAATATATGGGCATAAGATACTCGATTATATTTAATCGACAACAAACTAAAACTTACGACAGAAAATTAAACAAATTAAATAATTTTTTTCTTAAACTATATTTTAAAAATACCCAAAAATAACTTAATTTAAATATTTCCAAAAAACTTAAATATTTCCAAAAACATTAATATAATCTGCGAAATGCTAACTTAAGAACATCAGGCAATATTACTTTTTTATGCGAAATTAATGTACCTCGAATATTGCTACAAGTACATAAAATGTATAATTTTTTTTATAAGTATTTCATAAAAAAAATAACATACTGACTACATTTCAGCGAGAGAAATCCTTTGATCCGCTTTCAACACACCTCACCATAAACAATAAACATCAGTCCGACACGCTATTGACTCGCTTGTATGAATGTATACTCCGCGCGCAAACTCATTCGAACACACCTTTGTTTTAATGTCTCGTCGGATACAAGACATCGACCTTCGAGAATTAATTCCCTTACGTTTGGACTTTTCTTGACGCAATTCGTATTCTTACAGAACAGCTGCGCTATCCCCGATTCAGGCTCACCAAGTTAATTTGACAAAGGCTTACTCCATTAAAAATAGTTGTATATTTGTGTCCAAGCTTGGTTTCGCTAATAATGGTTCTTAGTACCTGCAACGGCTCTGTGGTGAAATGTTTCGCCATATTTTTGTGCCTCGTGTCGTAGAATTTTAGCATTTCGATTTCTATGAATTTGATTTTAAATGTTTGTTTTAAATGTGATATTCCGTTGAAATATTTATAAGGTATTGAAAACAAAAATGACATGGTTCAACCGAAAATATCGTGAAACAATTCACCAAACAGCCGTTGCAGCCTAGAACCATATTTTTGGTGAAACAAAGCCCCAAAATGCTTAGCTCTTTAAAATGGTTGGTTGTGCAAAGTGTATAAAATTAAAACTAATAAAGCGCTAGCAATCGGTAACAATTTTTGTGTACGAACCCCTCTTATACGGGTCTTTAGAATAGACTTTGAGCAAAAGGTATTGCTCTAGTTAGTCCTGTTGGTATGGCCCTTTTCGACCTAGCTATACCGATCGTGCGGGTATGAAAGAGAATGTTTAAGCTTTTCAAAAATATCGATACCGAAGCAGCTGACTTGTACCATTCATTATTTGTATAAAAAAGACGTGTTTTTAAGGAGTTGCTGGCATTTATATGCTGTAGGCAACTTGTTCGATAAAACTCTTGAAATTTAGTCTCAAACTTAAATCAGCGCCATCTGACGGCCGGTCTTAAAGGGTTAGCAAGACTGCTACACTAAAATTCTAATCAGTAAAAGGATTAAGCGTGTAAAAACAAAATAACGAAATAAAATTCGCAAGAGATTAAAACCTGGCTAGAGACTGAGTAAAGATATTGACTTGAACATGATTTATAATGGTATTGTTCTGCACATAGTTTTGTCATATTTACCTTATTTCACTCGGGCTGGGAAGCCCAGTCGGTTAAGCACTCTCCTAGCATGCGAAAGGTCCCAGGTTCGGGTCCGGGCATCGCCAAAATAACTGCCTACCTATAAACGGCCCGTGTAGCCAAAAATGTCCGACGAATAATACCCCGTGTAAAGGAGTGCACGTTAAATATCCTTCAAAGTCCTAACGTTGCGTACGATGTCGTCCTTAAGGGTTGTTTTGGGTGCCAATTCAGGTGTTGGCTCGTCACTTGACTGTGGCTCTAAAGTACGACGTTCGTCGCCAATAGGCCCTCGTGTAGCTCTAGCGCGACGATAATTCAAACCTAACCTTATTTCACTCTGTCAGTTGCATAGGTTAAAATTTTGTCGAACCAAACACGATTAGTCTTGGATAGGAAAAAAATGCTTTAAGAAAGGCTTGGGGAAAAGGATAGACGAACAAAAGGGAAAGAATGATCGTAAAGTTAAAACTTGGCAAGTAAGAATGATTTTTTTTGCTTGTTCTGTCATTTATTTCACACTCTGTAGAGAATGGATTGAGCTTAACAGGTTTCTTACTATGGTGAGAACCTTGGTTCATACAAAAATAGTTTAAGTAGTAATAAAATTAGGGCGAAAAATTTGAAAAAATGGATTGGTTTAATTTTGTTTCCGAAGAATTGTATGTGTGTGAATTACTCATTTCATTAAATGTTTGTAGGCAAATCCTTGGTGCCTAGAAAAATGTCTACGCAAGGATACTACCTTAAACTATGTTAGCAATGCACAAAGTATCGATATTGGTATAAATAAAATACTTTAGAGCTAGCTTCTCAAAATAAAATCTCATAGAATGTATGTAATGGATTTAGATGAGTGGTCACTATTATTGCATCTGCGCTTAGTATGGAAAGTAAATTCAAGTGTATGTATAATTATATATAAATGATTCTTTTTTTAACAGGTGCTTTGACTTTTGTCATTTGGTGAAAATAAATGGAGTTTAAAAAATGAGCAAATATCTTCATAATTATACACACAAAATATATTTAATTCTCTATCAAGAGAAAAAGTTATTGATAATTTTTTTTTATTTTTTGGACTAGTTTTGGTACATTCAAAGGCTATAAATACTTATCTTGTTCCTAAAGCAATTTGCTTAAGACTTTTACGCGATGATTTTTCCACTTCATTCTCATCATATAGTTTACGTCAAATAGAAGAAAAAAACATAAAAAGTATAGACGTTTTAGCTAATTTAATATTTGAATAAATAGGTAATTACATGTTTAATAACTTTTAAATAACTAACTCTAGCGATTGCCCGACACTTAAAAAAATGGGTCCAAAATATTGCTAGCGCATATCACATTTTCAATTAAAGTTCATTAACAATGCAAAACTGCGGTTAATAATACTTACTTCTGTACATTAGTTATCCAAAATGAATGTTATTCTCCGTAGTAGAAGAATAACTGGTAAATGTAATTAAATTTGAATTGAAATTGCGTTTTTTTTTTAAAGACTGAACTGCCTCGCTGTGTGGGTAACAGGTGAAAGAAGGATTAATATAAAATTATCCCAAAAAAGGCATATGGAAACGAGATATCAAACAGCCTTGCAGATCAATGTGTCGCATTGTTGCCAAAAAATTCAGATAATTATTTTATCATTCGAAGTAGGCGACTTCCTTTTCAAGTAATAAGATAATACTTTCAAGCTTATTTGACAAAAATGTGATAACAATAAACTATCGAAGAATGCGTCTGGCCTATATATTGATATTAAAGTGTCTTTTGAATAGAGAAATTTAAAAAGTTAGTCATAAAATATCAACTAGATAGCTCTTGCGTACATTTCCATGGTTTAAAAGAAATTGGCGAAAGATTTAATAAAATGATAAGGAGTTAGGCAATATATCTTGTATCTAAATATCTTATCTATCAAAATTTCTAACTTATTTATCACACTTTTTAAATAATCTTTTTGTGTATTAGCATACTTTTTTATAATTTTCTGTGTTGCGGTTACGACGTCAAAGGAATTATGGAAATGATTGAAAGAAATTTAAAGGTTACAACGTTTTTTTCATCTTTTTTAAAAATTCGAAAATTTAACTTGTATTTATGTTTTAAGTAACCGGTTTATAGTTGAAATTTACTTTTGATGACTTAAAAACTTGATTTTCAACTGTGCTTAATGCGTTGAATAAACTTTAATAGTGTCGACTTGCATTGACTTCAACTTTTTTTAAATTTACTGCGTTTTCATATTTTGATATTTTCCGTGGTTTTTATTTGGAACCCTAAGTGCTCAATCGTAAAACCAACTAAAATTTAGATACCTAAATATGAAACAGTGTAATAATTTATTAGTAACATTACTTTTTGTTACTAAAAATTCCAAAACTAAAATAACATTCTATAAAAAAAAGGTTAATTCTTTCAATCCTATTAACGTCAGTAACTTTAAGCGTAAGGAATTTAAGACATCATATGCGAGCTTTTATCATGGCATTTAAAATTTATCAAAATTCAAGCTTATTTTATTCCATAAATTTTCTGTTCAAATATATATTCAGTTATTGTCACCAGCCGAGTTCGTTATTAAATTTATTTAAATTTTGACTTTGTTAGAGTAGTCAACGCAAATGATATAAATTAAAGTTCCATTTAAATGATATAACGATATATAATGATATTTTTTAACTATAACGAAATCTGATCATAGTTTTTCTGCGCATATTTTTTAATAATTCTATTCTGGTCAAAATGTAGTTTATCCTTTTAATTTTGTTAAAAAGTATGGCTTCAAAATGGCAACATAGATAGGTTGAGGATGTATCGAATGAATATATGCATCAAATAGTTTTAAACATTGAACTAGTATTTCACTTTATAAAAGTATGAAGGGGTATTTTTTTCTGATTTTGGTAAAAATAAAATGACATTTTGTCGTAACATAAAGTTAATTTTTTCTTACTGATTTATCGGTTTTTGTTTGTTAAAATCCTATGTTTTAAATCAGGTGTGGAAGTGGTTCCTAGGTGACTGTTACAAACCTACTTGTTTAAGTATAATTTTTTTATGAAGTGAACTTGTGAGTTTTATGCTATTTGATTTTTTTTTTGGGGGGGGGGGGAATAGGGATAACCTTCATCCATATACTTACAAAACCAATAGCGACATCGGCAAAATGCACAAATTTATCCTTAAAGAATCGGACTCCAACTACACATCCTATTTTGAAGGGGTTTCTCTCAATAACATATCTAACAATTCAAACAAATTCCGCACTTTTGCGAGCTCGGATGTACCTTGTCGCTTTAGCGAGAACTTTTCTTGTAGGGAGGATACATTAACTTGGCACACTACAAAAGTAACGCTGTAAATATAGCTCTTTTTTACGAGAAAGGGCTCTGGAATCTTGATACTAGAAGATATAAGCTCCTGGCACAGGAGCGTGAACCGCTTACTTAAACAAGCTTTAACTTTTTTTGAGTTCCAAACATTGAGTTTTTTCTTGTTGTTGAAGGATGGGCTGAAAGTGATGGCTGAGTTTTGAATTGTGTGAAGGTTTTATTTGAGAAGGTGGAATTCGCGCTTTAGTGACATTTCAAATAGCGCGGCATGTCAGGTTACGTTAAGATTTTTGTGGCTATTTTTTGTGCTGCTAATTAAGTATCCTTAGTTGGGTTGAACTTTAAAAAAAAAGCATCAGTTATCAGTTAAAATGTAAAGTAGCAAAAACATTTTTTCATTGTTTTCACTTGTACCAGTTTACATCACTACAAAATATCTTCAGAGTTTAATTATTTCAAATATTGTTACAGTATAAACAATAACAAGTTAAAAATAAGTTATTCTTTTCTTATGAAATAATTTTTTAATAGGTTGCAAAATTATCGAACATCTAGTGGCACTCAAACTATCAGCATTCATAATTGAGGAAAGACTTAAATGCCAACACTTAAATTCACAAATGGTTCATTTCCGAAAAATGTCAATTGCATAGTTTTTAGAGCCACATTTTTTTTTTTGCTTTGACTTGAATGTACATGTAACAATGAGTACAGTATTTTTCACAAAGCTTATATATTTTCCGTATGCCCACACTTTATGTTGAAAGTACTTTCACTTCATATATAGAATGAGTTTGCAATAAGACTTGGTGGGAAACTGTATTGGTAATATTAAATATCCATTCGATAAATTTATAATCCTTTTACTAGTTAAGTCATCTACAAAGTTCCTTTGACTGCCACCAATGAAACTTTTAAATATTAATTATTACAAAAAAAAGTGCCTAAACTTACCTTTTGCAAATAAACGCGAGGAACTAAAGACAAAAATACGGCTATTGTGTATAATCTCGTCATTAATACTAACTCAAAAATATAAGATAAACACAGGCCTAGAAATGTATTCCAATGTAAGCTTATCAATACTTTCGTAACAACGCTCTCAGTTGGAGAAATGTAGTGCAGCTGTTTTAACATTGAATTCTTGGACAACATGACAACAGCTCTTGAGACACGGTATAATTCGTGACCATAGATATAAAGGTGCGTGACACCGTGTTATCTTAACTAAACCCTTGCGTGCTATTGTATTTTAGGCTTAAAACTAAATGTGTGATTTTTGTAATTTTAACTACTCTCACGTTTGATGTTCAACATTTAAAGTTTTAGTGAAATACATTGATGCATTTTTTTTATTTGCATATTGTTTTACTTTCATACTTTTGTTTATTTGAAAACGCTTTGATCTTTATTCTGCTTTATGAGGGTTTATTTGACCGGGACCTACAAACTACAAACAGATTCCATACTTCTACGTTATCCAAACCCATATTAGATGATGGATTTGGTTCCGGTGTTTTTTCCCCTACCCTTCTGTCGGAAGTGATTACTTAGATTCATTACTGTAATTTTTCTTACAAATAGCTCTGCAACAAACATTAAATTTGTTCCCTAGTATTTAAATTATTAAAAATTTGATGCTCTACTACTTCAACAGGTTTGATCAAATTACATTCAACAGGGGGGATCAAATCGCATTATGATTAATATAGGCATTACGTATGCTGTTATTTTACTTTAAAACATAAAAGAAAAATATATTTTTTATAAGAAAGGTATTTAAGTTATGAGAAACGCATAATATCAAATAATTTGTTTTGATATCATTTAACCTTATCCCTTTAGAAACTTGTTTGTTTCATGAAACAGAAAGGTTAACACATTAACGAAGATTGACATGAGTTTGTCCAGCAAAAATTAGCATTCTGCTTAAGTTTATCTAAATGAACGAAATTCAATGTAAATGAGGACCATTGTTCTGAACAATTAATGTCAAATTGAGCTACATGGGAAACTAATAAAAGAACCCGTATTTTTAACGTTTTTATTCAGTAGTGCAAGTGTTAATGGTGTTCATAAATTGGCCGTTAATGGGTTGAGAATTGGGACCTATTTCACACCCCTCAGCAAATATTAGACATAATTTTTTAAAAATTATTAGAAAAACATGCTTTTTAATATATATTTGCTTGAAAAATGTTTGTATGAAGAATGCATGTAAAGGATTTCTTGCATCTCGGATGTTAAACTAGTGGTTGCAGAAGGTTATATAAATTTAATTTTGAAATTAGGTAAAATTCTACTCTAACGCAATTTCTTTTTAAATATAGTTTATTATTTTTAAAAAAATCGTTTGTTGCTAATGCAAGAATCTCATTAACTTAAATATTTTTTTACACAAAATATGTGCTTAAAAATTTAATTTTAAAACTAAGGGTAATTGAAAACAGTTATGTTAATTAACCAACAAAATGTTAAGGTTTCGAATTCGTCTTGTTAATAGCAAAAATACTAAAGAATAACAGTTATAGCAAAACTGCCCCCTACCCCAAATAAAACTTCCCTTTAAAACGTAACTTGCCCTAAAAACAACGCACAAATTCGTTTACAATTCCTACTTCAAAACAAACACTTTATTAACGGAATACTTACCGCAAACAAACAAAAAAAATCTGTAAACAAGAAAAATCGAACCTGTCAAAATGCTGCTCTCTAGCAAAGCATCGTCCGCCATACTAATGTCTCCAGAATCGCCAGCCTTGTGCTGAGCGGCGGGGGAGATTCACCATTGCACCAACACATAAATAAGAAAAGCACGTTCTGAGCGCCTCTTCGTTTAGTTTTAATGGCGGTACAAGTAGGGCATGCTATTGATAATGTAAGTCAAATACAGATGGAGACTGGACAAATTATGTAGATGGCATAAGTTTCCACATGATGCTTTTATTACTTTTTCTGGAAATGCGATGTGTTTTTTTAAAGGATCGGGTTACTTTTAAAAGGGTTTTGAAGCTATCCAGTTGTGCTTGACTTCAGACATGTTGGTGACATGTCGAGCGCCACTTGAGTTGATTTAGTTTTTTTTTTGTTAATTTATGTAAAGAGTGCCAGGGAAAGTTACGTTAGTTCTAATTTTGGATATTTTTTTAATACAATATATCCATTTAGAATTCATGGTCATTCTGGAAGTCGTCATTTTTAATTAGTTCCATCGTCAACAAAAAAGAATGTATAAAGAGTGGCATTAAATATTGTGCAATATACCAAACAAATGTCTTTTGTTATGAGCGAAATTAATTTTAAAAAGCAATTTTTTTTGCGGAGCTGTGTTTTTTACGTGCAAAATGGGGTGTTGAATTTATGATAGCGGCTTTAAAGTTGATACAATGTCTCGTGGTCTTTCCTCATTAAAATACATCTCCTACAATATTTTTTGCCTGGGCAAGTAGAACAGAATTAATTTGTTTTAATTTTCATAAATCTAGATTATTAAACATAAATTTTGAGTCTTTTAAAAACAATTGCATAAAACTTCAAACTAGTTAAATATTTTTGTTTTAGTAATGTTATCATTGATATTATAGTTACCTTAAGTATCATCTATGGTTATTCAGCTTTCTAAAAATATTATTTCCATCTCTGTGCAGTACATTAAAGAAATACTAATTTTTATCGCTATCTTGCAGTTCTAGTAACAATGGATAACAAATTATGTAACAAATTGTAACGATTATTTGATCATGCTTTTACTTAAAAAAGGCCCCTGTACGTATGCTTTTTTATTCAATACTCTCAAAGCAGAGAAATGCGTTTTACAGGGAAGAATCCAAATTGTAGTTTTGATTCGTTACACACTTCACTGTAAACTTTCTCTTCAACAAATTCAAAAGTGCCCTGAGCAGGCTAAGGCCAGTATATTCCCCCAAGCAGGACTTGCACCTTTTTCCTTATTAAAAAATAAATTGATTATAGACTTGATAAGAAAAAGCGTAGGACCGAATGATTGTTTCAGAAGAATTGCTAAGTCAATATTGAAGATAAAGATCGGAAAACTTGGATAGCTGAATTTGGATGACAGCAAATTATCGACCAGCAGTTTTACTAGGTGACTCATCTCAACTTTTGTACTACGATAAGGGGCGAAGCGATTCGGGAAATTACAGTCCCGATAAGCTCGGATGATTGTAATTTGCAACAAAATTAAATATTTTAAGATAAAATATAGCTGCTGTATTGTATTACGCTAAGGAAGAGAAACTTGTATTCAAATATTACTTGCACTTATGGCATTGGAAAAACTTATTGTGTGAAACGTAAAACAAAATACAACGTGTAATCTTTAATTTCTTAAATTTTTTTAATAAATCAAGATTTTAAGTCTCAAAAGTTTACATATTTTAAATCATAAGTGTATTTTATCATAAAGAGGAGTTTTGTGAGAAAGATGAGACACGTGCACAAATGCTGTATTTAACAGCTATTATTTTGAAACTCGGACAATGTATGACAGTGGTCTTTTTAAATTATCTTTTTTCATATTTTTAAGACATGAACAATGAGAGTATGAACCTTCAAAAGAAATTTCACTTGCCTTTGCAAAAATGTCAGTTAACTGTATTGCAACGCATTTCTCATCGGACGTGAAATGTGAGCACGTTTAAAAGTCTGCCTTCTTTATTGGCGATTATTTTTCCAAAGCAACAGCAACAACATTCTATAGTTTGGTTTCAAAACACCTTTAACCCGGCAGCACTCGCGCTAACTTACAATAGACTAAGGAGCTTCTAGACCGGGAACTCAATCTGATGTCTAGCGCCTCCAAAGTGTCAAACGGAACTAATACACTAAAAACGATTGATTTGTGATTGGCATAGTTAAATTTTCCGATTGCTCTGTTTCTTCGAAATATACTATAATACGTCAGATTTTAATGGATAATTAAAATTTTCGATCTTAGCGCTACCTAATTTTTTAGAAAGATCTAAAAGACGCTAATTGCATTAGTTCCCTTGGACGCAATTGGGGGAGTTAGTGTCACTATCAATTTCAATATAGAAAATCTTTATAATGGTAATCCAATCAGAGTTTCAGATCTAGAGTGTATTTAATCTATCTGGGGTCCATTAGACCCCAGCGCGAGTGCCGCCGGGTTAATACAATACTACATGTTCTTAAATGTTTTCTTTCGTGGGACTTTATTTCATTAAATTTTTACTGTGTACCAAAATTACAGAAAATTTGCCATTTTGTGGAATATGCCTACCTTTTTATAATTTGAATAATTATCCCCAAAATTTAAATTGCCGACTGAAAAAGTTTATAATAAAGAAAAAGTATTTGACCAAAAATTATGAATATTGATGCTATCAGAAGGTATGGTCATTAAAATTTTGAAAAAGAAAAAGCGATGCATTCTTTAAACAATCTCAAATAAGTGTAAATTTTGTCTTATACTCTGTATACTTTAAGTCTCGTGATCAGAAAAGTTAAATTAAAATATATAATATATTACATTTAAAGAATTATGTTTAATTTTTAACAGCATTTATACTAAACCAAAGAATGTTTACAATTTAAATTTAGTAATAAAATTTTTACTTTTCATTTACTGAATGTGGTAAGTTGTCAAACTCGTAAGTTGTTTCTCAATTATGGTATACAAGTAATAAAGTAGCTCTATTAATTTAAAACGTCAATTCAATTGAACAAAACCAGATAATTAGGAAAAAGGGAGGCAAGATAATGACAAATTTTCATGTCCAGCGTGTTCATAGTTTTACACGGATATCTGATTTACAAGTTTGATCGTGAAAATTTTTGAAATTTTTGTGTTGAAACTATGTGAAAATAAGTTCAAAATTTTAATTGTAAAATCAAAGTTATACAAGTAACAAACCCATTACAAAATATAATATTACATCTAAACTGTTAATATTTTTAGTTTTTTTTTTACCTGGGGGTTTAGTTTCAATACGAAACTACTTCTATTGTTTGCATCAACTTGGAAACCCATTACGTTCGTTATGTCTACTTTTTTCTAGCAACTTATAAGTTTTGTTTTGGATCCTTACTATAACAATAAATGCTCGATTCTTGAACAAATTCAAAATAAGTTACTTCGTTATTTATATTTTAAGTATTACCACACCCATGCATTCACACATACGGGTTCTCAATTCATATCATCTACCTACTTGAGGGATACTTTCGATGTTTTAATGCTTAAATCCCGGCGTGATCTTTTATGTGTTTTGTTATTTTATAAAGTTTTAAATGGTGAAATTGATTGTGTTGATATATTCGTAACTCTATTAATTTTGCTGTTCCATGTAGATTTTTAAGAAACCATCGTTTATTTGTTAACGTTATTGCAAAATCAAATGTCATTGCAAATTTTTATTTATATAATTTTCATAAATTCTCCAATAATCCAGATATTTTTAATGTCTTCAAGTTTTTAAAGCTACCATCTGTTCAAATTTTTAACTAATTATACGTCTTCTTCTTTTTTTAAAGTGTATTTGTGTTTTTTTTTGTGTTTCATATTTGTCTGTTTTTTTTCTTTTCACCACTGTAAATGAATTTTTATCTGTAGTGTATGTTTAAATAAATGAAATAAATTTGCTACCCTTGAGTTAAATTTTTAAAAAAGTATGTAATAATTTTGAAGAATATGGTAAAGCAATTAAAATTTTATCAATGTTTATTAGAATGTAACACGTAAGACTAGAATTCAACCGGAACTACACCATTCTACTTAAAAGAGAAAATCACGAAAACAAATCTTTATTCCGAAGCCTTGAATATTAAGCACTAAATTCGCATCCACCATAGTGAAAACCGTTTATTTTCATATTGCAATCACCATTACAATGGGCCAAAAAATCACATAATTTGTATAATTAACTTCCGAGGAATAAATATCCATTTTTATTAATGTAAATAAGAAAATAAATCATTTTTGAAGTGACTCCCTTTCCTTTTCTACGTTCTTGACGCGTGATCTGTGTTAAAAACTCATGCGCGTAGGTGTCTCGACGATTAGAAGTCAAAGGTTAACACTGGATCCGCCTTGTAGTTTATGGGTTGTAGAGTGCTTAGGATTAAAGAAATGCTTGTATAAAATCAACAAAGACTACCGAATTCAGCTTAAAATAAGTTTAGAAAAATTCTACGGTTTTTGATAGCCCACATAACATTGCTTAGTTGGTAAGGCGTTGGTCTTCAACCTGCTTGAATGTGTTACACAAATTAATATTGACCCGCGAAAACCCATTTGAAAATCGTATCAATTCGTTATTCGCGTGACTTAATTTGTCCTAGATAAATTATATTCAGTACTAGAACCTTAATTTTTCTTGTATTTTTTTATTTAAATGAACTAAGGAAGAAAACTGCTTGTCAAGTTTCTTTTCCATAGCTTTTAAAGTACAAAACCAATTAAACAGATGAGTGCAAAATATAAAAATAAAGCCTAACTTTAACCAATTAAACAGATGAGTGTAAAATATAAAAATAAAGCCTAACTTCTTTGCTAATTTAAAAAACGAACAATATATTAACTGTTTACTGAAACTAACAAATGCCTTCCGATTAATTTTTATTTTAATGCTCTTAACTTTAAACAAACTAAGCATTACATTATAAAAAAAATACTTATTACAATTTCATTAAGCCTTGAGGTTTTGTTTTTTTTTTTGCTAAAAGTAAATCGCAGTTTTAGCCGACATTTTCAGAAAACAACATTGAATGCTTTTCTAGTTAAAACACTTTTTTTTTTAAATAAATGATGAAATATAAATGAGCATGCAGTGTTATTCTTAGTTTCGCAATGCGCCTAGGCATGTGTTGTACACTTGAGAAATGTAAATTCTATTATTTCTCTAAATTTGCTGATAAATCTAATTTTATAAACAACCTTGTCTAGCGGAGAATATAAGTACGGCAATTAAGTGACTGTAGAGAAACTGGGTAAAGATAACTCATTAGTTTTAAAAACCAAATATGGAATCATTCTTCTGATTGCATGTATTTGCTGGATACTTCACTAATTTTATTCTTTCGTTTTAGAATATATTTGTTTTAATGTGTCATCATATTAAAACAAACTTCTGGGAAATGGCTGAAAAGAGGCATTTATTTTATATTTTAACGTAGTTTAATCTATATAAAAAGCAAGAAGTCATGATCAACGCCTAGCTAAAACCTGAAAAATGAATACAAATGCCTAAAAAGTTACCAAAGTTTGGAGGCTGAAAAATGTGTTACGCTGATTTCTCTTAGCAATTATACACTGTTGAAAGCATTCCCTGCAAAAAATATCGTTGAATAAACTGTTTTAAAGTGTCAACAAAGTTGCCAGAATAAAAACACAAATTCGGAAACTTTATGAATTGATAACTGTAAATTGAATTGTCTAGTGACTGAAGCAATTAACGTGATTGAGTGTGTGTTTGCATAATTGAGTGATTTTGTTGTTTGGTAGAACATTCTATAATTTGTACAGTAAGTATTATGGTCCGATTTGGCCATTAAGTCCGCTATTTGTCAGTTAGTTTATTGGATCGATATCATTTAAAACAAACACAATTTAAATTTGCTCATTTGCAAGTAATGAATTTATGTTTAGGATTTTTCAAATATATTTAATTTTCGATTATTTATTTTATGGGCCTTCATGTTCAGGTTTTAACTTTTTATGAGATTCTTATTGTAGTGCAAATTTCAATTGTAATCCAATGTTTAAAATTTTATGTTTAATTCTTTAAATTACAATTTTTAAATTATAACAAACGTTAGGTTGAATTTCCAAATGATATTCCATTAAGAAAACCAATTTTGTCTCTAAAATTTTAATTAAATGCTGTTTGGTATTTTTAGCTTCCATGCTTCGTTTATAACGAAAAATAGTGGAAACCTTTATAATTGTTTAGGTCTTCTCTGTCCGTTACCTAATTTCACAGAACATATCACAAAACTCAAACAAGTGGGATGTCACTCAAGTAAAAATCGGGTAAGGCCATATCCCTAATTTCAATAAAATTTTAATTAGAAGCATACTTACATTATAGCTGGAAATTAATCTGCATTAAAATAACAAGAAATTAAATTTCTATTCAATATTTCTGGCTGTTGCTTCTTCGCCAAATGCACTAGACTTTGTTTAAACTATAAAAAAAACCCGGAAGGAATATTTAATTGTGTTTTAATTAAATGTTGAAAGACGTCATGGTATTTCATAACAATGGTTCATTGTACAAGCATTAAGAAAGTTGCATATAGTTCTTTTTTTTCCCTTCAATAATCTGGTCAATTTTTAATTTACTGCTTTTAGCATTTAAACAATTATTCATTAATAAAATCTTCAAAGTACAATTAGAGTAGTTGTTTGAAAATTGCAATTACTTCTAAAAATATAAAGAATAACGATATTACGATGTTTCTTTTCTATTTGAAAAATATCAATTTTGCAAAACTTGTATTATTTGAAGTGCAAATTTAGCAAACGATAAAGATACAAAAGGAATTTGCGAACGAAAGTTAATGAACATTGTCGATTGCGGCGACTAATAGTTTTTTTTCTAAAGAAAGTGTCCGAGAACGTTCTTTTTTTTTTTGCATGAAAATTTGCCAAACAATGTAAAGTTAAATGATTTACGATAATTTTTATACAAGATTACATAATTATTCTGCGAACTTCAAACAAATCTAGCAAACGATATAAGACTATTGAGAGAACGATAAAGACTTGTTAAATATGCGAAAGAAAATTAATGAAAATGGTTAATTTTGTGGTTTTAAATTTTAAATTAGAATTAGCTAAATGATATGTTAAACGATTTTTTTAGAGTGAATAAATATCTTGTACGGAAGAGTTTTTTTTTAACCCTTTCAGTCCCAAAAATTTAACACTACAGAAACATGTGATATTCACAAAATAAGCTTATTTTAGTTCAAAAATAAGAGTTCTTCCAGAAAAAAAATGCATTTAAATTTTTTATATGGTTTTTGAAATAATGCCAAAATTTTAAATGTGGAAAACAACAAAATAAAATATATATTACCTAAAAACACTTAGTTATATATTTTAAGGTATATGACCATATTATTAAAAAAAATTAGTAAATATTTAAACCGAAATAGTTTGAATTGTGTTTTAAATATGTAAAACTGAAGTGAACTTTTCAAAAATCAGGTGAAACGCTTGTTAGCTATTCTCTAAATAAAAAAAAATAGTAGTTCTGACTTCTATTGAGATTAATGTAAAATATTGTCTAATACGAACAAAGTGTGAAGAATCAAATGATGTGTGTTTGGATGTCATAACGATACATAAACATTTGGAAAAAAATATTGAAAGTGGTGATTCCAAATGGTATCACTAGGACTGAAAGGGTTAAGCAGCAGTTTGTTATAAAAACCTTGCTATACGTTTAAATGCGATAGAGAGGGAGAGCTTCTAATTTTAAGTAAGTTATTAGTCGGCTTAGTGTATGAGAGGTTATGCATTTCTGCCTCGTAAGCCGTTCGCGGGTTCGAGCCCCAGCTTAGTCGTCGGATTTTCTGGATGGAAAAATCATGGGCACGCATGTCATATAATTATATGGCATGTAAAAGATCACTGGAGTACCTATTTTTCTTGGGTTCTCTCGACAAAATAAAATCTCGTCAGTCATGCTCAAACATCCACAAAGAGCTCAGGCTAATTGTAATCTGAGCGTCAAAATTGGTAGCGATAGTCGCCTAGATGGTGCCACAAAAAAGCTCTCGGTTCAGAGGAATATGACGAGTCTGCAAAAGCCCGAACGTCAAAACTGCAGCCCCATTCGAGAAAAATAGTAATAATTATTACAAACTTCCTATTTAGGTAAAGTATATATTTATGGTTAATATAATAAATTTCTTTTGAAAAAAATGTTTGAAATTGCAAATATGAAATTCGTAAATTTCTTTTGCTATTTAAAATGTTGCTTTTACATTTATATTAAAGATGGCAGCACCAAATTTCTTTTAAATTGGCAACAGTTCCATCTTTTTTATTTTGATAAAAACTAATAAATTTATTTCACATTCAAATTATTCAAATTTTTATGCACTAATTACTTATTTCATTTAGTTTACAATAAAATTTGAATTATTTTGAAAAACATTTTTTGTAAAAAAAATCTGAGAAAATCAGAGGAGGATTATCTTCAAAATTTAAAATTTTGTTTCAGGTGTGGATCTTTTTTAAAACTTTGACTGCAGTTAAGATTTTATAAAATAATATTTTAATTAAGTTTATTTAATTGACTTTTTACTTTGTCGGTCTTTTTTTGGCTAACGGCGATGAAATCTGAAATAAACCTGGAGAGTCGTGGTGCCATCTAGTGCAACTCCTATATTCTTTTAGCTTTAACATTACTTTCACAAAGTAAAAAGCGTATGGTGCAATAAACTGTTTACTCCTGCAGAGCCAGGACCATCGACCATATAACTTAACAGGGTGGGCTAGAGTGTCAATTTTAAGGGTTTTTAATTCATCAAAAAAAATTTAATTTATTAGATAAGCTAGACTAAATGTTTTTTTTAAAAGATGAAAACAACAATGACCTATATCGTCTTGTTGTAAAATATTTATCAAGTTGCATAGAAAATTTATTTCGAAAACTAAATTCCATAACTAATAGTTATCCAGGACTACGATAACTATTCATAATAATTAAATTGTATCTACAGTTAAACATAAATAATAAATTAACTTTTAATTGCAATTAAAAGTGTATTTAAAATTTTCAGTAAAAATTCAGCTGTGCAAGAAATTTTCATACATATTTAGAGTTAAGTAGAATTATTTTTGAAGTCAACTATTTGTTTCAAAATGGACCATATTTAAGCATACCATTTTTCTGTGGTTCTATGGTAAAGTCTTATGAAATTATTGCCATTCTCATCCTGATTTGCCTTTGCATTTCATTCCCTGCATTATATTCCGAGTCATTTGTAGTTAGGGCAATGAAAATTCAAAAGGTGGTTTTGTTTAATCACGTTAATGTTTTACCCTATATTACTTAAATATATTTACGCAGAAATAGCCAGCAGTAGCCCAATTTCATAGGAAAATGTATTTATTAGATAATGCATTTTACTCATTTTGCTTATTTAAAAATGATTAAAAAATTAAAATTTTTGCTCGCTTTGATATGTACGCACTAGTGATGAATAGTTTATTCTACAGATGTTTTAAGCATGGTAGAAAAAATGTTAATTGTTTAAAACTAAAGATTGTACCCAACTTTAAAAAAATTCAGACATCAGTTCACGATTTTAAACTATGCATTGAACCTCGAAAAAGACTCGTTCAGAAATAAAATTTGTCTCGAATGCATGGGGGGTCATACGTAATAAAAATAACTGATAACATGATATAAGCAAGGCACGATCTAGTCTTTATGCTACCCTGGAAAAGGGGCAAATTGCCAGCCCTTTAAAAAAAAAATTAACATTACATTTAGTTGCAATTTTAGTAAATACAAAAATTGCAATTAAATTTTAGGTTAATTTGAAAATCAATGTACAAATATTTATCTTAAGTTTGGAACAGAAATCGAGAGTAAGAACTACTTAAACACGAGGTAAAACATTAAAAAACGATTTTGACGCTTACAAAAAAATGAAGTGTTAATTTTAGTGAAAACCATTTACGCGCAAAGTTGTAAATTTCAATTGTTTTGCTTTCGTAAACAAATTTAACACAAACTTTTGTTAAACGTGTTGGTAAATCGACGAAAAAATTATGCAGCACTAAACTTTAATTTTGCATGCAAACTAATTAACGTTAAATTTTTCTTTAAAAAAAACTTAAAAATTTTATAATAAAAATCCAAACATGTCTAATTTTATAATATAATCTCAATCGTAAGTAGCAAGGTTATAAGCCTTAAGTGAAAGTGGACGAATTTTAATGATAAGAATTTTTTTATAAAATATTTCTGAAATTTGGAAAGATTAAATTTAATTCCATGCTTCATATTCCGTGTCATTTGTAGTTGAAGCAATGCAAGTTGAAAGTTATAGAAAAGATGAAAAAAATTAAGGCAAAAAAGTGTTTACAGGTGATTCATAATTCACGGTTAAAGAATGTCTTCAAATTCCCTCTAGTAATAACTGAAATGTTGCATATTGTATACAGACTTTCTTGACTTAAAGCAGACAACTAATAATCCTCAAAAATGACCTAGGTATGTAAAAAATAATAATTTTACAGTATTTTTTTTAAAAAGTAAATATGAGAACAAAATTTATATTATACACAAAATTTTCAGTTCTATCCTGATTTAACTACTAAAATAAAATATGCTGCCTACCAGGAAAAAAAAACAAGTAACCATGAAATCGGACTAATAAATATGTATCTGGAAAAATAACATCTATTTTTAGGACACAGCGCAAAAATTCTTTAGTGCGACACTTAATTCAACCAAACCTAAAGTTACACATGGGATACAGGCGTTTAATAGATTTGGGTAAATGCAATGTATTGGTGACCATACCTGCGTTCGATGTTCCCGTGCTACTGCGGTTAAGTCGGATGCCAGATGGTTGCCAATTCAAACGCTTATAAACGCCTTTACCCCATGTGGAACTTTAGTGTAACATATTAATTCAAACAAACCCAAAAGGTATTGCACTATTTTAAATTACTAGCTAAGTTTCTGTAAAAAAATTCATCGGTTCTTTGCATAACATGTAAAAATCGGTGCAGGGAAATTTATTAAATTAATAAATTCCACTCTAAATAAACAAATTTAGTTTATTTTATTCAGTTATATTAAAAAAATTAACTAATATTTTTGTGATTAAATGTTTAAAAAATATCGAAAAAAAACATTCATGTTCTAGACCACGATTTTAAACTACGCGCTGAATCTAAAAAAAAATGACCCGTTCAGAATTAAAATTTGTCTCGAATGTATTGGTGACCATACCTGCGTTTGATGTTCCCGTGCTACTGCGGTTAAGTCGAATGCTAGATGGTTGCCAATCCCTCGGCTTCTGGACGCCTTTAGTCCGTTAATTAAAAGTGAATGTGTTTAATGTTTCATGTGTTGATAATTTTACTCTATACAAAATAAATTTATACAGACACCACCAAAAACTCAATTTGTATTTTGTGTGTAGGATAGGCGTTTTTGTTCGCTTTAATATATACGCGCATTTAAAATCATACAATTAAAATTAAACGCATTTTAGCTGGCTTTTTATACTATGTATTATGGTACACACTTACAAAAATGTTTTAAACGTATTAGCGAAAATTCAATTGTTGAAAACCAAAGATTGTATCAAATTCTTAAAGTTGCGGATATCACAAATTGGTAAGATTCTAAGCCTATAATTTTAAGCTGTTTGTAGAATCTAGAAAGATGACTTGGTTTAGCGTGTTACAATTAATGCCTCTAATGTATGGGCGATCATACCTGCATTCGATGTTTCCGTGCTACTGCGGTTAAGTCGAATGCTTAGATGGTTGCCAATTCCAAAATCTTTAAACCGCTCGGTAAACACGCAAAACTAGTCATTTTTCTACGTTCTACTTATGGTTTAAGAATACAAGCTTTTAACATTACCAATTTGTGGTATCTGCAACATTTTAAAAATTGGACACAATCTGGTTTTCAACAATTTGATTTTTGTTACCATGTCGAAAACATGTCTTTATTGTAGACTATACATCGCATAAGAACCAGTTTCAAAATTTTAATTTTAACGATAATTATTTTAAATTCAATATCTATGAGAGAACAATTTATATTACGCACAAAATTCAGTTATATCGTAATGTAACCACTTAAAAAAAGAAATGCTGTATACAATAAAAAAATCAGTAACTATGAAATCGGACTGATAAATAATAGATTCATGGCAAAATAACTAATCTATTTAGCGAATAGCACAAAACCGCTTTGGGTTTGGTTGAAGTAACGTGTCGCACTAGAGTTAAACCGTGTTACAATTAATGTCTTCAATGCTTCGGTGATCATACATGCGTTCGATGTTTCCGTGCTACTGCGGTTAAGTCGAATGCTAGTAGATGGTTGCCAATTCTAAAGCCTTTGGACACCTCGATAACCCATGCGCAACTTTAGTGCGACACGTTCATTCAACCAAACTTAAAGAGCTTTTGCGCTATATTCTAAATATATTAGTTGTTTTTCCATATATATTTATCAGTCCGATTTCATAGTCGCGTATATTTTTTCTGGTAGACAGCATTTCTTCATTTTAAAGTGTTACATTACGATAGAACTGAAAATTGTGTATAATAGAAATTTTGTATAAATAGATATTGACTATTTTAAGACAAAATTAGAGTGTGGTAATTTTTTAAACAATTTTAGGTAGGTTTTGAGGATAAGTTATATGCAGACATTTGTGGTTTAAAGTATTTTAATAGTAAACGTTTAAATTATTGGTTTAGGGAATTTGAAAGCGCTCTTTAACCTTCCCTGTAAACATTACCTGTAACTTTCAGCTTTTATTTCAACTACAAATGGCGCGGAATAAGATGTATGGAATTAAATTAAATTTAAAAAAATCATTCAAAATTTCGTTAGGCTTATAACCTTTTTACTTATGATTTTGATTAATTACAAGAATTATAAACGTTTTATCTTTAATTAAATTATTTGCATGATAAATTAGTTTATTAATGAATAATTGTTTTCGTCGATTTACCAACACATTTAACGAAAGTTTGTTAATTGTATTCACGTAAGCAAAATAATTGAAATTTACAATTTTGAACTTATGTTTTTATAAGAATTAATATTTCAATTTTTTTTTAGTAAATTTAGTAAAATTCATTTAAGATTTTTATTTCATGTTGAAGTAGTTCTAACTCAATTTCTGTTCCAAACCTACCTAAGCTAAATATTTTTGCATGGATATTCAATAATCTAAATTTTTTATAGCAATTTTTGTCTTCACTAAAATTACAATTAAATGTGATATCCTATTTATTTCAATTAGTGTCAATCTTCCTATAAAAAGTTGCCATTAAAATATTTTTTATATAAATGTGTCCAAATTTCTCGTTTCTAAAAGTATTTAATGTACTGTTCCTCTGGCGAATTTTAAAATAAATGTTTAAAAAATTTCAAATCTAGACTTTTTTTAAAAAATTTAGGCTACAGTCAAAGCTGCTTGAAATTGTTAATTTTATGTGCGGCCGTACCTACATTCGATGCCACAAGTTAAAGTGAATTGAAATAGGATTGACTTAAGGTGTTTTTCCCCCTATAAATATTGGAAAATTAATTGTCTTTTTTTGTATAGAAACAAACATCAGTATGCTGTAATTGATTTGAATTGTTGCTACACACGTATATTATAGCACACACTATATCATAAATTAAGGAATAACGTACAAATATCCAGTTTAAAATACAAAATTATTGCATGCAAAATATAGATTTAAATTTTTGCACATACAATTTCTATTTAAAATTGTTTGCTTAATTTTTGTGTGATTTAAAGCTTTCAAAAATACGAAATTAAAGCATTTATTATTAGTTTTATTTTGAATGGCATCGAATGCTATTTTTAAGTATTATAAATACTTAGAACATTGTTATAAAAAATCAATTTGAAAATTGCAATTCCATAGCTAAAAATTTTACTTTCATTCAGCAATCCGGAAAGTATTTAACATAACTTATTTATGTCAACAATTGAAAAAAAACCGATCATTAGGACTCTTGTTATTATAGTTGAATACTTAGTAATTTCATTTATTATTTAGTATGCATCTAGGTTTTTTTTAAAGTATGAAACTAACTTTTGTGGCGAATACATATTAGAGTTAAGTAGAATAATTTCAATTTCGTCAATTTTTTGTTGGTTTAAATTTAGCAGATAGAACGAATTGATAATGATGTACTACCGCGAGTATGAACTCTCTGTAGAATTGGGCTGGGGAGCCCAGTCGGTTAGGCACTAGCCTAGTATGCGAAAGGTCCCAGGTTCGGGTACTAGGATGGAGAGACCCCTAGTTCCTTTCTTTTTTAACCTTTTGCACACGGGTAAATTTAACTTAACAATCGCATGGTTCTCCATTAATGGATTTACTTAACTATTTAAATATTTTATTATAGAAAAAAAATATCTATTCAGTAACTGTTTTGAACCGTAACCACACACTTATACACCAGAACACGCATTCTCGTGTGTTGTGTTACAAAAACAGCGTTCATCTGCTCCTAAAATAATAAAATGTATTAAAAATTTCAAATAAATTTCCCGATCAATGAACAAATGTAGCTACAATTTTCGCAGATTCAATTTCCGTTAAAAATTGTATAAATTTTATGATCAAATGTTTAAAAAAATTGAAATAAAAGCATTTTATGTACTCATAATTTACAATGGTTTCGAACATTATTTTTTAAGGCAAAATAATTGATTTTTGACTAAAATTTTTATTATGCATTTCCAAAACTATATATTTATTCAGCAAACCTGTAGCTATTTATCATAACTTAATTGTGTCAACAGTTAAACACAAAGGATAAAAGAACTTATAGTCATAATTAAATGTATTTAAATGTTTAATTTTTTTTATTGGTTAATATGCAATTCGAAGAATTTTTCGAATAAGTTTGCAACAATCTTGAGTGGCAAATAATTACACTGATAAGTAGAGTAGAATCACTTTTGAAGTCTACCATTACTTGTTTCATAACGGACCATACTTAAGCATACGATTTTCCCGTGCTACAATGGTAAAGTATTACGTTATGGTAGTCATTCTCATCATGATTTGCCTTACATTAAATTCGATGCAACTTATTCTGTGTCATTCTTAGTTGGAACAACGAAAGGTAAAAGAAAGACCAAAAAAAATCAAAAATGAATGTGTCCAATATTTTTGTGGATAAATGTCTTAAAATATTGAAAAAAGGCATTCATGTTCTAGACCACGATTTTAAACTATGCGTTGAATCTAAAAAAATGACCCGTTCAGAGTTCAAATTTGTCTCGAATATGTATTGGTGACCATACCTGCGTTCGATGTTCCCGTGCTACTGCGGTTAAGTCGAATGCTAGATGGTTGCCAATCCCTCAGCTTTTGGACGCCTTTAGTCCAGGAATCAAAGTGAATGTGTTTAATGTTTAATATGTTGTGATTTTTTTTTATTCTATATAAAATAAATTAATCATTATACGGACTTAACCAATAACTCGATTTCATAGGCAAATATATAATAGATATTTAGTAAGCCGTTTCTCATTTTGCTAATAAGATTTCAATATAGTTTGTGTGTAGGAGTGGCATTTTTGTTCGCTTTAGTACATACGCAAATTTAAAATCGCGTACAATAAAAATTAAACACATTTTAACTGGCTTTTTATGTAATGCATAGTACGCACTAAAGAAATATTTTAGACATGAGAGCAAAATTTAAATTATTCAAAGCCTAAGATTGTATCCAATTATTAAAATTTTGCAGATATGACATTTTTAAAGTTCTATACCACGATTTTAAACTATTTGTTAAATCTAAAAAATAGCCCGTTCAGAGTTAAAATTTGTTTCGAATGTATGGGTGACCATACCTGCGTTCGATGTTCCCGTGCTACTGCGGTTAAGTCGAATGCTAGATGGTTGCCAATTCGAAAGCTTATGGACGCCTTTACCCCATGTGGAACTTTAGTGTAACACATTAATTTAAACAAACCCAAAAGGCATTGCACTATTTTAAATTACTAGCTAAGTTTCTATAAAAATTCATCGGTTCTTTGCATATCACGTCAAAATCAGCGCAGAGAAATTTTATTAAATTACTAAATTTCACTCTAAATAAACAAATTTAGTTATTTTTTTTATATAACTGAATAAAATAAACTAATTTTTGTGATTAAATGTTTTAAAAATATCGAAAAAAAGCATTCATGTTCTAGACCACTATTTTAAACTATGCTTTGAATTTAAAAAAATGACCCGTTCAGAGTTCAAATTGTCTCGAATGTATCGGTGACCATACCTGCGTTCGATGTTCCCGTGCTACTGCGGTTAAGTCGAATGCTAGATGGTTGCCAATCTCAAAACTTTTATAGACGCCTGTAGCACATGTGTAACTTGAGAGCTACACTGTAATTCAACCAATCCTAAAGAGATTTTGCACAATCTTCGAAAAATTTATTTTTCCATATGCATTTATCAGTCCGATTTCATGATCACTGATTTTTCTGGTAGACATCAATTCATTTTTAAGTGGTTGAATTTGTATAGAACTGACAATTTTGTGGATAATATCAATTTTGTTACAACAGATATAAACTTTAAAAAAAATTAGCGCACCATAATTTTTCTACAATTCTAGGTAGGTTTTGATTATAAGTTATATGCAGACACGTTTGACTTAAAGCACACAGCATTCAACTTTTAAATTCTTACTGGAGATAATTAGAAAACGTTCTTTAACCATGAATTATGAATCTCCTGTAAACATTTCTTGTAACTTTCATTGCTTAAATACAAATGATACAAAATAAGTTGCATCGAACTTAATGTAAGGCAAATCATGATGAAAATGGAAATCACAACATATACTACTTTACCATTGTAGCAGGGAAAATCGCATGCTCATGTATGGTCCGTTGTTAAACAAATAATGGTTGATTTCAAAAATGATTCTACTATACTTTTAAATCGGTACTATGTTTTTAGTTCTAAAATGCATAACAATTTGCTTTTTAAATAACAAGCACAAATTAACGTTGAATATTTTATAAAAACTCGGTATGCTAATTTAAGTTTCAGTGTTACGTCTAATTTACTTCGTTCATTTACCAACAAAATTAACAATTGAAAAAGAAATTGGCGTTAAATGCTTTCCGTAAAAATAACACATTTTAAAAAAATAAAACATTTAAATACACATTTAATTATAACCAAGTTCTCTTATTATTTGTGTTTAACTGTTGACACAATTTAAGATAAATAGAAATTGGATTGCTGAACAAATGTTTACAGTTTTGGAATTGTAATTTTTGAATTAAATTTTTATTATACAACTTCATAAATATTTTGCATTCAAAAATAATGTTCGAAGCCATTGTAAATTATGAGTATATCATAAATGCTTTTATTTCGTTTTTTTTTTTTTTTTAATATTTGATCGCAACATTACTACAAATGACATGGAACACGATGCATGGAATAAAATTTAATGACAAACCAGTTTAAATTATAAAATACAATTTTTAAAGAAATTCATTAATTTCTTATAATTTCACTTGAGGAGCATACGCAATATATAACGATGCCATGATACAAATTATTTTAGTCGGCATTTTGCAATAAATTGTATTTTCTAGAAGACATTTTAAAATAACGCCTTTAGAATTCTTTTTAATATAATATATTCTAAAATTATCTTTCGAACAGTACTAACGAATGAATGTACGCTGAAATTTTAAAAATAGTAAGTCTAGGTTGATCGTGAAGAATATTTTTTATACGCATGCATTCATAGCTTAAAACCAAAAATATTTAATTTTGTAATTATTCAATTAGTAAATTTTAAAACGTTCTTAACCATGAATGAAAAATCATCTGTAAACATATTTTTCAATTTAGATTTTTTTTGTATTTCTTATAATTAACTTTTATTGCTCCAACTGCAAATGACACAGAATGTGGTGCATCCAATTAAATTTAATGGCACATAATTTAACTTTTTCCGAATTACAAAATTTACAAAATTCCGTTCACTCCATGATATTTTTTATTCATAAAATTGTGACCTTGCCACTTACTATATTTTTAGTTCTAAAATGCATAAAAATTTGCTTTTTAAATAATATGCACAAATTAACGTTAAATATTCTATAAAAACTCGGTATGCAAATTTAAGTTTCAGTGTTAAGTCTAATTTACTTCGTTCATTTACCAACAAAATTAACAATGAAAAAGAAATTGGCGTCAAATGCTTTTATTAAAGTGACTACTTTTGCTCTTTGTAAACTGTTGTAAATACTTAAGATGTTGTAATATTGTGCTGAAAGGGTTTTAAATCTTAATTTATGTCCCAAATATACTTTTAACTTAAAGCAGGTACGTGTTCTAGGGGCGGCTTTTCCCGACTGATGTCCGTTCTGGCACATCTGAAAGGATGCATTTCTGAATAAAAAAAGCTTTACGCTGATCTATCAATTAATTTGAATAAAAATTTTAATGTTCCTAAATTAAAATTACAATGATAAATAATAATGTGTTACAATTGAAAGTATTTGATAATTTAAAATAAAATTTTGGTTTTGAAAATTAGGATGTCAAGGGCGGCATTTGTCTTTGTCCGGGGTGGCATAAATGTTAGAGCGGGATTTACTTATATCCTATTATATCCTTGCTATCATTATGATATTATTCATTAAATCACTAATGTGAACCATTAATCCTGATGGTAATTTTTTTTTTATAGAAACGTGTTTGATTTGATTATAGACTAAAATGTGTCTTGTTCAACATTCTCATTATTGAAATACCTAAATTTTGAATGAAAGGTGTCATTTCAAGCAAATAATGCAAATAGATTTAATCTATCAACATGCACAAAATATCTTATGAGGTTTTTAATACCTTTTGGTCAACAACGAATCGCAAAAAAACAAGAATAGTTTATAGTTTGACGCCATTATGCATTAATAAACTGAAATGCAAATTAAAAGTCAAGACCGTTTTTTTTTATTTATAACAAGAAGTTCTTAATGAACTAAAATAGCCTACTTTCTTATTATTTAAACTCTTACTAAAATTCCAATCGGGAAACAACTAGGTTTCTAACAATAAATATCAACAATCGTTTCTATACTATATTTATACATATTAGAAAAAAATAGCTAAACACAACATCCAGCTATAATTTAAACTTTTAAAAGCCAAAATCAAATATTTTCCTTAACATTCTTTCACAAATTAACATTATTTATCGTCTGCTCGATTTATTTGTAGTTCGAAGAATAATTAAATATTTATTAATGACAAAAATAATGAATTTGCTCCAAATTGTATTTAAAAAAATGTAAATTAAAATTATGCAGAATTGTATGCAAAAAATATGCATTGCCGCTTTCTTGGTAAACAATTAATCTACAATCAAAGAATCAGATTACAAAGAGTCTGAGCTCTTTGTGGATATTGAGCATGCAGAGATTTCATTTTGCCGAGAGAACCCGAGCCAAATGGGTACTGCCGTGATCTTTTACATACTTCATAAACACATGACATACTACATAAACACATGACATGCGTGCCCTTGATTTTTCCATCCAGAAAATCCGACGACTCAGTCGGGGCCCGAACCCGCGAGGTTTCTATAACAAACTGTTGCTTAAAAAAAACTCTTCCATAGATAGATATTTATAGATCCATAGATATTTATACATCTTAGGAAGAAAGTCGTCAAACATACTCTTTAGCTAGTTCTAATTTAAAATTTTAAACGACAAAATTAACCAATTTATTAATTTTCTTTCGCATATTTGATATCAAGTCTTTATCGTTATCTAAATAGTCTCTATCGTTTGCTAGCTTTGTTTGAAGTTCGCAGAATAATGACGTAATTTTTGTATAAAAATGAAAGCAAAACTTGTCGCAAATCATTTAACTTGACTTGGCAAATTTTCGTGCAAAAAAGAACGTTCTCTGACGCTTTCTTAATAAAAAAAACTATTAGTCTCCACAATTGACAATTTTCATTAACTTTCTTTCGCAAATTCCTTTTTTATCTTTATCGTTTGCTAAATTTGCAGTTCGAAGAACAAAGGTTTTGCAATATTGATGCTTTTAAAATAGAAGATAAAGAATAACGATATTACGATGTTTATTTTTTGGAAGTATTTGCAATTTTCAAACTACTAATCTATTTGTGTTTTGAAGATTTTATTAATAATTGTATAAACGCTAAACAGCAAATTAGAAATTGACCAGATTATTGATGAAAAAACTCATTTTTCTAATGCTTGTACAATGAACCATTGTGATGTATACTATGACGTCTTTCCATACTGATTTATATCACAATTAAATATTCCTTCCGTTTTTTTTTTTTGTTTAAATAAAGTCTCGTGAGTTTGGCGAAGAGGCGACAACCAGCAATATTGAATAAAAATTAATTTTCTTGTTATTTTAATGTAGATTAATTTCTAGCTATATTATAAGTTGCTTCTAGAAATTTTAATGAAATTATGGATATGGCCGTAACCGATTTTTACTTGAGTGACATATCCCACTTATTGAGTTTTGTGGTTTGTTCTGTGAAATTAGGTAACGGGCAGAGAAGCGGATACAACCTTTATTAAAGCTTCCATTTTTCGTTATAAGCGAAGCATGGAAGCTAAGAAGAAGTTCTAAAAGAACTAAATTAGCTACTTTTCTGTTACTTAAATACTTGCTGAAATTCTTATCGGGGAAACAACTAGGTTCGTAACAGTCAAGTGTCATTTACAACCGTTTCTTCATAAAATTTATACGTTGGAATAAATTTCACTAAACACAGCATCCAGCTATAATTTAAACTTCTGAAAGCCAAAATCAACTATTTCATTATTTTTCTATCGCAAATAAAATAAATATTACTTATCGTCTGCTTGATTTATATGTAGTTCTACTAATAATTAAATATTTATTTATAACAAAAAACATGGAACGACTTCAAAATGCACTTAAAATAAGAAATGGAAATTAAAACTAATCAGGATTATACGCAAAAAAATATGCCTTGCCATTTAGTAAAAACTAAACAATTAATAATCACTTTCGCGACGTCCGTCATTCCAAACTGATAATTTTGCCTCAAATTATATTTTTACATTAATAAAGTTTCTCATGCCATTGTTGAGGTGGCAACATCAATATAAATGACTCGAAATCAGAGATCATAGTTCAAGTATTAAGAGTCGCAGGCCCAGACACATTAAATAGAATGGACTGCGCATTCAATAGTAAAACCGTTTTACCATTATTGTCCTCAACATCACAAATCGCCAAGAGTAGAAAGGTTGCTACATATGGCAACTTATTGCTACCGTTTCGTTACGAACTATTCCAAATTGTCACCAAACCTGAATATCAGCTGGCAAGCCGAAGTGATGACTCGCATCTATTTCCAAGGCACTTGTTTTTCTACCAATCACAACCGCTTGGTGTTTTTTAGTGTTTTTGCAGACTACTTTTTTAAGCATAGTTATTTTTCTCTTCTGGCTTTAAAAGAATGTAATTAAATATTTATTATTAATCTGTGAGCATGTTAACAATCGTAAATGTTATACTCTTAATTCAGTAATACTTTTTGCAAGATGCCAAATGCTTGTGCAATTCCTAATTGTAAAGAGTGTTATAAAAGAGGCTTTGTCACACTTCACATGTAAAATTTAATTAGTTCTGCTGCATACTTTTAGTAATTGTGTTCTTTATAAACTATACTTTTTAGAGAGGGAATTTATTCTAAAAGCTATTTTATACTGAAGGTCAACGTTGTTAGAATTCTAATTAATCTTTTGGGTCATGTCAATTAAATTGATGGTCTGAACATTGACAGCTTTAAAGTGGAATATTTTTGGTACATTTACTCTACAAAAACCTACTTTGTCTTCTTTTAAAATTAATTTTTAATAAAGAGTCCACGTAATTCAAGTGTTCAAGTAATCTTAAATAGACGTACAAACCCGTGACACTTTAGGTTTGCCAATGCGCAGTCAATTCTATTTAATGTCTCTGGGCAGATCACGTGACCTCCAATGCTAACGACGGGACGCGCATGAAGACTAAAATTGGAAGGATATGGGGCCAGTGTTGCCAACACTTTAAAGGGAAAAATACTACGAAAAAATATTTTGAAAATTACAAAAAAAAAATTTTAAAACTACTAGAACAGCTTTTCAAGGTTTTTTTAAAGTCACTGAAATATTTCAATGCAGCTAAATTTTTATGGTATTTTTTTGAAATTTTAGAATTAAATTTGATTTTTTCTTGGAACTTTTCTCCTTAAAGTGTTGGAAACACTGGATCCATACCCTACAGATTTCGCTCTCCATTGTGCGTCCCGTCGTTAGCATTGCAGTTCACGTGATCTGCCACTCTAATACTTTAACTAAGATCTCTATGGCTTCAATGCTAATTCAATGGGAAATTCGTCAACAAATGGATTTATGTCCGTCCGGACGTACAGACAGGTGGACAAAAAGTATGAAAGTCGGGTCTCTGAGGTTATAGCTTTCTAACAAAAATGAATTTTTTTAAGATCCGATTGATAGAACAGATTTCAGAAGGGGACTACGGATGGACCAGACATACAGACTGACATCGACCGCATGTCAATACCTACTTCATTTTTTTCTCTTTCAAATTAAAAATAATTACCGATTTATGAAAATGTTTTTAATTCATTTCATTTAACATTTAGTTTTTCAGATCATTTGATGTGTCAAAACAATAATATCAAAAGAGTATAATAATGTTATTCCTGGGAGTTGGCGAGCAGGGGGCTTTGCCCCCTAGTAATGGAATAAATGTATTAAAATCACCATAAAACATGTCTTAATATCCATATAACATTTCTGTTACGCAACTATAGTATAATATTTTGTTACAATACTCAAATGTTGGTTTTCGTTGAATAGGCATATCTTATATTTATTACATTACATAATCTTTAAATACATCAGATTCTGTAAGGCTATAATTCGTTTAAATTTGTAAGGATTTTAATTTTCTAAATACTTTTCATATAGTTGTATTACGTTTATTTATGCATAAAATTATGTTTTTGTAATTGCAAATATTTTAGCTCCGGACAAGGAGGCTTTTTGCATATGGAATCGGGTAATTGTTTCTTTCATTTGCAGTTTTAAAATAAAGCTAAACATTTAAAAGTATTTGTATAGATGTTTCAAGGAAAATCTCGGTGACTGATGCTACTTGAAAAACATCCAAATCTAATTCTGAAGATTTGCCTTCAAAAGCAATCTGTCAATTTACGAAGTATGTTTGGTTTGAGATTGATGTATTTGTATATTTTGGTACGGTTCAGAATCCTACTGATTGTTATAGTCTAAGAGCTAGCAACGTTTTTGAGAGAGAATTTCAGGTGGGCCAGTTTTAAGATATGCTATCTCACTCCCTCTCCCGGACATCATACGGGCTATCTGGCTGGCGGTAGTGGTTGCGTTCATCAGTGCGCATCCTACTAATACAAGTAAAAAATTGATTTTTCAAATCATTTTAGGACGTTTTACTTTTTTATTCTTATTTTTAGCGAACTTTTTGCAACATAAATATATTATTGCCAGACATTTTTATTGTTGTTTAAGCTGTGCCAGACGCTAATTTTGATTTTAAAAGCTCAAGTGTTGCCCAATTTACCAGCTCAAGTGTGAATTCACCGATCATTGTAATTACGTCATCGTCATTCATTGCGCAATACCATGTGGCAATATTTGTAATGAGCTGATAATTTGGGCAACACTTGAGCTTTTAAAATCAAAATTAGCGTCTGGCACAGCTTAAACAACAATAAAAATGTCTGGCAATAATATATTTATGTTGCAAAAAGTTCGCTAAAAATAAGAATAAAAAAATAAAACGTCCTAAAATGATTTGAAAAATCAATTTTTTACTTGTATTAGTAGGATGCGCACTGATGAACGCAACCACAACCGCCAGCCAGATAGCCCGTATGATGTCCGGGAGAGGGAGAGAGATAGCATATCTTAAAACTGGCCCACCTGAAATGCTTGTTTTTCCGACGTTGCTAGCTCTCGTACTATTACCAGAGTCAATAATTCTAAAGTAAACTACACTTTTTTTGCATTTTGGTGTAGAATATATAATTTTTTTATTTGCCTTATATAAAATTAATAAGCCAAATTAAACAAATAAATTTTTTTTTATCGAAAATGCTAAGTAAAATTTGAATCTATTAACACAAATGAGGAGTACACGGGAAAAAGCGATTGATTTTGCAGAGAAGTTTCCTTAGCAGGCCACTTTGGCGATGATAGCGAGTGATCGCCTAAACTTGTGTAAGGAAACCAGTTCCTATCATAGATATCATAGTTGAAGTAATTGAGTGGCAGATCACGTGACCTCCAATGCTAACGACGGGACGCGCAAGGAGCTCCCAGAAGAGCCACAATGAAGTGTCAGTGTTGTAGGTCACGTGATATGCCACGCTAATACTTTACTACAACCTCTGTGGTTCCTAGCTACCAAGATCTGGCGATTGGCGATCCCAACGCTTGGACCAAGTGAAGAAGAAAGAGGGAAACCGGTTTATGCCGCCAAGCAGGCTATTGCGGTCGTCCGCCTAATGAATCAATCGGTTATTCCCGTGTACTCTTCAAATTTGTCGTTAAGTTTTTTTTTTAACTGTTTAATATACGACATCAAAAACATTGTCAGACAATGTGGTTACCAATGGAATCCATTAGCACTTCGTGAAAATCGAATTTTTCAGAAACATTTGAAATAGTAGCAATTGTGAAAAATAAAAAAAAATTATGTGTATAAGCAAATGTTTGAATGCATTGAGAGAACTAAAACTAAAACACACTGAAAAGTGATTATAAATGTATCATGTTCTTGAATTACATAATTTTATATCGGGTGACTTAGTACATAGTTAATTGACCTCTCTCGATAACGTTTCGAGTCAGGTGTATACTTTGTTTAGTTAGTCTTATCTGAGATATATATGAAGAGATTATTTTAACTAATGATTGAATAAAAAAATGTCCACTATATTTTTATTTGAACTTGTAATATAGTTTCTATTTTTAAATTTTGGATTAAAAGTATTTTCGATAAAATTAAACATTCATATATTTTTTAATGGAATAACACCATAAATTTTAATTTCATTGAAAATATATATTCAGTTTGAGTTACGTTAAAAATAAATATTAATTTAAACATGGGTGTAGAAATATATATCATCAAGTTTAATGGCCGAAAGCTCTGACCAAATTCTATGCAAGTGAAATTAGAGTATCACCGAAAATCTCAATACATCTCGAGACATCCCAGTATGATGTTGAAACATTAAACAAGTTTATCAGTGTACGATCCACGAATATAGCGACGATGTTCTTTTAATAACCTTGACTTTCGCTTCGTTCCATTAACAGCACTTAATAGTGTCCTTAAAATAAGATCCAGTATATCCTTAAGAATGTAAATTGGAATAATAAACGATATACCTCACAAATGACCAATAATTATCTGTTCCATTCCCGATGCCCTCTAGACACCAACAGTAACGATGCCCGAGTTTAGGACTTCAGAACCAAAAGGGTACAACTCAAAATTTTCATCTTCATATACAATGTTGCTTTTCGGGAACTTATGACATTTGATTCTCTGCGTCAAAAAATTCATTTAAAGATTCATTCTATGCTCGAGAACAATTTTTAACTGAAATGTGAGGGGTGATGACGACATTAGACCCACTCTATTTACGTGTTAAAAATTCACTTCACAAGGAATGCTCTTAGCCTTCATAAAATTAAGCATTAACTGGTCTATAACTATTCATTTATATTAATAATTCAGTTATTTTTTATAATTTATATTGAATATACATATTTATATATCTGCTTGATTTTCTAATAATAGACTATATCAATGACGTTTTTTTTTAAAATTCTGTTATCCCTGTGCTCGAGTACACTCTTAAAACAAGAGTGAATTCCACTCCAGTTAAAGTGCATTTTCGACACTGGAAAGGAGTGAATATTATCTCAGACTGAGTTAAAATCACTTGTTTGGAGTGATCCTGTCGGAGGTTTAACACACAAAGGATCAACTCCAAAAGGAGAAGTGCATTTTCCAGACTGGAGGAGTGAAAATTAATCAGACTGAGTTAAAATCGCTCGTTCGTTTTAAGAGTGTAGTGAGACGATAATTCAAAGTAACCTAACCTGTAATCTTCGCGATATATTATTATGGGGTCTTGTTGTTTGATCCCAAAAAAACCTTTTCAATTATTAATTATAATTTATTTCAATTATAATAATAAATAATTTATTTCAATGGTTATTAATTTTTCATATATTTTAAAATTCAAATAATGTTAGAGTTGGACCCTTTTGGCTCTGAAGCCCAAAACTGCCGAGACGGTGCCACGAGACCCAGCCGAACAGGTTAATAAATAACAATAAAATGCAATTGAATAATCGACCTAAGAATATCAATAAGAAGACGAGTCTACTCGAGGCATCAGATATCATGAAACCAGCCGAGGCAAAAAGAGGTTGTGCCAATGATATCAATCAAATGAAGGAGCTGTGCTGTAATGAAGGCCGGGTTATTACCTCGTGTTCGCACGCGACTAGCACGCGCAATTAATGAAAGGAGTGGATTGGGGATGAACAAAGGATAATACTCAAGGCGAGGGGGTGTACATAAACTGCACTTTTTTGGAATGGTATCTGGTTCCATTGCAATGGAGATTAAGATTGTTTTAATAGAAGAGACCAATTAATAAAATATTCGATTAAGTTCATTAAAGAGGAATCGACAATTTTTGGCGATTTCAAAATCTGATTTCATTGATGGTAAAAGTATTTCTCTAGTAAAAAGAAACGCGGAAAATATCCAGTATTTGTTTGGTAAATAGAATTCAAAATTGATGTGGCAATAACTCTAAGTAATAATGTGAAGTAATTAATAAAATTTATATGTATTGTTAACTAGTTTTGCTTTTTACGCTATATGTAATTGAATTAAAAAAATTCAATATAGGATCAGGTGGGGCAAAATAGGTTTTAAAAAAAAAAACGGCTTACTTTGCATTCACACCTCCGAAACAATAAAAATATCAATTCAACCGGTATAAAAATATAAATATATCAATGAAAGTTAATGTGTTAAATAAAACGAGGTAGCAAATGTTAAATGAAGGGTTTTCCTATAAATTTTTTAAATATTACTCAGTTGACAATTTATTAATAGGATGATAAACACTATTTCACAGCTGACCTTTGTTGTCCACTTTAATGACAAAGTTCTTAAATTTATTTATGGGTTCTAATGCACTTTTATAGATTGTAGACTTTCAAATAACGTTTTTGACTAAGATTTTTCTCAAATAGCTTTGTAAATAATTGATGCAAGCCTTATTATTTAATTAACCATTCGAGAACTTTTCGAGTAACCTACGGAATAAAACCACCTTAAATTAGGCTAGCCACAGTATTAGAACAAACAAAAATACACCCATACAAATCACTAAAGAAATAAAAAAAATGCCTTATTAGACTTAAGATGCACCACACATTCTTAAATACGTATATCAATAAAATATAAGTCATTATCTTTTTCTCCGTCTTATTTATTTAATAGTATCTTGAGGCGCTGTTCTCTTGACGTGGAAAATCGGTTGACACTACTTTTTTTTCAACAGGACTAACTTCATAATTTGCAAGCAATCTTTGTATCTCGTTATGATGGGTATGCTGCATTTTATTCCTTGAATCGGTAACTTGGTAATTTAGGTGCCACCTGCTTATGGATTTTGACCCGAGTAAGCTTGTTGGGTCAATACTCTTGGCTTAAGAGGGCTGGGGAGCTCATTCGGTTAGGCACTCGCCTAGCATGCGAAAGGTCTCAGGTTCGGGTCCGGGCATCACCAAATAACTGCCGACCTATAAATGGCCCTTGCAGCCAAAAATGTCCGAATAATACCCCGTGTAAGGAAGTGCACGTTAAATATCCTTCAAAGTCCTAACGCTGCGTACGATTTCGCACTTAACGGTTGCGTTGGGTGTCGATTCAGGTGTTGGCTCGTCACTTGGCTGTGGTCCTAAAATACGACGCCCGTCGCCAATAGCCCTCGTGTAACTCTAGTGCGACGATAATTCAAACCAAATCTAGGCTTAAGATCAAGATACTTTGTCTTTGATTTAAAGTTATTCCTAGAATTGTTATATGTATACTCGGTTGAAGTTGTTTAAATGTATATAATTTACAACAATATAATGGTTAATCATTTTCCAGGAAAGTTTAAAGTTATTTGGTGTTTTATCATTAAAATAGTTTCAAAATTACATTAATAGCTTGTACAGTTGTTACCATAGATGCCATATCACGGCACGAAAATTTATGTGCCATAGAGAGGCAAAAGTGGCAACTATATTCTCGTACAGTGAAAAATAGAGTTTATACTAATGGTTTTAACTAACTACAATGCCGGTAGTGTTTTGGAATCATGACAGTTTTATTTGCTTTTTGAAAACAAATTTTTTGAAGCAACCAATATTCAAAATGGACCTTTTTTTATTCAAAGACATTTTTTTTCAACAGACAAAAAAAAAGGTTGAAATACAAATTCACTGATTTTGAAAAGTAATTTATGTAAATAGTTCTCTAATTTTGGATTTACTGCTATTCATTTTTTTAATCTTTCTACGTTACATCGTATACTATTTTAAAAATGTACTAAGTACAAGAACAAAACTTTTTTTCAGGACAATTCGCAGTCTACCAGAAAAAAAGCAACATGGGATTTTGAACCAACGTCAAAAAATTTGGCTCAGCTTAACCTTTTCAGCCCCACAGTGATGGCATTTGGCAACATATTCCTGATCTTTTTTTTTAAATAATAGGGCTGACATCTATTGGGACTAATAAAAAGTATTTTCTAATAGATAAGTTTGGAGAATCGAATGATGTGCTTTTTGATATCTTAAATGGCCAATCAGAAAAACAATTCTAAAATGATGCAAAATTATCATTGGGACTGAAAGGGTTAAGCAATCACTTGAGTTAGCACCAATTACAACCTGAAAAAGGCAGCAACACAGTGGACATTAGTTTTAACGTGCATTATCTATCGACCTCCTATGCATTACGTTAGTGTTTGCTAGTTGAAATCGAACCCATTGTTTTGCAGAATAATTACAAAATCCATACTTTTATAAGTGCTATAAGAGCCAAGTTGGTAAGACGTTAACCTTGATAACCTCTTACTGAATTCGGTATTTAATGCCCTCTTAGAAACGGATTGTCCTAATTTAGTAAAACCCATGATCCGCTTAAAGAGGGGGTTACGGTAACTCATCAACAAATTGTCGAGAAAATTTGCCATGCGATATTTTTTTGCTTATGTTTATTTTAAAAATTATATATTGCTATAGAAGTTAACATTTTATGTAGACAAATTAAGTTACACGAATTTAAGAGCTAAGTTAGCATGGAGAGTGTTAATGGTAATCATAAATGGTCGTTCATGAGTTGAGTGCATCGTGGTTCATTGTCTGTGCGATGTTGCTCTTTGGTTCCGTTGTTATCCTAGATGCCAGTTTTTTGTGTCTACTACGTCACTTGGATGCGTTTTAAAAAAAATAACGATGTCAACTGCCAATATGCAACTCTAGTGTGACGTTAATTCAACAAGAACAATATATGTATTAAAAAAAACCTAATTTCATTCCCTAAATGCATGTTTCGAACCCAAATGGGCTCTGTAGTGCCACCTGCTTAGTATGAGCCAAGAAGACACCTGTGCCGTTTAGAAAACGACTTCTCGGTCCCGCATTTGAAGAGGACTTGAATACCTGGGCCTTCCGCTTCCGTTGTGCTCGGAATGCGGCTGCGCTTCAACTCTTAAACTGTGGATGACACGAACGGGCTTCAGCACCTGCTATACCTTAATGGGGAAATCATTTCTGAGCATTGAAGGATAGTTGGTTTTACAGTAGCCGCCGCTCAAATGAATCGCATCTACTACACTGTAGACAGTGAAATGACTGATCTACTTAATATGGCATTAGTGCACATATTGAACGTGCACTAGTGTCTTTTGCTTTTTTTATTCATTGTTGATGTCGCTTAACCGAACCAAGAACCGCCCACCAACAGTTTAGGTCAAAATGTCAGCACAACCTTTTACGCTGCTGAAGCACCCTTTGTGAAATTGATAACTTTTGCACAGGCACTGATCTTTATAACCTTAAACCTTTAAGTGCTAGAAGACGCCCAATCAGTGTTGAATTTATCGGTTCGGGCATCTTCTAGTATTTGAAGGGTTAATAAAGATTTGTTAGTGATGGTCAAAAGCCACAGTATGTACTCGTGAGAAAGATCACCAAAAATGCCATTCGCGTACAGGAGGCTGATGCATGTTTAGTCTGTTGGCAGAGTTCTTCTTGCACTCAAAGAGTGGGCTTCAGGTATTATGGATGACACGAACTTGCTTCATCACCTGCTCCACCTAAATGAGGAAGTCTCATCATTGCATTGTATAAAGGTTGTCTTTGTGAAATGCGCCATTTGCCTTCATTGAGTTTCGAATTGTGGTGAAAGCAAAAAATCATAATTTGAATGTTGTGAAAATAAAATTGTGGTTAAGATTACTGTGGTTTGTTAAATAACGCATTCATTATTAAGATAGTGGTGAACGTATATATAAATATGCATAGAATTTCGGTCATGTTGTATTCTGATTGGTTATTGTTATTCTGATTATTATGTTAATTGAACCTAAACTTCTGTATACTAGTTGCTACACTTTTTGTTATTTGACATTTATAAGTTTATATGCATATGAAAACAACATTAATAACTACCCTTACACCAAAGAGTATATATAATTTTATTTAGACTTGCACTGTCTCTTTGCTGTGACGAACAAATAGCTCATTTGGAAAATTTTCGCCAATAAAACGGTCCCAACACATGTGAAATCTTGGGATTAAATAAAACTAAACATTTTGTGTTTAGTTCGTTATTGATGATCTTCATTTTCGTCGAAGATTTAATATAATTTTGCTGAGCAGGTGTGATTTAGGTGTTACTAAGCAAGGACCGTGCCTAATGTTTGATTTCAAATGCTTTTCCGGAAATCCGCACAAAAATAAAACACCGTGTTTAGGGGGCTAGCTGGGGACACCGGGGTACAAGAAACAATGTCTTATTGATTCAAACTTGTTTTAATGTTCCTGGAGATGTTTATACGGGGCAAGGAGATGGCGCAAGTCAAAAGTCGATAAAGCAATTTTTGTAGTTGTATTTGTAAGTTAATATATATAACTTGCGGATTTTATTATTTATATATTTCACTCAATATATCCATAATATTTATTTCGTATATTAGCGTAACAAAGCTCTGTCGAAATACTCTTATGAAGAAGCTCGCGATTTTGTTTATTGAACAAACTCGGGTAGAACACAAATGTCGGCTAAGTGTGGGCTCACTTGGCTAGTATTGGCCCAGGAAAAAAAACCTAATTTTGCCAGCGCCTGGGAAACCCCCCGCAAGTCCCTTTTGATTGTCTTACTTTCATTTATCTCTGGATAAATTATTCAAAATAAAATAAGGATCCAGTTCAACGTTTTGTGGAAGAATAATATTCAATTTTTAGCCCAGGTGGGTTGGTGCGGTTCAAAAAAATAAAGGGTGTCGTTTCTTCCCGGGTCCCATACGAGTAGTATCCACTTTACCTAAATGAGCTCATATGGATCTCGCATTTGTATGCTACCTGAATAAATTCAATCAAATTTAGTAAATACTAAAAAAACATTTAAGGGCTTAATTAATAAATTTGTTTATTTCGGCTAAGTCGCATGACAATTTTTTAAAGCTTTGTATTATACGAAATTGACATGTTTTAATTCAAAGTCATTTTATTTATTTTCGTATTCTGTTTATTTATTTTCAATTTTAAAGTCCAAATTTCAATTCTTAAGGAATTCAATTTTTAAGAAAGTATTATGAAGTTGATAAATATGAAATTTTATCTAATTGAAATTCTTACGCTAAAATTGAAATTCATGTGTCCTAGGAGAGTTTAAAACTTATTAAATTAGAAGTTATTTGGAATTAGCCTTCTGTTCAGCTAACATAAATTAATGTCAATATTTAGGATTTTTTTATATTACTTAATAGCAAGATATTTAACATCGTATAACAACTGAGACGACAGGTTTGATTGTAAAGTCAGGAACCTTGCGAGGCACACCTTCTTACAATCCGCAGCTGCCGTTTTTAAGACTTGGAACAATCGGAATGTTTCTTCAATCGGACTTGTATCGTAATAAGAAACAATCCATCCACGTCAAGATAACTCTAGTTATTGATTCATTATAAATTATCTCTGTCTCTTTTTAATGCTAATACGTTTTCACAAATCATCTAAAAGGCTATGAAAACTTTTGATTTGTCGAAAAGATAGTAAGGATTGGAATAAATTATAATTGAAAAAAAATTAAGGGTGCGATGTCCTCATCATTGCCGTAAAAAACTAATAAAATTATTGATAAAACTGTGATATTTAGTGCATTGTTAAAATGCAATCGTATTTTCTCAAATTGCAGATTTTAAAAACGTTGCCTCTTTTAATGATATTAGTTTTTATAAATTTATTAGATTGTTCTAAAAGAAAATCAATAAATGTGCCCAAATTGTCCCAACTCTACAAATTTTGTTTTGATTTTTTCACAGAATGTAACTGAAAAGTTCTATTTCTTTTTAATTTGTAAAAATCTGTATTGGGCCACGTCATTTGGCCATTTGGCTTCCGATTAAGACTTACGTACTCAATTGGACCGTATTTTTATAATTATTATTCTTAACGGAATCGTTAGCAAGCATGTTGTCTAGAGTTAATGAATTGTTGAAAAAAAATATTTACACATTTCTTAAGAAGCTTTTGGGTAATTTGCTTGGTGGTCGCCTCCATTGCAAGAGGGCCCATAAAATTATTTTTAAAAAAAACTTTTAAAAGTAACGAATGTTTTGAGCGTAAAAGTACTCATAAACTGTATGTATAAGCTTTTAAAATTTACTGAAATACTTTCATTTACTTTTACACTTTCTTTCAAGCTTTTTGAATTTACTTATCAAACTTAAGCTTTTCATGTACACACAAATTTAGCAGTTTTAATTTGCAGCACAAAGTGGCCCCCGAAATTAATTTTGCTGAGGGCCCCCAAACTTGTATCCTTGTTTACCTCTAAAGAAAAATAAGCCACGAATTTATCCCCATCAAAACATAACCACAAAATTAACAAAACTAGGTTATTCATTTGCAGAAAAGCCTCATCAAATCGAATTCGATTATTATCCGCCTTTTAGGCGCTGAAACAAAAGCAGCTGCTTGCCCACAAAGTTCTGCCTGCCTATCTTTACAACATGACGAGGCAGGTGGCAAAACCATAGTGATCACGCTCGGCACGCGCGGACTAAATAAAACAGGGGGGTCAGACCCCAAAAACTTGGTACAGGGGTACCATAAAGCACCCCAGAAGAAAACTCCGAGGCAGATGCAACATTTTTTTTCCAGAACCGTGAGGTCAGTCCATGTCAGTTTTTTTTCTTCGCCATTTGATTTCGGTTTAGAGATGCAGTATAAACAGGGGGTCAGATTGTAGAGGGTCGTTTCACCTGGCAAGGTTTGTCGAAGTGGTGCATCGAAGAAGATCCCCCGTTGAACAACCAGATGGGGGGATATTGAAGAGGACGAGCAGGTGGGAGGAATATAAGAGTTCCTATTCCCCATATTTCACGCTTGTTTGGGATACTTTTGGTGGGGTACCTCGTGACATACATTTTCAATTGCAGTGGCATCGACAATGTACCTTGTAACTGATGCGAGAAACTGAGTTCGATATCAGTATTTCTATAAACAAACTAGAAAGTTAGAAAATAATAGCTCTTCGAGGGATAAGAATCAACTAGGAAAGTGTTAACTTGTTTTCATTGCAAGTGTTTTTTAGCAAGTGTTTCTTGTTAATAGTTCTCTATAGCTTTCTTAATAAACAATTTTTAGTCGCCATAATTTTTCATTTTCGTTAACTTTTTTTCGCAAATTCACTTAATATTTTTTATCGTTTGTTAAATTAATTTTCAGTTTTAAAGAATAAATATTTAGTAAAATTAAAGCTCAAACAATGGAAGCGAATCTTATAGCAGCGTTATTATTTATATTTTTAGAAGCACTATTTACAATTTTTAACAAATCGATTTGTATTTTGACGTTTTTATACAATTATGCATTAATAAACGTTGAAAATTAAAAATGACCGTATTATTTATGCAAAAAATCATTAATGATAATTTGAATTGCATTCAAACTATCAAAACAAAGAAACTGAATTGTCTTAATAATTTATATGATTTGAAAGAAAACTCTTGAAACGTACTATACCTACCTAAAGTTGAAAGGGTAAAACGTATCCCTGCGGTTTAAACACCTGCCCCACATTTCAGGTAAGAGGGTGCAATTCTTAAATCACGCGGAAACGCTTATGCATGTCATACTAAAAAAAGAACATTAGAGGGTTAAACATAGTTATTTTGAGTTAAGGGTTGCCAAATTACGGTTTTAAGCGTAGAATCTTCGCCAATAATTCAGTGGTTGTTTTATGGTAAAGTGAAGAGAATTGTTCTAACGTACTTCTATTTTTTATAGTACACGGAAACAAAAGCGAATCGATGCATTCGTATATTTTTCCATTGTTAATTTCATAGTAAAATGTTGCTTGGTGGAAAATGAATGTCCTAAACACTATTCGTATTAAAAGGCACTTTATAACATGGCAATAATTAATGGAGCAAGTATCAGATATACGTTTATTGACAAATCAACAGTTTATAATTAAAAGTCGAGCCAGTTTATATATTTTTTGAACAGGTTTCCTTCAGCGATATCCCAAAACTATAAATACATACCAGATATCACTTAACAAATGTTTTTCCGTTTAGTCAATTCTAAAAACCCAACAAATGTGTAATATTTATTTCACTTCAAGCCTTTTTTCAAGAAAAATTTACGCCAATTCGCCAAAAGCAACGTATTTTTAAGATTTTTACCACCCCACCCCTTATGCTTGGAGCGCCTCACGAAGTATACCTTTTGCAGCTGCTTTGAGGTGCCATACTTCTAACCACTGTTTACGCTTCATTATTGTTATTATTCTCGTTTATGATCCAGCCCCCTTTTTGTTTCCACACGCTGCCGCTTTCAATAAAGCAATTTACCTGTACAAAGGTGAACCACTTTTGAAATGAATGTTTTTGAACAGGGGTGCTTGCGTTTAGGTAGCTATGTAATTTGGTTCATAACGCGTTAAACATGAAGGTGAGAATTTAAATGTTGATTGGTAGTTATACTTTTTACGTGTATTTAAAAATTTATGAACATTAATAATCTTGTCACATTTATTTTGATTGATTTTCATTAAGAAAACCCTATTTTAAAAACTGTTTGGAGTGAAACAACACACAACTTTAAATTAACAATGCGCGGGTAGCGAGAGTAATAAAATATACAATAAGGTAATTTCAACACCTTTTAAAACGTAAAAGTTCTATGGCAGCTACCCTTTACGCAAGTGCAATTTTCTCGAAAGCCTTACGACTTCCTAAAGGTACTTAAAGGGAAATTAGGTACGAAAGGTATTTTTAAAGTTCTTAAATTGGTTCTTGATAGATTGACAATGTCCTTAATAGATTGGGCTTTAATAGATTTACTGGTTAACACGATACTATCGTTATCCGTTATTTTTTTTAGGTAAAATAATTTCAACTTTGACCAATCTGTATTCAATAAAAAAATAATAATTTCCAATTTAACTTAATTATAACATTTGTATATTTCTTTGTTACTAAGCTCTATTTCATTTGCGTTATATTTACTCAACGTTTTTAACGCTAGTGTTCCCCAATATTGATAAATACCCCAATTTACCGTATTTCTTATGCGGATTACAGGACGATTAATCGCAAGGTTCCATTGTAGAACAGGTCCGAAAACCAGGACCTGTTATAAACCAGAGTCCGTTGACGCTTTCGTCATGAATATTCCCTGTTCTACACCTGCTCCCTTGTTCGACAAAATTGTGAGTTGAATTCTAAATATATATTAGGGTCCATTAGCGACTCATTTGATTCGGGCTTTTGGCAAATAAAGGAAGTTAAAAGGGATACGTAATAAAGCATGGCGTTTTGAAAAGCAGATTTTTTCAAAATACTGTTATACGCATATACTTGACCTTTTTAGGAATGGACACTAGTAGCTGAAAATGGCGTTGCTGATGGGATGGTCACTGATTATTGTTCTCTTTTGAATCGTAGTTAGTGTATTTCCAATAAATATTTTTACATCTAAGATTACTTTTTCACATTGTATTTTTTTAATAGCTCTCAATGCTCCGAAATGTAAGGGTGTGGTTTTATTTGTCCTTTAAGTTTTACCATGGCTTTAAAATACTTTGTATGAAAAATATGCTTTTCAGGGTCAGAACCCCAAAATTTCCGTAGAAAAGTACGTTCGTTGCTTTTAAACATTTATTGAAACAAGAATTTCTCCTTGCGTGCTCCGTAAAAGGAGCTAAAATACGACAGTGTAGCTTTAAATCAAAAACTGTCATGCTAAAATTATGATTTCTCTTGGATTTTTAATAAATCCATCGACATTAAGAAATTGTCAATTATCAATCTACACTGAATCTCTCAAATTATGGAAATTTCTTTATGTGACGACGGTTTTTACAAATATTATTAAATTAAGTTCAATATAATGCTTTTACTTTAGTCAATAATTCACTTTTTGTCTCTCCCCCCCCCCAAATAAAACATGATGCAATTTAAAAAAAAAATCTAACTCGATAATTGGAGAAATGTGACGTTTTAAGAAGTTTTAATAAATGTTAACAAATAAACTTGAAACATCAAACTACATACAAGTGAACAAAACCTGGAATCTAATTAAATCAAAACTGTACAATGAATCTCAAACGATTTCGTTTTCTAACATTAGAATATGATCTAACAGCATCGCTGTAAAAGTCACTTTAGTTACCTCAGTGGAAGGAAAATTTATTGCTAGAAACGGGAATTGTCACTTTGCACGCAATGTTGTCTTTTATCTATCTAATGTATTTGGCACGCGTCGGTTTGCTTTTATATAGAAGTTATATCACGTCCTGTTTTATGGCTTGTGTTGGTCTATAATGCCTACCTGCCCTTTTATTTCGGTTTATTCAGTATCGTTTGTTAATTTCAAGCTTTGGCGTTACGTTTATGATTAAATCGTATTCAAATGTATATTTTAACACACTTGATATTATGCAAGAGCTTAATTTTGAGCGAAACCGTTTTGTTGTAAAACAAAAGTAATTGAACCATCAAACTAGCTTGTGTAGGAAGATAAAATGTGGGAATCGCATCCGTTTTTTAAATGGTCATCGTTAAATTAATAACACGTGTTTGGAAAAAACATCATGTACAAGGCTGTCGAACGCAGGATCTTGCACCGATGATAAAATAAACTTTTTTAATGTATTAAATTTTAAAATTAATAGAATAGAGAGATAATTAAAAAATAGAAGTACGTTGACTAACTGGTTGGTACTAGATAGCTATACTATGTTAGTAACTATACTATCCTCCAATAAAATTAAAATCTTTATATATTGCCCTCAAATTTACTTAGGTGCTATATAATTGTCAAAACTAATGTGCAAAATTTAAGAGAAATGTTAATGAAAAAAATGTTAACTACAAATTGAAGGGTTCAATTGAAAAACACATTTTTCGAAGTACAACTGTGATATAGGGTTCGGTTCGTTCATTGGGCAAATTTCGGCAATCGGTAAATTCAATTGGAAAAGTCGCCAGTGAACGAACCGGACCCTATATCTTAGTAATTACTTTGAATAATGTTATTTTTCTAACTAGACCTTTCATATAAAGGCGACTATCCTAATTTATTACCCGAAACCCATAAAATCGAAAGGGTTGGCAAACAGGTTGAGAAATCAGGTGCCTTCCTATGTGTGCGCTACAGTGTAACAAGTCGATGAAACCTTGACTGCAATTTATAGCTAAAGCTCGAACCGTATGTCACCTACTGTTGGCAAAAGACAACTGTGGGCAGAAGATATGACAGTAAATTAATTCTTCCATGTATTTCCACACAAAAATATTTTTTACCTCCTTTATTTATATAGAGTTAAAATTTAAGAGTTGAATGTAGGCGTCAACCTGTTCATTTTTGCTTGAGTTATTCGATTTTTTTTACCTTCAATTCCGAGGCTGCTCTGTTTTGGCTTTTGATATTAATCTTAAAACAGGTTGAGTTTTATAGCGGGAAATTTATGTATCCACATTGTTGTAAATTGTGATATATTTCTAGCTATATCTTACATAAACACTTAGCGTTTGTAAAAAAAATTAAGTTTGCACTCCTTTTATTAGACATGATATACCAACACGATATTTGCATATTATTTAAGAGCTATTTTTAGTAAATGTTTGTATTTGTAAATGAGATCATAGAAATGTATTTCGTTACAATATTGGCACAAACTTTAAGCATTTAAGTCAATACAAAGTTTTATACGATGTGTAGTACTTAAAACATATTTTACATCTGAGGGATTCTTAGTTTGGAATTTCGTTTTAAGGGGACTCGGGAGGCAAAAAGTGTCAAATATCGATTTTGGTATTTTAATAAAGTTATAGCTTGAACTTTTATCTTTAAGAACATATCTCACTTTTAACTATCCGAAAAGAATTCGAGATACAGTTGGAGTTTTTATAAACACCGAAATCCGAAAATCGTACGTTAAGTGGGAGTTATTATTTTCTTTACTTGCCTTTTTCTCCGTAAGTGTTTTTAGTGGTTTGTCGTACATTCGAATTGCTCCTTGCGATTCAAAAATTTATGTATTGCTTTGAAATTGTGGAAAATTGTTATTGATAATCTTTCAAATATAATTGTGCATGGATTTTGAAGTCTGATAATTTTTTTAATATTTTACTCAGTGTTACTTTTAGCACATCACGAAAAAAAATCAAATTTCCAAGTAACATAAATTTTTAATTTTAATTAATTAATCAATAGGACAAATGAAAAATCCATGCACAGTTTTGTTAACATATATTTAAATATCTTATATAAAAAAAATTAGACATTTTAGAAAAAAATTGAATCGCAAGGAGCATTTTAAAAAAAAAGTTTAAAAAATTATTTTTTTTAATAAAAAACTATTGCATATTTTTCTTCTATTATTTTGTATTTTCATTAAATTTTATGTCCCAGAGCTATAAAATTTTTTATTTCGGTCTGTAACTTAAAAAAAAAAATTAATTTGCCTCCCCGGTCCCCTTAACAAAATTGAAAAAATTACTGTACATTCAAAGGTTGGAACAGAGTAAATCTATTACTTGGCTATTTCATTTAAATGTTAGAATGTTCTAAAATGTAGTCGACAGTCTCTATCATGGCTTCAGAATTCTTGAAGAATATACATAAAAAATTACTTGAAATTTAAATTATAAATAATATAGACCTTTTTCGCACGCGCGTTCCTTTTACATTCCTTTAAATGTTTTCTATATTTTCCATAATACTTTAAATACTCTTAGTATAATTCATTAATACCTTATAATCAATAGGGCAATATGCTCCAAATTCCCTGCCTAGAATAAAAATCGAAACGGCACATGGAAGTCAATGCCTTATGTCTTCGAAAACGTCTAGACTAATATTAAATAATAAAAACTAATCCAAATATGACGTGGCTTAACTTGGAAGATTATAAGAAAATTTCACTAACTATTTCTTCATGTGTCTGCATACAGATTTTATTTCATAACTACATGTTTAAAGTCTTGTAAATGACATTTTGTTCCTTGTATAAATTTGATGAGTGGGAGTTGATGTCCTCCGTTAAAAGTTTTATTTGAAAATAAATATGCATCATACATAATGTGCATATTTTGGAACTGCCAAAATGTGTTATTAATACATAGTTATCGTCTTATGCATATTTGCAAGATGCACTATAAAATAAGTCATTAAAAATATTGTCAAACAATCGATTTTAAATGTGTTAAAATATCTTGTTGTCTACAAGAAAAATAGATTATAAGGCATCAAGAGCATCTAGGAAAGAAGGGGGTTAATTAAGGACTCAATGCTTTTTAAAAGGACTGCGTAGAAGTGGCATAAAGTAAACATTAAAAGTTCAGATTAGAAAATCTTAAAACAAATATTTTTTTTATCCCAAATTTCTTTTTAAACTTGTTAACAGTTCCCAACCATGAAATCGTGTTTTCCTATCCCTGGGTACCCCAATTTTATATTTTAAAAGCTACGCATAATGGAAATAGCGCATCAAATACTCGAAATTCTCCTATTATCATTCCATTTATTTTACCTATTATTTCCCTGAGATCTACAGGAAGCTGATTGCGAGTCTAATTTACCAATTAAATCCCTCAAAATACATCATTAAGGATAAAAGGCAAATCACCTGCCAAATCCGTACCCTTTCATTGAAGCTTCTGATTTCGAATCACGTCCTAAGAGCCATCTGGAAATGTCCTTTCTATGAGAGGACACTTGGACATCAGCATTTGGGTCAAGGGGGTGGTTTTTAGGAGAAGGCGGGGACAGTTAGGACGACGATTGGTGTTTTTAGGACGGTATTAAGCTGAAAATAACATTTGGAGTTAATAGAATTATGTAATTAAACATATTTTTTTTGCTAAGCATTAATTCATTTGAATAGAATCTGTTATGTAAAGTAGTTAATGACTCGGTATAGAAAAATATATATTAATATTAAAATAACTGATTTGTGAACTTCAAAACCGACTTGTCTCGAAGTGGCCAACATTTGATAACCAGTCTCAAATAAAATTTAATTGGTGCATTTCCAAATTTTTAAATCTTAAACATTGTACCTAGATAGACCAACCAAAAAGTTTTGAAGTGTGTAACATGCAAATAAAAACATAAAAACATAAGTTATACCACCTCATTCTAAAATGTAACACAAAAGGGAAAAAGTTTCAAAATTAAATTTTCATATGAAAGCGTGCCCCAAAATTGTTTATGTGCACATAATTCCAAATTCTGTAGTTCTTTAAATTGCAATAAAAAATACTGGCTGATGCTGTGGGATAATCCTTGATTATTGCAACTTCATATTATCCTCCATTTATAAGACATTGATTTGAAACCTCATAACTTGTGCAAATGTAATCAGACTTTCATGCAAATGGAATTCATACTTTGATGGTTCCTAATTTTTAAGATCTTTTCAAACATGTATTTACATGAATTTTTCATCATATTAAAAAAATCAATAGTATGTAAATTGTTTTAAAAGAATCTTTTAATTTATCAGTAGGAAGATTGCTTCGGGTACCAGGAACAAACCCTTACTGTCGCCGATAAAAATAAGTGCAGATAAAAGAACTTGTATTAAAGACCAAAAACCAAACTTCAGCCTCCCATAATTAAGGTGCGCAATAGGGTGGGCCGAAAAAAACCTTTTATTTTATTTCGGATCGCTATAGTGCGGAAAAGTTGCCATTGGTAAAGACATGAAAAATGCACTAATTATTATTTTTTTATTACCATATCTTTCGTTCGCGCAATGTCTTCAAAGTTGGCGAAAAATTGTTAAAAACCGTAATTTTTTATAATTTTTTTAAAACAAGGCAGATGCTTTTAATTTCGTTCCTATATCATGAATTAACTACTAAAAGTACGTAAAATTCAAATATTATAGCACTTATTAATAATAAATGCTATAATATATAGTATAATAAGGTATTATACATTTGTGTCAGATCTTCCGACCACTCAACGTAGCATAAAATTAGGAAATTTCGTATTTTTTGCTAAATTTCAAAGTTTTAACTTTTTGTAAATTTTAATCATACAAACATGATATAGGAAATCAATTAAAATCACATATCGGGTTTAAAAAAATTATGAAAAATTACGGTTTTTGACAATTTTTGCCAACTTTGATGGCATTGCGCGAACGGGAGATATAGTCATAAAAAAATAATAATTAGTGCATTTTTCATGTCTTTACCAATGGCAACTTTTCCGCACTATAGCAATCCGAAAAAAAATAAAAAGTTTTTTTCGGCCCACCCTAGTGCGCAATTCAGAACGCATCAAGACTTATTTACGAATAGCTTTGACAAACTCACGCCCAAAGTGACTATTTTGTAGGTTTCTCGATGTTTTTCTTGGCTTTTGAGGTTGCTTATATACACTGCCTTGAGAGCCTTCTGAGCTATTACGCAGCATTGGGGCTCAAGGTACTAGCCCTGAGTTGGATTGACAATTATGTAACTTCCATTTAATATAAAAAAAATTAAAGGATTTACTTATAAAATCCTTATTTTCTGAATTTCCTCTACAGCTACTTTTAGAACATGAAGGGATAAAATTTGTCAAAATTGTAAGCACTAATTCACTTCGAGGTAATAGTTTTCGTATAAAACAGTTGTGTACAAACTACAAAAAATTATTATACATAACACTATTCGAATTGCCCTTAATTATTAAATATTAGAAATACTCCTATAAAGTATAAAGGCTTAATATATTTTTAGCAAATCCATAAGTAACGGAATGACATTTTGAATTGTAGAATTGAAGTAAAACAATTGCCACTAAGCTATTTCAAAGGAAATTTTTTTTAGTTTATATATTACTGTTAAGGATTAAAAGATAATAAAATTGATTTTTTAAAAAAATATTTTATTGTTTCATTTTTGACTAACATTTTATGTAACAGAATGACATTTTTGCAGCCACGTCTGCATCCTAGCTGGTACTTAAAAATGGAAACTTCTGTGAATTTACAATACATTGAGTTTTCAAACTAATTCATATTTCAAATATGATAATTTAGAGCAACCTACCTGTAATATGGTTATGGTAAGTTATTAAATGTCATTTGACTTGACGGAATGACTAAAAGTTTCATAAACTTATTTTAAATAATAAGTGTAAAGTAATAATTTTAATATTTTTTATTATCTTAAATACTCATAAGTAATTAAATATTACATTATATACATTTATTCACATGCAAAAGTTTTTTCAAACTCGTATCGAGGACTATTTCCAACTAGTCGAAATGCTGACTGAATTTGCAGAGCTAACATATCTTCTTTGTCCACTTGGCATCAATCTTTTCGGGAAATGTGAATACTTGTCCTTTATAGTCATGCTTTCTTAAACTATAATTTGAAAACTTGTCATATATATTTTAAAATTTAATTTGAAAAAATTAAAAATTACCATTTTTTTATATTATCGAAGTGGACATTTTTATGGAATTGCCCTTTAATAGATGTTTTTTTTTTCTACTTTACAATTGCTAAAGGAGTATGACATGGGCCTCAATATATAATTTTTTTTAACTAAATGGGTTTAAAAATATGTCCTTTGGAAGTTACATCTTTCTCGAAAAAGATCCAGTGGCACTTGGCATCTTTATTAACTAACGGAAGCAGACAGCCTTGAAGAACTTTCCTCGAGATTCAACCCTATAGATCACTGAAGAGTGGAGCACAATTTCCGCACACTGTTGAGATTTTTGTTGAACACGGTGCAAACAGATGTTGGGCGTACGAATTTGACTTTTCGTTCATAGCGCCTCAAATCTTTGAGACAGGTTTGCGACGGAAATTGAGTTAGTATCTGAGGGTTTTTTTAAAAAGGAAATTGATGTTTTTAACGAACATGTTAATTATAATTATCTTTTTGTATCTACTGTCATTTTGCATGAAGCAATATGCGTATATTATAACCTTAATTTTTTTAATTTCTAGTTTATTTAGCTTAAAAATCTCTACATTGCGTTTTATATGTTTGTAACTGAAATTATTTGCAAAAAAAAACAAAGTGAAAAACTTGCATGTTTCCCCAAATTTCGTATTTTCCAAAGATCCATTTTTTTACTTATCTCGAACGTAGATTTTGGCGTCAATTGATGCAGAATTATATGCTAATTATTTCGTCTCCACATGTCAAATACGTAAAATCTATAGTTTTACGCCAAAAAACTAAAATGAGGACAAATTGCTTTTCTTTCGAAAATTTAATTCTTTAAAAAATTCGCCAATTATCGAATCGTCTCAAGAAGTTGTTTGTTGATGCAGAATTTATATTGTATTCATGACGAATTTCCGAATTCAGTAAATGCACGGAATATTTTCCTCGATATAATTCTGATAATCACCGGCGAATTTTGACACCCCCCTCGGAATTTGAACAGTTACTGCAACATATATACAGTGTTTAAAAAAAACTAATGAGTCAGTTTCATTTAGCTTATTTAACGTGGCACTAGAGCTACATCTGAATAAGCCAGGGGGGGGGGGGGAGATAAACATTCTACGGATCTTGTAGTTTTTAACCGCGGTCAAGTGACGAAGGTGAGACGTGAACTGGCACCCGATGCAACGTTATGGCGACGTTCAAATGCCGCTTCCAAACTTGGAGCTTTAGACCAAGACGGATTTCTCGTGCAGCAGTCTCTTATGCTCATGAACCAATGAGGATAATGATAAATACAATAATAAATATAATGTTGATCCATAATTTTGACAAAGGTAGTGATGGTGATAATGAAATCTATGTTTAAACATAATGATTGTATTAAAGCTAATAATGGCTCTAATGATGTTTTACATTGTACAGCTGGGGAAAAAAAAACGCTCCACCCTTCGTTTCTCGGCTGCTATTGGTCAAGGAACTTTATGAAAGGTGTCATTTTTCAGGAAATAGCGTAAGTAATTCAGAACTGGCAACAAAAATTGCATAAGGGGTCGTCTACATATTAAAATGAGTACCAACTTTGAAAATTCCAATGGCAACACCCAATGTTTTTTACATAAAAATGTTCAGCACCTTCAAAATACCCCATGTATAAAAAATTATGATCTAGTTCGCATTATTAGCTGAGATATTAAAGCATTAATTTTGAACTCGTTTAGGGGGACATCTCTAAAGTGAAAACAGTAATATTTGGGTTGCGTCTTTTCAAAACAACAAACTAACTGGGTTAACATAATCTCGCCAACGGATGCTAGAATTTAACTTTCTTCACTAATATTGTGATTTTTTTAATGTTTTTTTATTTTGAAATTATAAATTCAGAAATAAAACAAAGACTAGAAGATAAAAAGTTTTAATTTTTATTTAAGTCGCATATACGGTTATTTATAACGAACAGATTTTCAAATGCGATTAGTTATAATCACATTGACTAACATGATTATTGCATTAATGTTTCACATTTTTATGCAAATTTTTGTTTCATTAATATTGCTGCAAAAAGTTAGTTAAAAATTTGTAGCCCTTTATCGGTAATATAAACCACGTATTTCAAAACGAGGGTTACAACCTTAACACGATATTTAAGGAAAGCAATATAAAATTATTCAGAATGATTTGGCAATGATTTTTAATCAAGGAAAGTGGGCACTAATAATTTTAAATAAGCAATGTGGTAACAATAAAATGTACTGAAAACCGAATTCCAATTATATTTTAGCATATTTATTTTTGATACTCACTTCTTGAAATTGTATTGAAAATAACACATATTTAAAAACATAGTAATCGATATAATTTAAAGTTAATTCGACAAACAAAATACATTGCATGCACTTGAAATAAGAAAAGATTTTTAGATTTTTTTCAGACATCAATAATTTGAATAAGCATTTATCAACAAATGCTTTTCAATCACCAAACGATAATGCAAGTTAGGATCGAATTCGCCAAGTAATTTTTTACACGATCCCTAGAATTCGTCTTTTTCAGTTTTTTTTACAATAACTCGGCAATAATTGTTTTTGAATTAAAAAATTTGGGATTTTGGTTCTACTTGATCTACTTTATCGATTTATGTAAAAAAAAATTGGGGTTGCTATTCATGTTTTATTTCTTATTATTTAAATTTAAATAAAAAATTATTAAAACTGAAAAATTGATGAAAAAACTCGTGTGATTTGTTTTTGGAAGATTAAGAAGTATATAATGAAGAAAAAAAACTTTCTTTAATTCCTTTTATTTGTGGAGATATGAATAAAAGTTTATGAAACTTTTTTAACATTATGGGCGTTCAACTTTGAATGCTTATAGCTCAGCAAATAATGCAAAGTAAATAATTCTTTTTTACAGATGGGGTATTTTGAAGGTGCTGAACATTTTTATGTAAAAAAAATTGGGTGTTGCCATTGGAATTTTCAAAGTTGGTACACATTTTAATATGTAGACGACCCCTTATACAATTTTTGTTGCCAATTCTCAGTTCCTTACGCTATTTCCTGAAAAATGACACCTTTCACAAAATTTCTTGCCCAATAGCAGCTGAGAAACGTGGGGTGGAGCGTTTTTTTTTTCCCCAGCTGTACATCTCGGGTATAGTGAATTTTTAAAAATATATAATCGAATATTTTGCTTTTTCTTCAGTTGTAAGCTCAAATTTTGGTTGATGCAAACATGTTCCTTTCTAAGTTAATTTGAAAAGTAGGGTAGACTAATCAGTGAATGAACGTTTAAGGTGCTGCGTTCGCCAGTGAATGAACACCAGAATATAATGACCAGGACAACCCACCATATGCCAGATAGCTTCCTACTACATGGGAGGAAGTCAGTGCTGCCAATCCATCTAGTGGAATGATTTTCAATCCTTATTTTTTAATTGTATTTACCAAATATTCATTCACTGGGGCCTGTTCACTCACTGGTCATTCGACCCTATTATTACAAAAATTGGTGAATACTGTAAACTCAACATTCTTACATTTAACTCGGCAAAAGGTCCACGGTGTATTTTATACCCAAAGAGGTATTTTAAGAACATAATATCCTTATGATGTACTTGACTTTTTCAACATTCGTCCCAATTTTTTCTACGGCAGAGATGTCCCTTAAAATAATCATTATTGAAATATGTCGTCAATAGGCCGCATCTGTCCCCAAGTAAAAAAAATTATATATTATGCATAATTTGTTGAGAAAAAGTATCTAAAGTAAATGATGAGGTTCAAATAAACTCATTTTAACAAATATTATTTTATAAAAAAAACATAAATTAAATCGGAGTGGCATGCAACATTTATGGCTTACATTAGTATGGCGCACGTCAGTGTGAATTGAAACGATTTTGAACATCTTTAAAACGAGTGCGGTTTTTTTTTTTCGTTATCGAAGATTATGATATCCCCTTTAAATTTTGGAATACAATTTTAATTTTAAAAAAAATTGCTGGGGAAAAAAAATCGAGTCCCTAGACCTAGACCGATCGGTGGCTAGAGAGGCATGACTAATATTCTCTTAGCAAAACCTCAGACTCGGTCAGTTTCTTCACTCATCAAAAGTATCCCGATCTTATGCGGCCGTCTTCTAAAAAATTCCTTTTTCGCCGCCCAGAGCCAAGAAATCCACCGGGTCAACAGTCTTCGTGTCGCTCGCGTAGCAAGCGCGTGCCACAGTCGCGTGCGACTTGCTACACCAGCTGCCCGAAGTTTTAGCAACCAGGTGTTGCTTACCTGTTGCTCGCGGCTGGTCACGCGCTAATTGACGGTGGGTTGGTAATTACCGGAATGTTGCTGCGGAGTGGCTCGGTGCAATGCAGTCAAGTGACCGATGGTAGACCGTTGTTTCGTCAATTGGCAGATTTGAATGGTATCCAATAACGTTTCTGTGGTTTCTGGATTGCGCTGATAACAAACTTCGTTTAGGGTAGACTAACCAGTGAGTGAACAGGCCCCAGTGAATGAACATTTGGTAAATATAATTTAAAAATGTTTAAAAAATCATTCCACTATATGGATTGGCAACACTGACTTCCTCCCATGTAGTAGGAAGCTATCTGACATACGATTGGTTGTCCTGGTCATTATATCCTGGTGTTCATTCACTGGCAAACGCAGCGCCTTAAGGGGTCACAGGAGTCTTAAAAATGTGCAAAGAAGATACTACAAAACATAGTTTGATCTTTCATGTCATTTTTGAACTACTGAATGTATAAGTATAATTTTTTTATATGTAATTCTACAAGATTTATTATAAAACAAGTTTTAAAATTTATGAAACTTTAGCCAAAACTAAAATAAATGATATTAAACATGAAGGTACTTGAACACACTGTGATTAGGCTTGCGCGGCAAATTGTGTGGTCAAAATTGAAAAAATGAAGAAGAAAATGACTTTATATTGTAAAAATATGTACAAACACAGACTTATACCTAAATTCTCAGCTCAATTTTAATTAGAAATTATTTTTAAAAAAATTTAAAATCAAAATTTTTAAATTTTTATTAATTTTTTTAGAAAAAATTCTTAAAATAATTTCTAATTAAAATTGAGCTGAGAATTTAGGTATATGTCCTAGTTTGTACATATTTGTACAACATAAAGTCATTTTCTTGGTCATTTTTTCAATTTTGACCTCACAATTTGCCGCGCAAGACTAATCACAGTGTGTTCAAGTACCTTCATGTTTAATATCATTTATTTTAGTTTTGGCTAAAGTTTCATAAATTTTAAAACTTGTTTTATAACAAATAAATCTTGTAGAATTACATATAAAAAAATTATACTCATTTATTGAGTAGTTAAAAAATTACAAGAGAGATCAAACTATGCTATGTAGTATCTTCTCTGCACATTTTTAAGACTCCTGTGACCCCTTAAACGTTCATTCACTGGTTAGTCTACCCTATTCTTTTTTTTTTTAAATTTGTTTAAATTTTTTAGCTATATTATTGAATGGTATCCCTTTTGGGATCAAAAATAACTTATTAACTTCAAGACTAAGAATGGGCTGAAGAGCCCAGTCAGTAAAGCACTGTTATTTCATGCGAAAGGTTCCCCGTTCGTGGTCGAGCACTGCCGAAGTAACGCGACCTATAAACGGTCTGCGCAGCCAAAATGTCCGAAGTTGTTCGAAATGTGACGTCCGGCACCAAATAGCCCTTGTGTAGCTCTAGTGCGTCGTAAATTCAACTAAACTCCAAACCAAGAATATTATTGCTTTCCATTTCTTTGACTGATAGATCAATTAACTGCCTGACGGTTTATTTATCTGAGATTACGTACGCACCATGCCTGCAGTCTGTTATCTAATTGTAGAGTCGAGGCAAGAAGTGTCAATTGCTTTGAAAGCTGACAATTTCTAAACTCCTCTGTATGCCCTTTTCTTTTCCCCCTCCCCAACCCTTGATGTTTTAATTTTGTGGAATACTTCAACTTATTCAACTTGTAGTTCATTAAAATCCCCCCAAAAAACTTATTAAATTCAACAAACTTATTAAATCTACATTAAATTAGATTATTTTTAAAAATCGCCTATTCACCAGAGTAAGACTTCTCACTTGACCTTCGGACTTTTTTTTGGTACAAATCCTAAAATAACTGCGAAATCATTCAATTATTTTTAGAAAAATAGCAAATAAATTTGTAATATGAAATAATTTCCTGCTATTCTCATTAGATGGTATCCAATGGCACTCAATAACTAAATACTTTTAAGTAATGAAATGTAAAATTTTCCCCAAAACTCAACGCGTGATATAGGGTCACATGGGGGGAATTATGGATCACTCTCTTTCCGGGGTAAATAATGATCACTAAGTTTTAAGGATTAAAAATGGTTTTTAGAAAAAAAAATGCCAAGTCATCCTTATACATTCTATTTTCTTATATCAAGTTCAAAAACAATGTAACTCTGCAGCAAAAAATAGAAAAAAATGCTTTTTACACTACAATAAAAACATCTTCAAAAAAGATTGTCTTTGAAAAACATAATTTTTTTTAAGATCCATACTGGAGAAACATATTTGAAGTAACTATTTTGTTGGTGCTATTTTTCAATAGGAAAAGGTTTAAGCTTTTCAATCCGATAAAAAAAAATTCATAATAATTTTTTCAATGATTTTAAAGGTATATCGATTTATCTCCCAGTTTACTGGGGTAATTCTTGATCACTGGGGTAATTCTGGATCAGTGATATTTTTTAATTTTTCATGTGTTTTTAGCTAAGTGGTATATGTCATTTTGAAGCATAAAATCAGATTAGGCTGCATTCCGAATTTCATTAAAAAATTCAAATTAGAAGTTTATCTAAAATTTAAATAACAAAAATTTTAATCTACATTGAAATAGCATGAAAATTCTATCTTTATTCAATATTTTCACTGTTGCAATTGCTTAAAACTTATGAGAAACTTTATTTAAAATAAAAACTTTTGAAAGAATATTTATTTGTGCGATATAATTCAGTTTGGATTGCTGTAATAGTCATTGAATTTTTTTTTGTCAAAATAGAGTTCTTTTGATGGTTCATTATACATGTATGAAGAAAGATGCATAGAGAATTCTAACTTGGCATTAAAAAAATATGCCAAGTTCATTACTTTTATGTGCTAAAATAATCTTTATGAGCTAAAAAAAGATATAATTTGGAATATTAATTTACTTTTAATATGCATTACTATAAAAAAAAGGGGTAATCCATAATTACCCCATGTGTGATCCATAATTGCCCAAACCCGGGGTAATTCCTGATCACTCAATAATTAAAATAAAACTAATAATAATTAAGTTTTAGGTAAAGTGATTATTTAAATAAATTCTAAATTATTTAAGCTTACTCCATGCAAAATTAAATCTTTCTATCTTTCATACTTTAGAAAAATAGGATGTTGTGATTTTTTGATCCATAATTCCCCCATATGACCCTAGATAAGATACTTTTCCGACCGCCACCTTCTTCCTCCTAACTTTTTTCCCCATTGCACCATGGTTTCTTTTTTTTTTCCACCCATAACAGCGCCGCCACTTCTACACTGTCATTTTCCCCACTAATGTATTTAAAATCTCGTTATTAAAAGAAATTTTAATGTTTAAATAATTCTAATACGATTGTTACTGGTATATTTGTATACTAGAATGCAAAAATGCAGTTGAATTGTATTTAATTGTATGATGCACCAATAACTATGAGTAAAATATTTAGTAGGGAAATATAACAAGACAAATTAACCAAGAATGAAGCAGTTTGATAAAGATCGTTAAGGTTTAATTTTTTGAAGTTCAAACAATAATTCTACATTTTCAACAATTAAATTTGCCAGACGTTACCAGATCAGTTGCATGCATTTTTTAAATAAAAAAAAATACTTGTACCTAAATGTATCTACAATGCATTTGATTTTTTTATTTAAATAATTATATTAATAATTTATATTATTTCTTTTATTTTATAAGGTAGAGTTCCCGCATTGTTAAAATTATCTTACTAGTGACACAAAACAGGCAAAATACAAGAATTCGCTGTCAAATCAACAAAAGCAAACTTAAAATAATTTAAGATTCAAACAACAAGGCGTATTATCTCGCTTCACCTGTAGTTAGTTGTTTAATGATATTATTTTCTTTTTCAAGGTATTGCGAATCGTATATTCTCATAATATTACTCTTCTTCTCTTTTAATAGACCAGAACAAATTTATATCGTTCTTGCAGAAAAGCAATAATTTGCTAGCAACTGTACATCTGGGGTTTTGACCATTTGAACTACTTAAATTTCTATTATGCACAGTTTTGAACATCCAAGTTAGGTTACTTTAAGGATAATCCGAGAATAACGGTTTTAGAGGTGTTTTTAGTGCACTTTATGTGACCTTAAATATACGGATTCAGTGTTAGTTATTGTTACTCATGACAATAATGTTCTCACGATGCCAGTTTGCTTTTCAAAGAAGAACTATCTTGTATTTACAAAGGTTAGATAAGGAAAAAATAGTTATTTACGAATCGAATTCTCAAATTATACTGACGATTAAATAGTAATCGGGAACATTTACTTACTGTTATTTTAAATATATATTTAACATTTTAATTTTGATATTAATCGAAACGAAATGCAGAAAACAATGATCCATTTGAATGGATTTTGTGATGGCAATACTTTATATATATTTTTTAATAGTTGGAATTGTTTATTTGCTTTTAGACAACAGTTAGTTTTATATTAAAAAGCACGCATAACATCATTTTACAAAAGTTTAAAGTTTAAAAACTTAAAACTATTGCAAAATCTTACAAATTTCATCCAAATAAGTTTTTGTCTTGCGTAGAATGTATCAAGAATACTTGACTGTTGATTTTTTTTTTCATTTAGAAAATCTCCTAAAGTTTTTTATTTCTACGCGAAATATTTATCATTAAATATTTCTTTCAGAATTCAGACTTGTGTTCTTGAAACTTGTTGATTTTTTCACGTTTTTTTTGTTAGACTCAATCCTTTTTCTGTAATGTAGTACTTAATGTAGTACTCATGAACGCCCGTAAAAGTAATAAATATTTTATCTTTTATTTTATCCCTTTATGTTTACTCTTTTAACCACATTCGTTTTCCCCCGTTAATACTTAAAGTTTTATATCTGTCAACACATCTAACTCGTGAAACTATAACCAATAAAAAATATTTATCCAAAAACTTGACTTTTGAGCAGACGAATGAGGGTATATACATTAACCTTTAAAACGATCTCCTTATCTTAGACGAGCAGTTACCTATGCTTTAAACAATCTATGCGCGTGGCTCGGCAAGCAGTAGCTCCAACAAACCTGCCTCAGGTGATTTTTAGGCTGACAGGTTACGAATTAGAGTCGTACGTGAGTAAAGTACCCGATACTTTTCCTCTCTTGTGTCTTGGGATGAACTTCGCTCGTCACTTCTTGACACTTGGCATGACACCTGAAGCCTAATGTAACAAGTTACTTCAGTGTTTGGTAACATTGTTATTCAAAAAGCACAGGTGGGAATGTTGAAGAGTCTTGGGTAGAGATGAGAAATGATATGGATAGGATATGGAATGGATGACTTTATGAAACGAGTTGCACTTATTCTGATATTTTTTTTATTTTGTCTGTAAGAATCTTTGGGTTGCAGAGAAATTTTAAATTCGGAGTATCAAAACGTATTTATTCCTGGCTACATAGCTCTTTTCGGGAGACTAAATGAACGACATAAAATGATTGAAAAATTTGTCGGATAGCATATGGGTGCAGGACTATATGCAATCAATAAATCTTATTAGGAAATATTAAATTTGGAGTTTTTAGAAAATACTGTATTGTTCTGTAATATAAATTATATATTTTTTTTCACCGCAACGAATAGGGCTTACAAAAGCCGCTTTTTATCCGATTGTTCGGTTTATAGAAGGGTTTACTTTTAGTGTTTTGGAAAGATTGAGTCGTATATGAAACTTTATGCATTCCGAAGTTAAAGACTTTTCATTATTGATAATTAAACACTTCAGTAACCTGTAAAACCAAACTATACTAGTTGAATTGCTATTTAATGGGTAAATTTTCTTTTTCATAAAAGACCCATTTAAAAATTGCATTCTCCTTTAAAAAAAAATCTTTTTAGTTAGCTTCTAATTTAATTTGCCCTATATGAATTGTTCCGAACTAATAATCGTTATTTATCATATATTTGGCATATTTGAATGAAATAAAGCTGGTAACTTATTTTCACAATATTCTTTAATCCGTAGAAGAAAAGTTTTCGTCGAATTATTTTCTTTAAACCTTATTCAGTTATAAAGTATTCCCATCTATTTTACTATGAATAAAGCAAATAAGTATAAAGCAATGATTTCTTTAAAGATTGACTAACATCTTTAATACCCAATGAAAAATTTTGGTATTTTTCATTATACTGATCGAATGTGTTTGCTTTTTGTTTGATTATATTTTTGGTACAAATTACAATCTATTAAAGCAAAATACATGTTTAGAGCTTTGCTGACATTGTCGAGACTTAAAAATTACTAAACATTTATTTCTATTAGGATTATGCATTCATAAATTCACTTACAAACACAAAAAATAGTTAAATGTTCGAAAGCAAGTATTATCGCTGAACAATTTATACTTACACAAATCTTAATCAACTTTCTACTTTTTGGCCTTATGAAATTTTACTTATACAGAACTTCAGTAACCTCGCTACACAACTGACCAGGTTGTTCCCAAAAACTAGATCGTCATTTCCTGATGATGACCTAGAAGACAAGGTCTATACTGAATAAATGAGTCTTGGGCACCCCAAAAGACCATCTTGTGTCATAAGAAATCACCTGGCTCTACTATAAGTCCCTGTTCTTTGGCCCCAGTCCCCCTTGCGCAAAGTAGGCTTAAAGCTCTTTGATTTCGTTAGACCCCTATTAGTAGTCTTTCGATTCGGGTCATTTCTAGAATCTGGAATGTTTTGTAAGGCCTCTGTATTACTTAAACCATTACCTTTGCACGCAATTTAAAGAAATCAGACCTCGTACCGGAAGTCTGTTCCATGGTAGATCGAAGTCATTACCGCCTTTTTAGGGTCCTCTTCCTATTTCACTTTCGTTTGTTGTTACAGGTGTAAGTTTGTTCTTATATTGACTGGAATCTTTGGATTACGTAACGATTACCGATGGCATTTAGGGACGTTGTCAATCGCTTTTAGGTGTCTGCAACTAGCAATCATCGACGTATACGCGTGGCATAAAAATTAGTTTTTTTGTAACTTTAACAATTGCACCCTGCATTACGTATCCAATGCGTTTTCTTCTATCAAAAACATAATGTTTTACAAATCGTTGAAAAATGATAGTTGAAACCTGGGAGAACATAGTGTAAGATAAACTGGATATGTATTTGACTTTTCCATGTTTCGTAGAGGAAAAAAAAAGTTGGTGAATAATATACGGATTTTTAATAACATTTAAAGACTATCCGTTGCAAAAGATGGGGGCTCATTATTTGTTCAGTTATCGTTTTACTAGTGAGTATTTCATCAAATTCCAAACTGGTTTACTAGCGTATAAAATTTTGTTCTACAAAATTGAGCAAAATGTATTATATCATAATACGATAAAAAAAAAGGTGATATAATGACATATAAAAACATTTATCGCAACTTTTTTGGAAGTTAAAACGTGACATTTTACAATAAAATGGCCATTGGTAGATGCATATTAAATTTTTAAAAATTAGTGTTCATTTATTTAGATTGTCTGGTTTAATATTTATAAATCCAAATAAATTTAAAAATGCCCTTTGAAAGATATAAAAGGACGTGGAAAAGTTGGCCACACACACAACCAAATTATCTGATAAACATGTCGCAAAACAACACATCCGAATTCTAAAACCCATCCGCTTCAGAAACGGATCCTGTAATCAAGACGCCAGAAGCTCAACTCCCACTGCCAATTTATTAAGCAACTTTTTACGCGATTGCGGCCAAATTAAAAGACCAGAAAGGCTGCCTCTTCAAACCAACAGCTTATTTCCGGCGATATACCTCCAAAAAACCAAAAAACAAAAAAAAAACTACTTATTACAGGTCTTGAAGGTGGGGTAAAACGGGGCTGCTACCACCAATACCACCTGTCGCAGAATCGCATCACTTCGGGCCTAAACCCCACGACCCGAACTTGTTAGCCCCCCCCCCCCCCCCCCATCTCCCTAACATTGTGAACATTGCGCAGGTAGAGGGGGGGGGGGAGGTAAAATGTTTAGGGGAAAGATCAAAACAATGTTTTTAAAGTTATGCTTATCTGTTCATGTAACTTTCACACTGGTCGCATCTTTGCTCTTTAGCCGGTGCTAGCTCAGGTGCTTCCTATCTGTTGCAACTGGTGCGGAGTTATGCAATTGAAATAGTGTAAGAACTTTTAGATTGTGTCAAGAGATGGGGAGCTCAATCGGTAAGACTCCTGCCTTGCATGTGAAAGGTCCCAGGTTACACCCAATCAACTATCTATCATTAAAAAAATCTAAAAAGCAAATTTCACATTTTTTAATGTATAGAAATTAGTTCCTTTTATAACTTTCTGCATTTTTAAAGCATAGAAATCAATTTAATTTGAAGATTTTTTTAATATGTATTGCTTCCGTTTGCTGCAACAATGTCGTAATTTGAAAACAACTAATTTTTTAGAGGTGTTTTTGGTGCTTAGATATCGTAATTTTGGTTGTGACGTTGTTGGGGCAAAAAATTTCGATTATTTGAATTTCGAAATTTAGAAATAAAAATCTTAATTGTTTTCTTTACGTTTCATCCCATTTTTAAAAACTGCAATACACAATGGTTAGTAATTTGGCAATTCAAACCTTAGATTAGCATAATAGAAATTATCGTGTTGCCAATCTTTATTCGAAATCCCATTTTCCTTCGCTACTACTAACCAATTTGCAACTATTTGGTAAGAAATTTTGCCCGGCGAAAATGAGCTTTCTGCTTAAGTTTATCTATATAAACAAAATACCATCTGGTGCCGCACAATTTGTTACAAAATTTAAGTTATAAGACAAGCGAATTTGCAAAACTTAAATTGAACGTTTTTATTCGGAACTGAAGGTGTTAATGGTCTTCACAAAGTCTTCTTCAATGGATTAAAAACGTCGGATCAATTATGGATTCCCAACACATTAGAATAGAAGTTCCTTGGTAAAACCAGACGTAAAATGTTTATCACAACAGCCAGTTTTTGAGTTCCAGCTTTGCACTTTAACCACATAGGTCAGTATCGTAAACTAACCTTTCTCCATTATAAAGAGTGACAGTAAAAATACCTATAAACATGCATTTACCTAAATGACTAGATAACGACTACCTATGCTGTTATTTGTGCTTAGGCGGTGCGCGTCTTTAAAAGTAGTTAACACGCAATGAATTCAAGTGTGAAATATATTTAGACTTTTCCGCGAGCTTATTATATAAAAAAAATGTAAAATTATTGTTTTATCAGAACTTGTTTGGTGTTTATTGCCGTAATATCTTTGTCGTTTTGGCACCATTAGGTTGATTAAAAGTAGTTTAAGGTATGGAAATTGTACTGTTTAGATATTTTATGCTTACTCTTATATTACAGTCAGGGTCACAAGGTAAGGAAACAAAAATCTTGTTTTTTTAGGGCTAAAAGTGTTGGTTTACACTTTTATACGGATAACCAAATTGTTTTTAGGCAAAATTTTCTAACTAAAAAGTAGATTCGGTTGCTATTTTGGCGATTTTAATGTGAGATTTGAATAATATAATTATCAGTAAAATATATTTTTTCAGGATTTAACTTGGATATATAGTTCAATGTTGTGGATAGTTTTTGATTTACGTCGCGCACTAGGGCTACACTATATCTATTTTTGACGGGCGTCGTAATGAGCCGACATCTGAGTACCCAACACATTTTGAAGGACAACGTACGCAGAGTTGGGACATTGAAGAATATTTATCGTGCTCTATCCCTCGACACGGGGCATAAATCGCCATGCATTTTGACTGCATTTTTGGCCGTTTATATCAGGCAGGGTTTTTTTTGGCGGAACCGAACCTCGGACTTTCCGCAAGGAGGTATTTCAATGTATTTGCCTGCTTAACCCGTTAAAGACATAATCGCCAATACCATTAATACCTTTTAGAACAGAATAAAAATGTTACTTTTAAGGTTTTTTTTAAATTTGTTTCTCCTGCCACTTAGTTAGTCCGACATAAATTGTTCAGTACTATGATGTTCATTTGTCTTGATTTCTGTTTACTCGGGTAAACTAAAGCAGAAAGCATATTTTTGCATGTCAAGAAAACTTGTCAATCGTCTTGAAGGATTTAAAATAAATATTTATGGTAAAAGCATTAATAGAAAAACACTAAATTAGGAAAACATTAAATAGATCACAAGACCTTACTGCATTTCGCATAGCAGTTTAGTTTGAGTTTCAACTATCTAGCTATAAAAATAGAGCTAATAATCTCAGTTTAAATTTTTTAATAGTTTTTCAACCAATCACAACGCAAATAATTTATGATTTCATAGTCAAAAATTTAATCACTGAAATAAATCTGGTCAGGCTAACGTTAGTATTAAAATTAAAACCATTGTCGTACAAAAATAATTTTATATGATCAACAGATATTTGACTTCCTCATTTTTGAAATGCTTCTTTTCTTAGACTTTGACCAACCAACTAAGTTTTTAATACTAAAATGGTAGTTTTAAATCAAATGCTTTTCATTAGTTTCATTTTCATAGTTTACCACATTAATTCATACTTTTACTGAAGAACTGCAATTAACTCGTCTGGCAACAGCAGGCGATGTTATTTCAATCAAAAAAATTTTTAAAAAAAGCTTTTGTTCTGTTAATTATAACAAATTTATTATATAATTTTAAAGGATTATTGAAATTAGTGCCACAGAAACAATCAATAATTTTAATTCCTTGATCACGAGCTTTTTTAATCCTAAAACGTCCCAAATAAAATCTCTCCACCCCTAAACAATTCCATCAAGTGTAGACGCGATTAACCTTCAGATGGACAGGTGATTAAGTGTTCCCCGAAAATCCCCCACAACTTCTCGGAAGTTGGAAAATTAGGGACATTATAGAAAAAAAAAACAATTTAGTTTTGTATACTTGTTCTTTTGTAACAATGGATGTTGAAAAATATCACCAAAATTGTAGCTCTTTTGATTTTCTTTTTTGTGATAGGAATCTTCTCAACATTTTCAATATATATGAACATTGTTTAGCCTTGTATATTTGTATAATAGTAATCCAATCGTTTTCGCTCACCAATAGGGGAAAAATGGGTATACACTATACTTCCACCACCTATTTACCGTAGTAGCAATATGGGTAAATCATGGAATGGATTCTAATCTACCATTTTTCTGTGATAAATGCCTATTTTACCTGGAAATCTTGGCCGTTAGCAGAGGAATATTACCGAGTTTGAACTACCAGGTTTACTGCAACGTGTAAGTACAGTCGGTAGCATGATTTGGGCTTCATTGAATCAAAATTGCACTAGAGCTCCACGAGAACTTTTGGTGACGGGTCTCTTGATCCTTTCCTTACTGAAGCGCCCCAAAACGCCCGAACAACTAAGGATTAGATAATGTTATTATTATCACATATTACGAGGAAGCAAAAATCCTTCGTAGCGAAATGGTTAGTTTTAAGCAGTGGTTAAACGACTAGACCATCGCTTTATCTGACACCCGACAGTGACATCGTACGTGGTCTCAGGACCTTAGACCGAAACAAATTAATCATACGCGGCCTGATTTATCGACAAACTTTATTTTTGGACTACTCGAGCCATTTATACAATGAGACGAAGACAGAACCTAATGAAGGTATCCTCTAATGCAAATGCACAACCCAGAACATCTCCCAAAGAACACTACTCTTTAAAAATAATCCCTATTCGCCCGAATGCCTGATTGAAAACAATGACACGGGCACTTCCTTTCCTTGCAGTCGCGTGCTCCCCTCGCGTAACACCTGTTCCAAACCTCCCCACGGCGACACCCATCCTTCGTTATGACATGAGCTACAGGTAAAAACCCTTTGACAGTCGCGGATCGGATCCTAGCATTAAAGACTGCCCCATGAGTTCTCTTAATTTATAATTGAGATGTTTGTTTTTTCGCTCCATTCTTTTGTTTCTATTAAGTGTCTGAGTTTTCTTTTTACAGTGGTGGAAAAGGATTAGCAGGCTACTGAAGAAGGGATGGGTGAACTGAACTTTTAACGAGATTTGTAATTGCTTTTTCGTTCTGTAAATGATTAGGTTGAGGGATTTTTTTGTGGGTTTCGTAAATGACCAATTTCGGTGCGTCAACCTTTGGTTTTTTTTTACGCAGTGATGTAATTTTCTGTTTGGACGTATTTTACTGGCGAATTTATGAGTTATAATTTATCATGTAATTTAGTCATAAAAAAAATGCTCGAAACCCCTCAATACTGAGAGTATAGTTTTGTTTGGTTTGGTTTGAATTATCGTCGCACTAGAGCTACACGAGGGCTATTGGCGACGGGCGTCGTATTTTGGAACCACAGTCAGGTGACGAGCCACACCTGAATAGGCACCCAACGCAACCGTTAAGGGCGACATCGTACGCAGCGTTAGGACTTTGAAGGATATTTAACGTGCACTCCCTTACACGGGGTATTATTCGTCGGACATTTTTGGCTGCACGGGCCGTTTATAGGTCGGCAGCTATTTTGGCGATGCCCGGACCCGAGCCTGGGACCTTCCGCATGCTTATAGTTTTGTGTTATTAATATAAAATAAACAAATGTAAAATACATTAAAAGACAATGGTGATGCCGACTTAAATTTTTTATTGAAAATAATAATAGGCATAAAGAGCTAATAAGACATTTTATGAAGCGAATACATGTTTGGTACGATCTACATTGGCAGTAACTATACAACATGGGAGGGAAAAGGGATACGTATTCCAAGATGTTTTCAATGCATACTCATACTAAGTTCAAAGCTTTGTCATTCGTTTGTAACAGTTTATGTTAGGACCACCAGTACGACTACCCTTTTCACCATCACCTTGAGAAACAAGAAGTTTCTCGAGCCCATAAATTGGCTTAAAGGAGGTTGACTTGACGAGAGTTCGTATGAGTGTCAACATTCCGCGCAACTAGAGGGCTAAGGTCAATAAACAACAATAAAACATAGTGAAATAGAAAAGAGTTCCAACAATTCAGAGGGGTTTTCTACAGTATCGTTCCCAGAGTCTAATACAGAAAAATGCAGACTGTAGGCACAACACATTTTGGGAGCCCTTTTTTACTTAAAATTTTGAGTATGATCGCCATTCAAGGTAAGATTACAGAGAGGCTTCACAATATTTTTAAATTTACTAAGGTTTTGGAGGTCCGCCACATTCTTCATATAAGAAATTGAAATCTAGGGATCCCAAATATTTTGGGGGCCCTATAGGCCCAGACTTAACGGACCTTATATAAGGTCAGGCCCTTATCATTCCTGTATCACTCAAATTTTTACATAGCTATATTGTTCGTTATTAAAATACCTGGCAAATTCTTATTTCTTTTGTCCATGCAGTAATGTCATTTCTACCCAAAGCTACTTTTTAAAAATGCTTCGTTTATTAAATATTACTTAGACTTTCAACATATGGTCATTAAACTTCACGTTACTCTCGAAGAGCGAAATGAACGATTAAAATATACTTGAAATATTTGATTCAAGAGCCTCAGGTATTCGCTATCCACGTAACTATGATTCATCAAGAATTTTAAACAATTTCCGCTTGTCTCTTTGCTATTGATCCCTCCAACTGCATCTCTAGTTTACTACGGTTGTTTTTACTGCGTTACTTATCTTACTTAATATATATACTATATATATTTCCTCTCAAATAATTATAGTAGCTTGTCTCGCTACGATTCTTTAGTTCCCAATTATTTCAATCACTACCCATTTCTCTTGATTCGTCTTCACCAAGTTTCGAGCAGTGAAAGTGAATCGACGTATTGGCTTCTAATCGATCGATTCAGCGGGTAAATCACTGGCACATACACAAGCACCTGCACAGGCCAGCTCGACAACAATGTCTAGAGAGGGAAGTGGGTTCAGCAGCATTCCTCGCCCAAATACATTCACAGCTACAGAAAGGACACTTGCCATTGTGCACGGGAGGCATTGTGAATGTGTACCCCCACCTTCAATGAAAAAGGCAGGTAGGAGGGGTTACAACACCCCGCTCTTTTTTTTATTATTGTTAGGCCCCTCTGAAGAAAGGATTTCTACCTGTTCCGACCGAAACGCTGCTCCAGAAGTTATCTGAACTGAGAGAGGGGACGTATATAAAAATAGGGCTGTTTTTTGACGATACAAGGGGATAATGGATGTTAAAATGTGTATTAATTAGTTAAGAAATGAAAGTTTTTTTAATAGCTATACAGCTCCTCATATTGAGTTCAGTTAATGCTGCAAAGTGCTCGCCAATATTATTACGTGTCGTGCACATTTTATGTGTCGGATGACAATGTCACAATGGGAATAATTAGTTATAAGAATATTAAAATAAGTACTTTTTTTGAAAATGCAAAAAAAGGTTATTATCAAGACTAAGGAGAGTTATGTTGTTTCATTTAAAATACCTAGAGATGCATTTTTATTGTGATGTTAAAGGGCAAATATCGCTTTAAGGGGTCTAAGGAGTCTTAAAAATGTGCAAAGAAGCAACTACAAAGCATAGTTTGATCTTTCATGTAATTTTTTAACTACTCAATATACAAGTATAATTTTTTTATATGTAATTCTACAAGATTTATTTAATATGAAACAAATTTTAAAATTTATGAAACTTTAGCCAAAACTAAAATAAATGATATTAAACATAAAGCTATTTGAACACATTGTGATTTTGTGAGGTCAAAATTGAAGACATGGCCAAGAAAATAACTTTATATTGTACAAATATGTACAAACTAGAACTTATACCTAAATTCTCAGCTCAATTTTAATTAGAAATAATTTTAAAAAAATTTTTTAATCAAAATTCAAAAATTTTTATAAATTTTTTTAGAAAAAAGTTCTTAAAATAAATTCTAATTAAAATTGAGCTGAGAATTTAGGTATAAGTCTTTGTTTGTACATATTTGTACAATATAAAGTCATTTTCTTGGTCATGTCTTCAATTTTGACGTCACAATTTGCCGCGCAAGCCTAATCACAATGTGTTCAAATAGCTTTATGTTTAATATCACTTATTTTAGTTTTGGTTAAAGTTTCATAAATTTTAAATTTTGTTTCATATTAAATAAATCTTGTAGAACTACATATAAAAAAATTATACTTGTATATTGAGTAGTTAAAAAATTACATGAAAGATCAAACTATGCTTTGTAGTTCCTTCTTTGCACATTTTTAAGACTCCTTAGACCCCTTAAATGCAACACAAAATTAAAACAATAGAAATAAAAACTAAATCACTTGGTTCATGCTCCATGTCCTTGATGAAATGTCATGAACAGAACTATTGGTTTGATTCTTATTGTTTTATTTTGTATTGTTAATGCATATTTCATATAATTCAATAGTTGCGTTCAGGGGTCTAAGGAGTCTTAAAACTGTGCAAAGAAGGAACTACAAAGTATAGTTTGATCTGTCATGTAATTTTTTAACTACTCAATATACAAGTATAATTTTTTTTATATGTAATTCTACAGGATTTATTTAATATAAAACAAATTTTAAAATTTATGAAACTTTAGCCAAAACTAAAATAAATGATATTAAGCATAAAGCTATTTTAACACATTGTGATTAGGCTTGCGCGGCAAATTTTGAGGTCAAAATTGAAAAAATGACCAAGAAAATGACTTTATATTGTACAAATATGTACAAACTAGGACTTATACCTAAATTCTCAGCTCAATTTTAATTAGAAATTATTTTAAGAACTTTTTTCTAAAAAAATTAATAAAAAATTTTAAATTTTGATTTTAAATTTATCTTTAAATAATTTCTAATTAAAATTGAGCTGAGAATTTAGGTATAAGTCCTAGTTTGTACATATTTGTACAATATAAAGTCATTTTCTTGGTCATTTTTTCAATTTTGACCTCAAAATTTGCCGCGCAAGCCTAATCACAATGTGTTAAAATAGCTTTATGCTTAATATCATTTATTTTAGTTTTGGCTAAAGTTTCATAAATTTTAAAATTTGTTTTATAATAAATAAATCCTGTAGAATTACATATAAAAAAATTATACTTGTATATTGAGTAGTTAAAAAATTACATGACAGATCAAACTATACTTTGTAGTTCCTTCTTTGCACATTTTTAAGACTCCTTAGACCCCTTAAAGCTTCAAATCATTATGTTTCTTAAATTTGCTTTCTTTGAATTTTCATTTTTTTTTCATAAGAGGTGTTACTATAAGAACATAATTTTATCCCGGCAAACAATCTGTTTGGCGTGTCAAATTTATTTGGAGCTTTTAAGATATAGATTTGCACTTCTCTTGAAGCTTTACAATTATTAGAATTAATTAATTGCAATTGTTTATTAATAAACAATCTTTTAAGATTTCATTCATAATTGTGATAAAACAGAGCTGCATAAAACTTGGGACATAAGGTTTTAAATTACACCTTGTTATAGTACTTGTATTTGGTACCCATATACCATAAATTAACATGATACCCACAAATTTATTTACCTCTCTTATAGCGAAGACTGATAACCCTTAACGATCTCCAATCTAATTTTGTGCACAGCCCCTTCAAGTCTATTTTCGAAAGGAAGTGTTTAAAAAAAACTTTCAAATAAATAAGCATCGCTGCAGCCCAGTCTACCCCACTTTGTATAGGCCTTTATCCCTTTGGAATGTAGCCTTCTGTGGGGCAAGTGACCACGGCACACCGTAGCAGGTGAAACCTTGAGAGTCCTGCTTTGTGAGACCGACTTCCTCCCACTTCTGCCTTTGATGGTCTGTCTGTCCACTCCAGACTTCCAGTGGATTAAATGTGGGACGGGCTGGGTTTCTCAAATTTCATTCAGGGAGTTGTCTCCAGTTTACTGGTACAATATGAAATATTACATAAAGTATAAAAAGTGTTTTGCCCTTTTAGTTTACTTGTTAATCACGGCAGTGTTGAAACTTATTGATAAGCATATTTTTATTTAGATAATTATACAGGGTGGAGCAATTTTGAAAGAGTTCTCAAAACGCGATAAATTCGTTTTGATGCATTTTAAATTGCCACCATATATTTTATGAGGGTTAGTGGATTTGACTATGAAATGAATGGTTGGCTTTATCATTTTATTCTGGTGTTTCATCTTGTGTTTACTGGAACTGGAAAAACATGAAACATTGTTATAACCCTCTAATGCATGAATTTTTTTTTCACCCCGAAAAAATATATATGTAGTATCGTTAATACTCATACATTATGGGGAAAATACTGAAAAAATGTAACTGCATTAGAATTCAAGTAATTTCAATTTTTTAATTTTTTTCCATATGACAAAAAACCAACACAATTCCAATTTTGATAATAATGACTAGGAAACTGCTAAATATATTTCAAAATAACCCTCTTTGACTATAATTATTTTTTCAAAACAAATTAATTGTATTTAGTGTACTAATGTTATACTTTGAATATTGCCAAAAACGTAATTTCACAACAGTTAATTACCTCACTATTTATTCATGAATGCACTTTTACTACCTTCATCTATGAGGATTATTAGTTACTAAAACTTCAAAAAGGAATGTAATAGATGAAAAAACTCAAATTTGTAGAGAGGGAGCTCTACTTTAAAATAATAAAGTGGATTATGTTTGTTACTTGTTGCCAAACGGCAACAGTATGCGTTAGAGGGTTAAATATGAAAACTGAATTTTGCCTTCGAACTTGGCCTTATTTACTTCTCAATGAAGATAGTGCCACCAGTAACTTTCCTGGAATATCAAAAAAATGTCAATTTTGTTGCAAAAATTTACGTAGGATGGCGCCACTATTCCTTTCTAAACTACGTGCTGCTTCAAGTGTTATCTGTTGAATGCGATTCAACAAACTTTGGGTGTATTTAACCAGTTCCTTACTGTGCGTTACGCGTCGAGGCCATGGTTTCTTGATGTCAACGATGTATTATATCAAATTGTCCAAAAGGATGTATGTTTGATTTTACATTTATTTCTGAGTAAAAAAATCTGATCGATTTTCGATAAGGATATAAGTTTGTGGCTGGAAATGTAAAAACATTTTTTTTTCATCTGTCGCACCTGAAAATCTTATTTGTTGCTTTGAATAGGTCTTTATTGTTTGAACGATAAATTGTTCATAAAAATTCTTTATTAAATTCGAATCTTTAAATATTTTATTTTCAAAAAAATCGAAGACTTAGGTGCGAAAAAAATTTTAATTTAAGAAAGTGGTATATTCCGATGCAAAAAAACTATTGAAATCTTACGAGTTGTACAGCTGTGGAAATAAAAAAGTTCCGTTCCGTTAGTCACCCTATAGAATCGGACCTTTTTGAGATTGAGTACAATTAACATTCTGAGTTAATTGCACGATACAAAATTTGCATAAGGGGCCGTCTTCATATCAAAAGTATTACAATCTTTGAAATTTACAATAGCAACACCCAATTTTAATAACTTAGAAATGCTAAGCACTCTTGAAAACCCCTAAATCTAAGTTTTTGTTACATTTGGATGAATATTTGACGAGTTATTCAATCGAATCACTTGTGGACCTTTTGGGGACCATCTCTAAAATGACAAGCAAGCATGCATGCAAAGCCGTCTTTATTTATCAATTACACACGTAATCTTATACACGGTCCCCTAAAGGGTAATTAAAAAGTATTTTGTGATTTACTCAGCAAATTATGAATAAAAAATTTTAAAAATTGGGATTTCGCCTAATCTTTTTGTCTTACATTTGTTTCTTTAAAAATATTAAGGGGTTTCCATTCATATTTTTTTAAAAAATTAATATAATAATTATTTAAAAATATAAAAATTGTTTTAAGTACCCCAATATTGAATGCATTTTGTTTGGGTTATTATAATTTGTTTTCAGTAAAAAATTCGTTTCATTATCTTAATTTTTTATAGATCGGGATAGTTTTTTTTATGTGCAACTCATTTAACATTATGGGACCTAAACTTTGCACATCTCTAACTCCTCTAATAATGCTTAAAAACTTACAAAATTTGGTATTTCGTATTAACATAGGTCAGAAATTTGAAATATGGATTCAAAAAGGGGTGTTGCTATTGGAAATTTTAAAGTTAGTAACATTTTTAATATGAAGATGGCCCCTTATGCAAATTTTGTGTCATGCAATTAACTCAGAATGTTAATTGTTCACAATCTCAAAAAGGTCCGATTCTATAGGGTGACTAACGGAGGAAATAACCTCAAGTGGGTACTTTTTTATTTCCACAGCTGTACGACTCGAAATTTTGAAACGTGATCAGGTGACGAAGACAACACCGGAGAATGGAGATGCCTGTCATTTTATGTAATTTTTGACTCGTCATTTGAAACCTATTTTTTTTATTAGAGTATAGTCATCTTTATAACTTTAACATTACAGTAGAACTCAAATTATCCGAAGCGTTGCTGGTTATCCGAATTTCAAAAGAAAAAAATTCCAACCGGCCATCTGCTATACTGTTTGTCTTTGTTGGATGACATGCCTAGTAATTCTTTTGGACTGACCAAAAGAATTACGAGAATGATATTTAACAGAGACAGTAACAGATATGCAGAGTATAAAAGTTCATGTGTCGCATATAAACTTTTGTGAAACCAAGATTTTAACATAATTTGAATAAAAAGTGCTATTAGAAAAAGAAATAACTCAAAATGCCAAAACAGCAATTTGTACTATGGTTTTGTTTGTGATGATGACCGAAAGACTACATGATCTTTACTGGAAACAATGCATCGTAATTTGTAACCAAAGTCAAAGAAGGACGAATACAACTATTATATGTATAGAATGGAACCTCCCATTAAAAAATCTAAGAATTGGAGCCTTTTGATATTTTCACTTGTAAAAAGTACAACAAAAATGATATAACTATTGTACGAAACTTTATTTTCATCAAATTAGCAATATTTCTACTATTTTTACTTCATTATTTTCAATACATAGTTATTTTAATCCCAACCGTTCCACCACCGAAAAAAACCAACCATTCAAAAAAAAAAATCGTTTTACTGGATAAATCCCACAACCCACAAAAAACCAATCGAACACATTCCTATAAATCAACCATACGATACACAAAAAAATCCCCCCTTATGAATTGATAAGTCCATAATATATCCCCCCTTTTAATATCCCCCCTTGCCAATTCCGATAGAGTCCCAACTGGGCCGACCAATTGCCGACCCCTACGGCATGTATGGCCCGCCTTCCGTCCACAGTTTCCGTCAGTTGTTCTCTCGCCCTGCCCTCCAATTACGCCAGTCGACTCGCTGGGTGAACATCTCCTGAGAGTACAGGGATTCACTCGAGTTCATGCCGCAGCTTCGACGCACGTGGTCGGCTTGACTGATTTAGCATCGACGTAAGATACTTTTTCTTGTGATTGGAAATTGGACTTGTAGATTTTGGAAAGTCGTGAATGATAGTTTGGGTCTCTGAGTAGTTTCGCTGATTGGAACTTGGTTTAGGAACTTGATATTTTGAGTTAGATCAAGATTTTGATTAGTAAAGAATAAGATTGTTTGATCTTCAGAAATCGAAGGATTTCATTTAAGTATGGACTTGATAGTACGGACTGAGTTAGTTTAAGCCTGTTTCTTCTCCTTATTTTGTTATCATGCCTAAGGCCTTTTTAATTAAGAAACATAGCCCAGGAAAGGAGAATGGAGGAAAAGTCAAGCAATTTGTGAATGGTGATCCCAAGTTCGAAGAGACTTCATACTCGCCTACACCAGCAGAAAACATCATGGATTTATCAGGAAGAGGTGAGGAACTTATCTATTTTTAATAAATAACAATATTTTTCAACAAAAGTTTATTTCGACACAATTCACTACTTTCTCATTTTCAATCCTATAAAAAAAAGGGTACACATATATATTTTAAAAGATAAACTGTATGCACTATATGAAGGATTTTCAAGTATTACAAGTTACTTTCTTAACTTAGTTCTTTTTATACTGGTTGTAATGATTTTAGATGGCTTTGTGCGAATAATTTTTTACTGAAATTTTTTAAATTTTATTCAACTGTCAATGTATTTTTGGGATTTCGTATCTGCAAATAAACTTTTGTTAAAGAATTTCTTTCAACAATTTGCTATATGTATGCTATATTTATTAAGGCTATATTTCTGAAATAATATTCGGTAATAGTTTCACTCCAAGAACAGAGTAAGAAATAATCAAACCAATTGGTTTTATAGTTTTAAGTAAAAGTGATGTCAAATATTTTACTTTTTTTTTGTATCATGACTTGTAAAAAAAAATCCATAGAAGTATGAGAAAACTAACTATGCATAAAAAAAAGAAATATTAAAATATATTTTAATGACTTTTTCGAAAATAATTGTTTGATTGCTGATTACATTTTTAATTATATTATTTCAGTTATTTTTTCGTTCAAATAAATCTATTCCTAACTTTAAAAAAATATTGAAGAAAACTCTTTGAAGTTGAGTTTTGCTCTTATCTTTCAACTTAGAAAAAGATTGTCCGGCTACGAATTTAGTTATCCAGTAAGGACTATACATTTGTATAAATATATTTATGATGTATCCTTGCTATTTATGTGTAGTTTACTACAAATTTTCAATTGCGTAACCCTTTACTATCTGCAAACTTCTCAATAAATAATTCAGATTATAATAATTTAGTTCGTAAATATATGCTAAAACGATTTAAATTCTGATTTGTCTCTGAAAAAGTAATTTGTTGAATTCAGTTAAAATTGAGAAGAAACTTGAATTTCTGTACTCAAAAGTTCATTTCGAATTGTAATATTTTAGAACGATCCCAAATTTATATCGTATAATTCTGTTATTTTACGTATTTTAATAATTTCTAAAGATTCAATTTTGTAAATGGAATATATTAAGGGGTCATAGGAGTCTTAAAAATGTGCAAAGAAGGAACTACAAAGCATAGTTTGATCTTTCATGTAACTTTTGAACTACTCGATACAAAAGTATAATTTTTTTATATGTAATTCTATAAGATTTGTTTATTATAAAACAAATTTTAAAATTTATGAAACTTTAGCCAAAACTAAAATAAATAATAACAAACATAACACGATTTGAACACATTGTGATTAGGCTTGCGCGGCAAATTTTGAGGTCAAAATTGAAGACATGACCAAGAAAATGACTTTATATTGTACAAATATGTACAAACAATGACTTATACCTAAATTCTCAGCTCAATTTTTATTAGAAATTATTTTAAGAACTTTTTTCTAAAAAAAATAATAAAAAATTTACAATTTTGATTTGAAATTTTTTTAAAAATAATTTATAATTAAAATTGAGCTAAGAATTTAGGTATAAGTCTTTGTCTGTACATATTTGTGCAATATTAAGTCATTTTGTTGGTCATGTCTTCAATTTTGACCTCAATGTGCCGCGCAAGCCTAATCACAATGTGTTCAAATAGCTTTATGTTTAATATCAATTATTTTAGTTTTGTCCAAAGTTTCATAAATTTTAAAATTTGTTTTATAATAAATAAATCTTGTAGAATTGCATATAGAAAAATTATACTTATACATTGAGTAGTTAAAAAATGACACTAAAGATCAAACTATGCTTTGTAGTACCTTTTTTTGCACATTTTATGACCCCTTAAATAAATTAGAAATAAACTTTTCTTAAAAGAATGTGACAGGAATTTTATTTTAATGCAATTTAACTCGTCGGTAATTGTACGCACTTTTTTTCGTAGAATATTTTAATAAAATTTTTTTAATTTATTTAAAATTTTATTGAAAGTTTTAAGAAGGAATTAGTTTGTTAAAAAAAGTATTTAATCAGGATTTGACGGTAAAACTAAATATTAGCAAAACTAAAATTTACCATAATGCTCTTGTGAAGACAAGTTATTTAATTACTACATTATTTTCAAATGATATTTTTAAATTTCATACTAAAAATAGAATACAAAAATCATGCATACATTCAATTAAAAATTAGGGGAAAAAATGAAAATTATATTATTAAAGAGCTGTTTATGCGTAAATTTGTCTTGTTTTCATTTTTTTGTGTAGTTTAAGATTTGTATATGTTTAAACTAATAATTTATAATTTTGTTTACAGTTATTTATCATAAATTTAATCAATATTGCTCAACTGCAATAATATCTGCTGATACATTAGACAAATTATATTAGATTGATTAAAAACACTTAAAATTTTCAACTTGCCATAATAATTCTCTATCCTGCAAATAAAATCCACAATTCTTCTTACTTAAATTTTTGACAGTAGCTACTTACTTACCAAACTTTGTATGAAATTAAGCGCGTTATACGAAATACCACCAATCAGTAACGAATATTATCTACTTATCAGAAATCATTATACTGAATCCCTTTTACCACATTTCCAAATGACACAACACCCCAAATATCCCTTACTAACAATTCCTCAATCGGATCATGTTCAACAGACCCTTTACTCAGAAATTATCTATTTTCTACACCTGCCAAAAGCAGTTTCCAACTAGCTTCTCAAGTCTTTTGACAAGCTAAGCTTTTGGCTTGAGAACACTGTAAAAGAAACTTTTTCCAAAATTAGTTTTATATTTCTCTGTATCAGAGAAATAAATCTCTATATATAGGATGTATATATGAGAGGACAGACATTGCAGGCAGCAGGCAACCCAAATGCTATTTCGATGTTTTTATTCGATTGTAAGTTTTTATTTTTTTACAAAACTTTGAGAGTCGGTTCACATCCGGTTCAAAATTAGATTTGTATCAAACATATTTAACTCACTATTTTATGGAAAAAAATCGAACTAAACTAATTAAGAAAATTGAAGTGGATTAAAATTTAAATAAAACTATCAAATCTATATTTTTTTAGGATGGATTATAAAAGCTTCTTTAAAAAATTACAGGTGACCAGTTTTCTATTCCCGTACGTACTTTCATACATGCTTAGCATTTTGATTAAAACTCATTTGGTTACAAAAATTTGGAAATTATCCCTACTATTTCCTTTGATATAGTAGATCTAGTCCTGCACAAGTAACCTTTGCTGTAAAAGAAACTCGTTCTAACAAGTATTAAGGGGTCTAAGGAGTCTTAAAAATGTGCAAAGAAGGAACTACAAAGCATAGTTTGATCTTTCATGTAATTTTTTAACTACTCAATATACAAGTATAATTTTTTATATGTAATTCTACAAGATTTATTTAATATGAAACAAATTTTAAAATTTATGAAACTTTAGCCAAAACTAAAATAAATGATATTAAACATAAAGCTATTTGAACACATTGTGATTAGGCTTGCGCGGCAAATTGTGAGGTCAAAATTGAAGACATGACCAACAAAATGACTTTATATTGTACAAATATGTACAAACTAGAACTTATACCTAAATTCTCAGCTCAATTTTAATTAGAAATAATTTTTTAAAAAATTTTAAATCAAACTTTAAAAAATTTTATAAATTTTTTTAGAAAAAATTCTTAAAATAAATTCTAATTAAAATTGAGCTGAGAATTTAGGTCTAAGTCTTTGTTTGTACATATTTGTACAATATAAAGTCATTTTCTTGGTCATGTCTTCAATTTTGACCTCACAATTTGCCGCGCAAGCCTAATCACAATGTGTTCAAATAGCTTTATGTTTAATATTACTTATTTTAGTTTTAGTTAAAGTTTCATAAATTTTAAAATTTGTTTCACATTAAATAAATCTCGTAGAACTACATATAAAAAAATTATACTTGTATATTGAGTAGTTAAAAAATTACATGAAATATCAAACTATGCTTTGTAGTTCCTTCTTTGCACATTTTTAAGACTCCTTAGACCCCTTAAAACTTTGAAACCCACTTAAACCAAAACCAATCGGTTCAATTACAAGTATTCCCAACTATCCCTGACAAGTAGTGTCTTGACTGTTTCTGGACCTCCCATACCCAACCACAATACCTCTTGACATGCATTCTTGGTTGAAAGGGTAGACAGGTTACTCACATCTAGTGCCAATCAGCCCACTTTGGGACTTGCAGGTGGAATGCAATGAATCAAGTGCTACTTGTCCCCTGTTGGTGGTCAGCAGACATGTGAATAGCCAATTTGGTCTTGTCACTACAGGTGTTGGTCTGCATGGATAGTTTTGGTATGTAATCCATCGAAAAAGGAATTTGGGAGATCATTAGGTATTGGGGGAGAGTTGGTTGGAGAACCAAAGTTTAGGATTTTGTGTATGGATTATGTTGAAAAATGAAGGATAAATCGAATTGGGAGGTTTGCTTAGAGGAAATGAGTGTTTATAGTCAGATAAAATAAAGGTAATCAAATCTTGTATTGTCAGTATTAAAATGGACTTAAAAATAGATCTAAAGTTCAAGTTCCAGTAATTTTTAATTACATAATGGCCTTGAGTTTAAGAACTTAATTTTTTTATGAGCTCAATTCCTATTACGATGAGGTTACATAAAATTCTATATTTGCATTTAAAACCATTAAAAATAGGGTTTTTTTTATTTAATCAACAATAATGAGTAGATGGATCACCTACTCCTTCTTAGTAAACTTAATATATTTTTTAGACATTGTTAAAGATGACGTGTTAAGAAAGGTAACACCTTGTGATTAAAATGAAATTTTTATTGCCTTTTAAAGCGAGAAATCATTAGCTGAACAAAGAACGTTCTCAATAGATGTCGATAAAAAAAATTTAAAATAAAAAGATGAAAATCATACTGTTCTTCTTAATATGCAGTACACTCTTAAAACAAAAGAGTGAAATCCACTCCAAATGGAGAAGTGCATTTTCGACACTGGAAAGGAGTGAATATTAACTCCGAGTTAAAATCACTCGTTTGGAGTGATCTTATTGGAGGTTTAACACACAAAGTATCCACTCCTTTCGGAGAAGTGCATTTACAAGACTGGAGGAGTGAAAATTACTCAGATTAAGTTAAATTCGCTCGTTTGTTTTAAGAGTGTAGTTACATCCCAAAAATGATCTCAAAATTAAAACCACTGAAGAATAATTTTTTATTGAACTTATACTAGATTACTTATCTTAAATTTATAAAAGAATGGGGATGATTTTAAAGTGCCTAAAATATTTGTTTGCAATACCATATGTTGTGAAAATGTCGAACATTGTGATTAGCATGTCACCAAAATCAAAACTCGAGGATCTATCAGTTTACGTTACAATCTGTTATCTTTTACTAGCAGGTGGGACAATTTATCAGTGCTTACTGAAAACTTGATAAGTAAGTCGAAGAACTTGTCCAAATGAGGAACTGAGAGTTCAGAGATTATAGATACAATTTCCTTAAATCTGCAATATATTTGGTTAAGAGATTTTAGGATTTTTTAATTACGTTTCAATAAATTTGGGAAACCTGCGAAGAAACTAAAACTGCTTCAATTTCATTAACTGCTGTAATTCTGTTTGTGTTAACGTTGCAAGCATTATCTCTTAATCCTTTCACTTCTAAAACTGCCCAGGCGGCCGTACAACTAAGGATTCGATAATGGTATTCCTATCACATATTACGCGGGGGGGGGGGGGGGGGGGGGAATCCTGAGAAGCGAAATGTTGAAGGAATTCAACATTTCGCTTCTCAGTTTCGGAAGTTTATTTTGAATTGAAATTGAGAATCTCAATCAAATTACAAAGTTTTGTCTAGATTTGCAGTGCTCGTAAATAAGGTACATAAATGCTCTAAATATTTATATGTAATAGTAAAAGGGGTCGTGCTCATGATAACATTTAGATATTCATATACATATATTATTCTTTATAAAGTTTACAATAGAATTTTTTTTTGTTACAGATATCAAAGGTCCCTACGACTTGAGCTTCAAACCAAAAAAGAGCGAGAGCGATGAAGATAATCCATCACCTCCACTTCCCTCTCCACCCAGTGTCATAGAATTCTCACCAAAAATAGTGACTTCCAATTACATGACACCATCTATAGGCATAGCTTTGATTGATAGGGTCCCACAGCCATCTAGTCTTTTGCCCAAGCCTGTTGCTTCTAACCTAGATCTGAACTTCCGCTCTTTGCAGAATAGTGGGCCACCGACATGGCAGAGACCTATGTTCCCAACACCTTACATTCCGTTTAATTTCCCTTTCGTTCCATCCTTTCATGCACCAACTCCTGAATACACTCCTGGCCCGTACCTGGGTGGTACAGCTCTGGTATCGCCACCGCTCTTGCCCATGCCTCAGCCAAGAATCCAGTTGTCCCCTTGCATGCCAACTGATACCTACTATGAAAAATCCCCTCCACACCTGAGTAATTTGGAACTTATGAAGGATCATTCCAGTTACATGGCGGCCTATCATCATAAAGAAGGTTCGACTTCACCGATTGCGAGATCTGAAAGTGAAGAGTCGAGTCCAGAGTCCAATGCCCCCAAATACACATCTTTAGTCACGAGCTCGACTGGTAGTCCCGTTGAGTCACAAGGGCATAGATACATGTGTGTGGACTGTAGCAAGAGTTATGCTACCTACAGTGGTCTGTCAAGGCATCGTCAGTTCCACTGCATAACCCAAGCCAAAAAGGCCTTCAATTGTAAATATTGCGAGAAAGTGTATGTGTCATTGGGGGCTTTGAAAATGCACATCCGAACACATACGCTTCCTTGCAAGTGTAACCTTTGTGGTAAGGCATTTTCCCGACCCTGGTTACTCCAGGGACATATTAGGACCCACACTGGGGAGAAGCCATTCGCTTGTCCTCACTGTACTCGGGCATTTGCTGATCGCTCGAATCTCAGAGCGCATTTGCAAACGCATTCGGACATTAAAAAATACAGTTGCAATGCTTGCAGTAAAACTTTTTCCCGTATGTCGTTGCTTTTGAAGCATAATGATGGAGGTTGCGTTAATACGCAAGCCCGGAGCGCACACTTTGGTACAATTTAGACCAAATAATTCAAAATATTCGAAGTTGTAAGCCGGTAACGTTCATAATTAAATGGCCTACTTATAACTTGAGACGAAAGCTTTCTTAGCATTTCGTAATTTTTTTTTATCTTTTCTCAAAATGGACAAAAATTTCAAACATTGTTGAACAATTTAGGTTTAACAAACAACTTAACTGTTATTACATTTGGAAAAAAATATATCATAAAAAGTAATAACAGTTTACTTGTATCTTAAGTTCTTAAAGTATCAAAAATTAAACATCGTATTCTTTGACAAAGTAAAGGTAGTATATAAGTATCTTCCATCCTATATACTTACCCACTTATATTTTTAATTTTTCTCCTAACATAATTTAAAGGGTTACAATTTCTAACTATTTTTGAGAATTTTACAAAACTTTTTGATCAAAAATAAGCATTATATCAATGTTTTCATAGATGGATATCTGAATTAAATGTATATAGTGTATTAGAATATGTAAATATATAAATATTGCATTCAATGCCACGTACATTTATTACACATTACGTTTTCAACTTTATTTGAAACACTGAATTTTAGTCCGCAAACCGACTATTGTGTTATATATTGAGCAACTTTTCTTATTAAATCAAATATTTTAAAATGCTCACTTTAAAGATCTTGGTGCAGGCGCTATTGGATCAAATTGAAGTTATGTTTTCGATACATTTATAAGCCAAATGTATATTTTTCTGTACAAAAGTCTTTTTTGGATAAGTCATTTAACTGAGTGTCTATTAGTCTCAGTTTTTTTTAATATTAGTTTCTTCTTTACCCAAATCTTTAACTTCAAAGTGCCAAATTTTATATTTTACTACTTATTTAGTCAATAATAATTGGTCAATAGAATTACGAACGAAATAGCCTGTATTATATTATGAAACGCAAGAGTGCATTGAATTTACTACAACTTGAATACTTAGTTGTGCCATAATAAGAACAAATGAACTGTGCTTGCAATATGAACTGTGTTGCAATACCTGTCACAAGTATTCATTTTCTCGGTGATGCTCAAATGAATGCGTTTCAGCACAATTTCAGTTTTTGCTTAATTTTTTTCAACCTAATGAAATGTATCACAAATTACTATATAAGGCGTTATTGCGACCAACCGTCAAAAATACAGTCAAACCTCTTTACTCCGAATTTCTCAAACTCTTTAACGGGCCCGGACGACCTTAATAGTAAGGATTCGATAATGCTATTCCGTTAAGCGACATCAAAATGCTCACGTAGCCGAAAGTGTCAATCAGCACTATTCTTTATACACCGAATTGTCCGGTTTTTTGTTACTCAAGAAGGCCTTTAACCGGCCCGTACGACCTTACTAGGAAGGATTCAATAATGCTATTCCTATAACAAGAAGAATCCAGAACTCATAGCTTTAGTTTGACTTTATTCAACCAAAGTTGTATACCCCACCCATTAAAAGTTCAAGCTTTTTCTTTCGTTTGGTCTATTATAGTTCTGAGTAAAGAAGTTAAGACTGCATAATAAATTGAAAAAGTTCAAATTTTACTGTATTTTTAAGCCAAATCTATGGTGCCATATGTGTGGTGCTTATTGTATCTATGGCTATTTGTATATCTGCTGTGTATATAGTTATGTTTCATAGTTCATTATATTTTCGCTCATTGCATGAGTAACTGTTTGTTGTGGTAGTTAGGTTTGAACTGCTTTTCTATCTTTATAGCAAATTTCTTCAGCTGTTCTCCAAGCTATATCTAGTCTCTTAGAATCATGTATGGAATCATTTATGCCATATTTCACCGCCTTTTCCTTTTGACCAAATATGTCCTTGTTTATTTTTTATACTAGTTTTTTTAGGCATCACTTGTGCTAATTTGAAAGAGTGTTACGAATGCAAACACTTAATTATATTTTTTTGATTAAAATCGTGTTTAGTTTACACGTATATGCACCAAAGTAATTGTCTTATATGTTAAATGTTTTCTAGGTAGCTATATACATTTTTAGTCTTTATTCATTGATACTTATTTCTACTAGTGTGATGTCTAGAAAATTAATAAAAAATGTTTAAAATTATTCTTACTATGCAAAAAATATTAATAAAAAGCAAAGTTTAAAAACATTTATCAACTGAAGAGAATTAAAATAATTTAAATTGTTGTTTTTCGGAAGATTTAAATTGCAACAAATATATTAGTCAATATTTTTGATTTTTGCGGTTACTGAAGATAACTTCTCCTGCATCAAAATCTATTGAAACATTTTGCTATTTTTTAAAATTATTTTTTGAAATATCTATACATTTTAAGTTTTATTATCGTGATAGTAGCTGATCATCTTTTACATCGATATGTCAAGACCTTGCAATGATTTTTGTTTACATAAAATTTTAAAGAAATGCACAAGAAATGGAATATGTATTTGTTATTTTTTTACATTAAATGCTAAAATCAGCTAAACTTTCAACTGCTAATATCCTACTTTTTACGGTGAATATTAGATAAATTTTTTTGTTCGATAACTTTTAAAGTAAATCAGAGCTATTCAAGTTCATTTGTTGTAATTTCTCTATATATAGCTTGGTGTATACAAATTTTATTGTGATGTTGAAATGTATTGCCTATTGTTGATGTATAAATATTTTAAAATTGAGGTTCAAACTTGTAAGGCTAGTATAGAATACAGTCTAAACCTCTTGTTTTTGAAAATTTTATTTGCATTTCAAATGAAAAATTATGAATTTGAATAAATATTAATATTCCTTCTACGATTTTTTTTCTTTAGTGGAATATTGCCTTTTTTCAATGCTAATGCCAGGCACCTTATTGCGGAATGAAAATTTTATATTATTGAAATTATATTCGACTCTATTGTGACAAGGATTAAATGGTACACATTTAGCCACAAGAAATTTTCCAAATTCACTCTAAATCAACCAACCCTTCCGGATTGGTTAATTTTGAGTTCATTCGACAGGATTCAGGTTCTATGACAGTGACTCTGATAAACATAGCTCTATAGTACAAGACAAAATTGATGTTCTTGACAATTTTTAAAACTAATTCTTTCCTTGTATGAAGTTTAATTTCACCATTTCCAATTGCACATTTTTCCAGCATATTGCTTAAATCTTGTCTACCAGGTGAAGCAGAACATTATCAGCATCTTCCCACCTTAACATGCTATCAAGTTACCAATGAACGCATTGATGAATTGATTTATACCATTAAAACGTTTAGAACGAAAACGCCATCCGATACCCTTTCTTTCCGCTCTTCTGATACAATCACCAAATCCGGCCATTCTTCCACCAGCCCATTGCGTGTTCCTAGTCCAGAAGTAACAGGTTGTCAGTATCTTCACACCTTCCCGTGTCCATAACGTCACTAATGATTTAGTGTTGGCAAGTTGGTGCCCCCGCAAGCCTGACCTAAGCCACGCCTGGGTCGACACTTGCAAACAGCCACTGACGGAACAAGTGTTAATCCTGGTAAAGACAAAGACATCTACCACACCTTGCTGGATTTCGAGGTCATAGTATCACATTTCGATGGGAAGTTTTCAAAATTTCGACCATTTTTATAGAGTTTTTTTTGCTAGTACATTTGACCTTTTGGGTAAACTTTCCATGTGGGATTTGTTGAATTCACGCGAAAGATTTGTTTTATTGAAACTACGATCTATCCTCTGGAATGATACAGAATTTCAATAAAGATTTTTTTGCATTATAAACTAGCTACCGATACTGGTATATTTTTATTCTTCCACATATAAAACTAATATAATTAATTATCTCTTCCAAATATTTTGACTTGTTTCATTACATTTATTTTTTAAGTGCGAGTAGTGCAAGAAAAACGATTTTAAATCATTTATACAAAAGCTATCCTTCAAAAAACTGAGAAGAAAAAAGTTTAATTTGTAATAATTATGAAAACCTTGTTTTCTTTCGGAAATATAAATAAATTCGTTTTAATATAAATAACAAATCAGCATGAGAACATTATTTCACGAGTATCGCTCCAAATAACTACTGTATTTATTCTGCTTATTTTTTTATTGGAAAGATGGAGAATCTGTTTCTTCTAGAAAAAAAAATGTTTTTACAAAACTCAGAAGTCTTTACTTAGTAAAGCTCAGACAGAATTAAGATTGCTTCCTATTGAAAATAACTGACGTAGTTTAAGAATAAGGTGCTATTTGAGTAACTTGTTACATTTTGATACATTGTAACAAACTAATCTTTAAGTCTGGCTTAGGGTTATCGTCTGGTTTAGATGACAGAAAATCAATTGGCGGAACTTGTGTAATCTTCGGTTTTGGTATGGCTTTTGACATAAAAAGGATACATTTATATGTGGTTTCCAAGTATCGCTAAGTTCTTCTTCCGAAAGATATTTTTGACTAGTTTATCGGATTTATGAGCTTTTGGAATGTTCCAAATCGAATTAAAATCCTTCGGAAAATTGCTTTAATTCACAGGACATTAATTTCATATTTAGTATTCTGATATAATTAAAAATGTGATTTAAAATAGCTTTAGAAATTAATTTTTTTTTACTTCAAAGTACTTCTTGTCACTTTTTATTTATTCTTATTTAACTAATTGCGTTAGTTTTGTTTTCAATTTCTTAATATAAATCTTGTTTTTACTAAATAGAAATCATAATTTTCGACTTTGAATGATCAAAATACTAACGTACATGTACTTTTAACTACGAATCATAGCAAATGAAAAAAAAAATAGCTAACTTTACTATATAGGTAGGAGTTATAAAAAGAAATTTATGCTCATTATTGTGTCTTTGAAACTCAAGAGCTTCTTGGCCCTATATGTTGTCCCTAATGATAAACATCAAACCCTGTTGATACGCACGTAAACTCCTCCTCCCAACAATAAAAAAAACCTCCGTGTTTTTCCCTACGTCGTGGGGGTACAGTGTACCCCCGCTGCGATTTTTCCACCTGTGAACCACGCCAGTAGTTGCAGCAATGCATCAGGTGAACCATGAAGCGTTTGATCGAACAAAACCTAAAGAAGTCTGCTGCTGCTGCCTTATTTATGGTGTGTGTGCCATTTCGATTTTTTTGTTGTTCAATGATCGTCCTACACAGTTGAAGTCTTCCTGCGTATTTCGGTTTTATTTAGATTTAGTCTGAGGTGTTTATGTATGAATATTGTGTAGAGATGCGCAGAAGTGTGAGTCAATAATAGTTCAATATATTTTCCTTTCGATGTTAAAGTAATGGGGGAAAACACCTTTTTAGATTGCTTAGTGTAGCATGGTTGTTTGGCAAGTGAAATTTTCCTACTATGTTGGAAATCGAAGGAACTTACATACCAAGCATGAATAATCACATAAAAAAATTAGTACAATCATTTAGCTCTACATTCTAATGATATTAACGAATAGCTAATTAATTAGATGATTTTTTTATGTATACGATTTCTTTTTCAATATCTGTTTCTCATTATAAATTGAGTATTAAAATTACACATGTTTTACAAAATTTACAAATACAAATGTTTTGCAAAATGCACTTTATTAAATTTTAGCTTATTACTCGGTCAAGTTGACGATAGTAATATCTTTTGAAATTAATGGGCGAATCCCCTAATTAATTTTCGTCTTTCTGGTCTTGAATGTTTGTCTTCGAGACTCAAAGAAGGGTAAAGACTATTACAAAATACAGCTACGTATCTTCACTCTCTTACAATTAAATAAATTTCCTGTTTGGCTTACACCTTCATAATCATCCTTCGATTATTGCTCGAAGTGACACTCTGTCATGAAAGGTTAATAAATTTTGAAACTAAACGTGGGATTTCGCTCAGTGGACCAACAACTGCGCCAGGTCGACAAAATGTGCCAATTATATGACGTCTCGTATATTAGAAGACACGCCGGAAAAGAACTTTCCAAATCAGTCCTCGCCCAAAGAAGGGAGTTAAGCACATTTTGCAGGGGCATTACAAGAAATAAATCCATAATCGTGGGCGGAGGAATCGCAATCGGAAACCTGTAACGCTATATGGAGTGACTCTTGCTTTTTAAATTGTATATGTATCTTAAAATAATACGAACAAAAGTCTAATGCTATAAAGTCAGCCCTTTCTTATTTAAGGTATAGATATATGTAAACTAGATATGAATTTATTACATAAATACATTCTCAGAAATAACACTTTCATTTTTGATTCATTTGACGATTCCTGAATCCTCAAGCCTCATTTCGTTAATTTTGAGGATAGTTTCGTCAAACTATCACTTTTGGACTTTTGAGTAAACGCGAATCCTCACTTTTACGATCGTGATTTGACGATTCTGTATCTTGATTTTGATGAAACTGAATCTCATTGTTGTACTCACATGCTCAAAAATGACGAAATATTTCTTTAGATTAGACGGCATTCAAATCCTCATAAAAATGACGATTTAAATTTCCTCACTTTGAGGAAACGAAAACTCGGAGCATTTGCCAGTAAAGGAATCGTCAAAATTAAGGAAAATTTCGTCGTTTTTGAGCATTCATTTTTAAGAGTGTATATGGACGAATTTCACGTAAATTGTTAGATTTTGTGTAATATTCTTTCCCGTTTCGAAATACTGCCCCCTCAGTTGAAGCCCCCATTAAGGGAACGGTATTTATATTAACATTTTTTGCGAATTTATATTGGAATATTAAATTACCCTTTACTTATGTTTTATTGCTGTCATTCATTAACAATATTCTATGTGGGGGTGGTAATTCAGGAACAAGAATTAAAACTAAAGATAAAAGCATAACAGATTAAAAACCATTATACACCCCCCCCCCCTTTTTGTTTTTCATAGTTCATAAATGTATTCTACTGCAGTTAATACAAAAAAAAAAATCACTGTGCGCTTGGAGATAATATCAGGGGGACAGTAATTACGGTCAATAAAATTACGCATTGAGTTTCGGAGGTAAATAAATGCCTATGAGCACTAAAAGAAATTATTATGCAATCTTATTATAATGTACTGCAAGTATACGTGTTTCTTGTCTACTAGAAAGGTATTTATTAAATATTTAGAACATCTCATACTATTTTTATGGATCGATACATTTTGCTTTTGGCATGTTATATTATGGAAAATTTAGGGATTATTTGACTAGGATCAATTATATTTGATGGTAGTTGATTAAAAATATTAAAATAGACTGTCATCATATTATAATGCAAATGAATTTAACTTTGTGACCCGTTGATGATCTACACTCTTGAAACGAACGAGCGATTTTAACTCGGTCTGATTGATTTTCACTCCTCCAGTCTGGAAAATGCACTTCTCCTTTTGGAGTGGATCCTTTGTGTGTTAAACCTCCGACAGGATCACTCCAAACGAGTGATTTTAACTCAGTCTGAGATAATATTCACTCCTTTCCAGTGTCGAAAATGCACTTCTCCAACTGAAGTGGAATGCACTCTTTTGGTTTAAGAGTGTAATGAATTCGTTATAAGGTTGAGAAATATGTTGTTGACAAAGAACAGATGGTTATTTTTTACTGCATTTAGGTTAGTTATACTGCTGAAGAGGGAGGTCTCTTCCCCCTTCTATAATTGATCGACATTAAACTCAATTAACCGAAGTGGTGCTGATTATCCGAATTTCAGAAAAAATTCCACTCGGCCTACTTGTTACTTTTCGACTTTATTGGATGTCATGCCTAGTATTTTTTTTTTGTGCCGACCAAAAAAATTAATAGGCAGGACATTCTACAGAGACGAACAGTAACAAATAAGCAGAGAGAGTATAAAAGTTTGTATGTAGCATATAAACTTTTGTGAAACCAAGAGCTAATATAAGTTGATTAAAAAAATTATTTAAAAAAGCTCTAACTCTAACCGCAAACCTACACCTTATAAATTGGATTTGGTTGGATTGATACCGACCGAAACTAAAACTACATTATCTCACACAGCCCAACAATACATTGAGTTATAGGGTATTAGACTAATTTTTTTAATCATCATAAATTGAGCGTCTGCACAAAATAAAAATTAGTTTCTGTTTTATAAAATTTTGTCAAAAAACGTTAAAAAAAAATTTAAATTCGGACAAAAATTTAAGCGTGAAAGCACTTTATGTCTGTCACGTGGTGTCTGTGACGTTACTAGTAAGTATAAACAAACTCTAAAATACCACATAAGAATCTACTTTAGCAAATCTGAACTCCCCGCTTCTGTAAAACCGTTTTACATTATCTCTATTTCTTATTTTAATAGTAAATTAGACTAAATCAACTTTAATTACAAAATAAAAAACGTCCAGCGCGCCGGTTTGTTTATACTTACTGGTGATGGCAGCCAAATCCACGTGTTCGTGATCACGTGACAACGTGAAAAAAAACCCTCTCAAAATGATTTTTATTAAATATTTAGATTTATTTTGCAAAAAATATATGCATTTTTTATTTTTGAGTTAGAGCTATAATTTAAAAAATATTGGAATGTATTTTAGTGATACAGTCAAGTACCATATTGATTAAAATAAAACTTTCTCCGAATAACTCCGATTATCCGCGAATTTCCGAGCTTACGTATGTTAGAGTTAGCAAGTCTGGTTTTGATTTGTCACTACTTGAACTATCATGAATTCTCGATTTTCCATAACATTTCTGTTTTGTCACCTCGTCTTTAATTATTAAAAAAAATCAAATGACCATGTGGCCAAATTAAACTATAACCCCCACCCTCCTTCACCTAGCAGCTGAGCAACAGGAAAATCCCCCTATTTATTACACATTAAACAGACCATACACGAGCTCGTGGCATCCGTCAACAATTAGTTGAAACTGTATAACTTCCGGGGGACCAACTTCCGTCTGGCAAATTAGGCCGGTAATTTTTGGCTGCCTGCCCATGCCTACTGTCCCGACGCAATAATAGGGGGTCCCCCACAGGAAACGCCATAGAGCCACGTGCGATGTTAGTTTGCGACTTGAGTTGCACAAACCAGATGGTCAAGTGCACAGTTCTGCACCAAAGCGTGCCATTCGCCCACAAGCCACATCTTCCGTCGGTGTAATCAATGGTGCGGGCTTCAGGTCCGGAATAATCAATCATTCGAAAGGTGGTAATTTCTACTTTTGTTTTCTTCTGATGTGGAAATAACAACTTAATATGTTAAACCCCTTGATGGTTTGGATAGACGAAGGTAATCACTTTTCGGTTGTGTACCTTGCGTTGGCTGCTACTTTGTGTGTCATCCGCTGCTGGACGTATGACGTGCTGCAAGAAAAATAACACCCGTCACGCACTCGTTGAAACGAACCATCTGCATATATTTTGCATACGAAGTTGCATTGAGTGCCATGTCAGGTGTCTGATACGTCTCTTCACCACAGTTTAAAATAAAATCACGATGTCTGTCGTCAAAAGTCCTCTTATAGCTATAGTGCGGCGTTATTTAAACCAATCGTCAAGAATCAAAATTATTCTACAACTGTAAGGGGATGCTAATCCTTGTCGAGTAAAAAAAAACTACTGATATTCTAATGACGAGAGTAGGATTTGCTTAGATATGTCTCGGTATGTAACTTATTCATTGGCGGAGAAATATTTAAGAATGTTCTGTTGCACTTTAATGGACATTAAAGCTTTTTTCTATACTAAAGCAATTGTAAGCTATCTCATAAAATCTACCTGGTTTTTCATAAAATGAAAATAATGAATTTGAAACTTTTTTTAGCTTTGATGTTTATAAACAAATAACAAACATCAAACGCCAAAAAATGTTAAAGATAAAAAGATGCATCTTTTTTATTTAACAATTTTTGGTATGTGATGTTATTTATGTGTTTATAAAAGTTAAGGCTAGAATAAATCATTTCATAACAATTATATCACTAATATCACTTATAAGTTTTATAGTTATGCGTAAGAAAATCAGTCTAAAATCGCAATTTTCTGGATATTTTTTAAACTAAAATTTATATAGTGGATCTCTTTTTGCAGTTAATTCAATTTTTTTATTTAAAGTGCAAGAGAGAGAGAGAGAGAGAGTAAACATTTATATATATTTTGCTAAAAATTAATCAAATGTAGTGTTTTTAGATTTTTTGCGTATTCTTTTCGTACATATAAAAAGTACCATATAAAAATAATGATTTTTTTTTAATTTTTCCTTTTCTTTTTAACTTTAAAAAATCATAAAAATTCTATTTTTTTGCTTTTGATATCCTTGGACTACAGTGGTTCATACAATAACAGAAAACGAACTAGATTTCAAAATTTTGATGAAGGGTTAAAAATACGTATAATTTATCAAATGTTTCATATTCATCCTATCCATAGCAAATAGTTGGGACGACTTAATCCACACAGCTTTAAAATTTGTTTTTCATTTAAAAAAAGATTTACGACTGTCTCTCTTCTGTCTACTAAAATGTGAGACCTTTTCGCGCTTTCACAGTGAGTAAATCGTCTTTACCCTACTTCGGAAATGAAGCTTTAAAGAAGGCAGCTTTACGAGAGACTTTAACAAGTTTTTTTAAGACAAAAACCTTATTCTGTAGAAGAAGGTTTTTGATTTCGTTTAGTAAATTGTAGTAATACGAGTTTACATTTAGAATATAAATTTTCTATAATCATATTGTGCAATGTAATATTGTTTGAAGCATATTAAATTAAATATTAATTTGTGAAATGTTAATATGTACTTTACGTTGGATTTTATATTGATAATTACCGAGTCCACCTTATTCTGCTGTAAGTCAATAGGAATACAAAATAAAAAAGATAAGTATTATTTTTTTTAATATTTCTTTGCAACTCGCATTTGAATTGAAATTAGTCGTCAAGTTGGATAATTTTTATGAAAACTTTATTTAAATCTTACAGAAATTCATCATGCTATATTTTAAAAACCTTTTGATATCATTAGTTTAAGGACTAAACTATCTTCTGATACTACTTCTCAAAAGTTTATTTTTCAAAATTAGCTGTGTAAATTTAAGTTATCTTTTTCTAGAAACTAAATTTGCGTCTAGAAGTCGAGTGCTCTTAGTAAAAAAATAATCCACCTGAAAACTGACGAAACCCAAACAATTTTAAACCATCGGAATAAAATTCTTTAACTCCTTCAATTCAAAGTTTTCACAAATTCCTTTTCTGCAACTCAACAATTCCATTACTTCCTACTCGCTATAAAAAAATCGTAATATTCAGTTTTGTGAGCGTAAAAGCGGCTCCAATTTGCGGTGTGTTCTTTTCAAGATCCTTAGCTAACTACCCGTCCCACTGCCATAGATCATGAACCGAACTCTGACCCTAATGTTGACGAGGCAACCACCTGTTCACTAGAGAGCATCTCTTGCAACTAGGGTTGCTCCCCCTACCTGTTCTTCCAAGAAGAATCGAGAAAAAACAACTTCCAAACCCTTAAGTTTTTTTTTTATTGCTGCTTAGTTGGTTTGGGTATGATTGAAAGTAAAATCAAAAAATTCGAGAGTGATATAAATGCTTCTCATGAACACAAGAATTCAAATAAGGATAAGGGTTTCTTTTGCATAAATAAGTAATTTATAATAATTCTATATAGGGTCATATGGGGGAAAATATTGAATAAAAATAGAATTTTCATGTTATTTCAATATAGATTAAATTTTTTGTTATTTAAATTTTAAATGAAATTTGGATTTTTAATGAAATTTGGAATGCAACCTAATCTGATTTTTTGCTTCAAAATGAAGTATACCACTTAGCTAAAAAAAAAACTAAAAAATCAAAAAATATCACTGACCCAGAATTACCCCAGTGACCAAGAATTACCCCAGTAAACTGGGGGATAAATCACTATATCTTTAAAACTATTTTTAAAAATAATAATGAAAATATTTATATAGTAATGGAAAGCTTAGACCGTTTCCTATTGAAAAATAGCACCAACAAAATAGTTAGTTCAAATATGTTTCTCCAGTATGGATCTTTAAAAAAAAATATTTTTCAAAGACAATCTTTTTTGAAGATGTTTTAATAGTAGTGTAAAAAGTATTTTTTTTTCTATTTTCTGCAGAGTTACATGGTTTTTGAACTTGATATAAGAAAATATAATGTATAAGGATGACTTGGCATACTTTATTTGTTTTGTAAAAACTATTTTTAATTCTTAAAACTTAGTGACCATTATTTACCCCGGAAAGAGTGACCCATAATTCCCCCATGTGGACCCTAACTAAGCAAAATTTTTCTTTAAAAAAATAAATAAAAATCTCCTTTGCATTAACACTGGCCTTAAAATACGATTTTTTGAAAAAAAAATTATTGAAATTTTTTGCATTTGAAAAAAATTGAAAGATCATTAAAGTTAAAATACAACAATACGATGCTGCCTTTATACGGAAACAAAATGCATTACTAATGGGATATTTAAAAACAATTAATTCCCAGTTAGCTATTATTTCTACATACTTCATTGAGAATACAAAATTCAACAGCCTTTCCTTCATCATAAAAATATGAAATAATCATTCATTAAATTGTGACCTTATATACTTATTAGAAACATCTCCTTTAAAATAGCCAAGCTGGGCGATAAGCTCCAATAGCCGTCTTCTGCTACTGTTGATATTTGTCTCCCCTTTTCTGAAGGAGGCAGATGTTGCTCTTGGAGGTCAGTAAAGGAGCATCAAAATCACGAGTTACTTGCTCTTCGATTACTTTGCATCCGGTACAGATAGTTCACGCTTATTTCTAAGAGACTTTGGTGTTCATAAGACACGATCACAACTGAGAGACTTTCTCGTTCACGTTTTCATGGAGTGATTATCAGATATTTCAGAAGTTTCCGGAAATGCTCCTATATTCATGCTGTGGTCACACTATTTTGGCCGCGCCAGATTGATTAAAAAAAAAAAAACGTTACATATTAACAAGGTTTAAAAAAAATATTTTTAATTCAACTTCTGTAATGACACTTTTATGCTTAAAAATATTTCCTTATAACTGCCTCAAAAACATAGTCACTGTTTTTTGGGATCACTGTTTTTTAAGCTTTAGTTGATATTTGTGTGCTTTTGTATTCTCATTTAAAAATTTTAAAAGGTTGTGAATCATAATGTTTAATTTTAAAAAAAATATTTTTTCTTAAAAACTTTTTGAAGCCTTACATACCTCTACATAACTTTTTTAGACGAGGGGACGGTTCATTGGGTGTCAATTTCCACTTAAACAAATTTCTCATTTTGACACTAAAAGGTATACAAGATTGTATTTAAATTTCTGATTTCTGAAGCATCGCACAACAGAAAACCACTAATATTCAATAAAAAGGTCAAGCATATTTCGCAATTCTTAGTAATTTTTTTCCTTCCAAGCCCACTTCGTTTTACGGTGACAAAAATGTTTACAAACCTATTCCACCTCACCCCACAAGTGTCTAACCCCGGTTTACGACCCCTGATCCAGATAATTACTCCTGTCTACCCCAACACGAACCACGCGAAACCAAGCCCAAAAATAATGAGTTCACCCCGTGCCACAATACACTCGCACATATAACTGGGCCCTGCGGAAACCCAGAGACACTGCATCCTATGAAAGAAAGGGTCCTGTGTAAGCCCATGAAAGCGAGCATCGTGTGTAAGCGGATGCATTAGTCGGTGATAATCATTCGTGTACCGTTGTCTGGTTGGCGTGACTCAACAGGTGACAACTAGAGTGTGCCGCCAGTTATCAGCCACGTGTTGCGTTGGCCATGCATGTCGCGGGGGAGGTGAAAGGTATGGACAGCTGATATCGGGTTTAATTTGGTGTGGCGTTTTATGGTTCTTTTTAATCTGGTATTACATGATGGACTATTTGCCTCGAGCGACAGTTGTATTGGAAAAGTGGGAAATTAAAGTTAAATCTCTGGCAGCGTGAATCGGATTTTCTTTACGCTACTCTTTTCAGTAATATTTTTAAAGTTTTTTTTTTTAATAATTTGAAACATGTGGATTTCTTTAATTGTATATAATATTAGACTAGAAATCTATTCAAAATTCGTATCAGAATGAAAGATGAATTGAACCTTTTTTACCAAAAGAATTTTTTGCTTTCTTACTTCGAAAACAACTTTACAGTTTTATCCGTTTGCTGACCGTTTAAATGAAATCTCCCTACAAATGGACAATGAAATTTAAGATTCTTATTCCTACGATTATTAATAAAGCAACCATTTTAAACACGTTACTAACTGTTTTAACGAATTTATGAATTATATAAATGGGTGATAAAAAAAATTAGTATCCCGTAAAAAAAATATTTCCAGTTTGCCATATTTGGGCGGGATATACTTTGACAAAGCTGGTACACGCAAAATGATATTTGAATTCTGACTTTATCACCGAAATCCCTTTCGTAAGAAAAGTGTGCAAAAGTGGTGAAATGTATTAGTGATTAAACATTACCCACATTTTTCAAGAGTGTGAAAGTGATGAAGAATGTGAAACATTCCTAAAGACATGAAAAGAATATATCCAAAAAAACCACAACGTCTTTAGGGAAACGGAAATAATATTCTTCCTCAATACAGCCTTTTCCTAATCCCCGCATGCGAATCCATCTGTTGTCACCTTCAAATAGAGAAGCGGTCCGAGTATTGTTCCTGGATTGACACTTGCATGAATGGAGGATCATTCTTTTCCACTTTTTGATTTGCGTCACAGTTATTTGGTCGTCCTTTAAAAAAACTGTTGAGTCCATGAGCAATAACTTGTTCTCTCCACGTCTTGATGCGGTTTTCGACTTTTATTCGGGGCCACCCCCTGTTACTTTTATCAACCCCCTTATTGCAGGGATGTATATTGTGCGTTGTTTTTAAAGAGCATTGTTCCTATGTTGTCGTTCTCTTGTCTAAGAATTCTTTCTTCAAACGCTTAAGATTTTCTTTGAGATGGACCCTGATATGTAGCAACTCAGCTCATTTTTGAAATTTATATTGGGATGTTAACAGTACAAAAACTACTTCATTTGCAAAATTAAAGTCTTTGAATATTTTTCCCCAATAGATAAATTTAATTCTGTCCATTTAGAGAAAGTTATATAAAATGATTAAATGTGTTGCTTTCCATTCCTTTTGTAAAGTTTAATTTTTTATTCGAAATTATTTTTTAATTTTTATCAGATTTAGTAATTATTATAATTAGTAAAACGCACTACTGATAACAATATCCATTTTCAATGTTGCATGGCACAACACTAATGAAGATCATACTGTTAAATCCTTACCATCTTTACTCTAGAAAAAGGGAAGGGGGCTTCATCAACCTGTGCAAGCATTCCTTAGAACCTCCCCCTCAATACTACCTTCGGGGGTCGACCCCTATATCACCCCCCTCCCCTCTATACCCTAATACGGTACTTTTTGAAAGGCCTCTGCTATCAGATAGTTGTGGGTTCAAACAATCTAACAAAGCTTGTTTGAGGGGGGGGGGGGCGCTTACGAGAGCTTACGAATGAAAAAAAGGTGGAGGGTATGTGTGCTTGTAGGCTTTTTTCCACATCTATCCCTCTGTATTTATTATTATTTTTTTAAATATATCATCCTACTTGCATACTCCTTTTTTACCTTTCACGCTTGGAAACACTTCACATAAAAGGAGCATTTTTCTGCCCTCCCCGTCTTTTGCTTTACCCATTTTCTTTCAGAAAAGAAGGCCCCTCTTACCCGAGACCGAATTCTGGCGTCTTCAAATGTAAGGATGTCAACAAAAAAATTTGGGAGATGGCGGTGATTGGTGTTGTTTGACGTCGTCAAAAAGCGGCATTTTTTTTATCAATAAGGTATAGGGATTATTCTGTCTTTAAGGAATCATTTTTCATATTCATTATTGTAGTTACTCTATGTAAAGGAGATCTTTTAGTGCCCTTCGGGCACAAGTACACTTTCTATGAATTTATCTTGATAGTATCTAATAAGGATAAAAGCATTTGCACCAACGCTGAGTTTAAATTTTTAAAAAAAAAACTTATTTTTGGGAAAACGAGGAAAATTTGTTTAAAAGGGCATTAAAAATTATTTGTTTTTTTATCAATTGATTTATGACAAAGATTTATCAAATAGTATTACAGTTCTATAAGGACCCTTATGTAGTTTACTGGTGTTTTCGGTACTTGCCCTGGTTTTCATATAAACTCTCCTATCGCCCCCTATCTATTTTATTCGACTTCTATATATTATGTAAATAACTAAATCATCTAACCAAGAACAGTTTTAAGTTATAATTCATAAACTAGAAATAGGTAAATTGGAAATTCATAAACTTGACTTCAAACAGTTTTGAATATAAAGCTACATCAAATGTTTGATTTTGAAAATATCTTAATAAACTGCATTCAAGCCTAAAATTTATACAAAATATCGTTTACATATTTCGATGATTCACAGCATAATACTTTTAAACAAAAATCAGTGTCTTTTACTTAATGTAATTAAGGAAATGGGATTGATAGAAGTTAATGTAAAGTGAACTGCTTATCTGCTTTGAGGCCTTTCAACCAAGTGAACGCCCATGTTTTTACACGAAGCCCTCTGCAACAACTTCGCCACAGAAGCCCATTTTTCCATCGGGTATTTGTGTACTTGATCCGAAGAGGAATCTTCGGAATTCCATTGGACACAAAAGACCCCGAAAGAAAGCCGAGGAGGGATACAGTCCAAAGAAATCGTTCCAAACTCCTACAAGTGGATTTTTTTTTAACTTGCAACAACCTGTAGCACCCAGGCTATTATATCAACCATCTTCGGGGTCTTTTCACCCTGGATCTGAAGCAACAATGGCTGCACTAACCTTGCACAAATAGGGGAAGAACAAAGGCTGTAGCGGGACAGTGCGTTACATTTTTATATCAGCATTATAAAAGCCCCTGCGATTTTTCTTTCATGAAAATGAGAATACCAATTTTTAAAGACGTGTTTTTACGTTTTCGCCTGAGCCATTATAAATGGGATTGAAATGAATTCGCGTGATAGCTGATCTGTCAGAGGTCAGCGGAAAATGTTTTATCATCTCGGGGATAGAAAGAAAAAGTTAAGATGTCGTTGGGAGGATGTTGTAAGGGGGGAGGGGATTAAATAGTAAAAAGATTGTGATTCGTGAAAACAAAATAAAGTTTAATCAAGTATTGGGTTTGGTTGAATTAATGACATTTTTACATGCATTTTCTTTATTTTTTAATTTCAAAGTTAAACCTGGGTTACCGAGGCGCCTAAAAGCTTTTGGAATTGTGAAATTGCAATTCCATTGTCATTGTCCATTGACGCGGAATTGTCAATTTCAATGTGCATTGAATTGAACAAGTGACATTCAACTCAATTATTAATAAGGGTTGTTTCAGGTGGCATATAATCCCAGTTTTCATTCCTTCATTTCCTTCAATTGGGACGGGGTAGAAGAGCCCATTCGGTAAGGGGCTTGACTGTATGCTAAAGATGTGTAGAAAAAACCGACGAATGATAATACCTGTGTAGAAGAATGCACGTTAAATATGCTAAAAAGTCCCGACGCCGTGAAAGATGTGGCCCTTAAAAGTTGCTTTGGGTGCCTACTGAGGTATCGACTTACTCTGATTCTGAATTATGACACCCGTTAATAATAGCCCTCGTGTAGCTCTAGTGTGACGTTATTTCAACTCATCCCTCCAATTGGTGATCTGTTCCCATGAGACATTTAAGTTTGAGAGAGTAATGAGTTATTAGACTCGATCATAATAGAAAATGTCCTGTTGATATTAATTTATTCCCCGTTGATTTTACAATGTATTAAATATATCACAAACATTAAAACAAAAGCAACAAAAGTACCAAATCAATATAAGACTTGGTTGTAAAGAGTAAATAATTCCCAAATCACATAATCACTTAATTTTTCTGAATAAACCCCACGTAATTTTCAAAGAAATTAGCCTGAAAAAAGCTATTAAAAAGCTATTTTAACAAAAAGAAAGATTCAAATTTAGGCAGTCAACATGTAGCGCTTTCATAATCTATCATCAAAGAATCGATATATAATCATTATTCTCAAAAAAAGGTTCAGGTCACGCATATTTTTTACTCTATACGATTAAGAATAGGAGTGCCACTGGATTTGAGATCTTTGGCGTCATAAGAGTAAACACTTTTTGACACAGTGTTGACACAGAGACTCCAGAAGAGAGAATTTCTTCTGAGACGCCAAGTCTGTGTTGTTCCAGACATAGCTCGCCTTCGCATCACAAATTGAAATCTTTATTACTGCCAATCTAGCTAAAATCTATGGGTTTTTCGCAGATCTTTATTCAAGTAATTAACGCCATATAATGAAAACAGTACAAATCTATTTGAATCTGGTTTAAGTTGCGTTTTTCTCAGTTACGTACTATCATATGATATCGTCAGATTTTTTTTACCTGATAAAACTGAGAATTATAATTTTCCTAAATTTTGCATGAAGCTCTTTAAAAAAATATAAACTATGACTTTCTTATATTTGTTACAAAATTGCGGAAGTGAAAATTATGTATTTGGATTTTTTCTCCAAAATTTAAGCTGTAAATAAAAATGTGCTCCAACCAACGAAAGGTAAATAAAAAAGAGTTGATTGATAAATGGTTAAAAAATATATAATTTTTTTTTAATTTTTAAGGTTTATAGAAAAATTATTACAGTTATTAATATTAAGACAATTTCACAACAAAATTAAATAAAATTTTATTAATTTTTAATAAATGGTTTGCATTTATGTGATAACTAAATATAAATTTAAATACAATATTTTGAGTTACATGTTTTACCCGACCCAGAAGCTCCAAAGGCTAGCTCCCTAACCGTTGTGCTACCAGGTCGGCAATTTATATAGTCTTACCTTTATCAAACTTCTACATTTGAAAGGGTTTTGTTGAATTTATTATTTAAAAAAATTGTTGCAAACGGATTAGTGCAAGTAGGAATAACGATTTTTTATAACGTATTTAAATTTAATAATATCCTCTTACTTAGTTTAAACACGACGCCTTTATTTTTCTCAAAAATCACATTTAAATAATTATAACTTAAACAATGAAGACTGATATAACCAACCAATATATTTTTTTACCAAAACCAAACTGTGTCCCAAACTAACCCTATGAGAGTGCAAATATTTTTAAACACGCTTTCTTTTGCTTGCTGGTGAAGATATGCCTGTAATCTGTCACAAAGTTACAGTCTGTTGACGGTAATGAAAGTGTTGTGGTAATGGATAAGGTGGAAGCTACTACTTTCTGTGTGCGCACCCGTAGGCTAAATATAAAACTTTATTTTCATGGGCCTTAGCTCTTTCTCTTTTAGTTAGACGCGCGACAAATCTCCGAACAGGTCATATATATAAAAAAGCTTCTTTTAACTCTTTGCACCTTGAAATGTAGCTAAAATAAACCGGTGCTCGTTTATTTGGGAAAATGTTTCTAGTGTTAAAAGCTTGATGCGGCAATTGGTTAGTTATGATAAATTTATTTTATCTGTTCAAATACTATTTCTGAATAGCTAGACTTTCTTTTAACATTATCGAATATAGTTTTTTTTTTCATTTACGTACGATGCACTCTTTCCTTTTCAAATAAGTGTATCCAATTATAATTAGTTGTCTTTACAGGGTTTTCTTTGAAATAACTAGCCGACCCACAGTTTAAATTGGGGAGTAAATAAAACTTCTATTATTCTGAACTGCTCAAAATAACCTATTAAGTAAACTCCTACACTATAAAAAAAAATTGTATGTAGATTTTATAGAAAAAAAAACTGTCAAATCATGTGCCCCCCCAAAAAAACCCATAAAATTTACAGAAGTAATGTTTATTTTATAAGATTGCTTTGTAATTTTAACGTAAAAACTTTAAACTCGTCTTTCTTTAATTAAACTGTAAAGGAAAAACGAAATTTTAACACCCCTTGATCACGCTCTTCCAACTAAGCAATAACGGTGCAAGGACTTTCTCTAAAGAGTAGAAATGCTCGTTCGGTTGCAATGTACTCTACACTGTTCAAAACATATTTCTTTTACTTAAAGCAGCTTATTTTTGCAGATAAAACTAAGTATTTCTCTGTAAAATTAACAGATTTTTTTACAACTTTGTAGTAAACCTCTTAAAGTTCAGACATTCGAAAAAATCAAAACTACTACAACATAATCGCCGGTCCTTTTTTATATCCTTGAATAGAAACCGTTCACATTTACCACCTTTTGAGTTGTCGGTGATTTGATGGTGCGGAAGACTCCAACACACATCGCTTCCTTTGAGTCCTTCCCAGCGGTTTCTACACTTTGCAAGAATAATACCAGTGAGTGTCCGACCGCTTCCTTTGCTTTTGAATCTAGTCGGACTTGAAGTACTACACCTGAGCAGGCGTCTCTTTTGTGCCATCTTCCCACCCTCTCAACATCCTGATTTTGAGGTTTCCTGTAGCCTCCCCCCTAACGGAAAAAGGGACCAGGTGCATGTATAAACCCACACGACACGTTTGACATGCACCCTCCCACTTGCTGGATCACCACTTTCAATCAGTGCTTTGGTGGCAAAACTGCATGAAATCGAAAATGATTTCCATAGCAAAGCATCCAAGTGATTTGGTTTTTGGGTTACTTATAGGACACCAAGACGGTATCAATCAATGAAAAGTGCGTCTTTTTTGGACGGAATAACTTGGTAAAGACGCCTATATGACATCAGAGATATGTCTCATTGTGTATGTGACACTGACGTCTCCTTGTAAAAGTGACGTTATGAGCAAATTAACTTTTCGATTTTATACATCTTCAATCAATTAATACAACAGTTTTGTAGCAGCAAGCATATCCGTCACTTTTTTAACCCGGCAGCACTCGCCTGGGGTCTAATGGACCCCAGATAGATTAAATACACTTCTAGATCTGAAACTCTGATTGGATTACCATTATAAGGATTTTCTATATCGAAATTGATATCGACACTAACTCCCCCAATTGTGTCTAAGAGAACTAATGTAATGGTTCACGGCTGCCTTTTTCTAGCCTCCTTTAGGAGCTCTAGCACAGTCAATTGCGCCTCGTAATTTAGAACCCTGGTCAAGAGATAAGTTCCTTTTTATCTAAAAAGAATGGAATCATAAAACGAAACTCGTTTCTTGACCAAGGTTTTAAATTACGAGGCATAGCCAAATATGGCTTATTACGGCCAACACATACAATTACTCCTCATAATTTAGAACCCTGGTCAAGTGACGAGTTTGTTTTTTATGATTCTATTCTCTTTTTTCCTTTTTGATTAGTCCCTTCCCCCTTCTTGATTAGTGAGTGTCTCAAAGTTTTTTTGCGTTTGGATTATTCATTCAAGCTACAGACCACTCCGAATAGCGAGCGTTATTTTATAACCACCCTGTACATTTCGAAGAAACAGTAGATTTGAAATCGGAAGGTTCAATTATGGCAATCACAAATCAATCATTAATAGCGTATTAGTTCCGTTCGACACTTTGGGGGCGCTAGGCATAAGATTGAGTTCTCGGTTTAGAAGATTCTTAGTCTATGGTAAGTTAGCGCGAGTGCTGCCGGGTTAAAAAAGCAATACAGAGAATACTCTTAGCTTATCCTAAAAACACCTATCTTTCTCATTATATAGAATTGACGTTTGTTGGAAAATTAACTAAAAATGACACAATCATATCATGCATATCGTGTTCTTTTTATCTACCACGACTAAAATGTGAATTTGTACACCAAAACGACTCATTAAAGAAAGCTATACTACCGTACCTACATCAAATTAATGCATTTGTACATTATCACCCCACCCCCATTTTTTTCTTTCCAGAAAAGCTTCAAAAATGATCATTTAAATATATTCAGATACCATGTTTTGTATTAAGTCGCATAATAAGCAATCTTACTCGGGTGTTGACTCTTCACTTGATTGAGGTTCTAAATTACGACGCCCGTCGCCAATAGCCCTCATATAGCTAGATGCAGTGCGACTACAATTCATTCGAACCCTAATCCTTTTACAAAAATTTTGTACCCAGTTTGTTCACATTTCCAGTTTAATAATTCAGATTCAACTCCAAGCCCCTCACACCATCGTTTTCAAATAAATTTAAATAACTATGCACTTTCAATTCTATCTTATTTCCAAGTAATACATATTTAAATTTTATTATTCAAACAAAATAATTTACATAATTTTACACTCTTTGCGCCTTTTTGTCGACAACACCATTTTAACCTCTTCAAGTAAACGAGTGCTACTTAACATGTCACGGCACTACTATGGTAAGAAGTTCAGAAAATTTCAATGCAGAATTGGATTAGAGTTTTTCAAAGATTTAGTGATGCGTGATTCAGTTATTGAAAAATGGCTTTTGAATTTAAAATTTAAAAAGTAAATTTCTTTACAATTAAAATTCATTGATAATTTCCTTTTAAAATATTTAATAAAAGGAGAAATGATTAGTCAAAAATTTTAAATATATAATGTTTAATGTTTGCTGCTAATATATCGAACGTAAAGATGTAAAAAATACTTTTTAAAGCTTTAACCAAGATTGAAAACACATTTGTTAGACATTCTCTTTAAAAAATCACATATTTAAAAGTAGTCCTATAATTATGAGGTCAAAATGATGAACTCTATATGCTCAGTAATTACAGATGAGCTAACTTTATACCTATAAATTACAGCTACCGCACTCCACATGTTGTTATACAAATATATTTTAGTTATGAGATTTTTTTTTGTAACTAACTGGGCTATAATAGAAATGTAATTTTATAGAGCATATTTATTGTTAAATTAAATCAAACGGATTATTTTTTTCTCAGTTTTTCTATATTGAAAACTAAGCATTTTTTAGTTTTTAATAATTTTCATTTAAATGGAAATCATTTTTTTTATCTGTTATTGTTCTATTTTTTTAAGAGAATCATTTTATTATAGATATTAAAATCATTTTGTTCAAAAACAAAATTCGATTCGATTCCTTAAAAAAAACTTCTTTTATAATTTTAAACTATTTTAAAAGATTACAACTGCATTCAAATAAAGGATTTTTTTTTTAATGATCTGAGAATTTTTTTAATAAACTACTTAAGTCTAAATTTACTACTCAACAACACTTATAACCAATGCATAACTATAGTAACTAAAAAAAATATTCTAACTGCTGATGCACCTGCTTTTACCTTACTTGGCACCTTGCGCTTTAGCCCACATGTAAAAGTGTTTCAAGACTGTAAATAAAGTGCATCTTACACACTGATTCACTGGGTGCCCTGACGTACGATTACTGTCAATGTCGGTGAAAAACTGCTGCGACTGGTTTCATTGAGGAATGACGATGTATCTTACCGTCTTGAAGTATTCCGAGTTGCACAACTGTTACTAATAAATCAGCGCGTAGATATCTCGCTTTTAACCCACCTAGTTCATTTTCGAGGTTTTGGCATTGATAAAGGAATTTTCATTGATTGAGATGTTAGTCAATGAAAAAAAGTATAATTATTTTAATCGGTTAAAAATAACAATTGAGATAATCACTACACCTGGTTAAAATTTGTGTTTGCGTTTCCAAATACTGTGTTGACTGAACCAGTATTAGCTAATGACATTTCTTTTTCATGGTTTGTATTCACAAAGTCCTTTAAATTAATAGTTAGCATAGATTTGCCAATATCTCATAAAATAAGATCAAATCCCAATTATCATGGTTCAGTGACCATTAGTTTCAGTTATATATATCTAATATCGTGTAGTTTGATTCTTTTCCTTAGAAACTTATCGTTCCCAGTTATATAGTAGTTGCTATCTTTTTTTTTTTGTAGTAGGTTGAATTGTGTAGCGATGAAGAAAAACATGGACTTGATTCACCACTGTAACTATTATATTTCTATCAATATCTTTGAAATAAGACTGCTTACACTAGCACAACTCACTTTTACTGTAAAATCGATTCTACAAAGACAAAACGATTGCATAACTTTAACAAATAACATCTACTTTGCATTATTGCTACATGCTTCCGAAAGCATGCAGTGCTACATCAGGACAATGACGTCTTAAACCTCAAAAAGCCCTCATATTCAGGGCCGGATTTCTAAATAGGCTAAGTAGGCTGTAGCCAAGAGCGGCACATTTTTTGGGGGCGGCAAATTTTACGTCCAATAAAAGCGGCATTCGGCATACAAATATTAGTACCTTTATAGTAATTTTTTAAGAAAAATATAAATTTACTTTGCGCAAATCATAAACGTATATAGTACAACTAATATTTAATAGTGAATATGGAAGCTGTAAGGACAATTACAGATTCTCCCTCGGATTTGGAAGTTGAAAGAAAAACAGTAGAACAGTTAAAAAAAATTCGCCTATTATTTCGCTTTTGATTTAGAGTGTTATAGATGATTCTAAAATGCAGAAAAAAATAATAGTCGAGAAAACTATATATGGCGGCAAATTGATCGTAACCTCTACAGGCGGCAAATTTTTAAATCCGGCCCTGCTCATCTTTTAGGAAACTCCATTACAATTCTTCGTTAATTATTATAAAACCGCTTTAATTCCTAAACACAATAATAAAACTTCTCGAACATTCCCACAGCCACAACCACGCCCAACAGCCAGGGACCGAAACCTTCTTTTCAATTAGCCAATCTTCAGTCAGAAACTCTTCATTTGCGACATTTCTTCTTATGAATTTCCTTCTCGGTTTTAATCAATCACTTCTTGTTCCCGCAACATAATGAATATCTCTTTTGGGGGGGAGGGGTGGCAGAAGTGTTGCAGTGTGCAAGTCCTCGGCTAATTGAAGGTTGCACATCGATCAAAAAGTGTTTAGGCCCAACTCCCACCGGAACCTGGTCACCTTTGATCTCCATGTTAAGTGGGTTGAGTATACCATCACACCTGTTGGACTATTGGGTAGTTCTCACGGGAGTACCTATCGACGTAACTGTGGTGTCAGTAGAGATCATGCACTTGGAAATCGCTTGCTGACATCGCATACCTGCTTGTACGAGGAGGGATTAGTTTTCTTTTTTTTGTCTTGTTTCTTCTGTAAAAAGTGGAGGTTTGGTATTAAAAAAATTAATAAAACGAAACGGTTTTTTACTGATATTTTTTTCTATTGCGTTTTTTTTTCTTTTTAGGGGAATACGTTTTCTATTTCTAAAGTAGCTAATCTAAAATATATTGTCACAAAATAAAATGCAAAATTTCAAAGAGAGCGAAACGTCTTGTTTTGTTATGTCTGCCTTTTATAAATCTTGCATTTGTACAGCTTTGTACGCTGAATCAGGCTTTCAATTTCATTCTACTGTTACAGATCGTCTCTTGTAACATAAACTATAGGAATTCAAATTAAAAATCACAACAATTAACCCTTATAAGTTAAATTTTTATTGCGGTAACTTTTTACGAAAAATCATTAAGTATAGGAGAATTAATAAGTATAAAAATATTCTTAATAAAATAATTAAGATACGTGTACTTTACTGGGGCAATATTTATATTACCACTACAGAAAACAATTTGTAAAGCTAAATTCATACACTTTACATTTTATAGTTTAACACTATGACAAATTACTATTTTTATTTCTTTACAAACGATCCACGAGATCAATAATAGAGCTAACATAAGTAATTCTTTTCATTAAAATTTATTTTATAAAATAAATTAATATTTTTAAAAAAAAGTATAGTTTAATCATTTTTGTAATTGTAATAACGTTTTCAGAAACTAGAAACATCTTACAATAATTTATTTTTAAAAAAAAACAGTGAGTGATTCTGACAATTTATGGACGAGTCATAAAATTTGTTTTTACTTTTTCTTCAGATTACAGCTTTTCTAAACCTTTTCTAAAAGGATTTTCTACTAACACATTTGGCTCAGTTATAGGTATTACGCAAGAGCTCAGATTTATAGCTTTTGAGTTACAAAGTGATACTTTGGGAACAGAAATGATGCGTGTGTTCATAGCAGCGATTTAGTAGGGGACTAAAACGGAACTGGGAAAAAGAGCTTTGAGTCAGCTGGAAGGATTTTTTTTATTTCAATGAGTTAGTCAAGGATTTGCACTGGTAATGCACGTGTTTAATTGTTGGAGGTTAGAGCTAAACATAACTGCGAAATAATAACTAGCGAAACATTTTGACGAGAACAGAAGAAGAAGACTTTATTGATCACACAATCAGGTTTTTTATATACAAGGTTATCACTTAAATTTACATAAGCTGCAGTACATACACTGCGGTTACAGTTAAGCTGTCTTGACCGAAACAAATTAAACAAGGAGAATTACTTGGCTCCAACATACGGCCCCATCGGTCAAGAAATAATTACTCATTTACTAAATCTACAAACATCAATTAACACAGATTGAAATTTTGTTTTCATTAAAGGCTTAGTAAGAAAATCTGCAAAGTTCTTTGAAGTATTAACATATTTCAAATCAAAAACTTTATCTTTTAACAATTGTCTTACAAATTGGTATTTCACATCTATATGCTTCGTTTTATTACTTTCTTGACCATTTTTGGTAAAGTAAATCGATGCTTGATTATCACAGTATTGAATTGGAAGCATATCTGTAAAATAAATTTGATCAGAAACACGTTTAAACCAAATCAGTTCTTTGACACTCTCGGTCAAAGCAATAAATTCACTTTCCATTGAACTCAGTGCTATGCACTTTTGCTTGCTCGACTTCCAAGTTATTGGAACACCGCAAAAATAAACAATATATCCACTAATTGAATGTCTATCATTTGTCTTACATGCCCAATTGGCATCCGAATATGCAAAAAACAAAGAATTATCAATGCAAGACAAATTAATTTTATAATCCTTAGTGGGAAAAACATAATTTAGAATATCTACAACAACTAGCCAATGTTCAAAATTATAACCATTGCAAAATTGTGCCATGGTATTAACCGAAAAAGCAATATCTGGTCTAGAACGATTAGCTAGAAATGATAGACAACCTATTAGAGTACGATAAGGAAAAGTTCTCATAATATCATTTTCTTCAATAACACTTACTCTAGCAGGCAAACTATAACCAACCTTAAAAGGCAAGCTTGGATTACTTTTTGGCAAGTCTTTAAATTTAACTTTTAATTTATCTATATAAGTTCCTTGATGCAAGTAAGTATTCCCATTAATTTCTTCAAAATTTACACCCAAAAGATATTTAACTTTTCCTAACTCTACAATATCCAATTTACTTTTAATTAAATTAATAGCATTATTTAAAACATTTTGATCTTTACCAAAACAGACCATATCATCTACATAGACAGTTAAGACAACATTTTTGTTTAACATATAGGTACAATGACACCAGTCCAGTTTCTCAAATCCTAGGTCTTTCAGAATTTCGTCCAAAGTATTATGCCACTGTCGACCACTTTGGTGTAAGCCGTATATGGCTTTCTTAAGTAGACAAACCTTATGTTCTTCACCTCTTGCTACATGTCCCTCAGGTTGGCTCATGAAAACCTCTTGGTCTAGGTTCCCATATAAGTAAGCAGCTCTCACGTCTAACTGGGCATGCAACCAACCTAGCATAGACACTAATAATACAAAGAGAAATTTGATTAGAGAAAAATTTACAATAGGTGAATACACATCGAAATAGTCTTTATTCTTGGTTTGTGTAAATCCTCTCGCAACCAATCTACTCTTGAATCTTTTGACATTGTTTTTGTCGTCTTTCTTGATTGAAAAAATCCACCTACTACCAATGATTTTTGCATTTGGTGGTGGGTCAACCAATTCCCATACTTTTCGTTCACGCATAACGTCCAACTCCGCCTTCATGGACGCGTCCCAACTATTTTTATCTGGAGACGTTTGTGTTTCATGAAAGTTTTGCGGGATTTCAGTTAAGTAAGTTTCGTTAAAGATTTCATGCAAAGATTCGTCAAAATTACTTGAACACGAATTTTCATCACTTTTAGATTTTTCCTTTAATACACTTGCTTTAAAGTTAAAGTTTTTAGGGTCAAAGAATATTTTATTTTTATTACAATATTCTTTCACATCGTTAAGTGATTTAAGTTTAATCTCACTATTTGGGGGATAATAATTAACGTAAATCTTGTTACTTCGATTTCTAGGACTTTCAACTCTACGCCACTGATCCATATTGAGAGGCGTTGGTTTATCAGGTTCCGGTTCACTTTCATCAGAAATCTGATAATTATCCATTTGAAAATTTACATTATTTTGCACTTTTGATTTCCCAAATAATGATTTCACCCCATTTTTACTTTCATCTGCACGAACGTGTATTGTTTCAATTACAGTTCGTTCATTAGGGAGATATACTCTATATCCTTTACGTTTAACTGCATAACCAATCAAAATTCCCAATTTTGCTTTAGGTTGTAGTTTATTTCTGTTAACTTTAGGTACATGCACATACGCCAATGATCCAAACACTTTTAGGTGTTTAATGGATGGTTTAAATCCTTTCCAAATTTCTATTGGAGTTTTACCTTCAGTTAGTTTATGTGTGCATCGGTTTCTAACATAAACAAAAGTTTTTAATGCTTCAGCCCAAAAACTAGGTTTTAATACGCTGTCTTGCAATAACGATCTTATCCCGTTTAAAGCAGCGTAATTAAAGTTTTCGGCTAATCCGTTCATTTCCGGTGAATAAACGGATGTCCGTTCGGCTTTAATACCCAATTCATCTAGGAATTGCTCGAATTCTTTATGCACAAATTCCATGCCGTTATCGGTTACTACAGTTTTTATCTTTTTGTTAAGTTCACGCTCAGAACGTGCCAAATATAGTTTAAAACAATTAAAGACTTCACTTTTCTTTTTGATTACAAAAACATCCACTTTACGCGAATAATCGTCAACAATTGTTAAGAAATATTTATGACCGCCTATAGAGTTAACGGGAGAGGGTCCCCAAACATCACAATGTACTCTCTCGAGGCATTCTGTAGTTTTACGCTCATAAACATGGTTTCTTTTAAATGAGGTTCGATTCGATTTTGATACTATACAAGTTTCACAATTTTTATTTGCTTTAGTTAACTTTAAATTTTCTAAACCTTTTACGCTTTCCTCAGCACTCATTTGCTTCAATAGAGGATAGTTAACGTGGCAGAACCTACGATGTATTAATTCGCTATCTAACTTAGCATGCATCGCAGAATTTACATTAGGTTTTTGAACTTTAGGAAATGCATATAATACATACAACTTATTTTTAACTTTAACAGTTAAGAAATATTTACCATTTGGTTTATAAATAACCATTTTTGAATGTCCCCACTCTACTGTAAACCCAGCAAGATCCATATTTGCTCCTCCAATTAGGTTACGTCTCATATTTGGGGCGTACAACACATTAATAAGATTCAGATTTACGTTACCCGAGACGTCTTTTACGATCAGCGGAACGTCGCCCATTCCAGTCACTAGAGAGGTAGAATTCTTATCACCGATTAGAGCTTTCGTCGGCGGCAGCTGCTTGAAGTTCTGGAACAGATTTCGATCGTTGCAGAAATGCGTAGTTGCAGCAGAGTCCACCAGAAACTCAACCAATCTACCGTCAGTGTTAAATGCTCCTGGACTTGCACTATCTTCTGTTTCACTGTAGAATGTCTGTCTTTCTTCTTTCTTCTTCTTGAAGCACCGGTCTTCTGTATGGTTCTTCATTTTGCAGTACGAGCACGGCCCCATTCTTTGACGTCGGTCATTTTCGTAATCACCTTTTTCTTCTCTTGAAGTCGTGGAGGGTTCCAGTACGCGACCACTGGCATTTTGGTTGTTTGATCTTGGGATATTCTTCTTGTAAGATCTTGACTGCTTACTTGAATTTGAAAGATAGGCGTCTGCAATGATGGTATCGGATAGTTCGTCTTTTTGTTTCAGCTTTATTCTCCCACATTCTGTTACCAGTTCTCGTTGCACTTCATCAAACTTGAATTTGTCATCTTCTAATCGATACAGGGTCTGTACAACACTGTCGTATTCGGTGGGTAGCCTTCGTATCATCTGGAAACACACAAAGAGATCGGGTATTTTGAATCCAGCTTCGTCTATCTGTACCTTCTTCTCGTATACTCTTTTGCAGAAAATCCCAATAGTTTCCTCCTCAGGGTCAAATCGTAGCTCGTCGAACTCGTCCAGTAGTGTTGCTAGTCTAGCTTTACTTTTCGGCTCGAAATTTGATTCTAATGCTTCCCAGGCTTCTTTTCCATCCGTGGTTTGGGATATCAACGTCTGAAACTTTGATTCCATGCCTTGGTAAATCGTAGTATACGCTCTTGTTTTCCGAAGATTGTAGTCCCGCTTCTCACGAGCAGTAGCGTCTACGGCAAGCTCCTCTTCTTTACCAGTCACAAATTCCCAACATCCTCTATCCATCAGGAGGACTTTCATGTCTTGTTTCCATCGGACGTAATTAGTGCCATCTAGTCGAGGGAAAGATACGGATGATGCGAAGTCAGCCATAGTCCAAGACAATTTATCTCTCACAAAGTATTTCTTGATATCAGTTACGTTTAGTTTAATCTTTACATTTTAGAATTTTACTTAAATTCGTAATTGACTCCTCAAACACGCAAATCGGCCCATAACCTGTTGGAGGTTAGAGCTAAACATAACTGCGAAATAATAACTAGCGAAACATTTTGACGAGAACAGAAGAAGAAGACTTTATTGATCACACAATCAGGTTTTTTATATACAAGGTTATCACTTAAATTTACATAAGCCGCAGTACATACACTGCGGTTACAGTTAAGCTGTCTTGACCGAAACAAATTAAACAAGGAGAATTACTTGGCTCCAACATTAATAATATCTTTAACGTCGGCAAAGGTTAAAATGACGCTTCAAAAATTTAGAGTTATTATGCATTCTCTTATTTTTTTTTTATTTATTTAACATTCTGTTTTATTTGAACATATGAATACTTATATTTTTTTTCTTATGTTATTGTTTTCTTATATGATTTCTGATGTTATGAATATAGTATTATATTTACCAAGTAAACAAAAAAAAAATTAACTAAATTTTTATTCTAATTAAATTTCTATAATCTTTCCTTGAATACATGGGCTTTCCATTTCGCACATTAAATTAAATTTCATTAATTAGACAGTGTATTTCCACAATAATTAAACTATATAAATTTAACAAATAAGTATTTTTAGGAGTCTAATTTCAAATCAAAATCCAAATAATGTATTCATATAAAGTCATAAGTATGAAAAATATATTAAATTTAAAACATATACGTCCCTATAGCACTTTCAGAAATAACGTAGAAGTATTAGCTTATTAATTTACCATTTTTTTTTATTACTATATAATTTTTAATTGGCTTATTATATTTTGGAGTTGTTAAAATACTGGCATATGTTGTTAACGAAGAGCTTTTATTTTAATTTTGTTTCATAGTTGTATTTTTAGAAAGATTATTTTTTTATTTAAATTTAAACAATGCATTACAATTCAAATAGAATTATATGATTTAGGTTTATATTTTATTGTTACTTGCGAAGAAATAAAATGCATATAAGACCGTTGATCCGTTTCGGTCTAAGTGTGCAAACACATGTTTCTACAAGCATTTTTGGCGTTGAATTTGAGCTAGATCAGATATCCCATAACCAAATGACCTACCGTTTCTCATAACCTATTTTCAAATAAAAGTAATTTAAACTATACCTGTATAGTCATTCATTCAAACCATAAACCTCGAAGGGCACCCTTTTTAACAATCTGAGGCTCGTAAAATTCCCATGGGCAGGCAAATCTTTGAAGAAAAGACACTATGCATATATACGCCGCGTTTACCGCTGCGGGAGATTCCCTAAGCCCCCACCATTATGTGGCCGAGTTAAAAACGACACGCCTAACCCGCATTGTCCACGATTGCAGCAAACTGATAAAAATCCTCTTGCGAGAAACACTCCAAACTACACTACAAGCAGCAGTCCTCTATGCATTTCCCTCTGCAAATTTATAGCCGATGCGTTTGTGATTTACGTAGTATCTTAGTAATGCAAATTAGTCATCCGTTGAAGATGCTCCAGTATGAGTTAGTGTCTCCTCCCCCTTGTCATCGCCTTCTGATCATCCTTTCTTATCCTTGTCTTTTAACTACCTCCCCTTCGCGGTCCCTTTCTTTTCCAGCCGCATCGCGTATTTTTTTTTGCCGGGGTCCCGAGCCCCTAACTCATTCGGGCTGCATCTTTTCCACATTCTCGCCTCCCTTGCATAACCGCAAGCACGGGCAAGTCCCCTGTTTTTTCCGTTCCGGATTTATTATCCCGGAGAAGAAATAAAAATTAGCCCAAAAAAAGGTGGCTGTGTGGTGACGTATCTTCTTCGACGGTGACCCCTGGTTTATAGCTTCCTGTAGCTCTTAAAAGACCCATTCTGTGCATTCTTTGCGCCTTCATTCTTATCTGATTTCCATCGCCGCATTAAAAGTTGCTGTCTTTGTGCAGCAACACGCGACATTGTGAGGAATCTGCGCGAGGACACAATTCGGGGGCATCCCTTCCCTTACCTTTACGATTGGATTCTACCACGATATTCCACGCTTTTGGGTACAAAAGGCGGGACCAGTCCTGTGGGGGTTGGCACATGTGAATAAACCTGCTACCACTAACGGCTTTTGCTACTCGAGGCGATAAAGCAATTGTTACCATGGCTTCTTTTATCTGCTTTGCGTCGACTAACTGCCATAATTCTACTCGCCTATTCTTTTGCAAACCATATAAAAAGCTGAGGGTGCAAAAAATTCACCCATAATGAAAATAAGCATCGGCTCGTAATTCTTCCCAGTTGATATTTAGTTAGATTTCAGTGAACCCTGTTTGGATTCAGTGGGAAGAAAACTGACTGCCACTGTGAAATGGGGAGCGGAGACTCAAATTTTATAGCCCAACCTCGTCAGTGGGAATTGTAGAATTCGATATGGCAGGGCTTGGGCCGAAGCTTATTTGGTATTATTTTGTTCTGGGTGCAACTGGTTGTATCAAAGCACCAAATACATCACGTAACTGCAGGCTTTAAGTGAGTTTTGGGTCATAACGCACAATGTAGAGCACAATGCCTTACGATCTATAATGGACGAGGCTTCACTTGGCCCTGTATTCGGCGTAAGATAATGTAGAGAAAGTGTCAAAACTGCGCAACATAAAATCCGAGCTGTGGAAATATCGCGGAGTGCTTTTTTTAAATTTAGTGGCCTGCGCTAAGAATATCTTCTTTGTATTGGTCTAATGTACGAGGTGAGTTTTTTTTGACATTGGATTAAAATAAACTCCTTTATGTGTACAGCAGTTAAAAGGAAGGGTAAAGGTTGTATTGAAATAAAAAAAAAATATTAATCCTTGCCCATGCCTTTAAAATATCTTGCTACCATTGACAACCAGACATTAAAATGTACAACAAAAATTATTGAACAGAGGCTTTGATCAAAGTAACGTTAAAAATGTTTTATACCGACAGATTATCGTTGCCAGAATCTGCTTTACGGCGTTTTTTTACTTTAGTTTATAGCCATATTTTATTCAATATTAAATCCAATTATTATAGAATGTTACAGATTTCCCCGTGTTTAAAATATTAATCCAAATTTGTATAAAACATTGTTTTTTCCATCTATATCACAGTTAATAAAATAATGCCCTTTCGAATATTATGCTGATGTAATTATTTACAATTATTAAACTTATTATGAATAGGTCTAAATAGTAGTACTTTAATCCATTTTAAAGATTTCTGTTAAAAGGTTATTGACTATAACAGATGTTGTTTTCTCTTAAACTTACCTAGATCTCGAATAAGAAAAAATTGAATCGAAAAAATTACCCATTATAGAATTCATCTACCCAATCCTTAAAAATAGTTTAGATTAACACAACCAACAATTTCATTAATTTTCTCAATGTATTACTTCTAAGTTATGCTCAAACAAATATTACTTGAGCAAAAATTTCATTTTCTGAAGCGCAAATTTAAACTTTAACAGGTAGGAATGCAAGTTAAGGTAGGCGAATACCCAAAATTCTAAAAATTTTGCTAGTACTTTAATCTTTTCCAAATTTTGCATAGTGATTTCAAATATAATGAGTAATACTATTTAGGCATTTTTTTTATTTAAATATAATTTATTTATTTTAAACGGTGTTTTTCTACTAAAAAAAGAGGTTTACGCTAACAAGTCTACTACATTGAATTTTCATCCTATAAACATTAATTATGTGCTAAATTCTTCGTGTTGAACTGATGCATGCAATGACCCTCTAGTGTTACATACAAATTACAAGAAAAGAAGTTATTAAGAAATGTTATAAATTAACCAAAAAAAAAGAATTTTTTTCGATTAACTTACACTTGGACATTTAAAAAAAAACTTGTATATTTACAATAGATGTTAGAGGTTCATGGCACAGATATATATTGAAATAGCATCTGTAAACAATTTCAGGTAAATTAATGTAAAACTTTTTATGCTAGAAGTGTTAGCGTAAACCCCTTTTTTTAGGTGAAAAACACAGTTTATAATAAATCAATTATATTTAAATGAAAAAATTACCCAAAAAGCATTGTTTATTATATTTGAAATCACTATGCCAAATTTGGAAAAAGATTGAAGTAATAGTAAAAATTTTAGAATTTTGGTTACTCGCCTACCTTAATATTAGACAAAAGTATCCTGCAGTTTTTTTCTCCTTCACCCTTCAACTGTGAACATGAAAACTAATTGACAGGCGGCTGAACTGCCGTACCGGAAAGATGCTGATACAGACCGACGAAGGGAAAAAAGGAGTAAATTGCTGTTTTCTTTTCCTGTACTCTTCAACTTTGAACGGGAAAACCAATTGGCAGGCGGTTGACTTCTTTAACGGAAATGTACTTATACAGTAAAATGAGGCAATGTAAAAATTATTTTTAAATGTAAACTACAATTTTTCTTTTTATTTATCTTTCAATTGCGAAAAAAAGGCTAATTTACATGCGGCTAAATTAGGGCACAGAAAAGTAGCTAATATGGTCTGTAATGAAACTAATGATGTTTAAAAGTAAAAATTGAATGTTTTTAAAGTTGTTTATCAATTATTAGTTACTTTGATCCAATTCAGTTGTATTATTTAGTTTATATTTATATAGTTCTTTTTTTAGTTAATATATTTGTTAGTTAACTCCATTACTGTTTCTTATTAGCATAATTCCCTTTACTTTAAATTCATTGATGTGTTAGCTGAAATTTAAATTAAAAATTTATTTTTCTGTTACATTTTTCATTTTTAGCTATATTATCAAGCTAATTTTGTTATCAAGATTTTCGTTCTGAAAATAAACGATCTTAAGTAAAAAAAAAAATTCGAATAGCTTTTAACGTAGTATTTTCAATTCAAACCCCTCATCCAATAAAAGTCAATTCAACGTTCATGCAAATAAAATATTAACGTCAAAATCCGTTTTTACGAATGGGACAAAAACTTAGATTGTCACCGAGTTTTACAAAGCAACTCCGTATTCCGAATCTCCAATCCTTTTGATTTTTTTTTCATGTAAGATCATTTTCGTATCAATTCTACCCCCATCCGCTCGCTAAGAGGCAATTTAAGTAAACAAAATAATCGCACCACAAATCCGTTTTTACGAGTGGGAAAAAGGCTTTGATGGGCTTTGTCGCAAGTCAGCCAAGAGTTTAGACAACGAGTGACAAATGCCAGATCCTAAAAAAGAGGGGTGGGGAGCCTTGTACTCCAGCAAGGCACATCCTAGAGTACAATAGAACCCTTCCTTTCCAAACTGGTGACCCGTATGAAGCCGCGGTTTCAGAGGTTTCTTGTCGAGGCCCTTTGATAGACTGGGAAATTGAGGTCATAGGGAAGGGTTGACGTGGTTTTATTGCGTCTTATTAAAATTGGTAAGACTGTTGCTGATACTAGCTGAAGAAAGTGTTGGGTCAAACTATTGTAGCTGGATTGTCTACAAGATCGATATGGGTTTGGATTTAGGGGTGCAACGGAACAGGGGCAGTCGTAAATTTTAAATGAATCCGGCTTTGTACTGGAGTATGCTTCTTTATGCATTCGTTGATCTCGTGCGGGGATTTCTTAAATGTGTCAAACTTTTGACCGAAAGTAATGTGTTAAGTTATCTCATTTTAAGTAATATATAGGCACAGTTAGTGTAAAAAAAAACTTGGAAGACATAAAGAACTTTTGACGTAGTTAGGATGCAGTTTAAAATGCAAATTATTTTATCGAGTTTTAAGATGACGTTAAGCATGATAGCAAGTTAAGTATTTAGGTCATGGGAGAAAGTTGAAAAAAATTGACTAAAGGGTTAAAGATATTTAAAATATTTTATGAAACGGTAATGGGTGTTGCTACGCTTATATGCAGTGCAATAGTAATCTTTATTCCCAACAAATTTCCCCCCAATCTTTTGTTTTTCACGAACAGAAACGAGGAAAACAATAAAAATTTACAAAACTAGAAAAGTACAAACCAGAGAGAATTAAAATACAATAAATTTATTTTAGCTACAGAAAATATATAACATTATATTTAGTAATATATATAAATTAGTAAAAACAAAAGTCATACTGTCCAAAACTTTTGTTGTCTGTTATTAATTTTTTTAAAAAAAATACCAGATATTATTTATAAACACATATAATCATAATATAAATAGGTATCGAAATTCAAATTTTGGAACTTTTATAAATAGTATTAAATATTTAAATGTATCACATTTTGCAAAATACAAACTGCTGAATATTTGTCTATTGCTGACTGCTATTTTTGAATATTTTTTATTGCATTTTTGTTTAATGCATAATATCCATTTTTATTAAAGATTTCCTTATAGGATCATTGACTTATCTTGTAAAAAAAGTTATATGAAACACTTTTCCTCACACCTTTCTAACCTTGTAAAGAACTGTCACTTTGGTTCTAAAATACGACGCCCGTCGCCAATAGCCCTCGTGTAGCTCTAGTGCGACGATAATTCGAACCAAACCAAAGAACTGTCACTCAGCAATCACACCCCCTCAGTAACAAGATGATGGGTTTCCAGTATTTTGTATTTACTTAGTGTCGATGTTAATGGGCAACCAAACTGGCATATCAGTAGCTATCCTATTAAAGATGCCAGTCAGTGTCTGGATTACACAGGTGAGAATGGGAGAGTTGATGTATGGCCACAGAGGGTGATCAGTAAATGTATATACAGAATTTGCTCCTACCTACAATAGTTCTGCTACAGCTAATGGTTTAAAATAAATTTTTCTCTTTTCGATATAGTTTTGTTGTGATTGGTAACTCAATTATTACTTTGTTTGATGCTACGATTGTATCTAAAACAAAATATTGCAAGCATGTATGTATCAATATCTAGTCATATATAGATGCAGATGATCTATAATTTAGTGGTGTCTTACATAAAAATGTTCTTACGGTTTAGAAAATTACAAGAAGGTTTTTGCAATAAAACTAAGTAGCTTAAATCCTCTGATATCTTCTGCCTTTTTTTAATAACTAAGGACCTTTTTAAACTACCGTAAATAAGTACAAAAGTTAAATGCACAAAGTTAGGAGCTTACGGTTTTAAAATAAATGTAATATATTTTTAAAATTTTAAGAAAATATTGGAAAACAAAATCGGAAGCAGTTAAATGAGCCGGTACTTTTATTATTATCAATCCAAAAACATATAGAAATTGTAATACATAACGTAATAAATTCAATACACATTGAATGAGAACTTAAAATGTTGTACTTTAATTTCAAATAAATCGATAATCAAGAGTCTCCACAACAATTATAATAACTATTACTCGTGTAGCTCTAGTGCGACGATGATTCAAGCCAAACCAAACAAATAATTATTATTAAGTCTCCATCGTACAAATCCATTGAATGCAAATTAAAAATCAAATAATAATAATGCATATTATTAACTCAAAAGAAATATCTAGCACATCTGCACACAAAGAGTACATTTCATCAAAACATTCACAAAATAAAAAAAAAAACTTATACACAATATAAAAGATACAAGTAACGATATTATAAAAGAAGGCAACTCTTCATTTTTTTATACTTTAGCTCTACTTATTGGATCCGAAATTATTCCTACCCCTATCTGATGAACGGTGTAAACTACAACGAGAATTCGTTCCAACAATGCCCACCCCACATACCATGTTGAGTTATGCACTTGCCCCACAATCCACCTCCAGAAGTAAGGTCACATTTTTCACCCCTTTCCAATCCTCCCCAGCTATGTTTTTTATTCTCCCTCTAACTAAATTATACCAGCTTAAATGCAGACTCCACTGTAGGAAGGACGTTCTTTTTGCGGTTATGTAACTAAAGATTTTATTTTTGCACTGTCTCAATAAATGTTCTCTTCAATTTATTAAAAATTCAATTTTTATTATATCGATTTTATTGCTATTTTAATTGAGTGTTATATGGGAAGGGAGCATTAGATTCTGAAATAGATTAAGTAATTATTACAGCATTCCTAACGTACTAAATAGAAGCTGTTTATATCGTGCCAAATTAAAAGATTAAACTCTTAACTAAAACTCATATTTCACATTATTTTTTAATATAACTTGTTAATGGTCTGTTATTGTATCAAAATGGACTTTTCAAACAATTCGAGAGCTTAGATTAGTAAAAAAGATATGAAAATAAAACTAACGTTTTAAGTGCGTTATAACAGATACGCCATGTATAGGATTATAGAAACTCCAATGAGTTTGGTCTAACTAAACGTCATACAGTTGTCGTGCAGAAGTTACGGAAATGCTGTTAATTCAAACTGTAATTACGATCCTCGTCTTATATCTATGAATAAGACTAATATGTTGAAGATGAATCATTCTGTAGGTCCTTTGGACTTAGAATGGATGAGTTTTGAGCGTATGTGCTTTTCGGATCATAGCAAAGAAAATACCTAACCCAAAAGCTAGATTTTCTTCATGTTGGGTTGACATTTAAGCCTTCTGTCATCCTTGACCTGCCCCCCTCCCTAGTGGATCTCGAGTAAAGGACAGGGCTGCTCTGCCCCCCTCACACTCTCTTTCAAGACATCAATCGATGTTCCAATCTCTGCATTCACATGTGCACAAAAAGTCCTGCGCAGAGGCCCCGCCCTTTGGTAGGGAAAGGCCAACCCTTTGGGCCATCAGCAGTGGCGTAACAGGTAGCCCTTTGTGCGGCATTGATGAACGACCCTTTCCAGCAGAAAGGGATTCGTATTCTGAGGGCTTTGTTTAACTGGGGGATGGAGTGGGGGTTAGGTTAGGAAAGAAATAAAAAAAAAGAGTGGGGGAAGAGTTATACGGTCAAGGAAAATTTCTTAAGAATGGGGAGGTGAGAGTAATGGAGGGATCTGCGGGAGTGTCCCTTGCGTTTTAGGGTTAACAGGTCCTGGAATGATGTCAGAAAAAGTCCTGGATACAACAAGACCTTAACCAAGAGAAAAGGGTTAGAAAGGAAACGGCGTGTAAAAAATGAAGTGCGTCAGTTAAGCATTTCATGGGCGATGGGACGAATTTGACCTCTTTGACTATTTTTGATAGTAAAAATATTAACCTTGAGTACAAACGATCTCATCTTCTATTGCTGAACCATATAAAATCTAGTGCTACTAAACATAGGAACGAAAGGTTTTGACAACTGTAGAGAAATTTGATAGCCCAAATAAAGGATAAGCAAATGAACAAAGCTGTGAAATTGTTGGTATTGATAAATTTATGTTGATTATACATATATTGATTGTTTAATTTATAGCATAATTCCAAAAATTATACTGAAGCAGACTAAAAGAAGTGCTTTACGATCAAAATCGATACATATCTAACAGATAACTTGATATAAAATATTTAATCTACATTGTAAAATATTTTGCTTCCGGTAAAATTAGTATATTCTAAACGAGATAAATCTATTTTAATCAATATGACAATTTTTGCTTGGAGCACTTCATTAGAAACGTATTAGTCAAATTCGAGATAAATTTCGGCAAATTAAATAATGCCTTTCTGAAGTAAAGATGTTTTGAAACTTATTAACAACTATTGATATGTAATCATTAAAAAATTACTAAAGTCACAAGTTTTCTGCATTTTAGCTGTTGTTGCAAAATCAAAGTTTTGAGTATGCAAGCTTTTGTTTTGAAAATTAGTTACATCAAAATTGTTAACTGATCCATTCAAAAAAACCTTTCTGAATCTTTCCATTTTTCCCGCCAAAACAAACCTGAAATATACAAGCGAGTTGAATGAAAATGTTCGATCAAGAATCAGACTCGCTTTAAGAGAATAAATAAAAAGAAGTTAGGATTATTATCGTTTAATATTGAAAGGAGAATAATCCGGAGTGCCGCCATCTACTAAGCTTGGTTCTAACTAAATTACTCCGCTTGCGAAGATCAAGTTGGGAAAGTGATGCAACTTGAAAGGGAGTTATTAATTTGAACTTATTTATTTGTTGGCGTAATGATGATGCCTACAATATTTTGGTTTCTTGTATATTTGGGAGAATTACAATTCGTTTAACATTCGACTTTACATGGCAAAATACACGTAAAGTCTGCTTTTGAATAAAAATTAAATACCTTGCATTTTAGACACAGGAGTCGTATATGCCGGCATTAATAAATAATATACCTTTGTATTTAAACACTTTCTAAATCTGCATAAAATATCAAAATAGGGTAAGTAGCATTATTAACAACATTTAACAGCATTATTATTAAGATTTTTCCAAATTAAAACTATTAAAAGTATCCATATAACAATAACTCCAACTATCGAATTCAAATACAGAATATTTAACTTATTTTTCAACTCAACATATATTTTATGTCATCAATATCCTGCTAGCCAGTCCATCCATGTTCATGCAAGAAGACAAGTCATTCTTATCCAATCTACCCTTTTGTATGGAATAAAGGGGCATTTTTCGTTCGACGAGTGATTTATTTAAGTAGGGTGCGAGAAGAAAACGCAAAATTAAGCCAATTTCACTCCTTCCCCCATCGAGGAGAAAAAATCCAAAATTTAGTCAATTTCATTGGACTACCCCCTTTACCTCATTTGATGACTTCGCAAACGCTTCTCAGGCCATTTAACTTATTAGGCATTCTTTGTGTATTACCTCTGAGATTTCCCACCGAGAGGTCAAAAGTGAATGGGTTTACAGGGGGCTCGATCGAAAGGCCCCGGGGCATTGGGGCCCTAAGGGAATCGTCTCAAAACTGTGCAAGACAAAGGGGTGTGCCTCTCTGAAGGAGTGATTATGTGTATATTATATAAGGAAAAAAAATATAGAGTCGATGTTTCTCAGGGAGATATCTGTGGACTGAATTGGATGGTGTCAGAGGTCATAGAGCGGGTTATTAAAAATGAGGTTGATAGGATGTCTAATTTTGACTTTTTTTTAATTAATGATTTTGCTGGGTGATGGCACTGTAGGTACAAATATGATGATTTTCGAATTGATTTTGTATTTTTTAATAGACATTGAGTAGTTTAGAAAGAAAGTATTATAAGTAGGAAAATTAGTTTCAAATTTTTCAGTTGTTTATGTTTGAGTAGAAACTATTCTTAAATTATTTAGTGTTTTTTTTATTTTGTTGCAATTAAACGGAATTTGAGCTAATCAAAATTGTTTTAAGACAATGTGTTCGAAAACTTGATGGAAAACTTGGGAAAGAATTCCAATATCTATTATAAACTTATATCCATGTTCATTCAACATTCATTACAGTGTTGTCATTTGGCCCACGTTAATTGACTAGGTGTTAATGAATCTCTTTTGAACTTGTCTATGAAAAGCTAAGAAATTTAAAGTATGGTCAAGTGGGGTAAGTGTGATTGGGTGTAAGTGTGATAAACAGCTCTTGTAAATTTGGAAATCATTCTAAAAATCTCAAAGTTTGCAATCTATAACATTAGACCACTTATAATTAAACTAAAAAGAAATATTGACCTTATTTTTTGTTTAAAGAAAGTTTTGAGCTTTTGAATTTAAGTGCAACTGTCTTCTTTTTATGTGGGTTTTCCTATGTGGGGTAAGTGTGATAAAGCAGCAATGTATTTTGAAATGTAAATTTTGTACACTTAAAATTGGAATTCAAACATATAATTTTTTTTCTACATATGTATGTTTCTTATAATAATTCACTACCAATTTTAGGATTTGGAATTTACTTGAAGCAGAGAACGAATTTTCTTAATGAAAAATGCAGAAACCCTATCACACTTACCCCACTTGACCCTACAATCGAAGACAATTAATAATTTATTTGATCAGATTAATAGCCTCATTACAAATTGCAATAAATTTCATAAATTTTATATAATTGAAACTTGAAAACTAACTACGAATATTTCAGAGAAATTATGAAATCGATTTTATCTAGTCCATCCACCACTGCCATCATTAAATAATAACCCACCTCAATTACGTAAAATTGTCACAGGCCCGGTTATAATGTATTTGCTAGAAGGATAATCTGTATTTATGATTTCCTCCTTTGAAATCGTTAAGACTTTTAAGCCCATTCTGCCCAACAGTGTCGAGCTCATTCCTTACGACCTGCTTTATCCCACAACTGCGTGATCCTGAATAGACGACGCAGATTTAGGGCTCCAATTGCAACTTTCAAGAGAACAGTATGATTCACTAGTTTACCTCCGATTGCGACTTCAAAAGACCAGGTCATTGAAAAGGAAGTCGTATTGAATCGGTGTAAGGCTATCCTTTTTTACGACCTTAACTTTTGCTAAACGGCCATGGGGTAAGATGAAGTCATAACTTTGCACAATCCTTGTCGTTCATGGTACCTGGATGAGAGCTGCCTTGTCGTGCCAAAGTGGATCCTGGTTGACATGTCTTGTACTACTTGATTGGCTATTTTGTATTTGCCTTTAAACGGGACAACTTTGGTCTTTAATTTTGGTACAAGTTTTATTATCCCTTTCCGACCGGGCTCGCACGATCGTGAGGGTATTAAAGAAAAAGTTCTTAAAAAAAGATCGATACCGAAGCAGCTGACTTGTACCATTCGTTATTTGTATTAAAAAATACTTTGTTTTTAAGGAGTTGCTGGCATTGATGCTGTTTAACGCATATTTTTCGATAAAACTTCAAATTTAGTCTCATAATTTTAAATCAGCACCACCTGACGGCCGGTCGAAAAGGGTTATAGTGTACTCTCTTCAAATACTCTTATTTCGTTTTAGAGCTCTTTTTAATGAATGATAACTCTGTCTTTACTTATAAATGCAAACAGAAAAGTAATAATATTTTATACTTGAAATAGTTACGCTTAAAGTTCAAACTTGACTACTTCGACGGTATTAAAAACTACTATCCTCTAATGATTATTAAAGGGTCTTACATGTAAAGCTTCCACTCTACGTTTATAACGGAAAAAGTGGAAGATACTATAATATCGTGATGTTTGTCACTCAACTTTCACAAAACGAACCACAAATCATACAGATTAGTGTGGTGGTTCTAAAATGCGACCTACGTCGCCAATAGCCCTCGTGTGGCTGTATGGCGACGATATTCAAACCTAACTAACTAACAGATTGGTGTGATACGCCAAATTAAGTCCAAAAAGTCAGGTCAGGCTACGTCCCAAATTTTATTCAAAAATTCCGAATAGAAGAAGTATAAGTTTTAAATATCTGAAACAAAATTTATTGCCCATTCAAATAAAGAGATAGTGGATAGATTGAATCAAAATTTAACTAACGCCACTTCATCAAACGAACGAAAATTTTTATCTAAAAATATGAAGGGGGTCATTATGTCGATTAAAAATGTAGCAGAGAGAATTTTTTGCACAAACCTGAAAGCTTTTATAAACGCCTCTCCATGCATCACACACTTTCACAAAATGAACCACAAGTTTCCTAAACAGGTGAGATATACGTCCTATTGAAGCAAGATATCAAACAAGGCTATATCCCAAATTTTATTAAAAAATTAAATTAGAATTATATTTAAATAACTTAAAACTTAATCTACATTTAACAAGAAAATGCCCTTTTTATTGAATATTTCCACCATTGCCACAAGGGCCCTACATAGGCTTAATTTCAAATGAAAATGTTGAGGAAATATTTATTTTAAGTGAAACTATTTATGCCATAGTGTATATTACAATGAAGGTTTATTATATGCACATTAAGAAAGATGCAATGAGAGATCTAACTATTTTTTGCATAAAAAAGTCAATAATTTTTTTCTACTTTTCGTCGTTTATCAATGTGTAATTGTATATAGATGTCAAAATACAAATGATTGATCCTTTAATCCAAAATTAAAAATACTTCTAAAAAGTATCAAGAATAACTGTATTATAAGCTCCGCTTCCATTCTTTGAGCATCAATTTTACTAAATATTTATTCTCTGAAATGCAAATTAATTTAGCAAGCAATAAAGGATATTAAGTGAATTTGCTAAACGAAAGTTGATGAAAATAGACAATTATGGCCACTAAAAGTTGTTTATTTAGAAAGTGAAGATAACTTTCTTTTTTGCAAAAAAAATATCTGGTTATTTTTCGTTTACAAAATAATATAAAGTTAAATTATATAAGTTTCGCTTTCATTTTTGGACAAAAAAATGCATCATTGCTCTTCGGACTACAAAAAAAATTAAACGATAAAGACTATTAATGAAATAGGCGAAAGAAAATGAAAATGGCTAAATTTTGTCTGCAAAAGTTTAGAACCAGTGGCTATTTTCTTTTTAAGGTGTAAAATAATATTTTAAGCGGCAAGTAACGTTTGCTGTTACAAAAACATTTGCTGGAAATTACAGATTATCTGTTGGAAAAAATTATTTTATAATAAGTCCTACTTTAATATGCATACAAAATAATTTTACTAAATTTTATTAATTGTCGAAGTAATAAAATTATTGTGAAAAAAAGTCAATTTTTTTGCCCTAAAGATTGAATTGGAACTAAATCCTGCGATATTAATCATAGAGTTTATAAATCGTGCGTGAAAACTGTTGTAGGTGACAACTACTATTACAAACCTATATTCTTGTATTTACTGTGGGGTAACTACTAACTAGTCCATTTATGCTACTGGGAACATTCTTTTTAGTAGAACCGCTTTTTATAAAAATATTCTCCAAGTGTGTGTTTTTTTTTTCATTTCTATACGTGTGTTACTTGGTGCAGAAAATATTTGTCCTATTCCGGAGAATTTTATTTTTCATTTCTGATAAATATTGGATTATTTTTAAAGGGGTTGGTAAAATGTGGTTTTGAATACGAAAGAGGATTTTACCTGGTGTTTACAACAATTAAGAGAGACAGTTACAACTTTGTACTACCCTCGCAATTTATTTTACCAACTAGCATTTAGCCGCACTTCACACGCTTCTTCCTAACGTGCATGATAATAATTTTTCAACGATGGACACCGACCAACAAAGCTGCACCGCTAACGACCCGGAAAATAGGCAGAAATCCATAAAGGCCATCCAAGGAGAATGAGGAATGGGATCCTTTCTATCTGTTCTCTTCACTTTTGCACCACGGTACAAAGGGTGGGCGTCACGTTTATGAATCATATTTATACCTGCCCATTGAATCCTAATGGGTGAGCGTCCTTCAAACCAAGTTGGATGAAATATTTGCCAGAAGAAAAGAAGGTCCTTGTAGGATCTCAAGATGACTCTTTTCTTTGGTAGGCCCTCCTCGCTTGTCCAATGTTTGTAGTAGAGGACAAGAATAAGAATTTGTTCGCCACTCGCACTTGAGCATCTGAAAAGAAGCTGTTTCCGCCAGGCATTGTTGTCGTTTTCATTTTTTTCTTTTTCCATGACATTACAGCGGACCACCTTTCTTTTGCTATTTATTTATAGGTGCATCTTAAATCATCTATTTAGGACCACTTAGGATCGTAATCTGCGACGTTTTTTTGTGGTCAATTAATTTAAGGTAAAAGTACGGCATGTCTTGAGTAAGTCTGGCCCATTAAATACCATGATTTCACACAACTTGTTGAGTTCATGTCATATTTTATATATTTTTTACTTGATTCAATATTATATAACCTAGTAACCATCAAATATTCAAAAATTTCAGGCCTTGTTGAGTTTACTTTGTGTACGTGTGATAAAAATTTGTTTTGTACTGCAATCCCATGTTATATAGCCTAGTCACCTTGAAACATTTAAAATGGATAAGGATAGTTTTTGTAACTGGATGGTAACTACCCCATCAGTTAGCATTACTGCACTAGTAACCTCCATCTTCTTTAAAAATATGGTACGAATATACTTTTGCTATTTTCTAGAATTTGTAAAAGGTTTAAACAGCAGTCAGCTTATTAATATTACTGTTAACAACTAAGGTTTGCCCTTGTCATCAGATGGACAGTGCATCAAATAGTAATATTGTTTCTGTCACTTTGCTTTCTATATAATTTTAAACTTTGAAGAAAATGCTTTTTATTTAAAGTAATTCCATAAAAGAAATTTACGTAAAATATTATTACTTATTATGGTTTTATGATTACCTAACTCTTATTACCATAACAATTATTTATGTGTGTTTTAACTTCTTAACAGCATGCCTAGGTTATAAGAATTCTCAAAAATTAAGTACCAAAAATACTTTTTTCTAATATTCTCTAAATTTTAATTGCGATTATTCAATTAACGTTGACAAAATATTATTTAAAACTTATGAGGATCTTAGAAAATATTCTTTGTGTACATTAGTATAGAAAATTACTATAGCTTTAAGTTACAGTAAAATCTAGAAATTTTATAAGATATTAAAAAAAATCAAATGTATTTTTAATAGAACTCGATATTATAATAGCTAAAAAAAATACGTTCAAAATTGTTAGATAGTCAATTCAGAAAATGGGTGTCAAACTGACAATAAAAGTTGTAACCCCCTTTCATTAACAACCTCAACCCAAACTAAACTATACAAACGAACAAGACAGCCAACTAACCATTTTTCACAAATCAATAGAAAATCATTGACTCACCCTATCAACCTTGTGTTGACATTTAACGTCACGGCGAAGCATCTTAAGAAAAGAACATTCCTTTTTAAGGGAGAACCTTGCTGACATAAGGAATTCACTGCAATGTTTTGACAAAATTCAAACAGCGATTTTGTTAGAACTAAGCTTTATGAAATTTTTCTAGTCACAACTATGCATGCTTTCATATACAAAAACTCCGGAACTTGTATGAACTTGAAAATGTGAACTGCCAACTAACTACAACTAACTTTTGTCCAGATGCCCCTATTACAATTTAAGCACTTGCCAATTAATTTTACTTAAATTCAGTCAAATTCCATTTACATTCTTTAAAAAATTCGGCACTGGTATATAGGACGAAATATGAACTAACTATAATTTCATATTTTATCTTCAAAAGCCTCAATTACATCAGTTACATATAGTGCCTCGTGTTCTAATGTTCGAACCAAACCAATTACAATGCCCATTTACACATACTTTAAATTCAGTAGAATGCTATTTACAATGATATCAAAACAACTCTTCGAAACAGTGTATCTCCAATTCAACCGAGCCAATTACTGGGTCCATTTACACATCAACTTTATTAAATTCAGTAGAAATTGCCCAATTCAACCGAAACAAACCAATTACAATGCAAATTTACACATCAACTTTATTAAATTCAAGAGAATGCCATTTACAATGTTGTCAAAACAACTCCTCGAATCAATGTAGTCTAAATATTCTTTTCTCACAATTCATCCTTCTGAGAATCCATCATTCCTCGACCCATCCTCGACATGGAACTCCCGTGGGTCGAGGGGTCGCGAGTACTCTTCGACTGTTCCGTCACGTTCGGTACTCATTGCGACCCGGTGGACAAACATAGAAGAGGACTTGTAAAGGAAGCTTGAGCGAGAAATAATGGACTTTGATATCAATGTCAGTAGATTTGTCAACGTTTTTTTGCGGGTTGCATTGCGCATCGTTGATTGATAACGTACCTTGAGCGATCACCACCTTTTATTGTTATGCTAAGATGAAATTGATAGGTATGTGAAAGCTAGGTGGTTTAATGAACATTTGTATTAAAATGATAAGTAGGAAAAAGATTTTTCTAAGTAATAAATGTATACGTTAGAAGTACTTGAATGTTTTATCTCTTATGCCTTTGAAAGGCTTTGGTATACAAGGCTACTACTTAAAAAAACTTTTTAAGTACATAATAAAACTTTTTAAGTACATAATAAACCCATCTTAATTTTCTCCGCAAATATCACTAATTGTAGTCCATTTCATGGTTAATATAAATAGGAAAGGAATGCCAAATATCAATGTTCAAAGCCCTACCTTCTACAAAAACAATCTTCCTTGATATGTCACCCCCACTCATAGACGTTCAGAAAATATACAAGCAATCCGCCATAAAATTAAACAGCCATTAACTACAAATGGTATCATGTCAAAGTGTAATACTAATACAAGTTCCTTTCACACTTTGCAGGGCATAATCAGCCGTTCTAGGAATTAACAGTTTTCACCATTTGTTAAGTTTATATATTATTTATATTAAATGCATCCTTTTATTGAATCAGATATTATACTTATACAAATTGTTGTTTATTTTGAAAATGTTTTAATTCGATAATGTCAACACCGATCTCTAATAACATTCTTTCCCGAAATAGCTACGACATTAGCGCAACAATTAAAAGCCAATGAAGTTTAATCTTTACATATTCAATTTTGATATCGCGAATACCAATAAAATTTCGCCCTCCCCTTTGACACGTCTCGTAGTCGAATTTGTCGTTTTTCAATAAACCCTCTCCGGCAGGTCTCTTCTCGTAAAGCCCCTCCAAAAACAAGTGAAATTCTCACTTACCGGCGACAATGCACAAATAAAAAAACGATTACGAGCGAAAAAAGGCATCGGAATGAGACAGGAGAACGAAGTAACAATGTTTTGTGCTATTGGAATGCGAAGGCTCTGACATGGGGAGACGAAATGAATAGATTTTGGTAGGAAGTAGTTTATACTTGTTGCTGTTTCTTTTTATTACAACTATCCGAGGATAGATATACATGACAATGACAAATGACAGTGATTGCGCATTCTAGAAGGGAAGGGCGTAGGCTATATAGCCCATTACCCCGCTCGCCAGAAGAGACAGTCACAAGAGACACACAAAGAAGGACGCCACAAACACATAGACAAATAACAACATTTATTGACAAACACAAACATCCATGCCTTTACCGGTATTCGAACCCGAGCCCAGCAGCTCCAAAGGCTAGTACACTAACCATTGCGCCAGTGGACCGGCGGATAGATATAAATAGTCGTAAAAGCAATCCCTCTGGAATGTCACACATATGACTTTCAAAATTTTATACATTAAAATTAAGAACTATGAGGAAACTTTTAAAACTACTTAATATAGAAATAGTGTTTTAAAATTATGTTTAAACACTGATGAGTTGAAAATTGCAATCCCATGCATTGAAATGGAGTTGACACGATTTTAATCATGCATCAAAAAGATAAACATCTAGGATTTGGACAGTATAGATAAGTAACTACCATTCATAGCACCGCTTCCACACAACATTTTCATACACCAATATAAGTATTCAACATAGAAATGTATACCCTAATAAAAAGATTGCTCCCCAATTTTCCAATTTTTAGAAATTTCCTTTTCCTCAAATTGTACTATGAAGTGAAATGATTTGTTTTCACTATTAGAATAACTACTTTACATTAAATGTATATAAATTAAATTCCAATAAATTCAGACATTTAATTGTCAAAGTATCGTTTTAATATTCGAGTATTGAAATTTACGTACGTATGCGTGAAACAAATAAAAACCAAGTAATATTTTGTTTTAGAATTTTAATTTGAAAAATTTCGATTTTTTTTTGTTTCTAAAAATACTAATTAGAAATGCTTCAGTATATTGTTCAACGTACAATCGTGCTATACTGTAGCATATATTTTTGGGGAAGAGGGGGGGGGGGTACAATTTAAATGCAGATTACTTATGTACCCTGGTAGCAAAAACCTCGTTAAAAAAAATATAATAATCACTTTTTTTTGTGCCGCGTAATAATTCAAAATGGCGTTACCATCTTACTTAAAGCCACATAAAATAGCAAAAACATATTTATAAACATTTTTGGACATCAAAGGTATCGGTAAAATAAACTTGTTGACATTTTTTCTGGTAAGTACTAATTCAATTTTTTCGTCTCATCAATGACACCTTTTTAATTGAATTCAAACGACGTCGTTTGAACAACCAAATAAATGCCCCAAATGTATCGCTACTGCATCTGTCGATGACAGACTGATTTCGACATTTACGGTCAATTTTCGAAGTCTTAAATTTAAAATGCCTCTTTTGTGTGTATACAGTTTAAACTTGCTAATCCAAAGGCTCACTCGGCACACCGAAAAACTTGGTTTATGTATTTGCCCACGAGTTAGGGCGTCAGATGTAAGATTGATAGTTCTATGAGCTTACTGACCAAAAGAAGACGCTGAAGAGCCTTAAATAATTTCGAACAAAAACATCTTATTTTTTCACTATACTATCAAAAATGCATATTTCAATTAACGAAAATCTCCCTGGCAATTTTGCTGTCTGAATATTTTCGACAATTGATACCATTTTCGTTTCTGACTCTGCTGATGATCAACCAGTCCTTTCAAGACCGCAAACTATTCGTCAAATAACGGACATTTGACAGAAGCTGAAAAATGAGGGGAAATTTATCAGAAAAACTCAATTTACGCTAGTGTACTTTCACTTGGTCTTTCTCTTAGCACTTTTGTAACTCAGGATTTTTGTTTCCGCTTAATATGTGATAGGGATATCATTATCGAATCCTTATTTGTACTGCCGCCTGGGCCGTTTTAGAAGTGAAAGGGTTAAAGTATAAAAAGAACGCTATCGGAGAACAGGAACGCTGTAGGATGACGTATATAATTCAAAGTCAACCCAACCTTCTTCTTCCTTCCGAAGAATTTTTTGCATCTATTACGTTGGATTAAAGATAGGGTGCTGTATTAATCCCAAATACAGTTTCAAAAGAACTCGGTATTCTTGCGTTTGCCATCCCCTGTTGCATGTCACTGGAAATGAGACTTTACAGTGCGGATATTTTTCGGATCCCGCCTTGGTGAGTGACAGGCCGAGAATTCCTGCCGTGCTTTTACTTTTCCCACTTGTGCTTTCACGTCCGGGAGTTGCACGTGCTCCGAGTAATTTGTTACGAGTCCGGGAATTATCCGGCGAGTTGCCACGGGAACCGATTCGTTGCTGACACGTGCATAATCAGTTTGTTGGGGATCGGCATGTCCCCAAAAAGTCATCTCAAGGGGTGTTCTGTATAATGGGTTGTTACCGAATCTATTACGCTATGATTTTATTGAAGTACTTTATGGACCTTATAATCGCTTTGAAAGTACTTTGTTTTTATTGATTTTTCTCTTTTTTTCGTATTTCATCAACCGCTTTTAGAAAAGTATACAAATACATGGTGTGCCCAATCACTTTCCAGGAACCCTCTTGGGGGCTTGTATCGGCTGCTTCTTTCTCTAAATTTGCATAATTTCAATTGATTAAAAATGCATTAACGGATAAAAATCCAAACAAATCCAATCCAAGTATAGGTATCATTTGACTCATTAACAGAGTTACTTGACATACCAGCATATTCACTTCACTTGCTTACAAAAAGAAAAGTCAAGTATTAGTCACGGTCAATTTAAGTCTCACTAGGCAAATAATAAGTTGACACTGTAACAGAAAAGACAATGAGTCAAATGACAGTCCAATTACCAGATGACTCAGTTCCCAGATAATTTGAAACGTAACCAAATAATTCGGCAAATTATGTTTATTTAAACAATTTAAATAAACATAAGCATAGATTATAAGAGTCAGCGTTCAGAAAACTGACTGGTTAGATCCTTCTTCTTAAGACGTCCACCATCGTATAATAAAATGGATTAATATTCACACGCATCTCTAAGGGATCTGTTGCAGTTACAAGTGCTTTTTCGTGTTAGCAAGGGAATTTGCTATTGAATACCCTGACGCCGTGTATCCCCCTTGAGCTCTTCGATTAATCAAAGATTAGCTAACGTTTGGAAACATGGGTTGTTGACAACGGTGCTTTACCTTCATGTAAATCTTTATAGTCATGTTACAGGAAACTTCATCAATTAGAATTAAAATCTTGTAGAAAGTTTTGTAGCTTATATTAATAGCTACAGAATAACCAGGACTTAAATGTTATGATCGTGCATTTTTCAAGGCTGATAAAAAAAAAAGCAAGGAAGTCATTTTTCAGTTTCTTTTGCATGTATTACACATCGTAACATTATTAAACTTTAACACATTTCAGTGTCGTATTCTTGGAGGGGAAAACTTCGAAAAGACCATTTTTTCTTTTGAAAAATTTCTTAGGCGTGTTTCTGAAACGTTTTACTACAATATTTAGCTATAAAAACGTTGTACAGAAATAACGCAACGTTTACTTAACTACTTAGGTAAAGGGTTAGTTTTTAAAAAAATTCCAGTAATACACAGATTAATATACATAAATTACACAACATTAAATTTATTTTAAATTTGAATGTATGTATATTTCAACATTTATCTACGTATACTGCCGTGGGCAGGTAAACTGCAGTAAGTACAATAATGAATTAAACCATATTCGTCCTCAAATATTCAGTAGTTTTAGTATACTTTCTTCCAGGTTATAATTATTGAGTGCTTACAACAATAGTTCAAGTCAATGTGTTAGATACTGCAGTTTACACTCTCATGGCAGTATATTCAAAGAAATGCTAAATATCATTTTGATATTGTTTAGAGTTTAATACTTATGTTAACTGAAATTTTCCATTGAAAATTTTTACTCTGCGTGAATTTTGAAGAAGCCTTTACTAAAATCTTTAACATTAAACTTTATTCTTTAAAAGTTATTTAAGTATCATCAAATAAATTTTTAATATTTAATCGAATTTTCAAATGATTAATTTTTATTTTACTCACGGTTTTCATGGTCAAGAGGTCACCAGAACTCAGTTTCATCACAATATATATAATCAGCTCAACCAAACAACCACAAAGTAAGAAATAAATGTATTTCATATAAACATTGAACAAGTATTCAAACTTTTTTTTTTCATAAAGAGTTCAAGGTAAATATGAAGGTTGCATAGTGTGATGTACCCACTTGCCCCCGTTTTTTATGTAATGGTTTCTCTTAAAAATAGCGTATACATTACATCCAACTTATATTTTAAAAAAGTGAAACACTACAATGACCTTAAGTCAGGCCCAGTATCAGTTAACTCACCAACGAAAGGTTAATACTCGATCATATCGGTTAAGGTGCGTTTCCCATGTATTGTCCAAAGCGAATGAACCGACATATTTAAAGTACTTTATTATAATGTAGATTTTTTTTATGTAGAAATTTCTTTAATTCAGCAAGAGCGCGACTGGCATAACCTTTCAGTCCTGATGTCTTCATTTTATTGATATTTCCCCCGAAGTGCATCGTTAATATAGTTTTTTTTGCAGTTCTGCATTGGTTAGTTAACTCATTTATCACCTATTCAGTGAAGCGTGTCAAGCAACCCTTTTGACACGACGCGGCTCTTTGTTCCGATTTAGGGACCCTAGTGCAGATATTTGAGATCTCCGTATCTGCATGCAATTTTTACGGAGCGGTAAAGTGATTTTTCTTTGTCAAACTAAAATATGATGACGCGCCTTAAAATTTAAATAGTTGACTATGTATGATCCTTCACAAGATTCATCTAACTGAAATATTGTACAATGAGTACAATAGACTTTTTAAAAAAGGGTTGAATTACATAATATTAGAGGAAGAGATGGAGCTGGTGTGATGTTAATATCACAGGTAGGAGGTAGGTTTTCGTGAGATTTAAAATGAATTTTAAAAAATAAATTCCGTTATGCTTTAAGGCCCTTAAGCTTAATAATACTGTAAAAAATATACATTTAACGTGATTTTTTCGTGTGACGTAGCACAAATGCTGAAGTGGCCCAACTAAACTCAAATTATGTGAAGATCTTTCCACAAAAGCTATGGGACTTTCAATCGACTACTAGTACATGAGCAATTATAAATCTTGAGAAACGAAGAATATTGTGAAAAAAAAGTACGAATTCTATCAAATCGTAGTTGAGAACTTGGCTAGTTTGAGTGTTTAAATTTTCAAATACAAACACAAAAATTTTCGACCAACAACAGGCCAGAGGCCCAGCAAGGTTGGTCCAAAATATATCTAATTCCTTACCAGTTTCCAGTAGCTATCGAGATTCTTCTTAAAATCTTTCACTTTCTTCGAATACACAACGTATTCTGATAAAGCATTCCACTCATTGACGCCTCTATTATAAAAATGGCGTTTCCTTCCCTCAATTCTAAAACATGATTTATTATATTTACGGAGCTTTCGTTTTGGAAAACTTTAACAAATGAAACGGATATCTATTGGGGTAATTTTAGTAGCTAGATAGTTGACAAAGTTTGTCCTGGATATAAAACAACGATACGATAAATGACTACAAAATATCGTTCGTTACAGAAGTTGCCAACTAGTATGTGCAATGTTTTAGTCCAATGATATCAGTTAAATTTCACCATAAAACACTCGTTTTTTAGTCCTTTTTTTGTGGTTAAACCTTACTCCTGAAAATAGTCATATTTCACCTTTTATGGTGAATCATAGTAAATCTTTCTCCTTTTTATGGTGAAACTTTATTCCATAGTACTTGTAGCAGCATCTATTTTGTGGCAGCACATGCTGCCACAGCAATTAACGGTTTTCCTTTTGGTTAGTCTGACTAGATTTGTTTCAGTATTCTTAACTATGAAATCATGGTAAAATTTCATAAATCATATTAAATTTAAGTTTGGAAAAACTATAACAAATTCAAATTATTTGGGTAGTTATGCAGCTAAATATTTGAATAACAAACTAAACTGTGCTGCAAAATACCGAACTCTTATCACCCTACTTTTGGGACAAAAGTATTCATTTTTACCCTTATACATCAATTCATAACAACTATTTTGACCCTTTTCCATCATCAATGAACATACATTCAGTAAAGCTGTTGCAAAGCTAAAAAAAATAACCTACAAATTGCGAAGTTTAATTTCAAAACTTGCTGCTTTTGTCTTCTTGTATTTTGAGAATTTATTTTTTTTATTTAAAATCAGTATGACAAAAAGCATACGCATTGATCAATATTAGAAGTAGGTATATATTTAAAAAAAACTTTTATTTTCGGTCCACCCACACCTAAACGTATGAATCTCTTAATATGTGATCCGCCCCTCTACCAAGCCAGATACCACAGGACTTTTTTCATGCCTGCTTTCTCTTTTCCAGATTCGACGCGAAATTGACGGCCGATTCCTTAATGAATCTCTAGATTGCCACGAGAATTTCGCCTAATGAACAAATCGGTTTTCCCGCTCTTCACTTGTCTGTTACCTGCGTCGTCAGGGTGACGGATAATTAGAGGTATCTCGTTTATACGGAACTGATTGGTTCTCACACATGATGCCTGATTAATTTTCTAATGCATGATTTTAATTTTTCATTTACAAATAGATATTTTGATCTTTGATGGTCATACCTTAAGAAAAATATATTTAAAATGAAATGAAGAGCTTAGTGGGGAAAAACGTGGTATGTGACAAAAAGGTGAAAAAGAGAAAATGAGCTTTAGAGTTTATAGTTTGCACTCAGATCTGTTGAAAACGGTACTTGTAAAGAGTAAAAAATTTACTAAACTTAAAGCTTAGAAAAAAGGGAAAACTTATTATTGTTATATATAAAAAAAAGTTAGTATACTATGCTCATTCACTCTTAAACCAAAAGAGCGAAATTCACTCCAGTAGGAGAAGTGCATTTTCAACACTGGTAAGGATTGAATATTAATTCAGACTGAGTTAAAATCACTCGTTTGGAGTGATCATGTCGGAGGTTTAACATACAAAGGATCCACTCCTCTAGGAGAAGTGCATTTTCTAGACTGGAGGAGTAAAAATTAACTCAGACTGAGTTAAAATCACTCGTTCGTTTTAAGAGTGTTGATACAAAAATCTCAATTTTTTTCAATAATGTCACTTAGCATGTTCACGCAAAGATTTGATCCGGGATGGTACATCAAATCCATTCATCACTTTTACAGCTTGAAGATAGCAGTCCTGAGTCTTCACCCAGCGATGTTCAGAACACGGAGGAATGAGTAGAAGGGAGCAGAGTCATTGTCTATTCCCCACCATTGAGCGGGGTGAAGTAACTGTAAGGTATAGCAGGGAAGCTAAATACATTGAATGATGGCCAACCCACGCGTTTGACGCCGAAGGAAGTATAATATGTATTTTCAGGAAAAGTGACTTTTGGAGGATTTAAAAAATATATACTCCAGCTATAATTTTAGATATACATTCATGTACTATCAGACACTTGGAAACACAAGCTAAATAATCTTTTTTTTTAAAGAGAAATTTAGTTTGTGGTTTACTCAGTGGGAAACCCCTTGTATACTTGGGCTTAGTTCACACAATGTTGTATTAATTGAGCATTATCTGATAAACAGTTATTGGAAACAATTTGCAAATTTTTCATTCAAAATGTTTTTTATTTTTTCAAAGTACTGAATATAACGGACGGGTTTTTTGAGAAATTGTGTTTTTTCTTCATTGCCGCCTAGTGACTTGACAATTACTAGGCGGCATTTTTTCCCCCTGGGCCACAAATGTCGAACAGCAACTACGTTAAAAAAAATACTCTGGTACTAGGAACACTTGTACCGAATTCGAAGGCAGTGTACCGAATTCGAAAGATGCATTTCGTTCCGTTTTCAGCAATACCTTTAAAACCAAAAAAGTGCTACAGCTGCCACCACTCGTATTTTTTAATTTTTTTTTTTCGAAAGCCTTATTATGACGAATAACAAGTACTTGACATCTATCATCAGTTCGATTATTGTGTTTATATTTTACACATAAGTTACTTTTTAATAATAAAGTTCATAAAAATTATCGTTAAATGTTTAATTAATGTTAATAATTATAATACAAATAATTTTTTGATAATAACTAAGGTAAACTTATTTATGCTATTAAAATATGGAGAGAATAAATTAGAGTTATTTGGAAAGAAATAGTAGTTAATATAGACTAGCAGTTAAATATAAGTTTTATTTTTTGATTTACTAATAAATGAGTTTTTATCATAAGATTCGAAAGAATTAAAAAAAATAAGGATGTTAAAATTTTACATAAAACTCAAATAAAAAGTCTTCTAAATAGTAAAATAAAATTTATTCAAATCGGAAAATAGAATTGCATCTTATAAAGTGATGCAAATATTGAAATCTCACTTCGTGCTATTTTAGTTAAAAATAAAGGCAAATTAAAATGCTATTCACCCAGAAGAAATTGAGAATGAACTATTCCTTTGTTACATTAAAATTGTTTCAGAATCTTCTTACAATATTTAATTAAAACGTTATTATATTGACACAAAATCGTATTCGACTGCGCACTCCCACCGTTTTTTTTGCCATCACAAGATGGCGTCGCGGTTGCAGTGACGGCTTCACCGATGTCGACTCCCCTCTACTAATTCCTCCATGGTTTAGACTTGATCCACAGATTCATCTATCGTTGTATGAGATAGGAAAATTAGTTTCTGATAGCGTTTCTAAGCTGATTTCTTTATTTCATTGGCAGGGTCTTATTAGGTGTGGCCTGGTCTTCGTCTTGCATTATTTTGAAGTGATTCCGGGCTATTTATACCTCCCTCAGATACTGTCAGAGGAGGAGCGTTACAGTAAATCACGACAGATTTCAAAAAAAAGTCTTTAGGTATCAAGTAGAGTTGTGGTAGAACAATATTGTACAAATTATATAATTTACACAAAAAACGAATTTAAAAAAATATAGGTATAGTTTATGCGGTAAGGAATTTGTTTATTAAAAAGAGGTGTATACTCGCAAATGGGGCAAGAATGAGTGTAGCAACCTCAGCAAATCAGTCTACCAAAAGGATCCTTAAGGCAGAAAAAAGTTACTTCGGCTTTTATGCTACCATTTTCGTGTTAATTAGATTACTGGTGGGAACGCAGTGATAAAAAAGCGCCATTTACCGTGGATGTTATATTCAGGTTGCGAGTGTGGTAAACCCTCACAAGAAGGTACGTGACTGAAAAACAAATTATTGGCTTAAAATATTCCTATTCTAAAAATATTAGATCCGTATTTTTTCTTTTTTTTCCAAACACCCCATAAAAAGGAAAAAAATGAATTTTAAAATTAGGACGAAAAATCAAGCCCGAAAACGCTAAGTGGCTGTCACGTAATATCTATGACGTCACTAGTAACTATAAACAAACTTGGAAACACCATCTTGGAATATACTTTCAGCAAATTTGAATTGTCTGCTTCTGTAAAACCTCCTTCCATTATCTATATAATTAGGCCCGTCCGTGGCCGAGTGGTTAAGGCATCAGCCTCAGGATTCAACCTTCTCAGGTTCGAATCCCACCTACTGCCAGTCATCCTATAAATCGGATCTCTGTACTGGGAAAGAGTAGAAAATCCAACTTGTGACGGATGGGTCCGAGTACACTGGGACAGACGTGCTCGTTAAATCTGTGGAGTCCAAAGTGGCGTCAGCGTACGATGTCGCTCGAAGTTCCGTTGGGTGCCCGCTCAGGTGTCGACTTCGTCACTTGAAAGGGGTTCTAAATTACGAGGCGTTATTGGCTGTGTTAAAGCTCCGAAAGGAAGCTAGAAATAGGCAGCCGGAAACGATTTATACATTCCCTATATAATTCTTATTTTAATAGTAAATAGTGATGTCGGCCAAATCGACGTTTGTGTCACGTGCGTACCGATGGAAAAATAGCCATTTCTTGTTCTTCGACAGGAACACAATAGACGCGTTTACATGAACCATCGAATAAATGGAATGCCAAAACCCCCATTAAGAGAAAAAGAGGTAAAGCAGGATTTCTAACCCAAATGATAGTCTGTGGCCGAATCCATGGTATGCAACATCAAAACCTCCTTCATTAGAGGGTTTGCGAAACTCTCAATGAACCCTGCAAGTCCGGTTTTGTCTGGGAGAAAATCCCCAAGAGGGAAAAATTGCTGAGTTTGCTCTTCAATCCATTTATTCGATGGCTCATGTAAACGCGCCAAATAGCATTCACTAAAAAAGGCACGAATTACATTACGAACGTGGCTATCTTCCTACTTTTATATAAAAAAAAACTATGCAACAGCAATCAAACAACAAACCCGCAGTACGGCCTTAGATGCCCTTGCGCCATAAAACCCGAACAAACAACAAACCCAACCAAAAATCGTAATGAACGTAACGAAGTAGCTTAATTTTTCGTTTCCAACGTCATGAAGTGAAGTGACTTTTGTTTATGTCGTCGGTATGTCGGTTTGTTTGGGTTTTCATCGGCGAGCATTTTCCATTTTCATTCCATATTGAACAAAAATATCTTTAATATTCACCAAAATATAAAAAATTATTTTGTTTAAACAAACATTGCACGCTGCACTTAAGAATTAATTTTTTTGTGGTATAAAAGTCATTGCTTGTGCATTTTCTTCAAAAATCGTTATGATACGTTATTTGTACACAATATTCCACTCCATGCTATATATTTGTACAATTTCGCAAGTTTTATCTGAAGACTCAAAGTTAAATCTAAACGAGAAATTCACTGTATTGAAAATATGTATCCTTTTGCCAATTTCAGTTAAATTGATTTTTTTGTGTGTGATTTTAATGATGGAAAATGAAATTTTGGGAGAGCAACTTTTTTAAGGAATTAAAATTTAAAGAAATGTCAGTAATTGTTATTACGACTCATTAAAAAAAAACACTTGGTATGGAACAATTAGTATTGATTACAAGTGTTATTGGTCTCACTAATTTCTTTATCAGTATTTTTTATGCAATCAATGGAACAATTTATAAAATTCTTATTGAATCATCATTTTATAGGTTAACATTATTACTTAAATATTTTATTTGCGAGGTTTTTTTTTTTGATTTTCTGAATAAAACTAACATTCTTAACATTAATTCCTTAATTTGTTTTAATAGTTCAACAGGCATTTTTAGAAACAAGGCCAGCCCAAATCGATGCTATTCATACTATATTGAAGAATTTCAAATATGAAAAACAGTATGAAATAACCAACAAAGCTTTAAAGAAAATATTTGAAGTAAGTTATAATTGTGACAAAAAAAACTTTGACATTGCAAATTTCTCACTGCTCAAAATAATGTCTTGCTAATAATGTCATAGTGCTAATCTGCTATGTCACATCAGTGGAGTAATTTTCACCAATAATACATAGCTTTGGAAGAATGAGTGCAATCGAATCATTGTTTCATACTGATCTATAAATGAAAGAAAACAGTTCAGTAGAAAGGAATCTTTTTTTTTTTAAATTTGACATGTTTAAGATTTTTTTTTACAGTTATGGTGAAATATGTGTATGCTTAAAAGCATTATTTACAGTAATAGTTATAATATATTTTTTCTCTCCGCATGGTCCAACCAAATATACTTTTAGGACAATTCTAGGATTAACAAAAAAACATCTAGGTACAGTCGAAACTCGTTAATGCAAACTTGCTTAACACCAAATTTTGCTTAAGATGAACTAGAAGCAATTCCACCGACTATAAAGCTTTTAGGTAGTGTTAGAAAATCTCTTAACGTGAATCACTTAAGGGATTTTCCACCAATAATACAAGTTAACCTGAGAATTTGACTTTTTTTCTTGGTGATTCAAAGTTTCAAAGAACAAAGGAAACAAAACATTAATAAAAAAAGGAGAAGGTGAACTATATAAAAAAAATTTTCTTCTACTTATGAGAAAATCATGAGATCTCCTATGATTCTTCAGCATTAATCCAATTACTGTTCCTTAACAATTTTCCTTAATATTCAATGGTGTATACCAGTTCAAATGAACTATATTAATTGAATTACTAATTCTTTACAGTTTGTTACATTGTAAAATTTGAATAATTTTTAGGTGTTATTTTTTAAACTATTCACTGGTTCAATGTAAAAAAAAATCCTGATGGGGGTTAACATGAAATTCGGTTATCACGCAATGCTTGATGTTCCCTTCAAGTTGGGGTGACCAGACTAACTGTATTTATTAAATAAAGTTTTCCACTTTGCTCTAAGTGTTATTTGCCCAAGCTTTATTTAATGTTCCCAATATATTTGTCTAGATGTCACAATAAGTTGTCAGTTTACAATATAATAAAAAAATAGTGGGGTTTTTTAGAAACATGTACTGAAAGGACTATCATTTTAAATATAAAAAGTCTCTTAAGTGTTTATGCATAAGTTCTGGTGTAACAAGAACAAGTTTAAAGAGGTTACACTAAAACTTCTCGGGAGCGACCACTCTCCGTTCTGAAGAAAATCGGTCGTTGAGGGAGGGTGGTCTCTTTGAGAAGTTTCCTCACTGAGCTGCTTATATAAATGTTCAAATCAATTTTATAAACAATGGTTTAGTAGTAAAAATTAAAAAAAAATATACAATTTTCATCATTTTATTTAGTTATTTTAATTATATCCAAAAACAAGGTCCTATTTTTTACAATACACATTTAAGTTACAATCTTTAAAGGGATCATTTCGAAAGACCCTTCCACGAATTGTCCGAGTTGTCAATAGGAAGCTTCTTTCACTTTACTGCAGTTAACAATTGCAAGGTAGGGCCATCCATTATGTACGTTGACATCCCTAGCCAAGGTAACCGCTTGGGCACGCCCTTCCAAAAACAAACCACTAGGGTTGATCATTGTCACAAAAGCAAGGGGCTAACTCTGATGGCAAGGAGTTTAAGGTAGGTTGGTAGGTTTGAATTATTGTCGCACTAGAGCTATTTAAAGGTTATTGCCGACGGGCGTCGTAATTTAAAAGGTATTCAAGAAACTCACAGAATGGAGGAAGACCAGTGAATGTTAAATTTGCGAAACAAGAAAGACGTTTCAATAAATAGTCTTTTTACAAAACCTAAAAACAAATTGAAATATGATGTACTTTCCGAAAAATTGAGGAAAAAAATTTTTCAAAAAGATTTTTTTTCTTATTTTTTAACAGCAAACATGGGAGAAGGGGGAGGGCTGAATTTGTTCAAACTTGTCATTCTGGTTAACTCTTCCGTGCGATAATATGGAAGAAGGTAATTCAAAGGACGAAAAGGGCAAACAATGACCAGTAGCTGCAGGAAGGCAAGTCTTTTTGGAAAAGTGACCCCCGGATGAGACCTATAACGTGGTCGTAACCGGAGGTTGGCCTGGTCTGTCCGAGAGGTAATTTTAACATTAAGCGTATAGTGAGGAAAATCGGTGCCTTGAAAAATAGCCCGTCTGCAGAGGTGGTCGCTTAATAGAGGTGGTCTCTTGTAGAAGTTTTACTGTATAATGTAATTGACCATTCATATATCATGCAAACCTTAGTATAATTGCACATTGGTTGTACAATTACATTTCCGGCATGTTTTTAAGATTTCAATTTTATTTAATAAACTTGCATTTATTTGTCAATGCCACTACAAAATTACATGTTGAACCTGCAAATTATGAAATTAAAAAAGTCTCTATTTTCAGGTCATTTCATCTGGTAAAGTACTTGTTGAAAATTCTGACTACATTCCTGGATCTGAACTTCCTTCAAATCCAAATACTACTTCAGGTAGTATTATCTTTATGTAAATTGCCTTTAACAACCATATGTATGCTATAAGTTATTATATTAAAGTTCCCATCTTAAATAGATTTTTCAAATAATTTATTATATTGGGTAACTCAGTATTAAAGTTTTTTGTAGTTGCATATATACCTTCATTGTTTTAAAAAAAATATTATATATACATATGGTCATGGGGTAAAATAGGTCAGGTTTAAAAAAAAAATCTGAAAAAAAACCCAAGAATTTCTCTTCTCCTGATGCTAATTTCGTATTTTATTGATACTGTTTATCATTATATATGCAAATCTAATTGTAAATTCTAGTGTGCAGATTTTTTGCCATTCCATGTTTTAATTTGTGAAGCTTTAATTTCTGGCTGTAGAAAACATTTGTTAAAAGAAAAATTAGAAGTATGTGTACATAAAATTTTTTTATCTTATTGTGTACAGATACTTTTTAAGAATAAAATCAATAAGTTTCAAAGTAAACAAAGGAAAAACTTCATTTTTGGAGCAAAAAAAAAAACACATTATGCAACTAACATAATTTTTTCCTTTTAAAATCACTTTTTGTTAACAACTTTTCTTATAAATTGCTTTTAATATTGGTTTGTCACTCTTTTAATGATAGCTGACTTCAAATTTGAAATTCATAAACCCCTTTCATTATTGAAAACCACCCTCAAGAATTTTAATCCGAAAACAGTGTTGATTGAAATAAGTGGAATATTTCCTTGAATGGATATTGTGTACAGATAAATGCTTAAAAACCATGTTTCAGGCACAATTCCAACAGTCGAATAATGGTAACCACATCACCAATAACAAAAAGTCAGGCTGTTGCAGTGGTGTCAACTACGTTGATAACCACAACAAGTCAGACTGTTTGAGCTACCTTTCAAGTGAGTCAAGTATAGGTTCTCCTTTAAAGCACATCAAACTGCAATCATAGAGACACTTCTTCACGCCATCAATTGCTTGCAAGGAAGCCTTGTAGAATGTAAAAAAAAGATTAAAAACTTATGTAGCAAGAAATTTGAGACATTTTAACTACTTCAACTTCTTTAAATAGACTACATTTAAAAAATGAAATAATGGAAAAGAAATATGTAAAAATGTTGGTGAGGAGACACAGAAAAAATTATACCATTACTGTGAAGAAACTTCATTGAGCTGAGATAGTTTTGACAACTTCAACTCACTGCCAAGTTAGGAAGAGGGCCCAGATCAAGTTTTTGGGGATAAAATCTAAGAATTATTTCTTGGTATTATTTTACAAATTGAAGAAGACTTATACGCAGTGGTATTTTCAAGAGAAAAGGAAAGCCCTATTTAATTTTTCTCTTTAAAAGATGTTTTTTTTTTTTTTTTTGGAGGAAAATGCTTTTCAAATTGTAAAAGTCCTTTCTGTCTTAGGATTGATCCTCAGAGGATTGTATTAATTCTTGTGAAGATTTATATCATCTTGCCTGATTGCTTTCTAAACAATATTTAAAAGTAATCAAAGAATTTGAGCAATTGAAACTGTTTTTAAAGCATGACTTTATTTAGGGAAGAGTGGGGGCTATTGGGACAAATTGTTTTGTCCTCTCTCTCCTCTGAAAACCTCTGTATTTCTGCAAAAATAAAAGAATTTTAAGTTATTTTTTTACAAGCTCATAAACTGAACATTCATTTACTTAAAAAGTCATTCGACAAATGTTAAAACATTACCATATTTAGGTTGCTGAGTATTTTAAACAAACATGTGAACATCCCATTAGCTTCCATATGTGGGGTCTAATGGGACAATGTGCAGGGCTAATGGGACATGCTAAATGTTGCTTTAATTAAATATTCAATAAAGGGAAAAGGAATCAGAAAATGACCAGAAAATAAAATTTTTAGAACAAATACCGTTTGCATAATGTGTACATAACGAAATTTATTTTTTAAAACAATTATTTTCCATTGAAAGATGAAATATCAAAGTTAAAACTCAAAATCGAAGATGCTCCCGTAATTTTTGTTCAATCACTGAAAAGGATAGTTTTATAACTAAATATTTAGTTTTATAACTAACTCTTCAGTTTTGTAACTAAATCTTCTAAAATTTGTCCTCTTTTTTCAGGGTACGTGGATTTAAAAGACTGTCTGTATCTTCAAATAGCTTATCCGGCGTTCATGGCTTTTTTTTTTTCAGGAATCAATCCAACGGATAAAGAGTAGCTTGCTTTCTAGCAAATTTTACCAACAACAAATTCTTTATCTTAACCAATCTCTGTGCAGATGTAATTAATGAAATTGCAGGTGAAAAAATGTCACCAATGAAGCTACTTGAACTTTCACTAATTATACAACGAAAAAAGTACAAAAAGTTTAAAATTAAAGTTAAATTTTTTTTGGCAATTTGACTGAATAAGGTATTAGAAATGTATGTAGATTCTTCGAGAGAAGCATGCAAATCTAGGTTTATTCGTGTCCCATTAGACCCCACTGTTTCTGTCCCATTAGACCCCACAGTGATGATTTTTTTTATAAATGACCCAACACAAACGCACGTGTATTTCACCACATATTTGATGTATACTATCTTAATCTAGGATATGTCATCTGCCTAAAACTATAGTTTAATTCATAGAAAGTTTTTATTTGATACTTCAAAAGTGAAAAACAAGGAACACTTTTAATTAACTTTGAATTTTCCTAAACAACAATTCTTCTCTCCACTTCAACACATGCTTTTAATGGCTGATCTTTGGTTGTTAAAATGTGAAGTCTAACTGATACAATGCTGTAGTCTGGAAAAATTTGTAAAAGAGTATATTTTTCCCAGCTTTAGGGCCCTTGTCCAATTAGCCCTGCGTCCCAATAGCCCCCACTCTCCCCTACCCCATTACTGACCTATTTTATCCCTCCCTATGAGATAAAATAAGTCATTGACAACACTTTTTCTAACACATTTATCAATATCAAAAAAAAAAAATTCAGTGAAATTTCACTTTAATGTTATAAGAAATGTTCATTTATATCCTAAATATTTTATACACTGGTAAAATTGATATTTTTATTGCTCTGAAGGTGTGAATGCAAAATTTACTGTTTTTCGAACTATTTTACCATACCCGCCAACTTTAAATTTAGTGGGTTCAATGAAGCTCAAAAACTTCTGTAGTTACTAAATAAAAGATCACGTTGTTAGCCTTTTGATGATCTAAGATTGTTTGAAAATCTTCTCTTTATATTTATAATAAATTATATTCATAGTGCTATTTAAAGTTGTATCATTAAAAATATTTTTTTTCAGCTATTGCACAAATTGTACATAACACAGCTATGTATGGGGATTTTCAATTGAAGCTGCCAGACATTACTGATCGTATTATGAAAAATCATCCTGACTGGCTTGTATTGATAAAATGGGCCATTGGATTTTCAAATGCAACTGAAATTTACGATCCCAAAACATTACAAATGATTGATTTGGTTAGTATCCATGTGATTTTTTTAATATGATTTTGGTATCGTACTTGGATATATTGATTTTTTGTTTTCAAATTTCAATATTTTCCTAAACTGTTAGTTACCAAAAATGTAATTTAAAAATATATTTATTTACTTTTTTGAGTTTTTAATGCAGTTTACTCTCGCTTATCTGAAGCATTGGTTGGAAAACTTTGATCCTCAATGAAGTTGAAGTTGACTATCAAGACCTCTGCATTCTATCAGCTGCAGGTCTTTTCAACTCCTCCATAATTGGATTGCGTTAGATATCCAAACTAGCAATTTCTATGTTTCTTAAAATAAAACTTAAGATTCCCATAATGTTTATTTTTTGCCATCACCAGTATTCCGACAAAATTCTGCTTTTCAATTTTTCTTCATTGTGACAAAACATCTTGCACTTCAGTTGGCCAGTAGTTACACCAAAAGTGTCTCGTTTTTTAAGGGTAGGAAGATCTTCACTGCCTTATTTGAATATGAAGGTCATCATTCTCTAATGATCATATTCTGGACAGTGTTGGACCTGGCTATCAACTTCCTTAGCCTCTTCACTCCTAAAAAAAATAAATTTTTCTATTTGTTTTCTAGTTTTTGAGCTTTTTACAATGAAACATTCAATTCATCATTTTTTAAAAATTTATTGTAATTTTGAATGTTGATACTATACATAGTATTCTTTTTTACAATTATCCATTTATTTTTTATTTAGTAGTTTAATCCTTGGCGATTATATTTCAGCCGATTAATAAATCTGCTTAATGTTTTGTGTTTATATTGAATATTGTTAATTTAATCATTCTAGAAATACTTTTTCTGGTTTTTATTCAATAAGCTTTGCACTATAGGTATTTAGATTAATTTTATTATTTGTTAATCTAGTACTTTAGGATTTTCTCAACAATCCAATATGAAAAAAGTTTTCCCATTATGATTTCATTATGGATACTTCAATTCAATTGTAAGAATTATTTTATTATTATCTATTTACATTTTTGTTTTTGTTTCATAGCTTTGTCAAGAAATGAATCTAATCGAAAGAAATGAGAACTTTATAAATCCTTATCGAAATCAAGATTTTAAGGTAATATTTTTTAACAAACACTTTATTGATCCAGAAGAAACATTACAGAAAAAAAAATTTCGTCACAAGGGGGTAAAACATGAACCCTGTATATGTGACTAAAATAATCATAAATTATAATTAAGTTAATAACAAAAACCCACAAAAAAATTAAATTTTATTACATAAATATATACGAAAGAAAAACAAAAATTTGGTAATGCTATATGATCAAAACAATGTCCATGAATTCTGGTCGGCAGGAAATATATAAACAGAAAAACCTTTCGGTTCTATAAATTAAAAAATACATCAATATCGTCTATTGACAACATAAATTTATATAAAGAATTTTTAAACCTGTTTAAAGAAAGGATACATTGAATTTCAGTAGGTAGTTTGTTGAATATTTTTGGCACTAAATATGAAAAATGTTTTGAAAAATTTCTTTATGTGGAAAAGGGATATGATAAATTTCATTTAAACGTCTAACTGATCTGTTTACTTTGAAATTACAAAAAGAATTATTACGGTGTAAATATAAAATCATTTCAAAAATAATTTTATGACTAATCGGCAGTAAATTTAAAAATGGGGATGTTCGAATAAAGATGTCCTTTCAGAACTCTAAAACACTTGTTTGCAAATATCCACCAAGCTTTTTTTATGATTGCTTTGCAAATATCCACCAAGTATTTGGCTTTAAAAATATTAAAACTGAATGAATTTTTAATTCTATAAACAGTTGCTTTTACAGTGTATAAAGTTGGAATAATGTAAAAAGAAACTGAAGTTTGGTAAAACTAAACTGAAACTTTAAAAGAATTCAAGTATGCTTTAAGGAAGTCATATCATCCATTGAATTTGTCACTTAGAAAATACATCGTAAATGACAAGTTAGTTTTAAAGAAAAAAAAACCTTTTTTTTTTACTTGCATAACGTTGACAAAAATCACTGAATTTTCATGAATGTTTTTTTTTTTGTGTCAACTGTTGTACTTCTGCTTTATTTGTATCCAAAATGATGCACTCAGTACTCATTTTATTTTTCTTTATAGGAGACCAATGACAACCTTAGCTCTCCAACTACTAAGCCAAAAAAGAAAATTAAAAAAGAAAGAGGGCCAAGAATGACCAAACCAAGGCGGATAGAACTATAAACTGAAAATGTTTAACATTGTAAATATATCATTTTTCATGCATGATGATGGGTTAATTTAAGAATACTTCATTATATTGGTGTAACATATAAAATGTCATTAATTTATGTGCAATGCTAGTCTATGTTTGGTTCTAATGACTGCCATGATACAATAATACTTTAAAACTTGTAAAACTTTAGAAATAAAGTTTCATTTGCTGTTTATGTTGTTTCTTATTATTATAAGCAATTTAATTTTGTTTAGCGATATTTTTGATAATAACTATGTTAAATATTATTTAGGGAAGGTATTTTAATTTACATCTAGGTACTTAGAGACCAGTCAATTTTCCCCCCCCTCGTAACTAGTAGATGAGAGTGAGCGAATGACTGTAGTAAGCAATATACTTGACACTTTTTCTTAAAAATAATCTTTAAGAATTAATCTATAGATCATGTATCAAAATAGATCCTTAAGTCAGAAGCAATAATTCTTTTAGAATTGCATGACAGTTTTAGTTCAACTGCCCTGCCATCTAACAAGTTTTAAGTAAAACTTCAAATCATTTATGATGGCTCTGTTACCCAGACATTTTTTTATACACAGCGATCCAAAAGTTTAGACAATGACGTTTTTTAGCTGTAAAATTTAGAATTGTGATAGTAGAATTTCAAAACATCCCTGTATATATTAAAGAAGTATTTTGAAATGCTATAATTGAAATATAATAGCTTGATTTGCTATAACAATTTTTTTTTCATAAAATAAAATTTTGTATGGTCTCAAAAGTTTAGACACAAATACGAGTTTATGCTAATTTAAAGTACATAATGACCCAATTTTGCATTTTTATTGATGAATCATATATTTTTTGTATGATAAATTAAAGAAATACGATATCCGATGAACTAAACAAATTTAATAACAATATTAGTACAATTTTTCACCAAAAAGACAGTATAGTCACTTTAAATCTTTATTCAAATCATATTTGCTTCAAATTTACAATTTAACATATCTAAATGCGAACCGAATAAATACCAGCCCATCACCTTAAAGTTTTGCCATGAATTCGTAGACTTATAGACGTTCATTGATCGATTTTCTTGATGGAAATTGCAGTATTTCCCATATAAAATCACAGCCGCCTCAGTGGCTGAATGGTTAGTGTACTAGCCTTTGGAGCTGCTGAGGTCGGGTTCGAATCCAGGTCAGGCATGGATGTTTGTGAAAGTCAATAAATGTTGTTATTTGTCTATGTGTTATTCATTTCTTTGTGACTGTAAAATTTCTTTCTGTGTCTGTCCCACTTGACGAAAGCTTATAAGCGGTTCTATGAACAAGCACACAAGCTGGAATATATCATACCATACCATAAAATCACAAAATAGCAACAGATTATTCTTTTTTGCACTTTAGTACAATGCAGAGATAGTCACCTCTTCAAAAACACCAAATAAATTCGGTTATTCCAAAGTAAATTCACTCTACACCATTACAAACTATTGATGCTAGAGTTTTTGAGGGGAAAAACCGGTGTTTTCAAAAGCATATTTTTCAATATTCGGTTAAACTGAACGTGTTTAAACAGCACTAAAAAGACCGGTTAAATTGTAACCGGTTCAAAGAAACCGGTTTTTCTCAAGAACCTTCAAATTTTAGTATGAAGAAGGAACTTTCGTAATTGTGTGGAGTGAACTTGCGTTAAAATTTCCTAGTTTTTTTTTTTTGTCGTTTTTGAAGAGGTGACTATCTCTGCATTGTACTAAAGTGCAAAATAGAATGATTTGTCGCTATTTTGTGATTTTATATGGGAAAGATTGCACTTTTCATCAAGAAAATTGGTCAATGCATTTGCATGTCCCTAAATCCACGAATTCGTTTCAAAACTTTAAGGTGATGGACTGGTATTCATTCGGTTCGTATTTAGATATGTTAAATTGCAAATTTGAAGCAAATGGGATTTGAATAAAGATTTAATATGGCTTAATTGTCTATTTGGTGTAAAATTGAACCAAAATCGTTATAAAATCTGCTTAGTTCACCGGATATCGTTTTTTTTTAAATTTATCACATAAAAAATGTATAATTCAACAATAAAAATGCGAAATTAGGCAATTTTGTACTTTACATTAGCATAATCTCGTATTTGTGTCTAAACTTTTGGGACCATACAAAATTTTATTTTATGAAACTAAAAATCGTTATAGCAAATCAAGCAATCGTGTTTCAATTATAGCATTTCAAAATACGTAATTAATATATATAGGGATGTTTTGATATTCTAATTTCACAAATCTAAATTTTACAGCTAAAAAACGTCATTGTCTAAACTTTTGCATCAGTACACAGTGTAACAGTGTATAAAACAAATTTAACTGTCTGCTTCAATCATTTCATTGCAACGTATACAAAGAATTTAACACAAATCAGATAAGTCCAATAAATACTACATTGTCATTTAACCTACCCATCAAAGTACATCCTTGACACTTCAGTAAGTCCAGCATTGGTAAGCGACATTGCCCCTAGTATGTTATAATAGCACTTGATAAATGTGTGAAAATGACAAATTATAGTTAGGAATTCATGATTTTTGATGGGTCTAGTCACGGTCTAGTGAGCATTAGGATATCCTTATTTGACAATTTTTTTTAACCAAAAAGACACATCTGTAATTTTCCCATTTAGGCACAACAAACAGAAACAAAGTTTATTCAATTTTGGCGTCAATAACCCATGCTGCATTTCATTTGAAAATCCAAAAATTTAAATAAAATTTCAAATTTTGTCCATTTTGAAGAATTTTAAAACTTTCCAATACTTTGATGCAGTATATGTAAATAACACGAAGCAACAATTATGAATACTTTTTCACAAAACAGCAGGGCTTTGCATTGTGGATGCGCCAACCTATAATTTCTATTGAATATATTTTCGCATTATAAAGGCCATAAAATTGATGAAAAACATGTCAAGTGGTCAGAAATTATGTAGTCACCGAAGTATGGAAGAAGAAAGGTTAGGTTAGGTTTGAATTATCGTCGCACTAGAGCTACACGAGGGCTATTGGCGACGGGCGTCGTATTTTAGAACCACAGTCAAGTGACGAGCCAACACCTGAATAGGCACCCTACATAACCGTTAAGGACGACAGCGTACGCAGCGTTAGGACTTTGAAAGGATATTTAAAGTGCACTACACGGGGTATTATTCGTCGGACATTTTTGGCTGCACTTTATAGGTCGGCAGCTATTTTGGCGATGCCCGGACCCGAACCTGGGACCTTCCGCATGCTAAGCGAGTGCTTAACCGACTGGGCTCCCCAGCCCCCGGAAGAAGAAAGGGTAATTAAAATACTTAATTTTGTGATTAGACAGGGCTTGGGTGGTCATTGATTTGGTGCCTAATGATTCAAAAATACTTGCAGCATGACTAAGGATAATTATTGGCCAAAAAATCAAGATTACGCCATGGCTGACGCATTTATGTAATTTTTTAACCACTAATTTTTCAAGTAATAGTTACATCTTGGACCAAAGTATTCCACTTAGATTGAATTAAATGGTGTAAAATTCATCCCCATAAGTAAAATAGTATAGAGTGTTTTACTTAGCTATTTTCAATATTTTTTTAGGTGTTCCAGACAAAAGTTGGAAGTAATAGATTTTTGTCATTAAATGCTCGTAAGAGTATTAACGTCATTTGTATTGCCAAAATTAGAATGATTTTTACATTAAATAAAATGTTTCCACCTTTCCAAAAATGTACAACAATGAGATGTGATCATTTTATGAAGAGAAATTAAGAAACAAATCTTTTACCGACGTGTGACCAAGGTTACCCTCATTGGCCTAAGATACCCACTTCGACGATACTGCAGTTTAGCTGGTTGCACAGTTTGGGGCAAAATTTGTTCCCCAGGACCCAAAAAAGTTGAAGCCATATCCTGCACCCCAGGCTTGTCACATTGTGATGCTTATGGTTGTCATAATTTTTATATTTATGACGAATAATTACATTTTTTATTGAAGTTTTTTTCCTTTTTCAACTCTGCTGATCTAATAATGTTAAGCTAGAAAATTATTCAAAGACAAAATTATTCAAAGGTGTGAGTTTATTTACAAAATAAGCTTCTTTTACATACAGAACTGTACATTATACATTTGACTGATAACATTTAACTTTATAAAAACTTTGATAGTTTAATAAACTTCTTAGCTATAAGTCTCTAGTAAACATATCATATTCACAACAAATTTTTTGTTTGAGTGGATTATACTAGTACAATACCATAAATAATGCAATCAAAAATAATATTTTCTGTAGAGAAAGTTTTGAAGGTATTGTAACCCTGTATATTAGTTGGAACATAGTTAAATATGATACGTAGAACAATAATTAAAATAACAAATATTTTGGAACATTGACAATAACTAAAATTGGAAGATTTTACTTTTGATTGAAGATTTGAAGATTTTCTGAAGATTTGCAATACAGAATTAAATAAAATGTGCAAGATTTTGATAGTGTTAAATTGTTACATGTAACATCTCTCTGTTTTAAATTGTATTCTTAAATAAAAGGTAAGAAAGGAATATTAGAGACATTGTTTGTTACAAGTTTTCATTTTTTTTAGATCTGTTAGCCATTTCAATATAATAACTCTTTCACTAGTTTACATTGTTAACATACATAATAATGTTTTGTAAAATATTTCTATTATTTTTAAGCAGTATAAGATAATTCCCTCTTATTCTACCGAATGTATAGTTTCAATCCATGTTAAAGCGGATAGTTTAGAGACTTAATAAAATGTTATAGTAATGAGAGTTTAAAAAAAATCTGCATTTACTGCACTCACCTAACAAAAATAACAATTAAAAAAATACATTAACAAGAAAGTAAATTCAAAAGAATTTCTGTTGTAAAGGACTAATAGTCAGTGTAACTATACAAACCATGCACATTAAAACCTTTATCCCCAAAAGTTCCAATGGACTTCTGTGACCAAGCCAATCCAAACAACCAGTGCTTTCTTGTATGAATATTGTTAGTTTACAATGCCTGTATTAGCTGAACAGTGGACTTTTGTCAAAACAAGATACGATCCATACTTGACAAACCATGATAAGTTAATCAATGATGACACCTTACACTACAAGAAGTAAATGCAAGGTTATTGAAAAACATTTGCAAGGTGACCTGTTTTGTATGCACTAAGCAGCCAATAACAAAATCCCTATTTTTAATAAAATTTATTTTCAATTTTAAAAAGGTGCTTTTCTCATCATGAGTAAAAAAATGAGGTATTGTTTCAGAAAGTGGGGGGGGGGGTATTGGAAAAGATTGCAATAACTGATATTGCAACGTTAAATAAGCAAACCAAACAGTTAAAAAATTAAACAAGCCGTTGGTTTGGATTCTCAACTATTTCCAAGTTAACTATTAAAGATTTGTTTCTTTTTACTAGGCAGGTTTGCATATTTCTTGACAATTGTCCAGATATCAACAACAACCAGAATTCAATTAGAGATTGGCTTATATGTTCAAACAAACATAGATTGTAGATGCTCTACAATTTAATTGTTTATTTTATTACAATACAATTTTGTCATAACTATTATAATAAATAAATTTTAAATAATGAACATGATTTAATAAGCAATGAGTCAAACTTAAAAAAATAATAATGACCTAGGAGCGCAGTTTCAAACAGAAGCTAGCTATTTTAATGTCATAAGTTTGTTTTCTTTATCAACAGAGGGTAATTGAATAGCTTAGTGGAAATGTGTTAGGTGACATTTGCAGCAAAAATTAAGATTCGGGACAATGAACATATTATTTCCTCTTTAAAGATAAGTTTTTTTCTCTTTTCATAAACTTTGAGATAATATATTTTTTACAGTTTACAGGGACAATTTTTAATGGATAAAATTGCAAACTAAAATCTTTAAAGCTCATTATCGTGTTTTCACTAATCCCAATGTCACATAGCACATTCTTCCACTTCAATTTATACATTATTTTCTTACCTGACCATCAAATAAATAATACTATAAGAGCACCTTTAAATAATATACACTATTTCAATTATTAAAAAATACATAACTTTAGATACAAAAAGCATTTAGTATGTATTTTTCTTTACCTAAATAAACCTCATACTCATTAACAAAATACATTATAAAATATGTATATATGTCAACATACAAGTTAAAACATAAAAATGGGAATGCTTATGCAATTTGAGTATTTAAGTTTTGATTCCTCTTGAACATGAAATAGTTTCTAACTTTCTGCAGTTAAGTATAGCACAGTTAAGTAGAGAGTAGGTATAACTATAGGCAACTCAATAAATCAGCATATGGTGTATGGGGAAGAGCAACACTTTGGATGGTATTAAAGTATGCTTGCCTTTGCTCATCATTGTGTAGCTAAAATATAAAAAGAACTTTTTTAAATAAAGAACCTCAGATCTGGTTATTATAAGACAATTTTTCTAATTAAGAACATTTACATTGTATTACAATAAATTTGTTTTTTGAAAGTTTTATTCAGTGCATTTTGCAACACACATTAAAACAAGCATGCACAGATATAATTAAAAAATTAATGAAATTTATAAATATGTCTAAGTAAGATAATTAAGTATATATATATTCAGAACAAAGTGTTAGATTCTGGGCTCCTTAAATTTGAACACAGGTGGAAAAATTATTTGAATTTACTATGAATACATTAATGTGATTACAAACTATTGATTTGCAAGTTCAATTATGAAAGAAAAGGTGACAAACTAAAACAAAATAACTAAAGATGTAAAAGGCATATTACTTGATCCCTAAAGTTTACTCCTGCAATACAAAATATAATCCTATCTTCTTCTTCCATTTTTCCTATTCTATTCTGAATGTGCGGAAATCTAGTTTTATTAAGAAAAATAAGTACCAAAAAAATGTACTTGAAGCATATTGTTGGTCCAATAACAAAACTACAAATGTCTAAAAACCAAGGAAGGAAAACTAGAAAATGATAAACCCACAATTTTTGAAAACCGCTTATCCCAAGAATTTGGCACATTCATGGTCTTGTTATTAGACTAAAGATAGATAATTTTTACTTAAAGTTTTATAATCAAGATTAAAAACTATATTAACTGAAAAAAAACTAATTTAAAAAGGATACAATGCTTGAAACCAGTAGTTTTGTGTAGCACTAACGAAAAAGCAACTAAGACTCCAAACTGCCATTGGAAGAGGTGATCTTTGCATAAAATTAGATAATGAGAGCAAGACCCATTCATGAATAACTTCTTCATGTGAGTGTTTGTGAAGATACTGAAAAACCTTGGTTAAAAACAAATTGTTAAATTAATATTTAATAACAGTTTATAAACATTAACAATGAGAACTAAAAACAAATTAATGGAATTCAAATAAGATCCAACTGATAACATTAAATTACTACGTGTTTTCTAAAAGCTTAGTTGAACAAAATAAAAATTTGAAATCTCCAAGAAGAGGGAAAATAGTAAAGCCGTTGCTTTTAGACAACATAAAATTAAAAGAAAAATTAAAAAAAAAAATTTAAAATTAAGTTTAAGTTTTATTTATATTAGAAGGTCTTAAACCAGGATGAATTCTGAAGATAGAATGAAACATTGAAAAATTATGATTTCCATCAGATTAGTGGTATTACCAGCAGATAAACCCTAAATGACTGTGTAATTTATTTCATTATAGTGCTTAAATTAACTAATTTCAAACAGAACACTTCATTACCCTTAAGAACGCCTAAATTAGAAAAAAAATCTTGCATCATGATTTCATTTTCTATAGCCAGATTTTTTTAAACTTAAACATTCTGCTAATTGATAAACTTCAGGAGTTAAACAGGGCTGCATAATGCCAGAACTGCTATTCAATACAGTTATTGATAGGTTTATGCAGAAAACCCTAAATAATTACTAAAACTGGAATTTGATCAAATTTTGATAGCCACCTGAAGTTCTGGACATTGCAGATGACATTGTGCTAATGCCATTTAAGCCTGAAGGAGGAACCGATAACGATGTTGCCACAGGAGAATAAAACAAAGCACAATATACCTTTAGAATCTTCATAAAGAATTCTTCATGGAGGTCAGGCAGTATTACAAACAAAATGCCTTATAAAAATATTTTAAATATGCTGGCTATACAAAAAAAATCTGAAATCCACGATAAATCAAATGGTGAACCTATATCTACAATAATAAGAAAAAAGAAGAAAGCAGTGGATAGGACATATTTTGCAAATGTCATCAGCCTTAACATGCATTGTCCTTACTTGGGCATTGTCCTTGCACATTTCTTTTAAAGTTTTTCCAACATTGCAGATATTCATTACTGATGCAATAAGGCATCAAATGCAAGGTATGCATTAGTAAGAGAGTGGGAAATTAAAAAGAATTTTTTAGCATAGAAGAATCAGAAAATAATTCTTGCTATCTGAAGACTTAAGTTTTTGATTTCATTATTAAGCAAAGAATAGGGCTTTAGACGGTTAATTAAAATTTGAAAACAAGTTTTGTTTCTTCACTTCTTTCGATGAAAATATGAAAGTGCCCCTTAACCTGAAACATTTTTAAAAGCTGGAATTGCTCTGGCTTGAAGGATGCCGATTTGAGACTCTGTAGAGTGTAAAAAATAAAATTTGAAAAAGTTAATTGTTAAATAACTAGTGCAATTAAGATGTACAAAAAAATTATCCAATATTACCTCAAAAATGACTTTTGCCATAAGTTGTGGATGAGGTTGCTGACTAGACAAAAATTCAGTTATAATTTTATTTAAAATTTCTTGTACAGGAAAGAATTCCATAAGGAAACCTGGTAGCATTTCACAAATTGTTTCAGCTTCAAATGGATAAGACTTTTTTATTCTAAAAAGTAAACAAAAAATTTAAAAAAAAAGTGATTCTTTAAATCATATAAAACTTATAACACGAAATTGTATACAGATACTAATGTCAAACTACATATATGTACCGGTCAAATAAGGTAGTAACTCGTTCCATTGCAACTAAGAGAAATTCTGCATCCATCTGTCTTCCACTAGCATGTGTTCTTTCAGGAGTTTTTGTGATATCAGGTACTAATTCATTTGACCACATATTTGTGCTTTTACCTAAACATAAAAATACTGGCTTTAAAATTTGGCAAAGTATATTTTATTGCTTTATATAATATTTAAATGTTCAAAACAAATAGCAAACATTTATAAAAACTTACTTTTATAAGGAAAATAGTTATTAATACTTCAATAGAAGACAAGGTTCACTAAAACAAATTTATTTTAACACTAGGAAGCCAGGAGGATGTATTCTAGATACAGTCCTAGTTAGATAAAATCTGATAACTGTTATCAACCTATCTTGTTTCAACAAGAACCAAGATTTATCTTTTATTTTTACTTAAAGCGAATAGTAAAAGGAAAAATTTAGCAAACAAAGTAACGCTTCTTGCAAGCAGAATTGGTTACTATAAGTAGGGATTAAAAAAAATAATAACCACATAAACTATTGTTAAATTATACCTGGCTTCAATGTGTTTAAGTAAATTTGTTATGGAAAAACAAAATCAAACCAAATTCAATTACTAAATGTAATAAGAGACAAAGTCCACAGAAAGATCTTCTTACGTGCTTATTTCATTGAAATGTTGAAAAGAAGAATAAGAATTATCTCCTAACCTTATTTTATATTTTTTAATTATTCAATTTAGAGTTAAAAAATGAGTCAATAATTGTGAAAAGAAAAAATTTTAAATAAAAGAAAACTGAAATCACAGTTTAATATTAGTTTTTATTAAAATAATATTTCTATATCAGTCACTACTGAATTGCGAGGGTAAAATACAGATAAAATATGTGGCACATAAAACTATCTTATTAAATACTTAATCATTTAATCTTACCAATGTACATGCATGACAAAAAGAATCCAAGAGCAGCCATGGAGAAAATAGGACTACCAGTTCGTATTCTAAAATAAAAATATTATGCAAAGCCTTTAACAACAATATATTTTAAAGTACTAAAATTATTAATTCTCAAAATCTCAATCTTGAGGAAGCACCAGGAATATTTTTGAAATAAAAAAAATTAGAAGGCAAGAGCATGTTTGTTTTCTAAGTCTTTTTATTAAATTGGAAATAATATCTTGTACAATAATATAATGTTGTAAGTCGATACAAATTGTAAAAAAAACTATGTAAATTGATAACGCTATTTTAGACACATTTAAATGCCACCTATATACCTCTCTGATGGTTTATAGAACTTATATGATCGCCTCTTTAGAAATTTGTGCATCAAAGACAAAATTTAAGGCAACTGGAAAAAAAGCAAGAAAAGTTTTCAAAATACAATGCGTTGGCAAAAATTAGATACTAGGCGAGACAGTTGCATCAGCATCTGAACACTGTCACAATGTACAATTGGTGAATATGCAGTACAAAAATTTTTATGAATGAGTAACAGATTCTACGTCAAAATATTGATAAAAAGTTCAAACCCTTAACACCACTCAACTCCTTTAGATGAAAATCGGAAAAATATTCCCAATCAGGAAAATTAATTATCTAGGCATGGACATTCAATAAAAATCTCACCCATTTACAGACAGTTTAAGAAAAAGATTAGCTTCTTTGCCATTTAGTATTTCTGCTACAAGAAGACGTTCCAAACCATGAAGCACTGTAAGATATACTGCACTTGAAGGGTTTTCTTCAGAACTGCCACAGATGTTTAAGCAAAGCTTAAAAAATAAAATATGTATAAAATTACATTACAAATAACTACTTACTTAAAAATTTAAACATAAAATACCTTAAAAATAGGAAATTCAGTAAAAATGATTGCATAAAACAAATGCTAAGTTATAAGTAAAATTACATTAGAATACATAAATACACTTAGAAATTATAAATATTTTGTTAATTATTAGTAAATGTAGTAAGAATTCTTATAAAAACTTGAATGCTTCATTGAAAGCAAGAAGAATTTACCTGATAAACTTTTTGCGAAAAGTCTTCTTCTGAAACTTCATCATGATAATTTTCCATTACATAGAATGTAACTGCCCAAAGAATAAGTGTATGGTCTTCATTATCAGTGAAAGTTACCCAACTGTCAAAAAAAGAATATTTATATTTAGTAATCATGTAATCATTAAAACATAAAATGTAATTTATAAAAATTAACTTACCTATCAGTGCTGGACAGATGTCTTAGAATATATTCTACAGCTGTTGGTAAAAGAGGAGATGATTCCTCTCCTCCACCCTGTTCAAGCAAATAAAGGAGCCCATGCAAAGTTGATATTTTAGTTGGGAGGTATGAGCTTTTCAAACTAAGTTCTAACAGCTTTTTCAATTTGTCTAAGACATCTGGTTCCTAAACAAGAAATTAAAACATATGTTTTCAAATAATAATTTGATTAAAAAAGTTCAATTTGTTTAATGAATATGGCTACCTCTTAGTAATTTAAGCTATTGGGTTTTTTTACCGGAACAAATTTGATGTTCATTGATGTCTTGAGACAATAATGGGCATTTACATACACATATGAAGTTACATTTTAAGTTTTATTTTCACAAGTTTTTTTTTTATGCCTTTAATCAAAAATTGCCCATCAACCATTACTTACAATCCCTAAAACTGCTGCTGCTTTACAAATTCCAAAAATAAGATATTGGGCTATTATTTCATCCTCAGCAGGATGTATCCTTTGTACTTCTAAAAATGTATCAAGCATCCATTCAAATTGAGACTTTTCCATAAATATATCCGATAAAGCTACAACCTAAAAAAAATAACAGCAAGTTAGCTTTAAGTGTACCATATACCTGTAAAAAAGATGAAAATTAATGAGTGACACATATTAGAAATAACATCGGAGGAAAAGACAAAATTAGTTAAACGAGCATTAATTTTTAGATTGGTTAGATGCTACACTAATACCTATTTATATTATCAGATATTTTCACAGAAGATAAATATAAGTTATAAACTAAACATTAAGTATTTCATATTAATACTTCAAATGGAAACATTTTTTTGTTTTTGAAAGTAAAAATTATGTAATTACTGATTTTGTAACTTCTGTCAACAAAGGTAATGGTGTGTAAGGGCATGTCTGAGGAGACAACCACTGACTGTAGAGATCAAGTAGAAAATGTAAACAAGAGTGTATGTCTAATCCATGAGCTGTCAAGCACTGTTCTCTTAATTGGAAGCTAGCCAAGCCAACCAAATTATTCGACAAAGGACTAGAGTTAGATGAGGCAGAACCATCCAGATCTTCTGAATCCTCAACTAAACCAGCAGCCGCATTCAAGTACTCCAAAGAAACCTAGTAAAAATTAAAAGATTTATTACGAAGGGCCCCTAACATATAACTAACTTGGATATAGTCAATGGTACAAGCAAAGCACCTCAAACACTAGTTATATTAATCCATATGCGTTTACCTTTGAAAAAGACCAATAGACTAAATTTAATTTGAGAATATCTTGAAACATATAATACAAATATGTCATTCAATATTGCACTGGCAACCTAGTCAAATAAATTAATTTTTATAGAGTAAAACAGTAGTTTTCACACACTGTCAGGTTAATTTAAAATACAAGTTGTCACTTTCATAGGATTCTGAATCCTATGTAAATCACTAAAACTGGCATTGTTGTAAAGTATGACACTATTTTAACTTTGAAAAACTAGCTAATACAAAATAATCGGTTCAAATGTCACCTAAAATAATTAAATTCAACGTGTTTAAAACAAACAAAACTGAAAGTAAAATTTTCCAAAATTCTAAATTTTGGCTTATACACCATTAAAAAAATCTACAAAAAAGATTTGGAAGTTCAACTGTGTTCTCTTGTAATTTTAAGGGTTCTACGCCTTTAAATCAAATGTTTAATTTATCAGTTTGTATATTTTTTTTATTTTTACTATTCTTTGGTTTTTATTGGTTTCTACTAAAAATTTTAATTTTGTAAATTTTAATTTTACTTTAATAGCTTGACCCCCCCATTTCTTTTTTTAAAAAATGCTTCCAAAACTTCACTGATTTATATTTCGTCAACTTGTTTGCTTTCAGCATGTTAAATATTTAAATCATTCCAATCAAGTTTATAAATAGTAAATTGCAAAATCATATAATAATGATACTTGATACTTTACAAACTTACATGATTATATGAACAATTCTTTTTTACCTGGCTTAAGGAATAAGGGTATAAACTTGTAATCCTCTCTGAATTAACATTAAAAATTTGTTCATCACACCTATAAAAAAGAAATAATAAATTATAATATTTTTTTTAAATACACTTATCAAATAGTATCTTTTTAATATAAAATAAATACCTTTCACATTTCAAAAGCCTTTGCAGTGCTTTATGTATTGGCAGTCTAACACACATAAGCTTTTTACCACACCTAAAGCAAAAGCATGAGTTATTTATTTATTTAGTGCAAAAGATGTGAATAACAAATTAACAAAATCGTTATCACACTTTTGTAAATACATGTAATAAATGGATAAAAAAATAAATGTTTTACTTTGTATGCTGAAAGGCCAAAGGTTTATCACGAGGTTGAATCAAAAATGAGCTATTTTGTGGATTTCCAGGCTGTGGCAGCAATAAAGTTTGTAATAGAAGAGATGTAATACTTTTAACAGCTAGGCAGCTGGTTCGAATTCTTTCTTGATCTTCTTCTTTACCATCAATATCATCAATAGGTGTAGCACTTAGAACACCAAGAAGAGCCATCCATGTTTCTTCGAATTGCTGCCTTGATATCCAACCTGATATTTAAGAAACAAAAAATAAGTCACTTCCTCAAATTAGTGACAACATTAAAGCTTTTATCCAAGAAATTGATTTTATAAAATTCCTTGGTATGTGCCGAGACAGAAACTATTAACATAACTACCTTTAATATTTAAATCTTATATAATACAATTAATTTATATAAATTTCATTACAGCAATGGCATTACACAGCACAACAAAATAAATCTCCTGGCTCTTTTTATAAGATATGTATCCCACTAACTTTTGGAATTCTGTTAGAATATTGTTTTAAGTTTCATTCTAACGAAATAGTGAGGCCTTATTATTCTTTGAAATAGAGGGTATCTGCTGACTAGCTCAAAATGTTTCAGTGTAAGCTGTTTTGTAAACGATACCAAAATAGTTTCAAAAAGGTTTTTTCAGCAACATTGTCACATACTATGAGAAAAGGGGAACTGAGAGTAGAGCCATGGTATTTTAATACTTCTGCATTCCTCTGCTCTCTTCAACATATATTTTTTATTGACTTTCATAGCATTTAGCATTTTTATGAACATTTCCTTATAATAAAGAGCTTTTCTCTTGCATTTACGTATATTAATTGGTTTTCATAATAAACAAAAATTTTATATGAATTTTTAACTCTTTCCGTCCCAGTGATGCCATTTGGCATCATCACTTTCAATATTTTTTTCAAAATGTTTATGTCCCGTTATGACATCCAAACACACATCATTCGATTCTTCACACTTTGTTCTATTAGACAATATTTTACATTAATCTCAATAGAAGTCAGAACTACTATTTTTTTTATTCAGAAAATAGCCAACAAGGTTTTCACCTGATTTTTGATAAGTTCACTTCAGTTCCACATATTTAAATCGCAATTTAAACTATTTCAGTTAAATAATTACTAAATTTTTTTAATAATATGGTCAGATACCTTAAAATATATAACTCGAAGTGTTTTTAGGTAATATATATTTTTATTTTGTTGTTTTCCACAGTTAAAAAATTTTGGCTTTATTTCAAAAACCTTATAAAAAATTAAAATGAATTTTTTTCCTTATGGAACTCGTATATTTGACCTAAAATAAGCTTATTTTGGGAATATCAGAAGTTTCGGTAGTGAAGTAAATTTTTGGGACTGAAAGGGTTAAGCATGTCCAAAAGTCATTTTCATACTTTTAAATGTTATACATTAAAATCCTCTTGGTGAAATAACAAAAATGTTGAGTTTTGTGAGAAATTAAACGAGTGGTAAATTCATGAACACTTATATTCATTTTTTAGATATTTTAAAGATTTGATGTTATATATTACAAGGAATGGAGACTAATGCTGCATACCAATTTTAAATATGCCAATCATATAGGTTTCACTATCTTAAAATTTTAACTGTATTTCAATAAACACAATTAAATGCAAACATGCAATATAAAACATTAATATTCAATAATAATTTATTTGATCTTAAAATTAAAAAAAAACATTTAACTAACCAAGAAGGTTAATTCTGTAAATATATTGCTTTAATACATCTCTATCTTGCAAGTATTCACCAGGAGGAGGAGGAACACATGTGTTGTAGTTTCCAGAAAATTCAGGATTCCAGCCCAGAAGCCATAATATGGGAGGAGTCCTTGCAAAACTATTTACAAGTGGTAATCTGGCTAAGCCTATAAGTATATTTTTTAAAAATAAATGAAGTAGTAATAACTAGTAACAGATATATATGTCCTTGAAATTAATTTTTAAACTATCAAGAACAATAATTGTTTTTAAAATTTTTATATGTTTAAAATTTACAAAATATATAAAAAAATGAAATAGATAAAAAATATACATTAAGTTATAAAAACTAAGATTTAAGGCACTTTTAATCAATAAAGTAGAAAAAGTACATAGAAAATAGTCAATGTTTAAGTTAGTTTTTACCTCTAATAACACTTCTCAAAGGATTGAATAAATGTTCGGATATATCATGGGAATTATTCTCAGACTTCTCCAACCATCCAACAAGTTCTATCATTTTTTGACATGCTTTGTAAGCTTGGCAATTTTCTAAAAAAACACATCTAGAATGATCATTTAGGCATAATTTTTTTAAAAATAGCATTCATAATGGTGTTTGAATATTCTTTAATTTTTATATTTTTATGCTATTGTTTTGCTTAATTAGAAATAATTCTTCGATTCAAACCAACACATATTTCATCACCATTAAAGTATTTAACACTTAATCAAGGATTGCCAGATCATAAAATTGAAATATCAATGTCACAATTGTGAAATTATTAATAGTAATATTAAGTGCTTAAACCACATTGCTGCTCATGATATTGTAAAAAGTGCATGATCCATAAGATCTTAAAAAGTATTTAAAAAATATTTTCAAAATATTTATTCTAAGAGTAAATGTCTTTAAAATTCTTAAAAGAACCACTTCTAAAAATTTACTAAAAATAGTATTTTCATACATATAGAACAATGAAATAACAAAATATGCAACCCACAAATCCATTCTTTCCTTCAAAATGTTATTGATATTTAACACCATTTATCAAAAGAAAAATTATAGCTTAAAACATTATTTGTAAAAGATTTTTTAACATAATGCTACGACATTCATCATTAAGAATCAAGTGTTACGACTTTTAAAACATCTATCAGTAATTGGTTAAATAGGGGGAACTGGCCTTTTTATCAAGCTTAATCTATCTTTTTTATTAACATATATAATAGCAGGCTTTTATATATGTTAATAAATAATTAATTGCAGTCATTTTGACAAACACTACTGAAAACAAATAAAAACTATCTTTTAATATTACCTAAACTAAGTGTTGAATTTTCTGGTGGAAAAGGCTGATGGAGTGATTCTTTGTTGTGTTGCACTGAAATAGAAACATTTAATCCCTTTAATAAAAAGGTTGGAGTTACCAAAGGTAAAACTGGGGAGAAAAAAATTAGGAGATAAGATTAAGTAAATTAAGAAAAAATTGCTTACATGACGCCATCAACTCATGTACAGAATTGATGAGCAAACATATTTTTGATATGTGAGATTTTGAGCTTATAACTGATGAAAGTTCAGAACTTTTCAATGTTTTATCAAGTAAAAGTAAAGTAAGCTTGAGCATTTCAGATGAAACATTCTTGGTTGTTTCTATGAGCCAAACAACAGCCTAGAAATAAATTCAATGCAAAAAATTATAAATATTATGACTATATACAATAATGGAAGAAAACATCAAATAAAGAAATAATTTGAAACATACCTCACAACTAACTATACTTAAAAATACAATGTCTTCATAAGCAGCATTAGGAATATTTCTATCTGGAAGATAATCTTGTGTTTCAAGAAAGCATGATGTACAAGGAACAAGGAAAAAAAGAATTTCCCAAAAAGACTTTTTTGCAAACAGTTCATGAATGTCTGTTTGATATTTTGAAGCTCTTGGTAGAAGTAACATGAAATCTGCTAAATGCTGCAACAAAGTATTTTGAGCAGAGCGATAAAGAATTTTTCCAGGACTTTCAGTAACTCCAAGAAATGGATCATTGGATTTTGCAGAAAAATAATTTCCAGTTGAAGATATATGTTTAGCTCCTAAAAGTAGACATTGCTCCAGTATAGCAAGTTGAAAATCCTGTGAAAAAAAGGTTAGTAAGTACTTAATATTTAATACTGCATAAATAATTATTAGTACAATTTATTTAATAAACATATAAAAACAATATCTGAATTTGTCAAGTATAATTAATTAACATGCTTTACAGTGATGAAATTTTCAAATAAAATTACTTAGGCACACACAATCGACTACTGATATTTTATACTTACAGGGCTATTAGCAGCAGAATGTGCTTAATCTATATAAGTACTATACATTTTTATATTTTTAAAAGATGGTAAAATGTATGTCAATAAATATCTTATATCCTAATACATTGTAATAAGCTCATTTAAATTCTGAAATTTAAAATATAATAGTGCAATTCATTCTTACCTTTGATGCCATTAACATCAATATGTCTTCATGCTTTAAATTGCTTAGTAAATGAGCACATTCTGAGGCAGGAGATAAACCGTTAAAACACCTCTCTTTAATAAACTTCAGATACCAATCCTGCAAAAAACAACATGAATAACACATGTGCAGATCCCATGAGCTTATTGTGTTCCTTCAATCTGTAACAAGAGATCAAGGATTGTAATAAAATGTGTCACATGTGGAGGCATGACTTGTTTGCTCTTCCTTGCAACAGTGAAAAAAAATCATAACAAAAAATTTCATGCATACATACTTAATCCAATGAGCAAAAAATATACAAGGTGATCCAAAAATACTGATATCAGTTTATATAGCATTAAGTGTGTATCATTTTTGGATCACACTGTATGTATATTACTAGATACAGTATATTTTAGCTTAAAACGAAATTTTTAATGAATGAATTCAGGTTTTTAGATCTTTATAATACATCCACTGTCTCATTTGTAAATATTCAGGCTCAAATTAAGAAATTCATTAAATTTGGATTTCTTTTATAATAAAAAAATTACCTTGTTAAGTTCTATATGTTGAATTTGAATGGAGGGTTTTACTAAAGGATGAGCTGATGAAGGAGATTCCTCTTCAGATAAAATATTTTTCATTTTATTACATAGATTAATAAACTTTTTATGCCTGAAATGAAATAAAAAAATATTTGTAGAGCATGAGAATATTAAAAAATTTCCTTACTTAATCCATACATTAAATATAAATTTAGGTTGTGCATGAGCTTACATATAAGCAGAAAAATTTTGCAAAAAAATATATAAATATACATTATAGATCAGAATATGTCACAAAGAATATACAATAAAACTAACTTTAAGGTTTTTACTACTTTCATTCATAGATAATATTGTATTGATTAAAGTTATTCCATGCATTCCATGGAAAAAATATTTTAAAACCAATATTTGATATTGTATTAGTTAATTGTTGTACAATTTAAAATCTTAATTTTATAAAAAAAAAGTTACCTTCTAGTAATGCCATATGATTCCATGCTGCTTAGGAATTTATCAATTTCTTGAAGAGTTAGCCGATTTGAACCAAGTTCTGACAGAAGCATCTCCATTCTTTTACAGGCTAGTTTGTCACAAATATTTGCTAAACTAAGATGGTGTGTTGGTAAAAAGCTGTCCACAAGTAGATTCAATAATTTACCAGATTGCGATATGTGAATATTTTCTAAGCATTTCAATGTTAATTTAAATAATTTAGGCTGGAAAAAAAGAAAATATACATTTTTAAACATATACATACATACTTGTTACATTTTCAAATTATTCCTCATTAACTAAATATGACAATAAAATTTACATGCAGAAGTATGAATTGTTAGTTTTGATATTTGAAAATACCTTTGTTAAAGCATTATTATAAGAATTGATAATTGCTTGTATCCAAAGTCCACTTGCAGCAGCATTTCTATGAATTGCACTAAAATAAAAAAAGCACAAATTAACAACAATATATATATATATATATCCATATATATATATATATATATATATATATATATATATATATATATATATATATATATATATATATATATATATATATATATATATATAGTTTACTTCTTTTGCAAAAGTACTGAGAGAATGAAATACAGGATGGAATTAATTAAACTACCCTAGTTTAAAGTTGTCTACTAACAAAACCATTGCTCAGAAACTTTTTCAGGCCTCAGAACTAATAATGCTCCAAAAGAAGTAGACAAAAGATACTTTCAAATAAAAAAAAGAGACTAAAAGTAGACTATAGTAATCAGCGTTCTGCAAATCGTTTCAGCAAGAAAAAAAAATTTCATCACAATTGCAATGAACGACTCCTTGATAATCCATAAATTATGAATTTATAAATATCTGATTTTTTTATATGTTGTGTGTGACCCCTAGGTAGTAATAAATGTGAGTTTTCGTCATCCTGGTTCTATTGCTTTTTCTGACACCTTGAAAAAAACGTTCGAAATTTCACACATTTCACCCGACGACAAAATGTTTTATCTTGTAACCTATAGTTCATTCAATATTTTTGTGAATACAAAACCTGTGGAAGATAATATTTTCTATAAAATGGTTCCTTTGTGTGTTCCATACGATGAAATGTAACAGAGTTGCATAGTGCCAAAAACTGCGTAAAATCTTGATTTCCGCCACGAGATTTTTACCACTTAAAGTCCCAATAATAAAAAAAATACATTGTTGTAAAAAAAACTCTTGGCGAAAATCAAGATTTTACACCATTTTTGGCACCATGTACCTCCGTTACATTTCATTGTATGGAACACACATAAGAACCATTTTATAGAAAAAATTATCTTCTACAAGTTTTGTATTCACAAAAATACTGAAAAATACTTTGAATGAGCTATAGGTTAAAAGATAAAACATTGTATAGTTGAGTGAAAATAGCCCCTTTTTGTGTTTCAGTAAATATAATCTTTCCACATGCAATCTATAAGAAACTTATTTTTGATAAGTGTATTTTATAGAAAATTAAATTTCCTACGATTTGTAAAATCCTATTTTTTGTTGTTGCTAAAATGAAGTCTTATGTGAGTTACGGTGATTTAAAGTCATTCTAATGTATTTTTTTTTCGAAACACTCAATTTTACACCCGTTTTGCTGCTTCATATTCTTAAGAGAAAAAAAATTCTTTGGAGAAAAGTTATAGGCCAAAAACTTGAAAATGGGCCAAATTTTTAACTTCTTTTTAAGATGTCGGAAAACGCAATAGAACGAGGATGACGAAAACTCACATTTATTACTACCTGGGGTCACACACAAAAAATATAAAAAAAATCAGAGATACCGGACCGTTTGTATGGTAAAACTCCTTTATTCATTGGACTAAACTGGAAAGACGGAAAATCGAGATTCTCTGAAAATCAGCAAACAAACGGCGAATTTAAAAACCCTACATAACAAATAACTTTTAAATTCGAGCAATTTATTTGAAATTCTTTTTAAAAAAAGAAAACTTTAAAAAAAAAATCGTAACTTTGAAGGAATTGGACATTTGCGGAAAAATTAGAGAACTCTTGAAATCGGCAAATCTGAAATTTACATTTTTTTTTAATCGACTGATCACCAAACCTTGAAATAAACGATACAAAAAGCTTATCTTCATAAATCAATATAAATCGAAACTTCCAGAATGCTCTTGTTAAATCTTGGCGAAAGTTAGCCTAGCTGGTGAAAAAAAGCAAATTTAGAGACTTTGAACTGAAAAAAGATACTTTTAGAGACACTTTAAAAAAATAGATACTAATAGCTAGAAAAGAGGCTAGTTTCTAGGCCTGCTTTTTATGGAACAAACTAATTTCCAGGAAGTTTGCTGAGTTTGATATTGCGACTAAAATATTGCATAATCCAGTATTTAAAATCGATGAACATGTGGTTAGCATAAATCAAGCTCCAATCACATCTGTAGAAGAAATGCTGCCTTCATCATTCTTAACTGAAGATGTTTCCAAGAGTCCATCTCTCACCCTCTCCCTCTGACAAACAAAATGCCAAACTTCCAGACAAAACACAACTTATAAGAGTGCAATGCTGCAGTTAGATCATTAGAATCAGTGATGCATTTATTGGATGAAACAAAATATCTAGAACAATTGAGAAATAACGTGAATGAATTGCATAAAGATGCCACATTGCATATTAGAATAGATCATAACGTCGCTTTACCTTTGATTATTTCATATAACCAACATTGGTTTTCACAGCCACAATATATGATGATACAAGATCTGATCAAGCTGATTTACAAGTCTTGTAATTAGCATCCAGTAAAATACCTTCAGTACCATACCTGTGATACAAATGTTTCATTTATTTGCTTTAATAAACAAACAATAAGTGATTATTTGAAGTACTTCTGTAAAAATTTGCTTAATGTGCAATTTTTTCAAAAACGCCGAAAAAAGTTTCAAAACTTTCCAAGCAATAGTTTTGTCCGTGAAAATTTTAAAATAGGGTAGTTTAATTATGGTCGATTTGTATTTAAATAGGAATTTGAAGAAATGTACCAAAATGGTTACATGGCACTCCAACCACAATTGGCATCAGCTTTCAAAGATATATGTATGAATGTCCATGCTGATAAATGAAGTGGGCGACCTTCAATCATTAATGACGGTTGATTGTACAAAGTTAAAGAAAAAATAACAAACAAATTATGATTTTATTATCAAATGAGTTTCATAATTTTTCAAGAACTTTTTTCTTTATTAAACTGTGATCAAATAGTAAAACTATCGAAAGTTGATCAAGAAGTATATTAAAAGAAATTAAGAACATTTTACAAGGTTTTGTGAAAATTCATTTAAGTTCAATATAAAAAAATGTGTTTCATTTGCATTTGTTTCAATCAACACTACATAATAAAGTAACAATTACTTGGAAATTTCTTCAGCATTCAAATTAGCTTAACACAGGGCAAAAATAGATTAGTAAATAATCAACCCAACAAACATAAATAAAAAAAATATTACTTTTTTTATAATCAGTTATAAATATTTACACAAATTAAAATTAATAAAAAATCCAATGCTTACTTAAGAAAATCTTGAACAGTTGTTTCTAATGATAAATTAATTATATCATTCACATGTCGAACTATAAGCCAAGTCATTTGAATGACATCAGTTGGATTTTCACACTGAAATATGAATGTGGATTCAATTTCCTGAAGAAATAAAAGTAAGTAAATAGTGAAATCATATTTGCCTATGGACTTAATAACTATGAATGTTGAGATGCTCATATATATGGGAAATGGTAGAAAAATTGTCTCACTGATGTATGGTATGTCCCGGAAATTGATAGGAATTTATTGTTTAAGGGAGGGGGGGGGGGTAACATCAACAAATATTTCAATTTTAAAGCTAACAGACGCATGCATTTTTCTTAGACATGGTGGGTCAATATCGAAAGGTAAGAACTTTGGGGGGGGTATACATTACAGATAAATGTTAGAAAACCCAGGATATATGCTGCTGAAGTGCATATTGCCCCACACGAAGAAAATACTCAATTGAAGTACGAGAGATTTTGTCACCAAAACAAAAATTATGAGGGTAAGTTCTTAGTAGGAATAGATCAAAGATGCAAACCAAGAATTCTACGGTGGCTGCAAAGACCACACAGCGTTTGAAAGATAGAACAACTATCTGTTCAGTCTAAGGATGTTCTGAGGTCACTGGAGACGTGAATATTACAGAGGAAGCAGATCTCTCAAAAGATACAGAAGCCGGATTTTTCAGTAAAGTCGAAGAAAGTCAGTCGGGACTTTAAATTGTCAAGTAAATTGAGCGGTTCACCTAAATAATTGTAAACTGCTGTTTCAATGTGATGATTCTGGCCATTGCACGTTCGTCACAACATCAAGGTGCTAGAGTTTCAGGGACATGCATTAGGATAATGTGAAATCAAATTATGTGCTCGTAAAAAGTATGTTTTAGGAGAAAGTTTTAAAGAACAAAATATACTTTGATGTCGATGCTTCAGTTGTAAAGTAACTTGATGTTTTTTTAACAAACTGCTTAATTCTGAAACATAGCAATTTAAGTTTTAATAGCTTTAAAATTCTGATTAGTTGGTTGTTACCCTTGAAGTGGTTAGCGTACTTGGAAATAATTCTTTAACATCAACATTTATAAATTCTTTCCTAATTAAACCATTCAGTGACAAATTCAACACATTTTCGTTGAAATACTTCAAAATGCCTTTGAAAGTTATGCAAGAAGCAATAGACCAGCTTCAAAAGTATATTAATATTTTTTTAATCATAAAGCCAAATGTTGCTGCTGATTGCAACAGGAACTAAGCACTTCAATATAATTGTTTTTAAAGTTTTAATGCAGAGTTCATTTATATTTAACCTTTCCCTTTAATTTTTAAATTTATTGCTGAATATGTAATAGATGAATGACATAAACTTACCACATAATCACAAAGGAGAATAATACCTCCCCTATACACCATTTCTAAATTACAAGGCAGAAACACTTCTGTTTTATCAGTTGTTTGTCTAAAAATAAGTTTTATAATGAATTAATATTAAAACCTAAGTATTTATATTTATAAATCATAAAAAAACTATACTACAAAAGCTCACTTACATAGAGATAGCTATATCCTCTTCAGATCCAGGCTCCTGAAATGGTTGCACAATTTTCAACCAGAACTTGCGATTATCATAATTTAAAAGAGTTAATATGTTGCACCATTGGATAACAAGTGTGGGATAGAATGGTGCAACCTTATGAAAGAGAGCTTCAATTTCTGGAATTGAGTAATAAACTGGATATTCTGATGATAAGTCACATCCACTGGACTCATCTTTTAAAATAGACATAGCAGATGTTGTAACTCGCCGAAATGTGCCTGTAAAAGTTTTAAAAAAATATGTTAAATAATACTGCATTATTAATGTATTGATTATAAAACTTACACAAATCACAATTAAGGTTTTTTTAATAACTAAAGATGCAGCGCATTCCAAAAGTTTATGGATACTTTATGGAAAAGTTTATAACATATAAAGTGTTGTATTTTTTTATAATATTACAAAGATTAAAAGAACTGAAAAATAAAGAAAGCCCTTAATAACATTTTTAATCAACTTCCATGCCTCCAAAATTCACTAAAATAATAATTATGAATTAGATACGATGTGCTATCATTTATTGCATTAAAATAGAAACAGCTTGTTCTTCATTTAAAACAGCCAAGAAAAATACGGGATTGTTCAAATTTTGCTGTGGTGTCTATAAGGGACCAAAAGTGCCTTGTAAGTAAAAAATTTTTTTAAGTGCAAGAAAAAGTGGTTAGTATATGAAGAGTACAGGGGAAGAACAACTTTATTTACTAGGAGTCTTCCTGTAATTGTGTCTGCTTGGCGGACATTGGCGACAGGAAACCGGTTTTAGTTTCGGTTCTTCATTCGCAGTACAAACTTGCGACTTGTGTCCACTGATCTCTGGTGTGAATCAGGATAGCCACGAAAGAAAAAAAAAAACAAAAAAACAAGTAACCGGTTTCTTTACACCAGTTTAGGTGATTTCTTGCTATCATTGCCAAAGAGGCCTATTGAGGAAAGGCTTCTACGAAATCAAGCGATTTTTCCCCTGTACTTTTCATATGTTTAATTGTCAACACTTTTATGTATATTAAAACTGTAAAAAAAATAAGTAAACTTTTATACCTTACCTGATTGGAACATGTAAGTCAAGTACAATAACAAATGAGAAATTTGTTGACATAAAAATTTGTTATCGGCCAACATAAGTGAATGCAGGTAAATTTGTTTACAAAGTGATTCTATTACAACACCAAGAACTTGAAAGAGGAACCTATAATTAAGAATAAAAATATTGGTATTAAAAGTTTACAGACTATAAATGCCCTGTAGTTTTTAATTTATACCTTAAGTCTATCAAGTGAGTGAACTTACCACATCAAAATTACGTTATTTAACATTCAAGTTCTTAAAACTTACAAATAAAAAGTAATTTGATTGATTGAATTTTTTATATTTTGTACTTGTTTTTTGCACTAGTATAGTTAGGCCTAATTGGCATGACTGTGTGTTTATATTTTTATCATGAAACGCATTGCGATTTTTACTTTTCTGTTTGCCTTATTCCAAATGATGCTTGATGTCATTTTATTGCCTGCTTCTTTCTAGTTAGTTAGTTGATTGTGCGTTGATTTTTACTTTTGGTACATGAAGTGTTGCATGTATATTGTTCGTAAAGGTTGAATCTATGTGATGCATATGTATATGATTTTAAAGATGCAGTTAGGAATTGGGTAGTTGAGTTTACTTGCAAGAGTTGCACTACTGTTAGGGTATTGGAGGAGGAGTTTTTACCTTTAAATAAGCTAGATTGAGTATACAGTGAAGATAAAGGAATGATAAGGTATTGAGTGGGTGTGATAGTGAAAGTTCAGTGATGGTAGACGATAGATAGATGGTCGATGGTCCTTGGTAGAGGAAGAGTTGGGGAGTAATACTGAAGTTTGAAGTGGTTATAAAGGGTAAATAGTCCTGGGGGACTCTATGGTGTGTGGGATTGCGAATGTAGCAAGCAATAAGAAACACTACATGAATCATTTTTATTTTGCCAAGAGCAAGGGTTGATACCAAGGGCAAGGTAATGATAAGATTCATGTGGATGTGAAGCAGGGTAGTGATAAACAGTGTTGTTTGAAAAAAAAACCAGGTATGTTTAGAGGGCGAATGGCCAGTGTGGAAGGCCACAGTAGAGGAAATAGATAAAATTCATAAGGGCAGTGGTTAGATTAAATAAAAGTATTACAAACAAGGTGGATCAGTTAAGGAGAATTATTACAATGTAGGATCTCAACATTATTGGTATCAGGGAAAGCTGGGCAAATACCGAACCCTAGTAGAATTGTTTCTTGAAATTTGCTCGATCGGTCATCAGTCGTTGATTGGATTTAGCGAAAACTCACCGGTGATCGCATCCATAATCAGAAATTTCACGAGGCGATATCAGCAATCGGAGAATTAAATCCGATTGATAATTCGATATTGGTCAAAGGTGAAAATTCAATCAACATATGTTTCATTGGAAAAATTATGAAGAATCAATATTGCAATTGATAGGAAATCGAAAAATTTGGCTTTTATATTTTAGTACGTACAAATTGTGTTAAATTAATTCGAAAACTTCATTTCCAAAAAATATCATGTTCAAACTGGTAAAAATTATTTTTCATTTACTTACATACAAAATTTTTAAGGGAGCACAAAGCTAAATATTTTTACTGTGTGATAACTTATTTCTTTTATTTACTTCAAAATTAATTTTTTACTTTTTTGCCATGATTAAATTTTTAATAGAATAGATTTTTTAATAAAAGTTAAAAATCAAAAACTTTTCAATATGTTAGTTACCAAGAGTTATTTTGACATTTAACATTTCTATTAGTGTTGTTGACTTAAATAAAGAAATATTTAAAGGGACTTCGCAACCTGCAAAAGACAAAATCAAAAGTAAAATTACTCGAAATATAAAACTTCTTTAACGAACACCTTTTTGACCTTTTTAATTACACGCAAACACAGTACAAGCTTCCATGGCCACGATGACTAATGCGCAGTTCCATGTTCGGAGCCCGAGATAGACGGTTCTATCCTGCTCCTGACATTCGAGGTTCACCAACACATACCATTAATACCGGTCTGAATATTACCTGACCAACAGAAAATAAATAATAGCGCCATCTCAATGAAAACTTTTGTACTTCCATTCAAAAACAAACGGTTCACATAAAGGGTAAGTACTCAGATTGGAATGAAATAGAAAGTGGTGTACCTCAGGGTTCTGTCCTAGGGTCAATTTTATTTGTTATTTTTATTGATGGTATCAGCTGAGAGTTAAATAGCAAGTTAAGTAATTTTTGAAAATGACTGAAAGTGATGAGCACAGTAAACTTCAGTATTGTCATTGGTCAACAATTTTTGTATTTGTATCGGTGTTTCTGCCAGGTTTTGAAATATTAACCTTTTCAGATAGTTTAAAAGTATTCGAGTTTCTCAAAATAATTTTTAATTACCAAGTCAAAAAAAAATATATACATATATAGTTGGTTAGTTCTTAAAAAAATCTTTGACTTCATACTGTGAGAAAATTTCTGAAATTAAGTTAATTGAATACATATTAAGAATTATTTTCAGACACTCTGACATTACCTGGCAAATGTAGCTCCAAATAAAAAATCTTCACAATCACTTGAGTCCATTTCAATTTTTTCTTTATCACACCTAAAACTAGGAGCCACACCCAATTTATAAATTTTAATAGTAGTTCCCATATCAGCTAGACGTGATAGGACTGCTTCTTCATTTGCTTGACCTATAAGCACCTTCAGTACAGCTAAGACCATGCACATCCATCTGTTAATATTTGAAGAAACACTCTGGAAGCATCAAAAATAATATTAAATAATAAAAGTAATATGATACAACATCTACTTTTAAAGAAGATTAGTTTTCAACAATTTTAAACACTTAAAGCAAAATTCTACCTCTGTCTAGCCAGACAATACTGTTTGGTTGTAGTTGTCAGTTTTTACATAGCTGAATGATTGTTCTGTTTATATTTAGCTAAAGAATGACACACCAAGGTAAAAAAGTATATTCTATATGTCGAGAAGAACGATTGTGACCATTGAACTCCAAAACGCCAAAGTCACAGAAAATAGCCAAAATAAGAATGGGTAGAAAAAGTTCATTAGCCTTTTTGAAAAACTTAATTCCAGATGAAAAAGGAATTTATTTAATGTTTTGAAGAAGGACAGGTAATTATTCTCTTGGATTTTTAAATGTGTTAAGTCATTATTCAATACTATTTTCCTAATAGCAGCTTTCCAAATACATACTTCAAAACTTTTTTTTTTCTAATGGGGCTGCAATATACTGGCGGTCAAGCCTTTTGCAGACTCGGCATATTCCCGAGAAGTAAGAGCCCTTTTTTTATGGCACCATATAGGCAACTCTAGCTACCAATTTTGACGCCCAGGTTACAATGAATTTGAGCTCTCTGTGGATGTTAAAGTATGCAATATTTAATTTTGCCGAGAGAACCTGAAGCCAAATTGGCCCTCCAGGGATCTTTTGCATGCCACATAATCATATGAAATGTGTACCCAAGATTTTCCCATCCAGAAAATCCGACGACTCAGACGGGGTCTTGGGCTTACGAGGCGGACACAATTAACCTCGCAGCCAATGAGCTGCTATACTTCAGAAATTGTTTCTTGCATTATTATAACATATTTTGTGATATTTTCATTGTTTCAGCTTAGAACTAATAGAATGTCAAAATTTCCAAATTGGCTAGCATGAATATTGGTAAATGATAGCCACTTTGAAAATTTTGACATTCTATTAGTGAAAATTGGTAAATGGAAATGTTTTGGTTCACCCTTTTAATTCATGTAATGATGTTTGACTCTTTTAAGTCCATTGATAATTTAACCCTTTATGTAATACTGGGACATATATAATCTTTTTAAATGTTTAGTTTTTCCCTATACCATCTGCAAGAGGTAAAACTAAACCTCTTTTTATGTTGTCTCTACTCACCCAGATATATATGTTTTTCTAAAGAAAAACCTAGTTTTCAGAATCTGACAACCGTAAAAGTATACACTACATTTCTATTCTTGGACGGTTTTGTCCATTAAAAACAAGATTTTTTAAGAGTTTTTTTTTTTAAATCAGTTTGTACACACATTAAAATGCACAAGATATAACTGCCTTAGTTCAATTTTTTTTAATGACACAAACTAGGAAAAGTCAAAATCAAAGCGCACTCTCAAAGCTTCTTGTTCAGTACTTTTTTCCCTCCTTGCTGCTAAGAATTAGCTCAATTTAACTAAGGTGGCTGTCTGCTGACAACAGTAGCTTTGAGTATCATCTACAGAAAATGCTAAAATATTTCAAATAATAAGATTAAAAGGTAGGCCACCCTTCTTTTATAGCCAAGGGTACCTACCTATGTTCCCTTACAGCTCCAAATTAATTTTACTATTTTAAATACTCACAGCTCAATGTAAAACAATTCCTAACGGTTAAGATAAAATTTGGTTAACACAAAATGTTTCAGTGCTCCCTTCGAGTTCTCATTAACAGTATTAAACTGTACACGAGATTTAATATTTATGGTATTCTTCAGACAAAAATTAAATTTAAGAAAGTATTCTCTAGAAATTTTCTAGTTATCCCTTTGTTAAATAGTACGCAATTTTTTAATAACTGCAAATTAGTTTTAAAGGAAATATTCAAAATATGCATATAAAACAATGAACATATCTTACCAAATCCTTTGGTTGAGAAAATAAAGCCTTTAAAAGAATATCAACAGGTCGAAACACATTATTTGCAACAGAGTCTAATAATTTGTGCAGCATATTCAAATGATCTTGATTTTCGAATTGAATCTGAAAATGAATTATGGATATTAAAATATTCAATGATACACAAAAGATTTTAAAGAAATGCATTAAAAATGCAGAATATAAAATTTGTGAGAACACAAAAGTATGAAAAAAGAAAAGAGATTAAACTGCGGTGGAGCCGAAATGTTTTAAATATTAAGTCGGGGGGGCGGGGAATAATTACTATTTTAAGGGACAGTATTATTTTTTTAATATTTGCAAAATGTTGATTTACCGTTCAATAATTAGTATCGAAAAAACCTAACCAAAGTAACAAAAAGTAATTATTTGTCTGCATTGGCCATAAAAATGAAAGAAAATGCTACAAATTCTACCTTAAACCTTTTCTCATACAACTCACTTAAATACAAAAAAAAATGATCAGCAATTATCGTACACTGAAGTAAACCAATCCCATAAATCAACTAACTGAAGACAAGGTTTACATTTTTTAAAAATCTTACCCTTTGTTTATAAATCATGTTTTAACATCTTAATAATTATTAACTTTGTTTATAATCATGTAACTTAATGCCACATACAATGACCAAATTTTGCATTTCCCTAATTCAATTATATTTTCTTATGATTATGATAACTTTAAAAAAATCTGTTCCCAAAATATTATGATATTGTCATGTATAAAATCGAAATTAAAGCAGTTTTAGGTAAGTTCACCAGAGGCTAATTCCATTCGTGACTGACATGACATAAGACAACTGTCTTGGCTCTTAAAAAGTACTAAATGTTAATTGACTGTTAAAAAATTGCCATAGGGTGATGCAAATAAAGGTCTTGAATATAAAAAACACTGAAATTTTTATTCAGGAGTAAATACTTAAAATTAATTAGGGTAAAACATGCCGTGACTGACATGACAAAATTGAGACACAGATTTTGAGTGACCTTAAATTATTACCATTTGCTCTTAACTGGTATGCATTTCAAGTCTAGAATTTTTTTGGAATCAATAAAAGATTCTGATTCGTCGATCAGAAAGAAAAAAAATTAAGAAATTTATAAATATTAAAATGTTATTAAATATTTACTAGCGTGACTGACATGACAAGGTTTTGTGACAGACATGACACGTGCAAAATTTTCTGAAACTAGGGTATTGTATACTCAAATATCACTTTATTTTTTTTATTATAATTTGGATTATATTCTGATATAAAATTGATATGCATTGTGATTCATATTAAATTATAAAAATAATATTTAAAATTTGTAAAATCCTCTAGAATTGACTTTATTAGGGGCTGTAATATGTCCTAGTATGTGTTCCTTCTCATACAAGGCAACTTCATCGTTGGATTGAAATTTGAAAATTTGTTTAACTTTAGTTGGTTTTAAGCATTTTATTTTATACTGATTCTGTGAGATTTCTGTTATTAAGCAGCAAAAAAACTCATTATCACCTTTCACTTTCACCCATTGGTCACACTGCAAATTGAGAGATGATGCATTTTCCAAGCTTCAGTTTTTGGTGCATTCACCGGTATTTAAATTAAAAGAGTACCATTCTTGCACTCTGAAGTGAGGCTATAAAATATTATGCCAGATGCCAATGATAGGAAACAATGCGAATTTCTTGTACAAGGCATGGTTTTTATATCTTTCCTTGTCAAATCAAGGCTTTCTTTCGCTTTCTGTATTTTTTCCTGCGATTCATATAAGACATTAATTCCAGGACAAATTTTCCTAATCGCTTCAGCGAACTCAAATGATGTTTTAGGATCAATATTTCTTGCTCTAGTGGAATCTTGAACTTGGCGCTGGATAGTCCAGCCAATGCCATCAATGCATCCTTTTCCATGCGATGTGGCAGAGAAATTCCAGACAGTTGGGAGCTTAGATTTTGTCATGGAAAGCAGTGTGTACTTGTGCTTAAAGTGTTGAGATGTTCCATCAGATTGGAATCCAATCTCTTGTACTTCAAACTCTGAGTGTTTTTCCCTGAATTTTTCAATTACTAAATTGTTGAACACAATAACAGCATATTTGTCGTGATGACTATAATCAGATATCACTACACATGGCTCTGAAGAAACAGTGGCAAAGCCACTATCAAAATAATATACCATTGTTGTATATATGGTAGAAGAAGTATTCTGCGAATGAGCAGACCGAATTTCTTCCTGATTAATGTGGGAATAGTTCTCACTGAAGTCAGCTTGTATTAGAAGTTTTAAGTTTGGCAGATTTTGCTTTAAATTAGTGAAAAATTTAGATTGTGTGCGTTTCACATACACATGGCACAAGAAGTATTTAAGTTTATTCTCCAATAAAGTTAAGGCATCATTTAAACTTCCATCTTTTTTGTTTCGAATTATAACTCCCTAATCTGATTTTATCCATTGTTTGTACGAAATTTCCTATTCTAGTTCGTTGTTTCATATTTTTTCCATGAAATTAATAAAGAGCTTAAGTTCTTTACAATCTTCACATGTTTGAAGAATACAATTTTTATTTTTATCATCACAGGCAATCAATTTTATGAAATCAGATGTACTTTTGGGGAATATTGAGGAGGATTCTAACGACAATGGTAAGTTTTCATGATAGATGCACAGACACATGTTGTCTTGCGTCTCAGAACGTAAACAAATATGTTCAGGTCTTATATCTGCGAATTGCTGAATCCGATTTTAGCTGGAGGATATTCTTCCTGGAAAAGTCTGTACACTTCTCCTAGGGTAACCAAAAACATAAAATATTCTTCTGAGTTGAGTTAAAAAGAAACGATGTTGTCATCAATACTACATTAAATAAAAAATTTAAAACGATTTTAGTATTTAATATTTGTAAACGATTTTAATATTTTGCTTTAAAAATTATTAGTAGTATCTAACTTATTATTGATAGCAACAGTATTTTATAACAACTCAACTCAACAGAATGCTTTGCTTATTGGTTTTCAGAAAACGGATTATTACATTGAAAAAACAATTGTGACAGACATGACAAACGTGACAGACATGACAAATGTGACCGACATGACAAAGTTTGATATTCTATATTTCACTCAAATTTTGAATTTATTTTATAATTTTTTTATGAACTGTTTATTTCAGACTATAAAAAGAGAAAATAAAGTGTCAACAATTTTTACCCAATAGATTTTGTTTAAAATAAAAAAATAAGTGTTTTTCGTGACTGACATGACATGGAGACTAACGCTAAGTTTGGGTTAAATAGCAAAATAATTCAAGGATTTTCAATTACTTTTTTTATGTTATTGAGCTTAAATTGATCTAGTCTTTAAAAAAATAATTTTATTTTCAAAAATATATTGTTATTTAAATAATTTAAAGGACATCAAACTAAGGGTAAAAATAAGGGATTTTCAGTTTCAAAGTTAGTCTCACAATTATTAACTGTAAAAATTTATTTATTCGTTTATATTATTATATCTTGTTATTTTCATAAAATTTGACTTATTTTCTATCCCCTGGAAGAAAAAAATAATACTTTAGTTGAAATTTAAAAAATGATGTCCATGGCGCATTTTCGTGGAATCAACCCAGAATGAAACTTGCATTAAAGAAACTTTTTAGGTTCTATTCAAAACCCTACGCTTACTGTAATTTAAAGAATTTGAGATGATATTCAATAAATATGTTCCTAAAACAACTTTCGACAAAACTGTGGATGGATATTGAGAAAGCGATTAAAAAAGTTTTGTCAAGGATAATATGTAAAAAAAAATTTAAATTTTACTTTTTTTATTATCATTTTTATACAAATCTTTTGAAGAATTTTTATTTAAAAAATAGATAGTTGGTCCTAGTATTTTCCCAATGTCTGTTTTAAAAACCACTTCTAATACTATGAAGGGGCAAAATTGTTATGTCATAATATAAATACAAAAAAAGTTTTCTATTATCAACATAGGGAGCGCTATTTTTAGCCAATAACAGCGCCTCTCTAAAAAAAATGGAGGGAATAAAAAACAAAAATATTAATCTTATTTTTTTACATATTTTTTATTAAATAATTGTTTAAAAATCTAGAAGGCAACATTTTAGGCAAACCCTGACATACTAAATGGCACCCTCTGTAAAATTATTAGGAGCAGGGGAAAAAAGCTTATGATGATAACAAGTTTAAATGTTATATTTAAACAAACCTGTTGCCTAGAGAGTAAGGGAAGTATGACATCTACAACTTGACGGGATGTTTTTTTCCATTTATCTTCTCCCTCTTGATGACTATGGTTAATAATGAGGATGAAAAGCTCTAAGACCTGTAAACATGGATAGGGTATTAAAAATTGACTGACTTGTTAACAGAAAAAAGATTAATTAATTTTTTTTTTTTAAATATAAATGTTTAGTGGTAATTTATCTACACTGAAAAAAAGTTACAAATTCGAATCTAATTTGAAAAAAGGTAAATTAACCCATAGCGTTTTGCTTTGCACTTATAAACAGCATTCTGATTTGATTGCTCAAAAATAAATTGGCATGAGTTGTCTTTTTAAAATGCCCCCACCAATTTGAAATAGCTCAATGGCAACACAAACAATTTTAATGTAAAAAGAATTAACCGTCCTAAAACCTTTAAAGTATAAATTTCATAAACTATTCAGTGGTCTTTACCAAGATATTCATTTTAACCACTTAAGATAAGATAGTCATAAATTGTGTCAGTGAATTTTTGACTAAAAAATTACAGGATTACTTAAATTTAGGAATCTGAATTATTTAATATCGTATCTCTTAAAAGTATTTTGTGTAAAATATAAACCATTGAAAAAATACCTGAGGATAATACACCAACTTAAACAGTGTGGAAACAACAACCTCTCTTTGTGCATCTAATTCTTTACCAACATCCATTTTATTCATGCTTCTTAAAAGAAATAAATCTTCAACGACAGGTTTTAATGCAGGAATAACTGTAAAATCCAATGAAAAAAAATTATTTAGTTTTGAACATAGTAACTTTAAACAGGCAATAAAATTACATAAATACAACTAAATACAAGCAATAAAATTACATAATTACAAACCAAATCCACTGTGGACTTGGTTCACTTTTATTGTGAGCTCTTCATTTACTTACGTAGCAAAATAAACGGAGGGCTCAGAATACAAGTGAACCAAGTTCACCAATGAACTTTTTTTCTCTTGTAGCCAATTTAAACAATTTGTACACATTCTTAAGCTTCACTCTCAATACAGTTCAAAATAACTAACAAAATATACTGGTAAGTTGAAAATAATTGTTTATGTAAATTTCTTATTCAGGTGAGGTGCTTTTTTTTAAAAGAAAAATGAACATATGTTACTAAGTTTTGCATCATTTTAATGTTTCAAGAAAAAAAACTTAATTTAAGTCCATTAATTTTCTTTAAAATATTAACAGTGAAACTTCAAATAACTAAAACACTTAATTGCAAAGACAAAATGAATGTAAAAAGTTCATTTTATTGTAAAAGTTACATTGATATAAAAAATAAATTTTGAGAACAATTCAAGTAAGAATTATTCTCTCATTTAAATAAAATAAGTCAAAATAAGTTTATTATAATTTCCGAATTTATAGGGCTTGGTTCATTGTTTCTATGAAACACTGAATTGCAAAGGTAAAAACTAAAAAGGAAAATTTAAACCTATATAAATGTCGTCCTCTCATAAAAATTAAAATTAAAAAAAATCTTGAGTAAAGTTATTCAACTTTTTAAATTAAAATAAGTGAAGCCTACCATATTTTTCGGCTGACTGACCACTAGCAATCAAACCATCACAAAGTTGAAGAATCTTTGGAACAGAAATAATGGGCTTTGAATGATATCGTTCATATGAAAGCAATATTAAGAAATAAAAAATCCGTGGAATCAACACATCTGCTTTCCTAAAATTTAAAAAATAAGTTCTATTGTATTGTATTATACTAATAATAAATTTGTCTTAATTTTATATTTCAGAGAAATTTAAGTGATAAATTTATGTTTAGTAAAATTTCAATTAAAAATTAATTATAAATGTTGCATTAATTTCTTACAATTTTAAGGATATTAAAATAAATTTTCTTCAGAAGTTGCTTTGTTTTATCAGATACAATGACAAAAAAAACTGCCTTATTCTTGCTCTGAAAGTTTTTTTTAAAATAACAATATACAATATCAGATATTGGTTAGAGTAAGTTATTGCTGGCCAAAATAAATGTACATAAACAGCCCCATAAAGTAGTTGTTAAAATATTTCAGGTGTAAGTGCTTTAGGACTGCCACTATGTAAAAAATATATGTAAAAAAAGTTCTTACGAAATTTGACCAGCTTCAATGAAATCAAATTGCTTTATAACATAAGAAATGAAAATTTGGTCAGCATCTAGAAGACAGTAATTAACTCGTAATTGAACTAATTGTGCAAGTAAATCTAAAACTTGGCATTGAAGAATGATGTCACTTGAAACAGTGTACTGTTGAAGCGCCTAAAACAAAATATTCAAAATGTTAATACAAAAGAATTTGACAATTTTAATTAAAGCAAAAAACCACATATGCTTTATTCATTGAAATAAATTCAGTTTTTTAAGAAACTAATTGGAAAACAAGTACTCCAACCCAATATATATGAAGACGATCAACCATATTTAATTATTCAAAAATTAAATCTTTGCTTCAAAATTTGATAAAGATTATTTTGCCATTTGCTTTAGGCACAATGTCTGGTATTTTTGCATCACAAAACAATAAAATACAAAATCTTAATTTACCTTTAGTAAATGTTACGTTTAAGAAATAATTGCATTTATTGGACACGTTAAGGACAAAAATAGAGCTCTTTGAACAAATAAAATATACTTCTGGAGAACACTTCTTATTCAAAAATTAGAATACTGTCTAAAATATTTTGAGAAATATTAAATATTTTTGGAAAACATAATTAAAAGGTACTTACTCTAATAACAACTCCTTCAAATAACCTAATGTGTGATGCAAGACTAGCTTTTTCTCCTCTCGTTCCTGATCTTAATAAATTTGTTTTATCACTTCCATGTTTTATCCAATTTAAGCACCTAAAGCTACACAAAGATGTTTATCAAACAATGATTGATCATAAAATCAAAGAAGTATTTGTTAAAAAAGATAATCTAAAAATTAAGGCTTAGAATTTTTTCAATAAACCTTATTATATACCTTTCAATTTAAGACTAATGTATAGAAAACTCTAACACATGTCAAATTTTCAAACATCTCTCATAAACCACATACTAAAGCGTAATTTTACTGTACTTTGTAGCTGAACCTCTCTGATACCTTTTTGCCACAAATACACAATTATTCTCTCACTACCTTTATATCCAACAAAATTAACATCCGTTGACCAATCAGATGTATGGAAGAACAATATGGGCCGAAAGAATCTTCAAAATATGTACAATTACTTTACTAATTGCCAGTACCTAGAACTTATCAAATCATACTCTTTTACTCATATAAAAAAAGTTAGGTTGATGTTTTCCCTTGTCTGCAATTTATTGTATTTTTTAAAGTTATAGAAGGCAACTGGAAAGTGTCACCAGAGAAAATCCTAAAATTAGTAGCTATATACAATAACCTTTTATAATGAAACATTTACATAGAAACTGCTGTAAACATTTCAAAGCAAACTTAACATGATCATTACGTAGTAGACGAAAGTTTTAATGCATATCAATACAATTCAATAAACCTAGAATATAAGAATTGTATAAGAAAATAAATGGCAATAGCTTATTGGGAAAATACCACATTATTTTAAATATAAAAATGAAAACTTTACCTGAAAAGTTCATCATTTCCATCAGATGAAACACTTTTTAAGTCTTTTTCAGCCAAGCAATGAGTGAATTCGGAATATGGATGAGAAAGAACTGAATTATATAAACCAGGAAGAGAAGACACAATTCTGTTTGAATTACTACTTTTGCGGCTTGGATCTAAAACTAGTTGTGAATCTTGGCATAATATAAATAAATTAGTGCCAAAGAGGGACTTAAGCAACTGAAAATGAAAAGAAATACACATACATAGTTTCATATATTTAAGTAAGAGCATCTATATAAACTTAATTAAAAACTAAGATAACCAGATATCAATAGCCCTAAGTGCCAGCAAAACCAGGCATCACCTGATCATATCCTAAACCGCTTAGGACTGGACTGGGACAACATACATTCTCCCCCCCCCCTCCCATTTGGTTTCGGACTTCTTAAATGTCAAAGGATTTATTTATCTGGTCTGACTCCACCAGATGGAAATTAGCAACAACAACAGGTGTAAAAGATGATCCTCTCTGTAGGGCATTTCGACAGGAAGAAGAGAGTTCTTTTCATGTTCTATGTGAATATGACTACTGCTCTGCACAAAGATTTGAGTATACCTTGAGTAAAATTGTATCAATAAGTGGTAGGTTGACAACTTATCAGTCAGGTTTAGTTTAGTTTAGCCTTTAGTTAGAATTATCGTTACACTAGAGCTACATGAAAGCTATTGCCGAAAGGCGTCGAATTTCAGAACCACACTTATCAGTCAGGAAAATGCCGAGTATTATGTCAGAAATGATACTGTTTCGTTAAGGTCATGATGGGGTAGGTACAATGGACCAAGGGTCACAAGCTAGGCCTATAATAGGTAACTTCAATCAAGCCATAACTCAATATATACAACACCAAGTTTTTATAGAATCTTAAGGAAATTTTATATTAGAATAGACAATTTATTCTAGTATAGATTCTCTCTGGCTAACAAATAAGAATTTGTAACAACCTTTTTTTTAAACATATATTTTCTAAAAAAAGCCCCAATATACTAACACAATATTAAAAATACATACCTGTCTCACACATCGTACAGCTGAACTAGCCTCCATGACCATCACAGACTTTAAATAACTAAGTATTTCTTCAGCATTTTTACTCATTTCATTCGAATCAGAAATTTCTAGAATTTGGCACATTACATCTAATACACATTTTAAAAGTTGGCAAAATTTTTCACTGCTTTGAAAATCCATAGATATCTGTAAATAATGGGAATTATTTTTTAAAAATTTTATTGAATTCATATAAGCAAAAGCTTTCAATTAGATTTTAAGTTATATCTAGCAGTATTAATAGTTTTAGGAACAGAAGTTCTTAGTAATTTGTAAAAAAAAATTATATGGCATATTCTTTAACCCTCTAATGCATACTGTTGCCATATGGCAACAAGTAACATAATCCACTTTATTCTATTAAAGTAGAGCTCTCTCTCTCTCTCAACAAATCTGTGGTTTTTTTTTTCATTTATTACATTTGGTTTTGAAGTTTTAGATACTAATAACCCTCATAGATGACAGTAGTAAAAGTGTATTGAAAATTAAAGAGTGAAGTTATTAACTGTTGTGAAATTACGTCTTTGGCAGCATTCAAAGCATAATAATATTAGTACTAAATAAAAATAAATTGTTTTGAAAAAATAATTATAGTTCAAGAGGGTTATTTTAAAATATATTTAGTAGTTTTCTAGTCATTCTTATCAAAATTGGAATTTTGTAGTTGGTTTTGCCATGGCAAAAATTTTAAAAATTGAAATTATTTAAATTCTAAAGCAGTAAAAAATTTTTCAGTATTTTTCCCATAATGTATGATTTTAAAAGATACAAATATATTTTTTCGGTATGAAAAAAAAAACCAATGCATCACTAGGTTAACATCCCAACAACAGCACCATCTATAGTCGCACCAAGTAACCAATTACACAGAAACAGTTTTATCAGCAAATATTTATTATTGCTATATTATTTTATTAGCAGATTATTATTGCTTGTTCTTCGATTGACCAATTAGGGTTGAGCATTGAACAATGAGAGAGGTTTAAGGTGACTGTAAAATATTTGCTGACTAAACAGTTTCTGTGGGAACGGTTACTTAGTGTGACTTGATAACACTGTTGTTGGGATGTAAAAGAATGTCAAATATAAAGGACAAAGTTACTACACCAATCAAGTTCTAGCAATGAAATTAACAAACGCTAAAACAGTACTTCACAACCTCCGATATTATTTACAAAGCCATATGAATCCCATGAACCAGATTATTCTAAGCCTTAAAACATAGACAAAGTAAATTTTAGGGATTCAAGACTTAACCAGTTAAGCGTGGGACCACCCCTTTGACGAAAAACTCAAAATAAAATAAACAAAATATCTAAAGAACTTGGGAAAACTATCTAAACAAACTTTACATGCATCAATTTTGCCCAGGGATCTACAGGGTGTTTCAAAATTGACCGGAAATGGAAACGATGCAATTCCGAAATATTTACCCGGCCCCACCGAAAACAAGTAAAAAGCCAATTGATCACGCGTTTTGGTCGTGGTTGCATCCTTGAACTAGGGAAGTACGAGAATGTGTTGATGAAGGCATGCATTCGTTTTGAGTTTGGTTTGGTTAATCAACAAATTGCCTAGTAATTTTACAATTTGCCGATTCTGTTACATCCCGGTTTCTAAAACAACTAAAAATGATTAGTAACTAAAAATGATTAGTAACTACGGAAATTGAATTTTTGAGTTTGGAATTAATTTTAAATGATATGGTGTTTCAAATTTTAGCAGAGTATTTGAAAATTCAATAAACACTTAATGTTTTGCAATAGAAATGTACATCAGTTTGTAGAAATGTGTATGTGTTGGAACCAAAGAGTTCTATAGTTGGGTAGAGACTGAACCTACCAACCACACCGCACCAACACGGATACAATATAGGGTGACATGTGCGGCCCGATGGCTGAGTGGTTTGGATCGCAGACCATTACAATAGCAGTTTGCGCGGTGTAATGGGTACTGGCTCGATTCCCGCCTTCACCTTGAGTGTACTTTCTTTCTCTATGTGAATAAAAATTTCTTCTGCGGCAGTCTTACTTGACGAAGGTTTATAAGCGGGTCTCTGATCATGCACACAAGCCGGAATATATATTCACATACCTACCCTGCATAAATAAGCAAAATACAATAATTGTTATGTATAGACTTTTGGTTAACATCAAGTTTTGTAAAAATAATACAACAACCTATCAAAATGAACAGCCTCGTAAAAAATATATGTGTTGAAAAGTAGTTGAACCTGTAATTTTAATCAGATGTAAATTCAACCAAACCAAACTAAAAGTACTACATTCTTGTGTAGCACAAGTACAAGCTATCTTGCACGACCGAAAGTGAAGCCAATTATTTAGCCGGTTTTTATGGCGGGGGCCGGGTAAATATTTAGGAATTGCACCCTATACATTTCCGGTCAATTTTGGAACACCCTGTATGTTGACAGTGTTAAGGGGGCATCCATAAATCAGGTAATGGGTTTAGAAGGGGTTGATCAGAATATCACCAAATTGCAAGAAAAGGGAGACATCAAACATTTATTTTTCTCTGCAAAAAATTAACGTAATAAATAGTTCAAAAATTACCGTAATATTTCAGTAAAATATGTTTCTTGTATTGAATTTGAAAAAATCTTGCATGATAATATTTATTGTGGCTTTTCAAACCATATTTCAAAATGTTGGAGCTTTAAAAACTATTTTAAATTCACCAAAAAAATCAAATAAATATATGAATTTTGAAAATGTCACTGTCATACGAGATTATGGGGTAGGTCGAGCCAAATACAGGGATGTTAGTGCTTGTTGGACAAAAAAAGCCGAAATCCAAACCAAACACTTGTTTTGGAGAACCAAAAAAGCTGAACTAAGCGTGACTGATATAATTAAAAGTTTAGCAATCAACACAACAAGACAATTGTTAATAATTATATGATACTATAACTACTAAATATACGTTTAATTTCTCTATAAACAAATTTATTGAAATTTAAGCTTAGTTTAACCTAATTAAGGGCACCATAAAAGTGGCATGGTGCGAAGAAAAGTAAACAATCGTTAAAAAAATGCATCACAGTTGACTATTTTTATCGCTGTTTGAGTGAATTTGCATCGCAAATTGCGATTCCCCCTAAATCGAACCCTGGTTTCCACCATCTGTAAAGTAGCAACGGCTACGCCATTTGATACAAGGGAGAAATGGTGTACTGATGCGATCAACGCCTGATGACAGGCTGAATTGAGGAGACAAAAGCAGAACAAAAAAAAAATTATACAACTGTTTTTTTTTTCAGAAAATTTAAAAACTGAAAAATATGGAAAAGCGGAAATAGTTTCGAGTGTAGGAATACAAAAAGCGTAATTTTTCGGTGAGAATAAAAACAAAAAAAAAGCGAAATTCTGCTAAAAAACGAAAGACTGGCATCGCCTGCAAATACCACAAAATACCCGGGTTTTAAAAATCATTTCAAAATCCCATCACATGATTAATAGACACCCTCTAACTGCCTGGATTACAAAGCACTAAAGAACCTCAAGGCATGAGTTTTACAATGTATATAAATCCAAGTATTTCACATTTTGATTAAAAAGTTTATTTGCTTACTTTAATTCAATTATTTCTATTTTAAAAGAAATCTGCAATATTACAATCATATATTTAAAATAAAAATTAAAAATCAGAGCACACAGCAGTTATAATATATAGATAGCTTTTACCTTATAACTGCAATAAGCACCTTTAAGGATGTCGAATAGTTTTATATACAATGCTGATGTATGAAACTGACCAATGCTGCCTGGTATCTTGTTAGAGCTGCGCTCTTTTTCAGTGTCTGCTTTTTCTAAGAAATAAAACAAAAATTGGTAATTAAAAACTTAACCACAATTATTAAGACACTTTATTTAAAACATATCATTTAGGATCTTTTCATGACATGTTTTCTAACAATATGCCAATGTGCCAAACAACCGTTGGAATGGTTCTTTTCATACACTAGAGCTTGCACTTATTTATATATAAGAGCAAAAAATAATATTCTTATTCGCAAAACTTAGCATAAAATGCAAAAGACATGGTAAATATTATGTCCTACGTTATATACCAATAATTTTGGTAGCTTTGGCATGGAAATATCTAAGTTTTTTACTATTCTTAAATAGTGACACGCCATTTTAAAGATATAAAAAAATTAACCTTAAAATATTTGATCAAAACCAGCATAATAACTTCTAGGAATTTCCTTCATTGTTATGATAGAACATATTATCAAAAAAAAAATTTAATAGCTGGAAATTTGATATTTATTTATAAACATCACAATCTGCATATAATTTTCTGATGTTTTATCAATGGGCAAAGTCATTGCCTGCATTACAATAAATATCTATAAAGTATTATTTTAAATATTTTTTAAGCAGTTGTTTGTTGGAACTTACTATATTCAATTTGCTAATTGATCATATCTAGCCTTACATAAGCCAATTTCTTTAACTTCTAACAGTGAAGACATGGGTAAAATTGAATTACAGGACTCGGATGATATTTCTTTTAGCGAGTCTAAAGATATTAGCAGTGGACTGGTGCAATATAGAAACATAAACCACAAAGTTTTCGATAACAAACTTCACATTCAGAGAGTGTGTATGAAATTTAGAATTGACATGAAATTTGTAACATTGTTTTCAGACAACAGTGTAGGTGCGGGTCATTCTCTGTAAATAGGACAAATTGCACTTATGAAAATTGAAAAAAAAATCTTTATAATTTTTTTTTCCAGTTTTTATATGTGCAATTTGTCCTAAAAAAAGGGCAAAAGCATGCAGGGACAGTGTCAGGGAGTGACAAATCGGGTAATTAAATGAAATTTTATGTAAGTAAATTATAATTATTTGATATTTTTTAAGTGGGGCTAGTTAGGTTGTGGGCCAGTTTACACTAAAAAATCACAAACATGCATATATAATTTGAAAATAAAGAGAAAAGTACCGGGACATCAATTTGTCCCTTTTACAGAGAATTACCCGTATCCAGTGCAACTACAGATTGAAATTGTGAAAACACTGTATGTGTGTTTTAATGGTTCTGTGCAAATCATATAAGTTAATCCATTTAACATGCCTAGTAATGATGAAGTAAAGTTTTTTAGTTAGTTTATAGTTATGGCTTTGCACTAATAAGTTCAGTTAGTTGTAGTTTGTTGACTAACAGAATCTCAATATGCTTAAATTTACTTGTTATAGCTTGTGTGATTAAAAAACAATGTCTAGACAATTTTTGAACTTTGACAAAGAAATTATTAAAAAGTTATGTAAAAAATTAAAATGCTTGGTAATTTTTACTAGACTTCACTGCTATACCCTATAACAGAAGCCATTGTCCCCATACACATTACTTATAGTACACACCATTGTCAATAATTTACTCCTTGCAGTAAATACTGTGCAGAACATATTGAAAACTACTGTTGAATACTTACCCCACTGTGACCAATAATTCCCCTGATTGGCAGGGTAATTTTTTGGCACAATTTCATTTTTTTTACATCTTCTACAGAAAAAATAGTAAATGCCAACCATGGTTCACGCCATATATCAAATAGTCATTATGAAAAAAATTACTGGTTTGAAAATTACATAAATGTGGGAGCTATGGTAAAAGTTTGACATTTGCCTAATAATTACATCGGGTCAAAGCAACAGTCTCCATAGGGACATATGAGAGAGAGCGCAAGCTGGTAATTGTGTCTTTTATGCCAATAAAAAAATTCAAAATAGATTGATTTCACAATATACAAAACTCCATATTTATAAAACCAATTGTAACTTATACAGAAAAACATGGACATTAAATGCCAAAGATTCAGAATACATTAGAAGACTAGAAAGAAAATTTTTGAGGAAACTATATGGAGCAAAACAAGAAAATCAGGTGTGAATCAGAAGAACGAACAGCAAACTGAACCAACTTATAAAAAACAAGGATATTGCAAGATTCATTAAATCGCAGACACAAGACGGCTTGGACATACACCACAGAGATTAAACTAATATCCTTAAAATAATTACAAAGAGCAAGTTATTTAATACCAGGAGAAGAGGGAGACCAAGATAGACCTGGATTAACAACACAGAAAAGACCATGATCCAAGTAGCTTTTCCTGAGAAGTTTGTTAAAACCAATTTTTGCCATAAGAAGTTTGTTACCGCCAATGACCATTGTGTAGCGAAATGGACAAATAACGACGGACCTCATTTTACCAATAGAGGAAACACTATAGACAAAATTGACACTTCTGCTTTGATTTTATTGATAAAATATCTACAGATTTCAGTTTCAGAATGTTTATATTTAGCAATCTTAGATCTGACGGTAATGTTTATAATATTATATTTCCACCAAATATTTAGCATACATTTTAATACTAAAAAATACTAAAGTACCTTTACTTGGAGATCCTTTTATTATATTTATGTTAGTCCTTGTATCCTCTTTCGGTTTGTTCTTTCTTTTCATTGGGCTTAATGAGGGAGCATTTGGTAATGACGGCAAGGATGAACGGTTAGTAAGAGGAATGGGATATTGTTCTTCTAATACATGAGTGAATATATTTAGAACCCTATAACAAAGTTTAAAGAAATATATTTAAAATGGATCACAATTAGTTAAACTGTATACAAATTATTACAAAAAAAAAATAACTAGAAATATCAACTAAAAATGAATATTAAAGAAATTTACACAACAAAAGAAATCATTAAACTATTAAATATACATAATGCAACATGGAAAATTATGGCAAAAGAGGGCACACTAGTGTGTTCTCATTTATATCCAATTAATTTTTAATCAAATATTTTAGCTTAATATTAAACTTTTATGGTAGTACAAATACATTTAGGAAGATTGGTATATTACAGGTAATTTGCATCAATCATTTGTTAAGTTAATTTGATTTATCATAGCACTAAAGCTCTACAGGTGCTATTTCTTTTAAAAGCTTAAAAATTTACTAATTGGTATTAAAGTCAAAATAAATATCTATACATAAATGCCCTTGTTTTGGCAAATGGCTTTGGGAAAATCCCTGGGCCATAGCCCATTTTATAAATGCCCATTATACTGGGCATTAGCCTGTCACTATGAGAAAGTAACCCACTTGCATCAAATTCTTACACTGATGTTCAAAATGTTATTGTGTTTTTTTTTCAAGAACTCAGGAGGGAGATAAAAAAAAAAGGTATCTGAATTGTAGATCAATCTACTCAATTCTTAAATAATCTCCAGTTCAAAAACAAAATATGGATAGAAAAAAAGCAAATATCATTTTAATTTTCAAAATAAGTTTAAGATAAATTTACCTTAAAAAATGAATTATGTGCAGCTCAGAATCAGAAATTACAATAAATATACTCTATATATAGTTGTTTATAAACCGAGGAATTTTGGACAAAATTAGAGTTGTAAAAATCAGGATATACTTATACACAAAACATCAAATTTCTATTTAAAAAAATCCCTTATCCTTAAAAACAATAAATCTTAAGGTTTAGATGCTATCTAAGTAAAGACACAAATGCAGTTAATATCTGAAGATGAAATACAATTGGTATTTATTTATGGCATCTACCAATGATAACTAATTGTTAGCTCTCGCCATGATGCAAGATTCACACAGTGTAGCTTTGGTACAAGACAGTTCAGTCAACTAATCTTCTTCAAGTGAGTAAAGCAAACAATGCCAGAAGGGCAATGGTCGTCATGTTCACTGAACATTGCATCCACTTAGCTCCTTCATTCAAGTTCATTAAAATAACGGTAAATATATTAAGGATACCCAAAATGAAAACTTTTTTTTTGGTTGAAATTTTGCTTTGCAAAATATTGCAGTCCGGTATGAACCAGTCTTCCTTTAGAAGGCTCCAGTTTAGGAGCGACCTTTTCTTGCTTCATTCCCTACCTTGACTAATACACAGGTTACCAATTTTGGAAGGATATTTGGCGTAAAAATGGGAAGGAGGGTCAACTTATACATGGATGGGCTTATACACAGTATATACCCATAAAGTAAAAATTCTCTTAACAATAAATTATGTTTGACATCTTACAGCTTAGACTTTGAGATCATCTCCTTGCCCAATAGCAAACCTAGTTCAATTTTAAGACAAAGAATTATGTAGAAAAATTAACTGTACTGACCTTGGTAATTTTTTTAATGAAAACTGAAGATATGCTGCAATTGCAAATACAGCTTCAAGACAATGCTGTGATTGATATGGAAATTATGTAAAACAAAAGAACTAACCAATCACAGTAAGGATTTTGTTTTGCACATATATCCCTTAATTTACAAGTCAAATGAGGTTATTTATCAGATACTCCATAATATAAATGTATAATAATTTATTATTGTGTGTGCTCCAAAGTTTTAACAAACAATAATCAATATTTTCTTTTAGGATAGCCTATTAATTATAAAAGAATTTAGAAGAGACAAATCTACCTCATTAAGTGTCCAAATACTTTTCCAATGATAAAGGACAAATAACAATTAGGCTTCAGGTCTTGTTGGCCATTAGAAGTATTATTCTTGTGATTTTCCATTGAATATTTAAACCATACACCTACAAATAACTTACAGTTTAAAATATATAAAAAATGAAAGACGCACTTGAAATAGAAATTACACATGGTTTGGAAAAAGAGAAATATTACCGCACAACAAATTTCCTGTAAGATGTAGAACATGTTGATGAGCAATGAGATCAAGACATAACGATGTATTTGTAACAAGACTAATCAAATGAGAAAGTAAATCTGTGTTTAAGGCCATGACATTGGACAACATTGCTTCTTCAGAACTATAAAAACAAAAGTAAAAAGATAGTTAAAAGTTAAGCATTGTAAGACATTTTAAGTAAAAAAAAATAAGTATACATTATAAGATATAAAATTTCACAAAATCTTTTTAAACAATAAATTGCTCAATTTATTGGTATTTAGAGAATCTGCTTTATCAGGACATTTTTTTAAATGTAAGTTTCTTTTATGTGTACAGCTGTGGAAATAAAAAAGTACCCACTTGAGGTTATTTCATCCGTTAGTCACCCTATAGAATCGGACCTTTTTGAGATTGTGCACAAATAACATTCTGAGTTAATTGCACGATACAAAATTTGCATAAGGGGCCGTCTTCATATTAAAAATATTACGATCTTTGAAATTTCCAATAGCAACACCCAATTTTAATAACTTAGAAATGTTAAGCACTCTTGAAAACCCTTAAATCTAAGTTTTTGTTACATTTGGATGAATATTTTACGAGTTATTCAATCGAATCACTTGTGGACCTTTTGGGGACCATCTCTAAAATGCCAAGCAAGCATGCATGCAAAGCCGTCTTTATTTATCAATTACATAAGTTATCTTATACACTGTCCCCTAAAGGGTAATTATAAAGTATTTTGTGATTTACTCAGCAAATTATGAATAAAAATTTTTAAAAATTGGGATTTCGCTTAAACTTCGTGTCTTAAAATTTATTTCTTTAAAAATATTAAGGGGTTTCCATTCATATTTTTTTTAAAAATCAATATAATAATTATTTAAAAATATAAAAATTGTTTAAAATACCCCAATATTGAATGCATTTTGTTTGGGTTATTACAATTTCTTTTCAGTAAAAAATTCGTTTCATTATCTTAATTATTTATAGATCGGGATAGTTTTTTATGTGCAACTCATTTAACATTACGGGACCTAAACTTTGCACGTCTCTAACTCCTCTAATAATGCTTAAAAACTAACAAAATTTGGCATTTCGTATTAACATAGGTCAGAGATTTGAAATATGGATTCAAAAAGGGGTGTTGCTATTGGAAATTTTAAAGTTAGTAACATTTTTAATATGAAGATGGCCCCTTATGCAAATTTTGTGTCATGCAATTAACTCAGAATGTTAATTGTTCACAATGTCAAAAAGGTCCGATTCTTTAGGATGAATAACGGAGGAAATAACCTCAAGTGGGTACTTTTTTATTTCCACAGCTGTACCTATCATTAAGAGTAGTACTGTTAGTAGATGGTACACGCCATCCTGCAGTGTTTCCACAGGAAATTGAAAATTAGCCAAACTTTTAAAAAAAAGTTATAATACAAAGTTATTTTTAACAATAAATTTATTACCTTGAATCAATGCTTTCTTGAAGCACATTATCAATATTGACATCAGAAATAACAGAATTCCATGTATCTGGAAAAATAGTTACTAAATATGTCTCTGATAATAAGGACAAGGCATGACAGCAACCATACTGAAAGAAAAGGGTTTTTGGCAATACTTTAAACACATATTACATTTTAAACACAATAAGAAATGTCAAATTTTATTAGCATACAATGGTACATCAAGAAATCAAACTCGGGTATAATAAATTTCAGTTGTGTAAAATGTGATTAAGGTATTATGATAATACAGTCTCAGAACTTTAGCCAAAGTTAAGATAACATAGACAGCATTTTAAATGGCGCAGAATGCTACCTTGAAAAGTTGCCAGTACATTCACTGCAACGGATAATTCCCAAAAAAACTTCATTTGATGCATACAGTAGAATAAATAATCTGTATAAAAAAAACTTTCTGCTTTCCAATGTGTATTTATTCCTCTATTTAGGTTTAAAGATGGGCACTTGAAAAGCATACAAAAATCACTAAGACAGAAGGAAATGGCTATGTTGTCAGTGTTACCATATACCAGACATCCTCTCCAGCTTGTATGCTCACAGATTACCGCTTCACTGCACAGTACACAACACCATATAGGAAAACTGGACCATTGTAAATAGTTTCATATAACTTCCTTGCTAAATTTTAGTTCATGCATTGATTGCATATCAGATTCAATAATTGAAATGTTGCTATTGTTTCATTCTCAAGTACCATAATACTACAGAGAAGATACTGTTTGATACAAAATGAAATAATAAAAAAAATTTAATAATAAAATAAAAAATTTAATTATGCAATACATTATGTAAAAACTTAAAATATTAGTTTTAGCTGAAATACAGGCCCTGAGTCATAGAGGTACAGCCGAGTTGATTTGCTGACCGCATGCCAATCGAGAAAAGCATTGCGAGTCATTTTGTATTCATGCAAACTTCTTTCTATTTTAGTTGGTAGGAATTATACACTTAAATGTAGTCAAAGTTTTTATGAATTTATTAAAATATCATGTATTTTTCAGATGTTTAGTAAGTTTAGTCATTTTTTTGAAAATTAGTAAATTAAATTGTTTGTGATTTACATAAAATTGCTTTTATAACTTGTAGGGCTTGTTATTTTTCAAATATTTGTACTTCAGAAGTATTCGATTTAAATGCATATAAAAATGGCTTAAGTACAAATGATTTAATTCACAAATAATATGCAGAAATAATTTAATTTACAATTTGCAGAAACATTTGTTCTTTAATTAAGCAAAAAAATGAAAACTACTGCCAAAAAATGTTAGACAAGTTAATAAAAAAATTAAATTATATTATTTGCACTTTTAATAGGTCAACCATAAAAATAATAATAAGCAATACAAGATTTCTTGGCAAATGGTAAATTTGTATAATAGTGATGCAAAAACTATTATTGTGTTGTTATAATATTATAAACGGCCTTACCATTTTGTCTACCTTAAAAAAAACTTTGAGGGTGGCGATGGGAGACAACTAACTACCTGTGCTTATATCCAGGTATTTCTAATATGGAATATATATTTGGTTTTATAAATATTATAATTGCTTACTGATAAGAGTGATTGTGCCCCGTAAAACAAATTTTCTCTTAAAGTTTGTATTACGAAATAAAATTAAGTACTTACAATTAGGTATTTGTTGGTGCACATCCTTAAGGTATTCACAAGGGTGTTGATGATTTTGGAAAGTGATGCATCAATCACATAATTAAACGAAAGAGATCCATGCACATCAAATGGTTTCATTAAGGCATGAACAAGAGGCAATGTTGACCGAAGAGAACTTTTGTATGATACATCTAAATACACATCAATTGACTTCTTGGCAATTGCAGCAACTGGATCTTTATTTGGATGATCAATGGGGAAAAAAAGCTTGGGAACTATTCTATAAAATAAATGAGTCAAATGTTTAAAAAAACATCAAATTTGAAAATACAATATCTTGCATAAACAGTACTGAACTTGTAATTTTTCAAGGAAAAACGAAGGTGTGCACACAGATATGCATAAATAAGTTTTAATAACATATCGGAACCATTCGCAGAAAAGTGGCCTATCAGCCAAAATTGACTTTTTGAGCTAACACTGCTATGGGATGCAAAATTTCAGTATCTATTCGATTGGTGCAAATGGCATAGCAATCCGATCCTTAGCTAGTCTGCAATTAATAGATAGGTCTTTCATCCGTGTTCGTTTTTGGATGAAAATGAGCGGGAACGAAAGACCTATCGTACCTGGCGATTTTTCGCTACGTGTTTGCAGTTGCTATGGCATTGAAGTTAAGTTTAAAGTGCTTGAATAGAAAGGTTGAAGCTGGTAATTAATTTGTTTTTATTTGAAATACTAATTTAAAAAAACTTTCAAAAGCTCTTGTGGTATTTAGTACAATATACACAAAAAATTCATGTAATATGTATAGTTTGCAAAATGATATATCAATAAATACTTTTTCTCAAGTTAATACTTTAGCAAGCAATAAATAATTTTAAATAATTTTCAATGTCGGTATTTTACTATATATCTAAACTCAATTGCTACAACTTGACAGTTTGTGATATGTCAATGAATTCAACTTCATAATTAACATATGAGGTATCCCTACAATAAGATGTATAGTAAAATTTAGAAAGGCTTTTGTAGAAAAATGTTGATATCATTTCTTATACTGCAAGTTCTGATTTTATAAAAGTAATTCGTTTCATAACACCATTTATATAAACAAATTATTATGATTTCAATCATTGAATAAATTTAATTATAAAAATAAACATGACTTTAAAATAATAGAATAATTACATGATAAGAGATAAAACTTATTAAATAAACTTCATTAAATTAGTTAAGCAATCTTTTTGTTAAATGTAGGTAATTTTAAAATATATATTTTTTTATTGATGATCAATATATTAGATTATAAAAATGCGTTAAATAAATGGTATTCTTCATAAGTATATTTCCTTAATATTTAGAATGAATTTAACAGCAAACCGTTTTTTCTTTTTTAGTAATGTTCTTCAGAAGAACCATTTTAAGTATTAGTAAAAATTCAAATTATCACAAAACCTCTCCAAATGAACCTAGATAAAAAATTTACATGGATATCTGTTTTATGAGTGTCAAAAGGTATGCATAGTCCTTTTTGACTATAAATTTGCCTTTGCCGAGATATTTTCAGACAGGTTTTTCTTTTGCATACAAATTTGAACGATTTTGTACGCAAAAGAAAGATCTATCCGACAATATCTCAGCAAAGGTAAAACGGATATCCATGCTAAATATTTTTTGGATCTAGGTTCATTTTGAATGATTTTGTGATAATTTGAAATTTTACTAAAACGGCTAACGGAACTTAAAACGGCTCTCCTGAAGAATGGTCTTTTGCAATAGGTCTCCTTTTCGCGTACGTTGGGAAATATTCTCTTGTAAGCCAAATGAGGGTGGTTACAGAACCGGGAAAATCAAGAAAATCACTGAGATTTCTCTGAAAATTCCATGAATTTCCAGATAACTTCTAGGTTCTGTCACCACCCTGCAAGCAAATTTAAAAATCAACTTTTGTGTCAGTCAGTATAATCTGAGGGAAAGTGTGATATAAATTAAGTTGCAACAAATGTAATAGTTTTTAACTGTCCGAGAGATAGGCAAATTGGCTGACATGTAAACTTGTTTTCACTGCATAAGATTCACATTTAACCTTCTGCCTTCCGATGGTACAACATGTGTACCAGCAACGGACATTCCTTTGACTACGGACCTGGTACAACATATGTACCACTCGCTGCGACCCCTTTTTCGCCAAGCGAGTTGTCAATTTTGATGAATTGTAGTAACGCCTTAGTGAGTTCCTGACAATACGGTCACTGTGAAAGGTGAGTGTGTCCTATTCTAGACAAGCCTTGGCGTTGAAATCTATAAAATTTTTAAATACTGTTGCAAAACCTGTCGCCAATGCTAAGTTATTCATAAATTGTAAGTGGTTAATGACTGGTTTGAGCATATTTAAAAATTTATTTTAACTGATCATTTTAAAATAGCATTTTTTAAAAATCTAATCCAACATAACAAACTAACAAAACCTTTCACAATCTGAAAAGGTTTCCTTTTACTTTTAGGAGCATGTATGATGATCTTGAATTTTAAAATAAGTTTCAAAACATAGTTTTATTCCCACAAATCATCTATTGGTTGAAGTTTTATATGTGATGGAAACTCGAGCAATCCTCTAACACTCAGTTTTAAGGAACTATGGTACGGAATTTAAAAATAAAAATTTATATTTTTTTGATAAATCACTATTAGGTTATAATTCGATTAATTACGTTAGATTATTGATTGTTATTTTATGTATTAATTGCAGATTTTGTGCTTCAATAAGTATTTAATAGTCTACCAAAGTTTCCAAGGTACATGCGGTGTTAAATTCTGTATATAAGATTTTGGTTAAAAGAGAAAAAAAAACCTTTTCAATACTAATCCCGCCCCATTTCATAAAATTAAGTGTATTTTTTATTATTTGAATTATATTATAATATCACATTTTTTAAGATTTAAATGAAAAAAATTAAAAGGACTTGTTGAGTAACAAGTATACCGATTCTGAAGGAATGCTAGATGCTACCAAAATACTTTGAAAATGAAAAATTGTGTGGTGTTCTATTTCATTGCTATAGAATTATTTGAAAAGTCAGACACAGCTGAAAGAGAATCTCCTCTTACAAATGTTCCTTCATTCATTTCTCTCAAATATCATGCTAAAACTATAACTGTAGTTAATATTTGCAACTTTGGATTTTGAGAGTCTGGGGAAAAGGGGATAACAAAGAAGGTATGGTCAATAGGGTTTATTCTGAAGCTCAATGCTCAAGCTACTAGAAAGGAAGAATTAGTCACGCACAATAATTCCTCGCTAAGAATAGGCTTTGTATGTTGCTTGCAATTTTCGAAGACATCTTTTAGAAACTGTCATAACTCCTTCAATCCATCAACATAATTACTAAGCAGTTAAAGTAACATGAAATTAACAGTAACAGAAGTAACATGTAAACTTAGTAAATAGTTTCCAATGAATGCCCATAGTATCCAAAATTCATATAAGCTTTTTTTTCACGGAATGTGCAATAACAGTTTCAGTATTGCAACCTTTCATAGCCAGAGCATAACTGCATAGTAAACTTAACGATCGCATGTCAACCGGTTGAAAGGGGATTGGCAGTTGAAAGGGGTCTCTCTGTGGGGTCTTCTAGTGTGGGGAGAAACAGATAGGGGATGGAAGTCCTGAAACATCCCTGTGGTCAAGGGAAATTTTACTCAACCCAAGGCCGCAGGCTAAAGGTTAAACTGCTTATTGAAAATTTAATTTCTTAAAATAATATTTTGTAGCAGATGATAATAAATGACCCATCCATACTTTAAATTTCACTGAAATTATAAATGTTATGTGTAAAAAATTTTCATACATTAATTTTTTTTTGTATGAAAAGTATCAGAACCATAAGAGTGAAAAAAGTACTACTTGAAATATTATAGCTATCTTTCAGGAACAATGTCAGGTAATCTATTTGAATTTTTTTAAAACGACATAAACTTTTGATCAAACAAACTTACTTAGTAAATGCTATTGCAGATGCATGTCTAACACGAACATCTTCATCGCCGAGCAATGGTATCAAAATGTCTTCTATGATTTTATCTTGATAGCAACAACAGACTGATAATTTGTTTTTTTCTGAAGGAAAGTTTTTACTTTCTAAATAATGAACAACTTTAAAAGGTATTAAAGATACCAATTCAGCGAGTTCCACCTAAAATAAATATTAAAAAAACATAACAATTCAAAACATTTGGATTGATTTTCAAAATTAAATTAGTTCTTACTCTCTAACAAATTTTAAAAAGGAGTAAAATTTCATTTATGGCAGAGGAAATTTATCAATCAAGGCCCTAGTTAAGGGGGATGATACAGGTAACCGCACTAATTTTGATCCTTTTTCAGAGACATTTCTTCTCGTTTTGATTAAAATTAAAATGCAAAAAATATATTTTTTGTTTTAGTTTTTTCAAAGATCAAATTATCTATGATCAATATATAAGATCAATCTATCTATCAAAGACAAAGATCAAATCATCTATTAAGAACTTTTTGAGTTATTTTGCTAGCCAATTTAAAAAAAAAAGTCGTTTTGAGATAAACGTGCTTAAAGTTTTAACAAAGCCCTCAAGGGCTGAGCTGAGGTGAAGCATATAAATGGGTTTTTAATCAATAACTAGAGCTTATTTCATTTTAAAAATTTGCAGTCATATTTTTGACATGTTAGTTTAACTATTTATGAAATTGAAAAAAAAAAAACAATTTTTACGTGTTTTGCCCCCCCCCCCTTAATGGTAAAATACTACTGTCTATTTGCTTCAAATTTGCAAGTTAACATTTCTACATCCTAACCAAATGCTTACTAGACTATCACTTTAAAGTTTTTCCACGAATTCATGGAGTTGGAGGCATACATTAACTTAACCAATTTCCTTGATAAAACGTGTAATCTTTCAAATATAAAATCACAAAATAGCAACAAATTGTTCTCTTTTTTGCGCTTTAGTACAATGCAGAGAGTCTTTACTTCAAAAATGTCCAAAAAAAGTCTGTCCTTTCATCATAAATTCCCTCTATGTATCTTTCCACCTTGATGCTTAGAGTTTTTGACAAGAAAAAAGTGGCTTCTTCAAAGGCTAAATTTTCATTATTTGATTACAATGAAGGTATCTAAAATACACTAGAGAGAACTTCAAAGAACTCTTTTTCTCAGAAACTGCAGTATTAAGAAGGATCTTTTAAAATGGTGTAAGGGATACTTTTTTTTTGGGGGGGGGGGGGGGGTTGAAGATGCAATCTCTGCACTGTACTTAAGTACAAAATTAGGTCATTAAACACACATTAAATTGATTTTATAATAGAATAGGGACTATAAACAGCGAAAGTAAAACATCAATATCGATGTAAACTGGACTGTTGATTAAATAGGTAAATTTATTACTTCAAGAAAGTGTACGAGTGGTGGAAGTGTACAAGAGTATTTGTAGAAAGTGTATGAGTACCCCACCCAAATTTTAAACAAATATTCTTCCGAAATTAAGGATAGATTATTTTTGAATCTCGAACTTTGATGCGTCTTGTATAAGTTGATCCTGATTTTTACAAAAATTTATTGGATTATACACAAGTATATAAGAACTTACCTTTGAAAGCCAATAAGAGTTACTTTTAACTTTCAACAAAGTATCTAAAACTTTAAAACTCTCTAGAGCATCAACAGAATTTAAAAGAGCTTTCAAACAGTGTTTTACTGCAACTAATCCTAATTTAGAAGCAATAGATGATTCATCTTGAACAACTAACAGCAATTTTGAAAGAAGGTCAGATAAGGTAGGCGTGTCTGAAATTGAAAAAACTATATTTAAAATATTGTTAACATCAGTTTAAAAAAAAGAATCTATAACGACACCATTTACAAATTTTACACACCAATGGCAAGACATAACTTAAAAACTATTTAAATTAAAGTTATTTGCAATTTGGCAAATTATTGAATTTAAATTTTAGCAATGCATTATCAGTCAGTAGCTGCAGTTTAAATTTTACAACTGAAAAATCCAGTCCATTTTTTTAGGAGACGAATTAAAAGAATGACGAGTTACTGTCTACGAAGAATCAGTATTTTTTTAAAAGATAAATTACACACGCATGCATGCTCACACACAGTAGGAGAGAGTGGCAGCAGTTAACAGTACGGGAGAGAGAGTTGGGCTAATAGGACAAATTTTTATCATGTTCTGGGAATTCTTTTCAACTGGCCGTGATCAAATTTGAAAACCCAGCACAAGGAATTAAATAATAAAAGGATAGAAAATACTTAAAATAATGAATGTAAAAAAAAAAGAACTAAATGCAAGTTGTTTGCCAAAAGAAACTAACGTTTAATGATCATAATAAAAATTTACAAACAGTATAATTCATCATCAGTATTTGGACAATTATGATAAATAAAAGAATATTACTCTTACATGTAAATAGTAAAAAAATGACAAAATTAATTACGAGGTGACTACCTGTATCCTAACCAGAAAACGAAATTAATTAATGGGATTCAGAAATTCAAAATAAACGACAAAAAACATTAATAAGGAAAATTTAAATAGTTAAGCTCACTGTGGGACGATATAAAAAACCAGTAGGTGGGCATCCTTCAATAAAGGCCAGAGTCCACAGATGTACAGTTCAATGGAGGAAGGTGCCGAGACTTTTCTAGGATTGGGCTGTGACGAAGACGGCTCGGAGGCCACTCCTGGAGCGGGCGGTGATGAAGAGGTGACCGGTTGACCACCTTCCAGCGTAGGCCTAAGAGGCTGTTGCATAGACGGCATATTGCCACCGTCCATCGAGGCCTTGAAGAAGACGGGCTGGTTGGAGGGAGACCTCTGGTCGTAGATTTGAGAGGTCTCGGTGAACCCCGGCACCACTCCGGGACCTCCGTCCTCCGGAGCGAAATTGTTTGAAGTTTGTCTAGTCGTTTGTTTATTCCAAAAGAAGGAACGCCCACCAGCCAGCAGTTTATATAGTCCGCCGAAAAACTGATGCCAAAACGTACTAAATGCGAAAATACTCTACATAAACTCGGATCTCTCACTCGCAGGAAGCGGAGAAAGAAACCCAAAAATGACTCAGCAGATTCACAGGCCAATCAGGGAGCTTCCTGATGACGCATCCTATTTTGGCGGGAATACAGGTTGAAACGTAAATGGCTATAAGGGGTCGTATTTTATAAACAAATGTAACGATGGAAAATTTGAACTAAAAAGGCCTATAACAAAATAAAAAAAACGTCGGAAAACGAAGCAGTCACCTCGGCTAATTAGGAAATAGTTAAGAGTACATAATAATACAAAAAATAGTTAAATATTAAGTTGAATTTGACAAGAATAACCAACAATATTGAAATAAAAATGTCTCAATGAAATTGAACCGTTAAATATTGATAAACAAGAATTAAATACCAGCAATACATATAATGAAATGCTTATTGTAGAAGGCTTAAATAGTTAATATTGAAAAGATTAGCTCAAATAATTAAGTTATAATCACAATAATAGGTAATTTTATTGTATTTTGAATAACAGTTTGTCAGATGTAAACAAAAGCCAGTGGCAGTAATTAAATTAATGTATGATGAAGGAAAATAGTTAGAATTAATGAAATATTAAGTAAAATGCAGAATTGTTGAAATAAATGCTGGTAAACGTTAACATAATAAAAATAGCAAAGCAAAAATTAATAAAATTCCATATCCATAAAATTCCATATTGAAAGATCAGAATTTTAAATGTCATAAAAATGATTAACTTGTGAAACTTATGACTGATAAGTAATAAAGTTTGCACAATCAACATCTGTATTCCAGCAAAAATACAGGGATTTTAATTTCTTTTTTACAAGCTCATAAACTGAACATTCAATTATTTAAAAAGTCATTAGACCAATGTCAAAACATTAGCATATTTTAGTTGTTGAACACTGCATTTAGTTGTTGAAATGTGAATGCCTTAGTAGCCCCCATGTGAGAGGTCCAACAGGACATGGTAAATGCTGTCTTAACCCTCTAATGCATACTGTTACCGTTTGGTAACAAGTAACATAATCCACTTTATTCTATTAAAGTAGACCTCCCTCTCGACAAATTTGTGTTTTTTCCTCTATTACATTCCATTTTGAAGTTTTAGTTAATAATGACTCTCATAAATGACAGTAGTAAAAGTGTATTCAAAATTAAAAAGTAAAGTTTCTAACTGTTGTGAATTTACGTGTCTGGCAGTATTCAAAGTAATAATATTAGTACTAAATACAAATAAATTGCTTTGAAAAAAATATAATAGTTCAAGAGAGTTATTTTAAACTATATTTAGTAGTTTCCCAATCATTCTTTTCAAAATTGGTAGTTTGTAGTTGGTTTTTACATGTGTTACCGTTTGGTAACATCATGCATTAAGAGCAACTTTTGTTTGCTTATGTGTGTGTATATCTGTAAAGGATTCACATGAGTTCAGTGTTTAAAATGTTTGGTACCATTGTTTTAAGAGAAAAAATAACTGTTTTATGTCGTATCATTCTGCCATTTAAAAAAATTATGTTTAAAAATGATTTTTTTGTATATTTTTATTCATAAATACCTACTATTTTTACTAAACCTGCTATTGCCTACTATTTGTACATTAATTTTGTCAAAAGTAACTACTATTAATAATTATTTTTATAATTAATTTTTCTTGTTTTGCAAAATCTAATTGTTCTAAATATTAATACTCTTTTTTGTTTGTTATACACATTTTCATTAAAGATTTTATACCTAAAACTATGTGTCTGTGTGCCTCTGCAACTTCTTATATAATAATAAAATTATCAATAAGCTTTATTTCTAAGTATAATTTATTAGAAATATAAAAAAAAGTTCATTAGCTTAAGTAAAAAAGGTAATAATTTGAATAAAAATAAATATTAGTAACCCGAACTTTAAGCATCTATTCAGTGCCTAATGCATGGTGTTACCGTTTGGTAACAATTTTAAAAAATTAAATAATTTAAATTCTGATGCATTTATTTTTTTGTCCCTATTTTTCCGGTAATGTATGAGCATAAGAGATACAAATAAATTTTTTCGGGACAAAACAAAAAATTCATGCATTAGAGGGTTAATTTCAATTTTTTTTAAAACAAAAAAAAAAACAGGAAAATATAAAATTTGAAAGCAAACACTCTATACATACACACAGAATGAATTTAAAACTTTACACACAATTATTTCATATTGAAAGGGGACCAATCAAAGTTTAAACTCAAATGCGAAGATGCTGGCATACGCATAGTTTTTTTTTATTAATGTCTGGAGAGGGTAGTTTAGTGACTTAGTATTCTAAATTCATCAAAAACTTGCCCTCTTTTTCAGGGTAGGAAAATTTAAAAACGACCATATTTTTTTTATAAAGCTTAAATGGGGTTCTTCATTTTACATTCAAGAAATCAATCCAACGTAATAAAGAATATTTTGCTTTCCAAATTTTACCAGTGCAGTCTTTTCTTCAGGTTATTGGTCGCTAAGGTATCTTCTTATGGAAATAACAAATTTACAGGTGGAAATATAAGCCCCAGGAGCAATATCAGCAAAAATAAAGCTACATTAACTTTTACTTATGATACGATGTAAAAAGTTTTAAAAATTTAAAATAAAAGTTTAAAACGTTTTTGATATCTTGTCTGAATAAGATATTAGAGATTTATATAGATTCTTCAAGAAAAGATAAAGCTACATTTATCCCATACGTTATAGTCCCATTTGACGTATACCTACGTTATAGTCCCATTTGACTCCACAGTTGCAGTCCCTTTAGACCCCAAAGTACTATCATTTATAAATGATCTAGCACAGAACCATGTGTATTTCACTACAAAATTGGACATATATTACCTTTATCTATATGTTTTTAATACCTAAAACTATAATTTAATTCATCAAAAGTTTTTATTTAATACTCTAAACATTTTAAAAAATCTACAATTTTAACTTTCATGGGATTCCCCAAAACAACAATTCTTCTTTCAACTAAAAAAATGCTTTTGATGGCTGATCTTTGGCTCTTAAAATATGAAGCCTAACTGTTATCATGCCTAACTGTCAGTGAAGAAATATTTATAAAAAATATACTATTCACCACTTTCAGCCTCTTGTTCCAATAGCCCCGTGTCCCATTAGCCCCCACTTTTCCTTGTATTAAAATAAAAATAATTCGAGGTTGAGCTCATAAAAAGAGCATCAAATCAAATTTTAAAAAGGTATGTTTTTAAAACGTTTTCATTTGGTAGGAAGTATATTAACTCTAACCAATCTCAGGGGGCTCTGCACCAATGATATTTTTTATACACTCTAAAAATATTTTTTTAAAAAAGAACTATTTCAAAGAAGAATTGGTTTTGAAACATACCTTTTTCATAATGAGACAAAATCCAATTTGACCACCAACCCCCTGCTTCTCTTAATGCATGTCCCAGCAAATGCCCTATCATTACTGCTGTTTGTCCTCTGATATGTGGGTCAGAATGAGATGCATATAATACTACATCACAAACTTTTTGATTATCTACAAATATAAATATTTGTTAATTTTTTTTAAAAAAATGTGCATACATAGTATACATACATAAAATAGATCATATGTTACATAAAAAAAACTTTCACTATCAAGCAAAAAAAAAAACAGTACAGAAAAAAATTAAGAAAGATTATTAGGCCCATAGCTTTCACCAGTCATAAAACAGTGACACTTTTTTAAAAAAAATATTATATTAAATATCTCTTAATGTACTTAACTTTTCACTTTCAATTTAAAGCTAAGTATTAAAATGTAATAATATCCAAGTCAATATACAGAGCTGAAACTTAAAACAAAAATTCTGGGGCTATAACACTAAAAATTATGTTTAACACTTTGTACTGATATGATGAAAATTGATGTATGGTTATGTGACATTGCAGTGATGATAGAATATATCATATAATCTTTTGACATTTTTACAATATTGTCTTCCTCTGTGAATTTATATTTTTTTAATAAAAATTTGTAATTTTAAAAAATTGCACCAATCTAAAAATACTTATAACAGGGATATTGTAACTTAACAGACACAACTTCATAAAAAAAAAATCTTAGTGAAATAAAAAAAAAGTGGTATATGATTAAGGTACTGTTAGGGTCATATGAGGGAATTATGGATCAAAAAATCACAACATCCTATTTTTTTCTAAAGTATGAAAGATAGAAAGATTTAAATTTGCATGGAGTAAGCTTAAATAATTTAGAATTTATTTAAATAATCACTTTACCTAAAACTTAATTATTATTAGTTTTATTTTAATTATTGAGTGTTCAGGAATTACCCCGGGTTTGGGCAATTATGGATCACACATGGGGTAAATATGGATCACCCATTTTTTTTATAGTAATGTGTGTCAAAAGTAAATTAATATTCCAAATTATATCATTTTTAGCACATAAAAAATTGTTTTATAGCACATAAAGGTAATGAAAGCGAAACTTGGCATATTTTTTTTATGCCAAGTTAGAATTCTCTATGCATCTTTCTTCATACATGTATAATGAACCATCAAAAGAACTCTATTTTGACAAAAAAAAATTCAATGGACTTTATTACAGCAATCCAAACTGAATTATATGGCACAAATAAATATTTCAAAAGTTTTTATTTTAAATAAATTTTCTCGTAAGTTTAAAGCAATGGCAACAGTAAAAATATTGAATAAAAATAGAATTTTCATGCTATTTCAAAGTAGATTAAATTTTTTGTTATTTAAATTTTAAATAAACTTCTAATTTGAATTTTTTAATGAAATTTGGAATACAGCCTAATCTGATTTTATGCTTCAAAATGACATATACTACTTAGCTAAAAACACATGAAAAATTAAAAAAGATCACTGATCCAGAATTACCCCAGTGATCAAGAATTACCCCAGTAAACTGGGGGATAAATCGATATACCTTTAAAATCATTAAAAAAAAATATTATGAATTTTTTTTTATCGGATTGAAAAGCTTAGACCTTTTCCTATTGAAAAATAGCACCAACAAAATAGTTAGCTCAAATATGTTTCTCCAGTATGGATCTTAAAAAAAAATCATGTTTTTCAAAGACAATCTTTTTTGAAGATGTTTTTATAGTAGTGTAAAAAAGTATTTTTTTTCTATTTTTTGCTGCAGCGTTACATTATTTTTGAACTTGATATAAGAAAATAGAATGTATAAGGATGACTTGGCATAATTTTTTTCTTTCTAAAAACCATTTTTAATCCTTAAAACTTAGTTATCATTATTTACCCCGGAAAGAGAGTGATCCATAATTCCCCCATGTGACCCTATTGATCACCGCTCAATAACAGTACAGTAATACCTTAATCATATTCCAGCATATTGTTAATTTAGTAATTAATTTTTATTTAGCAAATGAAAAATTTAAATGCGTATAGGTTATGCATTAAAAAATAGTTCAAATTACTAAAAAAATAAATATTAACTAATGAAATTAACCTTTAGTAGTAACCTCATCAGCATCCAAGTCAATATACAGAGGTAAGAAAAATCCACTGGGATAGTATGAAAATATGCTGCTAAGACATCCAAGAGCAAGGGATTTAACACTAATTCTCACGTTACAGTCAGGAATACAAGATCCAGGCGTTCCCGCCAATAGAAATGATGAGCATAAGAGTCTTGTGCAATACTTCAATGGAATGTCTGAATCATCAAACGTCCCCATATTTCCAACCTAAAAATACTTCTTCATTAAAGCCAAGTTTTAAGTTATAAAACATATAATAAACATGAAAACAAATTTCAGCTTAGCTCATGCAGTTAAAGGTTATTATAATACCATTCAAAGAAAAAAGGATATATTTAAGAATGTAGAATAATAAGGACAGGAAATTAAGCAAAGCAGTTTTTACTAAACCAACATATTTATAACATTTTTGATTGAAATATCAATACTGAATCGGGCTAGTCCTAAGGTGTGTTAAAAAACACTGAACCAGTTAAAAATAAAATTTCATCTGTGATTGTAGGTAGATTGGAGGTAAAACAGGCATAACTTTAGAACCAAGAGCCATACTTTTTTAACTATCTTGGGTTATCTATAATAATAAAACGAAGTTTTGCGTGTGTACATGTTTGGGCCGATGATTTTTTGGATGATCAAGTTTTTTGCAGACTCTGCATAGTCCCCAAAACAGAGAAAACATTTTGTGGCACTATCTGGGTAGCTCTCGCTACTAATTTTGACACTTAGATTACAATGAATCTGAGCTCTCTCTCTGGATGTTAAAGTATGCTGAACTTTAATTTTACAATGAGAACCCCAGTCAAATGGGTACTTAAAGAATCTTTTACATGCGACATAATCAAATGACATGTGGGAATACTTGTTGCTCATCCTGAAAGACTGACGACTCAGCCGGGATTCCAACCAATGTGCTTGGTCTTGTGATGCATATAAGGTGGGCACATAATGCCTTGCAAATCACATTATATGAATGAATTCTTAAAATGTTATACATACTTTAAATCAGCCCATGCGTCAAATTAGCATTGATTAAATTTACAAGGTACTTTTAGGCAAATCAACTGCTTAGAATAGGCAATGAATCATCAAAGAAAGCCTGATCAACCAACCACTGGAGGCTAAATTTTCTTAGTGTTTTTGTAAAGACTTGCAATCTCAGTAATAATACAAACCTTAAATCTGCTCTTATATTAACCAAATGATTTTCCAATTGATAATAAAATTGATAAGATACTTATTTCTAATCATTTCTTTAGTTTTAGACTAGTTAGTTATCAAAAAAACTTGACTAACAACCCTTTAGTAAAGATGAACTTTTCATCTTTTAAATTCCAGTGCGGAAAAAGATGCAATAATTCTAGCTTAGGGAGCATTATATTTCCCTGCAGTTTATTTATTCAAATCTACACAAAGATAGGAATATGTTCTGCAAGAAAGTAGTCCATTAAAGGGCTTAAAAATAGTATAAATACCTTAAATTGTGGTGTCCTGCATTTCACAAATAGAAACAAAAACAGAATTTTCCCAATGTCTAGAGTTTTATCGATAAATACTTCTTATAAAAAAAACTTGGAGGTCACAGGCTATTCTGAATGTTAGAGCCCGAATTTAAAATCTCTCTACCTATCAAATTATGATAAAATTTTAAGTGAAAAATAAAACTATGTAAATCTGTAATCTAAAAAAAAAATTAAAAACATACAAGTTGCTGGTAAATACTAATAAGATTGATTTGGTTAGAAGTAATGGTTTACTTGCCCCAAACCTCTGTTACATTTTCTGTTCTATTTTCTATGTTTAAGTAATATAAATCTATTTTACCTTAAAATCAACTTTTATAAAAGGGGCTGGTGATGAGGTGCACTGATCCCAAAATTCATCATCCACAAAAGGAGCATCACCACTTTCTAATTTATTTAACATAGTTTTTCTTACAGGGCTAGATGTATCAATATCTATTTAAAAAACAAAATGATTATGTAAGGAATTTAACATGTCAGAAGAACAATAAATCACTAAATAAGAAAAACTAAATATTAATTTTATTTATGTGTAATTCATATTTTCATGGATAATGAATATGATATTCAGTTTTGTATCATGTACAATTTTAAGGATTTGGTTTGAATGATAGGAATATATTTAAAAAAATTCTTAGAAAATGAGATGGCAAGCTTTTAAAGAAATGTGAATTTCAATTAATTGAAGAGTTTTAAACAAAAAAAAACTATATTATATGGAAATTTCTTTGATGGCTTTTTTCATACTTTTTAAGTGTAATTCATATTTCATGTATAATGTACATGACATTCAGTTTTAAATCATATACAATTACAGAGTTTTGGCTTGCATAATATGTATAATTAATTATTTCTAAAAGAAATATGAATTTCAATTATTTTACATATTTTTTTTAAGAAAAATTATATTAACAGACTATTTTTTTATATTTTTTATAAGATTTTCATTTGCTTAATTCTGATTTTTTGATGATTCAATGTTGTCAAGATTTAATTTTAAACCCCATAATACAAGAAAAAGTAAACACTCAAATTATCAATAACTGAAGTTCGAAAAGTCTCAATTTTCATTGAAATTGAAATAAAAATCTGTTATATTTACAGTTTTGACAAATGAAAGTTTAACATAAATACAAAATTAATTACAGATACATAAAAAGTATTGCCTTCAGAATTCGCATTAAAAAAAGATTCTTCTTCTGTGAGTTTTAGGCATGAATAATCAGATATATCTTCAGAGTCACCATCAACACTTACAGATCCGTCAACACTAGCATCAATACCACTGAATTCAGTTTCTGAACAAGGAAAAGTATCGACTACTGTAATAAATAGAATATGTTAGATTGGTTTACACATTAAAAAAATAATTACATTCAATCAGAATCAATTAATATGTTGTCAAAAGAGAGCCAATGGTATACTTGCAAATACTAACTTTCATAAACTGAGCTAAAAAAATATTGAAAGCCAGTAAAAAAAATTATTGAAAACCTGTATTTTAAGTTGGCACAGTTTAAAATATCAATTTTTTTTTAACGTGTTTAGATAATTTGGTCATGTTTTACCCTTTGTGAACATTGATGCTAAGTTTGATACATGTATTTTATTTTTTAAAAAAGGTTACGAAACAAAACTGCTGGTTCAAATATAATTTCTTTACATATCAAAATACAACATTTAGTTGCGATGAACTTTAAAATATTATGTGTTTAATTTTACAATTGAAAATATCCAAAATACAATTTTCAGTACTGCTAGACTTGGAGAAATTGTATTAAGGAGACTAGTACACTAAAATCATTAATAACGTTTTTTTGCATTGTTTAATTAATATTTATAACTGTAAAGATAAATTATTAAGAAATTTTAGATAAAAAAATACTTTGGAGAGAATACACAATGGTGTTGCATTATACCAAATTTTTCTATGATACCAAGGAATGATGTTGGTTTGCATCACATATACTAGACTCTACCCTGCATGTCATCTTTAAGTAGCAGTTAAATTTTTTTTAAAAAAATTGTGATAGCAAATTACACCATAAAAAATAATAGTAAATTGTTACTTTGCTTGTCTTGAATGAATAAGTCTTGGTCATCCTCTAAAGATGCTTCATCCATTGATGGTAATGAATTTATACAACTGTATGTACCTATTTTAAGAAATGTAAGCATTATACAATTAAATAACTTAAATGATGAATTGAAAATAATAATAAATAAATCATTTTTAAATATATTTTAATTGTTTAAAATATCTGTGTAGATGCCTATCGCTAATTGTTGACAAAAGTTGACCTACTTTGAAATATTTTCTTGTTCTTTTTCTATGTAATTGTGTTGCCTTTCAAATACTTTTTCTGTATTGATAACACAGACTTATAAAAAAAAATTGGAAGGAGAGCTGCCCATAAATTTAAAACTGATTGTAGTTATATTTGGGTTGCTGATTCTATGAATATGAAATTGTGTTTCCTTATCAGATCTACTATTTTAGATATTAATATTTTTTTGTGTCTAAAAGGTACTCAAAATCAAACTTTAGTTTTGATCATTTTTTTAAAAATAAAATATGTGTTGTTTGCATGGTTTTTGATGCTAAACACAAATCTGAGCATAATTTTTCTTCTATCTGTAATGGTATTGACACAATGACTTTTTATCTGAAAGTAGGAAGAAGCAAGTTTTCTAATAAAAAGTCATGTTGGGACCTAAGCCATAAGAGGTAGAGCGAAACAAAATGCAGATGTGTTTAGCATCAGAAACTACTTAAGTACATGTAACTGCCTAAATTTGATCGTTTTTAAAGACAAAGGGAAGGAATCATGAGAAGGGAAGGCATACATGAATCGTTTTAAAATTCAGTATGTTTATACATTACACATTAAAATACAAATATAAGATTTTTTTGCTTTAGTTTTTTCAAAATGGCTGCCGTAGTAACTCATTTCCCGAAACCCTCACGGATAAAAGTATCAGACGGCGGACAAGATAACTCAAAAAGTCACCTCTTAATAAGAAATTATTCGTACGAGAAAAATCTTAACAATGAGAAAAATTGATTTTTTAAAAATTTCTTAAAACATTTCAATTAAATTCATTTACTTTCACTCATGGCTCGATTTAACTTGGGTATGTCAAATATTGAAGATTTCAAAATTCCATAGGGAGATACTAGTACTTCCTGCAATTCTTTTGGTGCACATTTCAACAATTGATACAAAGTTTCAAGTGCAGAAGTAACAACATTGTGGTCTGAATGCATAGAAAAATGTAGCACAAGCTCATAAACCTAAAATTAAAAGAAACCTGTTCATTAAGTATTTATAAAATATATTTATAAATTGAAGTGTACAATTTTGTCTAAAATTAATAATATTTTCTACAATTTAGGACTGTTAGGTAAAAACAGTAGTGCACAATAACTCAGTTATATGTGGGAGTTATGTATTTTTAATAATAATTACAATATTTAAAATATTTATATAGCTTATGATTTTTAAAAATGCATATTTAAATTTAATTACTTTCATTATGTTACGTTATAGTAAAAGAAAAAAAGATGAATGTTCATACTTTTAACAATTGATCCTTTGTAATAACTAATTCCTCGTCATTCTGCATAACACTAATGCTTGATTTAGCAGTAGGCATTAGCATGGCTTGACTAAAGTGTGGTACTATATGTCTTAGGCATAACAAAACACCCAGAATGAAATATAGAGGACGCTCTTCTTGAACAGGAAGAATGATATCTAAAATACAAACATTTTGATCTGTAAAATCCCACAAAATAAAATGAAACAGAGAAACAGCAAAATGACATGCTTCTTTTTTTCTAATGTATAATTTCATTTGCTGACGGGCAACGCAATGCAAATAAGTTTTGACTTACTTTTGAATATACATTATTAAAGTAGAGTCAATCACAATTTGCAACATTATACCTTTTATATATTAAAGGATGAAAAAAAAGGACATTTTTTATTTAACAAAATAATTTTTTAATTACTCTTATAGTAATGTTACTTTATAATACTGTGGACATAAATGACAGAATTCAAAAGATAGAAACTTTTATTAAATTCTTAAGAGCCAAAACCTAACTAACTTTTTAAACGCCAAAGACAAACTGAATTTCAAAAAGATAGAACTGCGCGAGATGATAGACAAGTAGTCGAGAGAAAATTAAACAAATACTCTCGTGAAATAATTCCGCACAAAATAATGAAATAATTTCGCTACAGAACTCCCCCTCTGGATTCGCCGACGTCCCGGCAAGGATCCAGCGAGATTGTCTTAGTTCAGTTTTTCTTGGGACGGCCTCTCTTGCGTAGAGGGTTTACAGGGCTCCCGTAGTCGTGAGCCTCAAGGCACGGGCGTAGAGCGGATGTGTGGTACACTCCTAATGGGACGTCCGGATTTTCTGGATTTGAAACTTCATAGCTGGTTAGCGAACGTTGGGTCTTCACTATATACGGTCCGTCGCGTCGTGGCATGAACTTGGCAGATTTCTTGTTAGCTCTGCTGCTTATAGAATGAGTGGAGACCCAGACTTTATCACCAGGAGCGTACTGCACTGCATTTCTGCGCTTTTTGTCTGCATACTCCTTTCGCTGATCTTGTTTTTCCTCCACTCGGTCTCTTATTTCCCGACTCAAATTTGCAAACTTACACAAGTATGGTGTGATTTCCGCTACGAAGTTGTCGTTGTGAATTACACTCCGTAAGTCGTGATTCACGTCGTCAGGTGTGCGCATTTCTCTTCCAAATTGTAGGAAGGCAGCGGAATATCCCGTTGAGGAGCATTGAGCAGAATTCATGGCAAAACGAATCATTGGAAGTTTTTCGGACCAAGCTGTGTGAATGCCGCTTCCAACTAGGATAGCAATACGAGGTTTTAGATCTCTATTTTTCCTCTCAACTGGGTTAGCTTGAGGGCAATAAACTGGAGTAAGAATTTGAGCAATATCCAGTAGATTACAGATTTGCTGCATCACCGCACTGACGAACTGAGAGCCATTGTCAGAGATGAGACGTCTCGGTAGTCCGTATCTTAAAATTACTTCTTCTAGTAAGGTTATAGCACACTCTCGGGCTGTGGCTTCTTGTAATGCAAAAAGTTCTACCCATCTCGTTGCTGTATCCTCCACGATGAATATCCATTTTTTCCCATCTGGTGTTTCGGGTAGAGGGCCAAAAAGATCAATTGCCAAAGTCTCAAAACGCTGGGAATACACTGGTGTTCTTAAAAGTCCAGCCGGTTTCTGATTTTCGGCTTTATACCGACTGCAATCAGGGCATTTCTTGACGTAGTTGGAGATGTAGGTTCTCATTCCTGACCAGTAGTATCTTTTGGAGATCCTCTGAAATGTTCCCTCTTCACCATAGTGACCAGCGGTTGGAGCATCATGATGTTCTTTTAGAATGTTATCCCATTCTTGTTTGGGTACTACCAACTGCGCTTCTTCTGAGTCAGAATCTGGTGAGTATCTGTAGAGCACTCCTTGGGTCATGAGGTAACCACGATTCGTCCAATTAAGGAAATTCTCGTTCTTGGAACTTTGTTCAAAAGTCTCTATTATTGTCTTCAAGTTTTCATCTTTGAGTTGTTGTTCCCTAATGTCTTTAGGCGACCTGGTGGGGAGGTCTACCATAACAGCACAGGACTCGCACTCTACTTCACCATGTGTGCACTGAGGTCGAGATAGCATATCCGCGACTACATTTGCCTTTCCAGGCACGTATTCAAGCTTTAAGTTGAATGATTGTATTTGTAGAGCCCAACGAGCTAGACGTCCTGTAGGTGTTTTCAAGCTCAAGAGCCACTTCAGCGGTTGATGATCCGAAACAACCCGGATTTCAGCACCTTCGATGTATCCTCTAAACTTCTCTAATGCCCAGACGACAGCTAGCGCTTCTCTTTCAGTGGTTGAGTAATTTCTCTCAGCTGTATTAAGAAGACGACTTGCATATTCTATTGGATGTTCTTCCGAACCCTGACCTTGACTAAGGACAGCTCCCAAAGCATAGGCTGATGCATCCGTTCTCAGAAGGAATGGTTGGCTCTCGTCTAGTTGTTTAAGGACTGGTGATGAAGTCAGGCTTTTCTTTAAGGTATCAAAGCTGTTCTGCTCTTCCGAACCCCATGTCCAGGCAGTTCGTTTTCGTGTGAGATTGCTCAGTGGTTTTGATATTCCAGCAAAGTTAGCTATGAATCTTCGGTACCAACTGCATGTCTGTAGAAATGATTGAACCTGCTTTACATTCTTCGGAGGTGGAATATCCATAATGGCTGATACCTTGGCAGGATCAACTTCAATTCCGGAACTTGTGATGTAATGTCCAAGGTATTTGACCTTTTGACAAACGAAGTGACACTTTTCCCGATTTGCTTGTAACTTGAATTGTTGAAGTCTTTTGAATACTTGGCGCAAATCCTCGAGATGTTGTTCAAACGTTGGGGACATGACAATTATGTCATCCAAGTAAGCTAAAGTATTGACCTTTAGCCCATTTCTGAAAATGTCTATCAATCTTTGGAAAGTTGCTGGAGCGGTTTTCAATCCGAAAGGCATTCGAGTGAAGCGATAAACTCCAAAGACGCAAACAAAAGCCGTTTTGTCCTTATCCGGTGGATACATCTTGACCTGATGGTAACCAGCTTTTAGATCGATGGTGGACATATAGTTAGTCTCTGAGGCTTTTTGTAGCAGGTCATCCATCCTCGGTAATGGGTAAGGATCAGCTTTCGTGACGGAATTTAATTTCCTGTAATCTACACATAATCGGAATTCTCCATTCGGTTTAGGTATCAGCACAACTGGTGCCGCATATGGTGAGTCGCACTCTTCGATAATTCCAGAGGCAAGAAGAGAGTCCAATTCCTTCTTGAGCACCTCCCGGCGCGCGGGTGACATGCGATACGGTATAGTGGCCACCGGGGGCGCATTTCCGGTGTCAATACGATGCTCCAGATATGGTGTAGGACCTCCCCCTGAATTGAAGGTATCCTGGAACTCCATTATTAACTTGTTCAATTGGGTTCGCTGCTTAGGAGGCAAGCCTTGTCCTTCCTCTTCTCGAAGTTGACCTTTGATTGGTGGCTTAACCTCTTCAATCTGGGACGCTGCTATGTCTTCAGACAGGACGTCCGATTTAAGGACATCTTGTTGCAGGACTGGTTTTAGAACAGCTTCTATTGGCCGTAAAAGGCTTACCGGTATATCTTCTTGGAAGGGAATCTTCCGCTTTGGGTTCTCACAGAAGTGCCAATTTTTGTTCTTCACGTTGAGTACGATACCAGTCTTTTCTAGGAAGTCCGTCCCAAGCAGAGTTCGATTTCCTTTCGCTCTTGGCAGTGCAAGAATATCTAATGGTACAGATTTATCTTCCACCCTAATGTTCACCTTGGCGGTGTACGCTTCTTCCGTTGACTTACATCCGTTTGCCAATGTCATCGCAATCTTTGTGGGTTGGAATTTTACACCATTGTTCAGCAGACAGGAATATAAGATCTCCCCAGCGACCGATCTGGTAGCGCCAGTGTCTGCACAAACTCGAGCATTTACTCCTGATATGTTGGTGTCAATCAAAGCCAGTGGTGAGTTCGTTGCGTGGTAGGCGTGCATGGTCAAGAAGTTGACAGCAAACTTTTCATCTCTTCCTGGTGAACAAGTGGGACATTTAGTTTTAATCACTCCTATTCTGCCACATCCATAACAACTGACAGTTGGTCTTTCCACATTTAAAGTTTCATTTCTAGGGTTAGAGGGGAACGTTTTCGTTTTTTGTGGACCAGGTTTAGAATTTCGGTTAAACTCGTTACCTTGACGACACTTCAGAAATTCATTCCTCTTAGGCTCTTGAGATGTAGCCTTTTGCCTTACGCTTCTAACTTCGTCGTAAGAGTCCAACTTATTCGCAAGTTCAATAGGATTTACCAAATCCGACCAGTTGTCCAGGAAATGGTCTCGGACATCGGGTGGAACGCGACGCTTAATTTGATCACTGATCACCAAGTCACACAGAGGTTTAAACTCTGTAATTCCAAGTCCTGATATCCATCCGTCAAAAAAATTCTGCAAATCAAAGTAGAAATCACGCCACGTAGTGTCAGGACTTCTGCGATGGTGTGTGAACAACTGGCGAAACTTCTCGGCACTCATCTTAAAACGCTTTAAAAGTATTTGCTTCACATAGTCGTAATCTTGAACATTTTCTTCACTTTCTTGAGCAATAAGTTTAGCAATGTCTTTTGGGAGAAGACCGACCAAATACACAACCCACTTTGTGACTGGTATCTTTAAAAATGTTAACTGTCTTTCGAACAGGTTCAGGAATAAACTGATATCATCACTTTTTGCATCGAAGCTAGGAATTAACTTTTCGAATCCAAATTTTGGGAACTCGGTGTCGTTTGACAAAGCGGAACCCGATGAAAAATTTGGATTTTCCAAATGAGATTGCAATCTCAGTTTTTCCAGTTCGAATGATCGTTCTTTTTCAAGATTCAATCGCTCCTGTTCAAGATTCATTCGTTCTTGTTCAAGTTTTACTTCTTTTTCTTTAGCAATTCTTTCCTCTTTTTCTTTAGCAATTCTTTCTAAGATGATTTCTTCAAGAAGCGATTTCACATATTCCAGTTCTTCCTTATAAACTTCACTTTGCTGAATGTTGTTTTTTATTTCTATAACTTTGTTAGTCACATCATACTCTATATTTAGGTCCTCGGCTAATCTTTGCAAATCCGACTTTTTTGCTTTCGCAAAGAATGACATGGCGTCAATATAAATCTTATATGCTATCAAATAGTTAAAAAAAATCTTTCCTGTTTTAAGTACGACCACGTATAAGTAACAATTCACTATAACCTCATTAAAATTATCAGGGATTCTAAAATAATCTTCTTCATGTACTAAAATGTTCCTAAACGAAATTTGAATTGGATAATTCAATTACCTTTAGTTCCTGAGTTCTCAATTAGCAAGAAAAAGTAAAAGGATTTTACTTATCTTTCTTCTATTGTGAGTTATACATCAGCATTTAACATCGGGTGATGTCGTTATTTGATATCCCAATCGACGAACTTCTATAACGGAACCGTTGAAAAGTAGCCATCTTGCATCGTTTCCTTCCGTTGAAAATAAGCTAACTTCTTTCTACAAGTTCAAAGTTCACTAAAACTAATTCAAATATCGTAGATCGGGCCACGAGTTGGAGCGCCAATTTATAGTAATGTTACTTTATAATACTGTGGACATAAATGACAGAATTCAAAAGATAGAAACTTTTATTAAATTCTTAAGAGCCAAAACCTAACTAACTTTTTAAACGCCAAAGACAAACTGAATTTCAAAAAGATAGAACTGCGCGAGATGATAGACAAGTAGTCGAGAGAAAATTAAACAAATACTCTCGTGAAATAATTCCGCACAAAATAATGAAATAATTTCGCTACACTCTTGCATTTTTGTAATTTTTTTTTTACTGAATAGACAGATTTTTTTTTTATTTCTCTAGCAAATGGATAGATTTATTACATATGCTAAAATAACTATTTTTTAGAACTATATGGAAGTTTCATAGAGCTCTCTTGTTCCTGGACAAACTAAATAAAATTATTTTGAGTGCCTGGACAGAGGCATTGAGGCCAATGAAATAGCTGATCAAAGCCATATAGATAAGTCTTTATTGGCCATAAGCCATTATTTTTGTTTATTATCTACGAAAATGTTACCATTGAAAAAGATAAAAGAAAGTATATCACCTTTATCAATATGATATATTTTTATTAATATATTTCTAGTTAATGATGAAGTGCTCGTGCACTTCTGACAATCTTTTTGAAAAATTAAAATCCTAATCATCAGAAAGGCTCTAATTTTTTATGAGCAAGTATAAGGTTTTCTACCTTTCACAACACTAATTAATGATTACAGGATTCAACAACCATCAAATTAATACGATTTAAATGGTGAAAACTTTAATATTTAATTTATTTGAGAATATGATTGCTAGAAACTATGGTAATATTATTGTCATTTCTCTAAGTTTACACTTTGGTGTACACTTTTTAAAAAATTTGACATAAGAAATTCTGGGAGAATCAAGTGATTTGATCAATTTGTAAGTTTTTTAATGTTAAATGGGGAAGAAAAAATAGTTTAGAAAAAAATTAGTCATTTTTATAGACTGTCTTTTGTGTAGTATTCATTAGATTTGAAAAGCAATTTTTTTTTAATAAAAATACAGTTTTTCAGTGAGAAAAAAGGGGATCAAGTCTCCCCATTTAAAGGAAGAATTGATTATAGATATACTTGAATACTAAGGCTTGATACTTGAATCATCTTTATTTAAATGAGTTAAACAAAGTTTATATTTTTAATTCGTCATTATTAATGTTCTAGGATTATTACAGAAGTACTTTGATATAACAATTCTTCTTCGAATTATAACAACTTAAGGTTACTATAACAAAGGGACGTTACAACAAATGTCAATACAAAACTGAAAATGAACTAAACTATGAGGGTAAGGCATGGAACTTTAAAAACCAGTAATTGATGATTGTTTCAATTTGCAGAATTTTTGTTTAAAAAAAAATCCTTACAAACAATTGCTTAATTTTTAATAATTGCTCTTTTCATACCGTTAATTTTCAGAAATTTTTTGTCGATTAAAATTGTCACAAAACTGACAAAATATGTCCATTGCATCCCATGCAGCTTTGGTCATCAGTTTTCTATAAGACATACTCCTTTTGGATTAAGGGATTTTGGTACTTTTCATAATAAAAAAAAAACAATCAATCAAACCTGAACTCGCATAAGCATAACTCAGAACGACAAAAGGGTTGATTCTTAAAAGGTTCATAAATGCATATTTTTTATAAAAAAGGTTGTAACAAAGTGTTGTTAATTTGACATGTAATGAAAATTGTACAGTCGTGGACAAAAAAAAGAGAACAGACCTCACTGTTTGGGCACCATTTGTCGGAGCTATAATTGTGATACGTCATTTTATCAGAAACAACGTTCTGAGTTGATTGGTCGACACAAAAATTTCGTAAGGGGTCGTCTTCATATTGAAATTAATACCAACTTTAAAATTTCCAATGGCAACACCCAAATTTTTTGTTATAGAAATGTTCAGAATCGTCAAAATACCCCAAATATCAATTTTCATTGCCAGATTCCTTATAGTTTAGGATATATACAACTAAACGTATTTGACAAAAAACGGGGGACATCTCCATATATATTCATGCATTATTTATAGATCCGCATTTTCCCAATATGGAATTTAGCCAAATTTTTTCCTTTCTGTGAATTTTTGTGCTTGGTTAAAGGGTTTGGTTGCAAGATGAGTGAATTAACATCCCACTAGAGCTTCAGAAAGCATATTGGTTTCGGGCTAAGATGTTTTAGACTACTACCAAGGAATGAAACCATTTTTTTTTACTTTTGTGAATATATTGATTTTATTTATATGTTGTTTTATGGAGGAGATTTGGTTGAATCAGTGCTATATGGGCAGTTCTACCATAATTTTTAATTTCAGGTATTAAAAACTTGTAAAATTTATTTTTTCAAAATCACTTTAAATGTTTATCAAAAGGTTTATAAGGGTTCTAGAATTACAAAAAAAAGTTTAGCAAAGCTTATTTGTAAAAAACAAAAAAATTATAATAAGGGACGGCAGTTTTTTAAAAACACCGATTCTAAAGAAACCGGTCTAAACCGGCCTCACGAAACTAACTGTTTATCAATGAAACCGAAATTCTAAAAAACCGGTTAGTCTTAAAACTGGTTTCGATTTTCCATCCCTAGATCCCAACGACGGTAAGGATCGGAAGGTCAGGAACGGAAGGAAAGGACATTCACGCTGTTTTCCGGTCTTTCTTGTGTTGAAATTAACTCCATTTTAATAAAAAGGGATTTTTTTACTTCTTGTACTCCACTTAAACATATTTATAGCAAAAAATTTCAATTATCAAGCAAAAATTAACCTTAAACCCGGGAGACTGTAAGGAAAGCAATAAAGCCTCGCAGGCAATTTCACTAAGTTTCTTTTAATTTTGGGCTTATTGGTGAATTTTAGCAATAATATGTGGCTACTAACTGAAAAGTGAGTTTTTTGCAATACAGTTTTCATGGTTGAAGAATCACTGTAGCTCAATCCAGTGCCTCTCTTCACCACTTTTGGAATGAGGTCAGTGAATGTACCAAAATCCAGGGACAAAGTTAGGAGACGAGAAAAACGCATTATAAATGTTAAAAGCCAAAATTCTATGGAAGGAAATCGTTAAGCTACAGTAGTAGTTAAATTTAAAATCCAAATGAATGTAATTTTTAGCTAAAAAAAGTATTAGATTGGGCCCTAAACTTAAAATTTGACATTCGGGACACACGATGGTAAGGACTTTTCTGCATTGTTTTGTGTTCTAAAATTTTTTTGGAGTTTCTTTGCTTTAAAATTACGTTTTGCAATTATAAAAGGACCAGTCTTTTAGCATAATAAGAAAAAATGGTAAAGAAATATTAATTTTTTTAAAAGTTATGCCCAAGGGACATAAAATTAAAAATTATGGTAGAATTGCCCATATGTAGTTTAAACAGTGGTCAAGTGACGCCAACATCTGAGCTGGCACTCAAAGCAACTTGACTTCTTACGTGGGATCACGCCAGGACTTTGGACCACGACGTATTGAACTTGAAACAATTGGTGTAGTATGCTATTTATTCGTGGAGCAATGTTGGTCCAGCATGATTCGTTTATAGGACGACTAAGGCGAAAACAGAACCCTTAACGGTTTAATCCGTTGCATGACGCCTTAGCGAATTTTGCCAAGACGGTGCCTGTTTGCGAAAAAATATGGATTGATATTAAAGATTTTTGAATAAGTATTGTAGAAGATTGTGTGTGTGATGATCGAGTTATGTATATATAGAGTTGTATAACGATTTGAACTGTGGTTACTTTTTGATAATAACCGCGTTCAAGTAGTTTTTGACAAAATATTTTTTTTCTTTTGGGATTTGGATTGTATGTCATTAAAATGAGAATTGAGGTAATTAATGTAAGTTATTTTAATAATTTCCTGCTGTCTATTTCTAGCCTCATCTTTCATTTGCTTGATGCAGCCAAGTACCCCTAGCAATTTAGAACCTTGGTCAGCTGACGAGATCGACACCTGAGCGGGACTGATTTACTTGATTTTCACTCACTGACTGTGGTTCGAAAATACGACGCCCGTCACCAATAGCCCTCGTGTAGCTCTAGTGCGACGTTAATTCAAACCAAACCAAACTTGATTTTCAGTTTGGTTTGGGGACAAAATTGAAAGAACTTCGCAGTTAGGGTTACAAAGGGCTCTTGGAGGCTCTCCACGTAATTTTTAGCCATGGTAAAATGACGAGGCGATATATGAGCGGGAACCCAACGCAATCTTTTTTGCGACAAAAACCATTATTCTATGCAGCTAAATGATAGGCTGTTTATAGCAATTTTTCTGTGTTTAGCGTTTTTCGCGTATATATAGCCGACACCTGAATAGGCATCCAAATCAACCGTTAAGGGTGACATCGTACGCAGCGTTAGGACTTTGAAGGATATTTAACGCGTGCACTCCTTTACACGGGGTATTATTCGTCGGACATTTTTGGCTGCACGGACCGTTTATAGGTCTTCAATTATTATGGCGATGCCTGGACCCGAACCTGAGACCTTCCGCATGCTAGGCGAGTACCTAACCGACTGGGCTCCGCTGCCCTCACCTTGTAATTAGATTTTCTCGCCAAATATGTAGCAAATATCCCCAAAGTCTCTCGTTCTTTGCTTGAAAAACCGGCGAGATTATCGCCAATAAGAAATTAGTGAAATATTAATTATTTATTCGTAGAATTTGTTGTTAGTTGTTTTCGAACTGTTTAGACTAGGATTATGTGAATAATTTTAATGACGTTTCAAATAGTTTGTGACCAGGATTTTCGTTTGTCAGGAGTTGAGTTGCATTTTATGAAAGATTCTTGATTACATTTTTTCAAATAATTTTGTTGCTCATCCATTAACGGCCAAGTACGGATAATTATTTGCTGATTTTAAAAATTTAATGTTGTTATAAAATTAAAAAGTCAATTTTTATTGTAATATTTTAATTATAAAATAATTTCAATGTTAACTAATTTTTTTCCAGTAGGAAAAATTTAAAAGTTAGCGTTTCCCTGGTGTGGTGGGTTGTGCTGTGGTGACACGGAGGGTGCCTTTTCAGGTTTTGTTCTCGTTTAACCATCCTATATGTAGCTGCTTATGCTTTGAACTGCCTTTCTATCTTTCAGGTTTTCATTTTTTTCCCCATTTAAAACGTTTACCATCAGTTTGTAATTTTATCGGTTTTTAATACACGAATTCAAACAAAATGAATAATTATAAAATAAATTCCTAATATATTATGGAAGATTTTATTTAGAATTCTATAATAATATATCGTTTGGTTTTTTCCCAATCTATGGCACAGGAGTCGCCGAGTTGACACCTCCACCGGACTATCGGTTGCGATCACTCTGTGTAGATGAGTGTTCCAATAAATAGAGAACTTGAATAACAACTATCATTTAAATAACTTTAAGAAAATAGCAAGTGTAAACATAACTAATAATTAATTGAGCATAATGAAGAACAAATGCGGCTGCAGCGCTCGCCCGACGATCGGTTTCGGAACGGCAGCGTTGCTGCAAAGAAGAGAAAGAGTTTACAAGGCAACCGTCCGTTTTTTGGACGATGTTGATCAACAAGCGCTGCGCGCTGCATCAAGTTGTAGCGCAATGCTGCCACAATCGAAAGTAAATTAAGAGTTCCGTACAATTATTAGATATTGTTTTATTTGATTAACATTTATTAAAGACTTTTTGCTTTGAATTCAAAACATATAAACTTTTTGGGAAAAGAACTTTACATGATGCAACAATAATATATCCGCAATCTGTTCAGTACTTGATTCAATTTTACTCAATTCGACAACTTTATCTTTATTTTACTCTAATTTAATTTTAAGTTGAAATTATTTGGGAAAATCTGTATGCAAAACCAATAATAATAATAATTAGCGTAACAAATTAATTGAATGATTGGGAACTTTTCAACGAATTGTTTACACTCTTAATTTTGTTCTAAAAATCTTATCTTCTAGCAGGAAAGTATTTTTGAATACAAAAAAAATTTTAATACCAAAAAAACATTAGAATCTAAAGATTAATTTGGCGGTAATTTGTGACCTGAGAGCGACGTTGCAGGAAGTAAAAAGTAGTTATAATATTGGTTTAGTTTATTATTAAAATATTTTGCTGATTAAATTTATTTGATCCTTGTCTTGTGTTAATTCATAAATAGTGGTAGTGCTTCGCATTGTCACGCCACAGTTCCGGGGATCGAGTCCCGGAGGACCAAGCATGTTTTGGATCGAAGCACTGGAGGTTCCCCGCGTGAGGCTGGCCACCTTACCCGGAATATATGCCCGTCACCCCAAAGCACTTGGCCAAGAAAGCTGCAATGGGCATTACAGGCATATTAACGGGCTGTTGCATCGAGAAGTTTATTATTTAATTCATAAAAAAGTATATTATACTCTTGCAACATAACTGTATTTATTTTATGTTTTGCATCAAATGCATTCAATTCAAAAAAATTTTCTATACTTTGCATAACCTAACAACATTTATTTGGAAAAAGCTCTATAATAAGAACGTATATAGAATAAATATTACTGAGATTTCGTTTTCTTACTTTAGTCATAAAATTAGTCCTTTAACTACTTTTCTATCATGGATTACAAAGATATTTTTTGTGTTTATCGTTTTTAAAAATAAAATTTTTATGTAAAAATAGAACATTCTTTTCCGAGTTTAATTTCCAGTTAATACTCGATACCAGTTAATATATTTCCAGTTAATACACGTTATAACACTTATAGAATGCAGTTGATACACGAATAACCTGTAATTAAATTTAAAACTTCTTTTTCAAGACTTTCCAAATCCATAGAAAAATTGATTATTAATTTAATTTGCAGAAAAGAAAACTACTTTATTATTTTTAATCACCAAACGATCGGCCCAATCTAGATTGTTATCGTTTCTCCACTTTTATACGGCCCCCTATTTCAAAATACAATCTTATTATCATCATAACTCAAAATGTTATGCTAGTAGAATTACAAAATTCGGTACTTTTCATTAACTTTTGACCCTGAATCCATTTCTGTAAAAATATTAATGGGTTTATATTCAAATTTTTTCGAAAAAATTATGAATATTTTTTTTTAAGTATTAAATATTTCTTAAATTATATAAAACTATTTCACCTTTGTTTGGAAAGTTATAAAGTAACACAGAAAAAAATTTCGTCTGGCTACGTATATTATTAATGGAGATATGATCTAAAGTTTGGATATCTCATTTAACATTATGATCCATAAATTTTCTGTAACCATAACTCAGCAACTATGAGGAATTTTGCAACGAAAATAGATATTTGGGATATTTTGATGATTCTAAACATTTCTATACCAAAAAATTTGGGTGTTGCCATTGAAAATTTTAAAGTTGGTATTAATTTCAATATGAAGACGACCCCTTACGAAATTTTTGTGTTGACCAATCAACTCATGACGTTATTTCCGTTAAAATGACATTTCACAATTGTACCTCCGACAAACGGTGCCTCAACAGTGAGGTCTGTTCTCTTTTTTTTGTCCACGACTGTACATACATTAAATTGTGACACCACAGAATAGAAAAATAACTGGAGTCCTTAAAGTATATTTTCTAATTAAAACAAATACCAAATAAGGCTAGTAGAATCCAAGAAAAGAATGTTGATGGTCTTCTTGAATGTTGGCAAATACTTGTTAAGGAAGTTGCAGCAGCACGACGGACATAAGCAGAACTTACAGTCAAGTTTGGAAGAAAAGCTTTTAAAAGTGTCTGCAAAAAAAGAAAAAAAAATTAAGCTCAATTATGAAAAAAAATTAGCAATCATTTGGCCTCATTGCCTGGCAACATAATTCAGCAAACAAAATAAATTTTAAAATAATTGGAAGCCATTACAAACCATTATATTTATAGAATAGGCACATTACAAAATAAAAAGCGATAAATAAAATAACAGCGTCCCTCTCCTATTTTCAAATATTTTTTTAGATTGTGTTTCTTAGTTCAAACCTAAGTTAAATTTTAAATGATTATACTTTTATAAATTCTCAACGTAGTATATACTTAAGGGGTCATAGGAGTCTTAAAAATGTGCTAAGAAGGTACTACAAAGCATAGTTTGATCTTTCAAGTAATTTTTTAACTACTCAATATATAAGTATAATTTTTTTATATGTAATTCTACAAGCTTTATTTGTTATAAAACAAATTTTAAAATTTATGAAACTTTAGCCAAAACTAAAATAAATGATATTAAACATAAAGCTATTTGAACACATTGAGATTAGGCTTGTGCGGCAAATTTTGAGGTCAAAATTGAAAAAATGACCAAGAAAATGACTTTATATTGTACAAATATGTACAAACTAGGACTTATACCTAAATTCTTAGCTCAATTTTAATTAGAAATTATGTTAATAACTTTTTTCTAAAAAAAAAAATATTTTTTTAAATTTTTTAAAAATAATTTCTAATTAAAATTGAGATGAGAATTTAAAGACTCCTATGACCCCTTAAATGTAGGGAGTTGTTGGGTGGGAGTAAGCAGACCATGACGATGTTGCAAACCAAACATTGTCCAAAGTAATAAAATACCTGATCGATTTGTTTTGAACCAAGAAAGGGCACAAAAAGAGACATCACTGTAATAACGGAACTTGAAAATATTACAAGGCATAAAGGTTTGGTTGACCAATCCACCCTTAATAAAAAAAACAAAATAAAGAGACTCTAAACACCTGCACTTTTGCAGCGAACTAGTATATACTACAAAGCATTGAAGTTTAGTTGAACCAAGTTTAGTCTCGATATAAAACTTTGGATTTAAGGCAAGGGGAAAATGTTTGTTTCTTGCATTTTTTTTAAATAAGCAAAACAAAGTAAAAATAAAATAAGCACCGTTTACAAATTATAGTAAAAATAAGCAACTTAAGGGCCCTTAAAACCTAAAACTAAAAATAAGCACCTTTAAGTACCGCTATGCACCCTGTATAATGCTTGTGTTGACTCAAGTATTCACAATAGAAACAAACAAAACTATTCAATGCATTTTTATCCAAACATCACTCACTCTATTCTTTTAAAGAGTGTGCATGTTCTTCAAATGTTTAGCATTTAGTTTTGGAAGTAATCACAAATTAATTCATTAATAACAAGAAAAAAATATTTTTATCTTAGAAAAATATTATACTATTAAAAAAACTACAGAACGGTTTCCTACTGACAAATAATGGCAATTATAATCAAAAAGATTTTTATCAAAATTTAATAAAAATACTTTTTATATTGAATAAACTTTGCATATAATTTCATTAAACAGACTATTATCATAAATTATGTTGATATTTGAGTTAACAGCAATAGCATATTATTCTGTTAATGTCTTTTTTAAAAAAAACTATACATAAATTATTTTATAGGCTTTTTTTCAGAGAATTTTAAAGCATGCCTATGCACTGCACATCCTTAAAGTAATCTTCTGAACATCTTAAAACGGGACTACCGTCCAGCATTCTTCCTTTTCCAAGTTAACCCCTTTTGGGGAAATCTTTGATGCAAAAAGCAAAGATACTCGTCAGTTAGGCTTTGATTTCCGATTTGATCTTTTAATGCTCCCTCCCAACATAAATCTAGATTTCATAATTTTTGATGTTGTAGTGTATTCAATAAGTGTTTCACAACTCTTGGATTACGAGTACTGCACAGATATTTTGATGATAAATCATAGCATTAACCTTTCAGCTAATTTCTAATTTACATAACTGTTTTTTTTATTAGGCTGAGGATTGCAGGAACACAAAAAAAACTCAAAATTCGTGATCTATTGAACGAAAAACGGTACCTGTAAAATTTTACAAAGAGGTACAACAAGTTTTTAAAACTATTTTTTTTAATAAACTTGGTGATGTACTATGCTGCTCCAGCTTATTATCTTATTTTTTAATAATCAAAGTAAAGTCTTTACATATAAGTAAGATAAGTCTATTAGAACACTGTATATACTTACTTTAATTTCTTTGTCATTTGTAAATTGACCTAAAACTGGCATTAATTTAGAAATAGCTACAGCAAGTGTATCTTGAACAGACTCCTCATCCCTACGCTGGCAAATTTTTGCCAAAGAAGGTACTAAGTTAACAGTATATGGCCTATAAAATAAAAAAATCAATTAGCAGTAAAAAAATAGTAACCAAAAGAAGTCTTGATTTACAAATACAAATAATATTTATACAAATTCATGTGTCATTTTTGTAATTTGTGGTGCATTAAGGACTTGTACAGATATAAAGCTCGTCCACCATAAGAATGAGACAATTCAATGGGCTAAACTAATGTGAGAAATTTGCAATGTGAAAATCGTCACACTACCAGCAGAAAGTACGTTAGATACTTTAAAATAAAATTTTAATTTTAGCTGGTTAACCATGCCAGTTCATTTATCGAACGCTATTCGAAAAGAAATTATACAATTCTATAATTTAGATGGCAGAAGATGCAAGAATATAGTCCTTAAACATTTAAAAAAGATGAAAATTTTAAAAGCAACAATATATTGTCTTTTAATACAGTACAATGAAGAGGGAAAGATTGAAATTTCTCGAAATTTCCAAAAAGGGATCTGAAAAAGAACCCAACTTTTGTAAAGAAGTTTAAGAATATCATGGATAAGAAACTTGATACTTCTCAGTGCGCTAAATTGCCCCACAATTGAGGATACCTAAGTCTTAGGTACACAAAATCATCAAAAAAGATTTGCATTTAAAATCTTTAAGAAAAATTTTTCCAAAATACATAGAAGATCAAAACAAAGAGCAAAGACAAACTGCTTAAAAATTTATCTGAAATTGTTTCCACCTGGATCAGGACTGAAACTCGTCATTGATGACGAGGTTTTTTTTTGCGTATGATCCCAACACTGCTGGTGATAGTAAGTACTACCATTCTACCTCACCAGATTCAGTTCTTGTAGAATACAGAGCTAAATCTATAAGAGAAATTTGCCAGCAAAATGATAGTGTGGCACGCCATGGATGAGGATGAAAATGTGTCCAAAACGGTTTTCTTTGAGGGAACTGTGAATGGTAGAATTTACTTGCAACATTACATAAAGTGAGTACTGATACCCTTTATCCTCCAACATCATCGGAAAGAAGATATTTTGTTCTGGCCCGATAAGGCTAATAATGTTACATAAAGGAAATAATCAAGTATCTGAGGGACCAGAATTTTGATTTCATACCCAAAGAGAGCAATCCGCCTAACAAACCACAAGCAAGAGGGATAGAAAAATTCAGGGGAATTATAAAATGTAAATATACGAGAAAAAGGAGCCTCAAAACTTGGCCCAATTCAAGAGAATATATCGTCTCCTAAAATCAGTATCGGAAGAAACTGTACAAAATGTCATGACTAGAAGTAATGCAAAATGGGACCTAAATGTGTATATTTGTCGATTTAAAGTGTCAAAGTAAATAAAAATGTTTGCTTGTGAATTTGATGCAAGAAAACAATTATGTAAGTAACATTTTGTTGAATTTAAAAGAAAATCAAGTTGTCTCATTCTTATTGCGAACACACTTTATGTAGTGCAATTAAATATTTCCTAATTTTTATTATCTATTAGTAAAATAAGAAACAAAACGAAATAATTAAGTAGGTTTTATACAGCCGAACTTTTCAATCTTGAACTTCTTTTAAGCGAAAACATTTATTTTTCAGAAGTATTGCAAATCCCACCTTCACAAACTTTACAATAGGAACCTTTTAAAACCTACTTAAGTCATATTTTAAAATGAGTTTACTTTTTGTAATTCAAATAGAAACCAAGGATTTTTTTATAGACAAGAGTGCATACAAAGGGAAATTATCTACATTGTCCAAAAAGTGTTGAAGGGATGGAAAAATGGTAGCACAGGGTTCAAACCTTGTTATTTTGTCTGGTGGTAGCTTTCTTCATTTTCAGATCACCATGACAAACAATGAATTCAGAGCATGGTTTCCCAAAAGAAGCAAATCGAGTCAGATAATAGTGAATAGGGTATGATGTACTTTGTCGTTTTGTGATTGTACAATGAACAAAAGAGCTTTAGAGAACCAAAGGGCTTTATGAGAGTTAGTTTAGACAAGTTTTTTTTGGTTGAGTGCATTAACATCTGTACTCATGTAACTAATTTAACACCAAGAAATGGGAAAGAGAAATTACCACTCGAAAATTGGACTGGGAAAAAACCTAAATGAATTATTTGGATAGTTTCCTACTGTCATGTAGCTAAAATCAATTGAAATAATAAATTTGATGGTAGATCTTGGTAGCTACTGCACAGCTATATTTCAGATGCATCATGGGGAAATGCAAAAGATGCAAAGACATTTAGTGGGAGCGTAGTTTTCAAAAACTCTGAAATTCGTAATATCTTTGTCTAGAAATATTTTCTGTAAAGTGGGATTTCAGATACCCAGGTTTGAATGTACTCAAGAGAAATTTCATGAATGTTTTTAAAATTTTATATTAATAAATAAAATTTTAAATATAAATATAATGATTGTTTTTTTGATAAATGCATATCACTAAAAAATTATTAATTTTACAAACCTGCATTTCTGAGGTCGCATTAAATAGCAAATATCGCCAAATCTACTTAAAGCAGCACGAAGACTACGAGCTGGACCATTCTTTTTTATTTCTTTGAATAGTTCAACTAAAAGCCTTCCAAGATGAGAATCTAAAAGAGTCTGAAAAAAAACCCATGAAATATAGATATTATAAGAAGCAGCCTTAGGGTGAGCACGTATCTCAACCCAACTCAATCAATCAATAGATTTTATAAAAGTTATTGTAAATGGCAGTTGTATTCATTAAAAAAAAACACCCTTACTTTTATAGTTCTATTAAGACACTCATCAGCCATTAGTCGAACATCTGAGTTGTCATCATCACAACAAAGTAGAAAGGTATCCATTGCAAGACCTAAAACTTTAGGAAAATCAACGGATGACCTAAAAAAAAAAACCAATTGAAAAATAAATACATACAATTTTTAAAATGTTAGCTTCAATTGTTTAAAAAAATGCAAGTTAAACAAATTACTACACTATCAAAGGAAATAGGTTAAAATAGGTGCAAACACATCCTAAAAATTCAAGGGGATGAATAAGAAAAAGTTTGTGATGCAAACTAGTGTCACCAAATAGGGTGAAATAAGACAAGAGTGTCAACCCTGCAGATGGTTGAATGTTAAGTATCACAGCAATAAACCAAGTGGATCATGGGAAAACAGCTACAATATAAGTATCACCTAATGTATGGATGAACAGCCATTAAGGCACTTTCCCTTTATTATAACTCTATGGATGAGACTGCTTATTTAGTTTAAAAACTAAGAAATATTACCTAAGACTTTGACTACATATAGCATCAGCAACTGTGTTACAATGTAGAATTCTATCTTTAGCAGTAGCAGCCATTTCCTTTTTCCTGTGAAGCAATATTTTCGTTAAAGACAACATGCAATTATACTGTAACTTAAATTAAGTATATTAGTTTTTGTAACATTTTCAATTAATTTAACTATATATATATATATATATATATATATATATATATATATATATATATATATATATATATATATATATGTATGTATATATATATATATATAATATATATATATATATATAATATATATATATATATATATATATATATATATATATATATATATATATATATATATATATATATATATATATATATATATATAAATATAGGATTGTACAGAGAATTAAAACTTAAAAATTAACCCAATTTTTTTTACTGCAAGGTTAGCCGAGGTTAGAGAAATTACCTTTAGTTTCTATTAAAAACACAATAAATCAATCAAAGTTCACTGCTCAACAAAAAAACATAAGATCCTAAGTAGCATGCTACAATGTGACAATGTCACCATGGGTCATCATAATTTTCGAAAACTAAGTACCTAAGATATGGTTGACTGTTTTATCCTGAACTAAAAAAGAAGCTATACCCTGATCCTACAAGTGATTATGCTGCGAACTAGCAAATGGTACGAGGAGTTATGGTTTGATAACTGATATTTTCAGAAAGTGAACTATAAATAAACAAGACCCTACTGTGATTTGTCAACGTACCCCTTACTTTGAGTAATTCCTCAAGATATATGATGAAATTATATTTAACCTTGAATCAAAGCATGTAACAATTCTCTATTATGAAGATTTGATTAAGGGGAGGAAGAAAAATCAATGAAAAACAGTGAATTAACTATTGAAGAAATGTTATAGAGGGATTAGAAATCCAATTGTAATCTATCTTGTAAAAATTTAACTGCATATCACTTTTTTAACTGTCAAAAACAAGCAGTTACTGAGACAGAAAAATATATTATGCAACAGATATTCAAGGAAGAAGTGTTAGAAGAAATTTATGTATTCATTCAAATCCCTGGCATATTTATTTCATTATTTCAACAACTGAACAATCATAACCTATAAGGTGCATTAAATGATACAAATCATACATAATAAGTCTGAAATTATAAAATTAAATGCATAAACATTATACCAAATAAAACAAATCAAGAATGGCACTACGGCTATTAATAAATGCTTATGCAAATCGAACAACACAGAATGTCTTGGGTAACTTTGTATGAGCTAGAAAATATCGTGTACACCCTAAATGTGATTGTAAACATACTTTTGCATAAGTGAGTCTTCAGCATTACTAGACGGTTGAATAACTTTAAGCGCTTCTAAAGCTTTCATTAACTTCTCTAAGGTCGCCATGGTGTTATCTTTCAAATATTATATTTATTTTTTTTAACTAGATGTAATTTAAATCCATTTTCAAGATTTTACATCACGTTTGTTTCCGTTTAGAAGTGTGCGTTTTGGTAATCTTGAAACTTCGGCTGCTCAGCTGTTCAATTCACTCTCAGTGTTGCCAATCGAGAATTCGCTTTTACCTTTAATCTCCACCGATATATAAAAGTTGGTTGTCAGGTTTTTCGAGCTTCTGCGCATAACAAACTGGCACTGAGGTATCCCAAGATGCACCACTTCAGCACTTTTTTGAGCTACTGCGCATAGCATAGTAGCCGAAACTATGGAAACTGGCACTGACGTATCCCAAGATGCTCCTGCTTCTTTTTGCGTTACTGAGCAAATATATGGAGCGCTCTATCCTCTTTCTTAAATCTATGAGTTCTACATGGATTTGGCATGAAAGTAGCAGATATGCCCATCGATTGCGCGGTCCCGTACAACGCAATACAAACCGTGCGATTATGTGATGAATCCACTTTCGCCGTTTCCGTAATGCACCTCGGGATACTGGTTTAAAGCTTTACTATGCTTTTTCAATGAATATATACCTCATGTCTGCCAGAAATTATGCTAGCAAAACTTGTAAAAAGTCTTAATTAGTTAATATTAAATATATATTTTTTATTAGTCGAATTATCTCATGATGTCATCTGGTGGCGTATGGCAGGCCATGTGCTAGGGCTTGCGAATTGCTTTATGGGATACTGGTTCACAAGTGGCTTCACCTTTCCCCATAGGGGCAGATCTGCTACTTTCTAAATCTATTTAGTTCTATTCCATCGATCTATAAATGTTAGTGGATCGACCAAAAGATTTTATTTGGTTTGGTTTGGTTTGAAATATCGTCGCACTAGAGCTACACGAGGGCTATTTTTTTTATTATTTGGTAGAAGCGTGTTGAACGATAATGTAAACAATATGTACTATTTGAATGCGAAATGTACTAATTTAAGTACTATTTGTAGGAGTAAAAAGGTATTCACCATGTAATCTTTTATTTTCCTTCGAAAATGTATATATTATATATAAATAAATAAATGAAATTTTATTACAAAATTGCAAAACAGAAAATCATTCTTCATAAATAACAATGATAATTTCTTAGTTAACGCTTTATTTGTCCGTGAAATCCGTCGACACAAAACAGAAGAATTAACCATTTTCTCACCTGTCCGTTACTATGATAAAACAGAAATTAGAATTAAACTATGGGAATTAATTTTGGTACATGTATTTTCCCGCCTGCGCTTGATTAGAGACTACCTTATAAACCTTTGTCAAGTAAGACAGACACAGACATAATTTGTACTGGCACAGAGAGAGAAAGTAGACCTAGGGCACATGCCACCTCCACAATTTAGAAATTTCCCTGAGGGAAAGGGGGAATAGTCTCCAGGGAAGGGAACTGTACCATGAGAAACTGCGCAATGACCAAACTGACGTGGAAAGTTTTCTATGAAATTAAGCTGTTTTTATCCTGAACTTCATGCATGTACTTCAAACGTACATGCTTTATCGTGATTCGAGCCCGGACCCAGAGGGTCCAAAGGTTAGTTACCTATCCGTTGGTCGACGTGATGGGAGGATTAGTTGGTTGGTAGACATATAGCTGTGTGCTTGATCAGTGACCCGCTCATAAACCTTCGTCAAGTTTGACAGACACAACACGCATACGCGACAGATGCTGTCATCTATCGCGCGCCACCTCCACAATTTAGACATGCCCCTGAAGGGGAGGGAAATAGTCTTCAGGGACCTGTACCCATGGGAAACTGCGCAATGACCGCCCACAGGACTTTCGGACCCAACAGATATAACGAGCACGTAGGGGAGACTGGGTACGGTTGTGCCAGTTTTCATTTGATCGCTTATAAATTCGTTAGTATGCCGATTAGCTGGATGAAAGTTGCATTAATAGTAAAGTGCAACACTTGTCTACGTATAAATAAAAAATTGCGTCCTTAAGTACAATAGTTAGCTTGTAAGAGCAAATTAGAAAAAAGAGGAAGTAGTGTCACAACCGCCCCCGGGGTCGGTTGTGACAGAGTAAAAAAAGACACCAAAATGGTATCAAATCACTCTTTTTGCATCATCTTTAGAAACCATAAATTCAATATTTATAATAATAACATTTAATTCATCATTTAATTAATTAATTTAATAATTATAAATTGATTTTTAATTATTAATAAAAACTCTTCATATTATCACTATCATCAAAAAAGTTAACTGAATATTTATAATTATACATTGCTGTAACCATGTCAGATACTAAACAAATAAATAAAAAAAATTTAAATGCACAAAATATCTTATCAACATAAAAAAAATATACATGTTCTATATACATCTTTTTGAATCTTTTTCAAAAATATACATCTTTTTGAGTTACACCTGTTTCGTCAACAATGTATATATCCTGTGGCTCATAGGTGTGTATGTACATAACAATTTGCATATTGTCATAAAAATATTGTACATTTGAAGCTTGTATCGATGCAAATGTATCGTAAAGGCCTTTTCACACGGTATTCCTTGTGCACGGAACTGCTCGGACAGGGTTGTCCACCTGCAAAGATTCTGACGTCACACGTTCCTGGAGGGGTTGTTGTGAATGATACTTATCGCTAGTCTTTCTTGACACATTTTTTAACAATTTTTCAATATTTTTACAAATTTCTATCACGAGTAGGAATTTGTTGGTTGGTAAACCTATATTTTCAGGCTTGTGTGCTTGGTCAGAAACCCGCTTATAATCCTTCATCATGTAAGACAGACACAACACACACACATAGACAGATACTGGCCATCTATCGCGCGCCATTTCCACAATTTAGACAAGTCCCTGAAGGGGAGGGAAATAGTCTCCAGGGACCTGTATCCGTGGGAAAATGTGCAATGACCACTCACAGGACTTTCGGTCCCAACAGATTTAAAGAGCACGTACTCCGCATATTCGGTGGGTCTTCAGTATGGTACCGAGACTCGATCGCGAACCTTACGATAACGAGATCGAGATCTTAACCACAAGGCTCCCCACAAGCCGATTTAACAAGGAGAGTACTAACTACTAAAATCAACATTGGCGAGCATAAAGTAGATTTTTCTCCATTTGGCAAATTCGATTTTGCCAACAAGACGTCAGAGCTATACTTGATTCTGATTGGCTACCTCTCTCCGCAAAACCGGTTTACCGATTTTCATGTCTCCACGAAAAAATTCAATGAAAAATTCTCTACAGCGGTTCTCATGTTATCCCCCCCCCCCAAAAAAAAAAAAAAATTCCGTGATCAAGGTTGCTCCTTGTGAAAAGGCCCTAACAAAGACATACGATTAATTTGGTGATTTTTCGCAGCTCTTCGTAAATGAAATCCCGTATTTTACTTCGATAAAAGCTTCTTCATATTTCCTTAGGTCACACTGTGCCCTTTCTGCCTTCCTCAGGCGTTTTATAGGCATCTAAAAAAAAAAAATACATATTACTGTGTTGTCACAACCAGCTCCCTCTTTTGCAAAAAAACAATCGCCATGACAATACAAAATAATTTACATTCAAAGTAATCACTGGTATTTAATTATTAAAGTCTAAACTTATAACAAGGATAAAATTCATTGCTCTATCTGTACACATATAATAACAGTTATGAAAAGAAATGTAATACAAATATTACTTTTGACAGTCAAAAAGTAATAGAGGCCTCTGGTAGGGTTAATGTCTTGCGATGACTGATGGTATGCTGTGGCACATGTTCGGACAGGCAAGCTGCTCCTTACCCCTTACACCCAACCCGGTATTCCTTATAGTTTTGCTAATATGGCGACTGGTACAACCGTACCCAGTCTCCCCTACTCCGCATAATACTCGACAAACACAAACATCAATGCCTTATCGGGATTCGAGCCGGGCCAGAGGCTCCAAAGGCTAACACCTTAACCATTGCGCTGCATTCCGTTTGTCTATTTCTAGCCTCCAAAAAGATTTAACACAGATAATTAAGTCTCGTAATTTAGATCGACACCTGAACCAAACTAGTGCCGCCATCGTGTTCGTGTTCGGGACTTTAGACTCTACAGCGCTAGCGAGCACGTCGCTTTAGACTCAGGACTATAGTGGTTAGAAGAGGTCACTATACTCAGGACAAATACAGACAAACACACAAAACAAATATCCATACCTATATGCTTAGATTTGAGCCAGGGACCCTCCCTGTCTCCTGTCTGACGAGTGCCCTGACCAATTATTCGCCCTCTTGGCTTCGGCTAAAGGATGTTAACATTGGATAATTTTTAACAATTTATTTTTTATTTTTAATTATCAACAAAAGATTTTTAATTTAATTCAACACTTACATCTTAAAGCTATTTAATGAGTTCACTGTATTTACATAGGTTTCATTCCAAGATAAACCACCCGAATAAAAACATTTCAAAAACTCCAACCATTTACTATATATGATGAGAATCGCAAATGTCGACAAAATATGTTAAAAATTTGAGTTACTCAAAAAGTATTTTATGCGACGTGAAGAGGAATCAGACCCTTCGACGGGAATTTTACTATGATGTCAAAGTACTCTTCAAACCGTTACAGATATACTAATGTGGACTAAAGAAAGTAGTATATAAACAACCAAACCAAAAGATTTTGGGTTTGGTTTATAATGCCCCTTGACTGAATAATGTTGATTTTAATTTTAATTCCTATAACTTTTTTGATAATCTTGAGGGGACATCTTTAAAACCTCTTTATTTAGACGTGTTTCAGCTCGCAAGCTTGATTCTATTCAATAAGCTATTTAAAAATAAAGGGAGGGGAGAGAGAGGGCCAATTTACGATCTCGAAATCCAGGTGGTTCTACTTTATGCTACTGACTACTGAGTGTATAGATTTAGAAAGTAGGAGATCTGTACCTAGGTGGAAAGGTGAAGCCAAATTTGAACCAGTATCCCACAAAGCAGTTCGCAAACCCTAGTAATACGCCACCAGATGGCACCATGAGATAATTCGACTAATAAAAAAATATATATTTAATATTAACTAATTAAAACTTTTCACCAGTTTTGCTAGCATAAGTTAAAAGCTGGATATGTATTGCTAATTTATGGCAGACATGAGGTATATATTCATAAAAGAAGCGTATTAAAAATGTAATTTTCATTGCATGTAACTTTTCGACAAAAGCATGTCTTGGAAACCAGTATCCCGTGATGCATTGCAAAAACGGCAAAATGTGGATTCATCACACAATCGCGCGGTTTGTATTGCGTTGTACGGGATTGTGCAATCGAAGGGCGGATCTGCTACTTTCTAAATCTTGACTGAGTGGTTCGATGTGAAAGGTGGTTTTTACAGCCACCTAGTGAGGAAAACGCTGGTGGCTTCCGAAACCATTCTGTTTTACATTTGATAACGAAAGTAAAGTATGGAGATTAGTTATGAAAATTGTAAATATTCCTTCGTGTAAATACAGAAGTTTGATTTTAATTGAATAGATATCGATCCGTTCGTTTTGTCCATAATAAGTTAATTTTGTTGATGTAATTGCCAAAAGTTTAAATGTTTTGTATTTTTAATTCACAAGAACAGAACCAACCGGTACTGCTTGTGGCATCTAACATGTTTAAGTTGTTTTGTAAACAGTGATTTTTGAAAATTTGAAAAGAGTTTAATTATGAAAGTTTACAAGAACTATACATTTGTTATTCTGATTGCAACGACTTTACTGCTATAATAACTTCAAGTCGAACCTGAAAAATTATTCTTAAATTTAAAGGATATGGCAGAAGTTTTATTTGATGATGTTTACGATCTGTGTGAGATTATTGGAAGGTAAGAAAATTGTGTTATTTTATAGCGTGTTTATTATTATAGCGCCTTATACATATTATCGTCACTAATTATAATGTACACACTTAAGGTGATAATGAAATACATACAAACAATACATTTTGTTGACAATTGAACAAAACTGAGTTGTAATCAAATTTTACCCAAACATTTCAAGATCACAATATATACAATTTGATAATTTTGCACTTACAATTTGATTCATTTATCTCTACTTTAGAGTCATTCTCATTTATTTAGTCCATGGTATACTTAAAAATATTTTGCATATTCTGAATTTTTCTCTGATCTGAATTAAAAAGGGTTTTTAATTCAAAAAAAAAATTTAATGGTTATTTAGAGTGGTGCCTGTCAAGGAAAATACTATAAATACATAACAAAATATTGTTGTAAATGGTTTAATCTTTCAGACTTAGTTTTACATCTAAGACAAATTTATATGGACAAAAAGAAATTATAATTGTACACAAAATTACATACCTTTTCAATTTGGGAAATTGTGTGTACTGTGCACAAAATGTCTTAAAGCGATTGACAGTTTTTCTGTTTGCATGTTAGCTACCTTTTAAATAATGTTTCCAAGTTTCATTAGAGTGAAAGCTTTTATTACTTTAATTAAAATTTTAAATAACGAAATACAGCAACCCCTCGTTATATCGCTCTTCCCGGGAGACAAGCGAAAAACCGCAATATAACCGAATGCGTGATATAACGAGCGACTTGATAAATATTATACTAATTATATTGAAAAAATTGGGAGACATGATACATGTCGCGATATATCCGAATGCGCATTATAACGAGGTGCGATATAGCGAGGGGTTACTGTATTCAGTAAATTCAATTTTAATTAAAGTGGTATACTGAAATATATCTTCATAAGGTAAATATAGACGGAATATAGACCACATAAAATTACTTTGGCTTCATATATTTTTCAATAAATAAAGTTTCTTATGCCCTTGTTGATGTGGTTGGAGCGATTTAAATGACTTAAAATGAAATTCCAATGCAAATTTGCCTACAAACAGTTACAAATGTCTGTTCAGACATACAGACAGACAAAAAGGCTGAAAACCAGTCTCTGAAGCTATACTTTCTAAATTTTTTTTTTAAAAACCCAATGTATAGAACTCGATGTTGTGACAATTTATTCTGATGTGTACAAATCTTGTGTACAAATAGTTCTAGTTGACAGTTAATGTTACAACTAGGGATGCACCGAATATTTGGTTACTAATCGGCCGCTTAAGCCGAATATTCAGTTTGGTCGAATAGTCAGACGAATAGTGAAATTTAAATTTTTTCAAATTTCTTCATGTTGTCATCGTCGAAAACATCGTAAAATTCCCAAACAGGACTTGTTTTCTTTTTTGATAGACTCAAATTCTTAAGTTTTTGTAATTCATAACATGGTAAATCAAACTTTACTCAAGTTGTATTAAATAACATGTTTCTTTAAGGGAACAGTAACAGTGAGTGAGCTTATACAATAATTTCTATAGACATCACAATTGTGTTTTTTTCACTAAAAGATAAAAAATAATTATTTTGTAAATGTATAACAATATTGTAAGCAATGCTTTTTTTTTTCTAATTTTTATTCTACACCATATCCACATACTTCCTGTCCACTACACTGTTTTTGTTTTCATACTTCCGTTTTCGTGTTGTAATTTTACCAAGGCATTATTCAACGTTTACGGAAAGCCCTCAGAATAATTGCAATCTGAGCATAATAGTTGGTTGTTAGACATTAGACCTTATGAGACATGCTATAAAAATCGTTTCAAGGAATTTGTTGAGTCTGCAAAGTAATAAAAAACGCAAAAAGCTACCTCGTTTGGGAAGAATCCTTTTTAGTCATACACTAACTAAATTTTCTCTCAGAATGTAATGGTAAAGGAGAAAAAGCCATGCTTAATTTTTCGTTTTAAAAAAATAGGTTCACTTCAATGACACTTTCTTGTTTTCTTTTTTTATCCTGTAATAAATAAAAAAAATTATGATTGAAATATTTTTTTCTAGTACCGAAAAAAATCAAGATCAAATTCTGTGACATGAAGATTTTTATCTGGGCGATTTGATGTAGAATAAGTCTTTTTTTTCCCCACTTCAGTTCCCCAGAGTAACTCCTGTTTAGTCTGACTGGCAAAATCCTATCATGTCTGTAAAAGATTTTGCCAACATGAATTTTTAGCCTACTTTTTCTTTTTTTAATTCGAAAGAATTAAAAAAATAAAAAAGTAGGTATTGGCAGGCTGTCGATGTCTGTCCGTACCCCCCTTCCAAAATCGGTTCTATCAATCCGATCTTAAAAATTCTTTTTTTATTAGAAAGGTATGACCTCAGAAACCCAACTTTCCTACTTTTTGTGTGTCTGTACGATAGGACGGACATAAATCTACTATTTGTCAACGCATTTCCCATTGAATTAGCATTGAAATTCAATTTCGAGTCATTTAAATCGCTGTTGCCAACCCAACAATGGCATGAGAAACTTTATTCATTTAAAAATAGTATTATTTGAAGCAAAATTTATTTTGGTTATAAATCAGTTTAGAATGACGTCGGGAATGTGATTATTTGATTGTTTATTATTTTTTTACCAAGTAAGTTACGAGGCATATTTTTTTTTGCGTATAATCCTGATTAGTTTTAATTTACATTTCCTATTTTAAGTGCATCTTGGAGTTGTTTTTATGTTTTTTGTTCTAGGAATAATTAAATATTTATTTACAACTGCAAATAAATCATGCAGACGATAAGAAATATTTATTTTATTTGCGATAGAAAATTAACGAAAATAATTTATTTCGGAACTTTAAATTATAGCCTGTGTTTAGTGAAATTTATTCCTAATGTGTAAAAAATTAATGTAGAAACGGTTGTAGATGACACTTACTGTTATGAACCTAGTTGTTTCCCGGTAAGAAATTTAGTAAGTATTTAAGTCACAGAAAAGTAGGCTATTTTAGTTTTTTAAGAACTTCTTGTTCAAAATACTACAAGCTCCAACTGTACTATTTGAAACGTTTTAAAATTAAACAAGTTCTAAAAAACTAAAATAGCATAGGTACTTAACTTGCCAGTTACTTAAATTCTTACTAAAATTTTCTTCAGGCATACAGACACAGACGAACAAAATGAGTATGAAAGAAGAGAGTCCGAGATCATAACTTAAAAAAAAAAATGAAATCCGACGGATAGAACCGATTTTGGAAGGTTTGTACATACGGCTATCGTCAGCGTGTCAATACCTAATTTTCATCTTTTTTTTTTTAAAAAATAATCGAATTTAAAAAATGTAAGCTAAATGTGCGAAAAGATTTGACTTAATTACATACTTAGACCGTTTCATTGCATTATTGCAGATATATTTTTGAAGTCAAACTATTCATTTTGGATCTGGTTTGAATAAGTAACTTATTAAAATAATTAGAATGTACAATTTTGAATATTCGTATTCATTACCCCATTTTATAAAAATAACAAGGGATATAATAACTATACTTTACTAGCTTTTGAAAAATTAATGGCGCTTGGTTCAATTTGGGTATAATATTTATTAGTATTTTATGTGGCAACTAATTTTGGCTTATTTTTCTTCAAAACAATATCATTTTGTCTTATAAAGCAAATTTTAGGAGGTCTTGGCACGTGCCCCGATTCCTGCCAGAAATAAGGCTCTGCACTCGCCCGTGGTTTAAATTTACGAGGTCCGTCATCAATAACCCTTGTTCTGATGATAAGGCACCGCTACGGATAATTGGAGTTCTACTGTTCTTAGAATGCCTTTGCTAGAGTGAAAGCTTTTATTAGTTCAATTAAATTTTAACTAACGAAATATTCAATAAGTTCAATTTTAGAAGTGGTAAATTGAAATATATCTTCATAAGGTAAATGTAGACGGAATAGTAAAAAAAAAATAATAACTTTATAAAGAGAGGATGGACATTTTTTAAAAAATATACTATACACAATTTGTCTTGGTGTAGTGATCCAACCAAAGACGGAAATATCCCATTATCTTCTTGCTTACGAGTCCTTTTTTTATTAAATGTATTTGGTATCTTTCTCGACGATGTAATTGAAAAATTCTGAAAAATGTTTTCTGACTCATTCTCGCATTAGGTCAGTGAACTAATCTAGAGCTCTATTTAAAGGCTCAAATGTGACCTGTAATGATTTTGAACTTTGTAAGTTTTAGTACCGACAGCCATTGTAAGCCATTGTTTTAATGTTAGTAATTTTTTTACTCTTTATACATGTAAGGCGGCAATCAGTTTGATTTCTAATACTTTACTTACATTATTTTTAAAAAAGTTTTGTTTTAAGGATTAAGTTTTACTTTGAAATGGACAGAGTTTTCTTTCAATTTAGGAAGTTTGTTCAATTTTATACAAGTTGTTGTGAATTAAAATTTTAATGATTTTTCAAATTCTCCGCATACGACAAAATTTCATTTAAAGCGAAGTTTTTCCAACAACATTGACATTTTGGTAATGCTTTGCATACTTGAAATTTAATTGAATTAAAACCGATGAAGTTTAACGAGTAGCAGGAATAAAAACAAGTTGTACGTAAAGAACTCTAACTAGCGGCCATGTTTGGCGATTTTCTTAATAAGGTGAAAAGATATTGTGGAAGCGGCTCTAAGTAACTGTTACTAAACCAATTTGTCTTTACGAATATAAGTTTCTGGTCACTTGACGTTCTATGCATCGCTAAGGTCATGGTAAAACAAAAAATTGACTGAATTGAAAGAATAACAAAGAATAATTATAACAGTTGCCCGGAAAATTCATAGATATTTTTTATCGTTTTAATCGCTTTATTTAATTTTTTTTATTATTATCTTATCCAAGTAAAATAAGTTTACTAAAATGGTTTCTCAGGAGTTTTTCGCGCCATTTTCTCGTCGTATGTATCTCATACAGCTTTTTAAATTTTCTTCTAAAAAACATGTATTTTTCTGCTGGAATCAAAAAGTAAATGCATTTATTCCTTTTCGTAGAGTAAAAAGAAAATATTTTTATAGTATGAGGGATGAGCAATATCTCTTTTCGTATGACGTAAGAATGGTAATTTTTTCTCACACATACTACCAATACCGGCATATATATTATTAAAAATAATTTGAACACGGATAATATTTGTTGAAAAATCAGTTAGTATATTTTAGAAAGCAAAAAATTCATTGAAATTTTTTATTTTTACTTCGGCTGGTATTTGAATAGACCTTCTGAGAATATCATCTTATAATATAAGTTACTTATAGTTTTTTTTAAATTTTCTGACAATTTTTCAATGATATGGAAAAAAATTGTAATGTATCACAACTTTATTTTGTTGAAGGATTAACATTTATTTCACTGCGATGCATTGTTCAGCATTAAAAATAAGTTAAAATATTGAAGTTGCTGGACGATGAATTCTTATAAAAGTGGCAATTTAATTACTTGTATCATGCGAAAAAAAAATATCAAACGGTGGGTAAGTCTTATGTTTTTTTTTCTTTAGGCATTTTGCCTGATGAGAAAAACATTGATAAGTTTAATTTCTACAGTTTCTGGCTCCGCTCCAAGGGCACCACTTCGGTTGATGAGATAAAAAAAATAATAATAAACTGCCAATTTAATTATAATATATAACCCATAATTTACTTAGCAATACTTTTCTAAAAACCTTCATTTTAAAATAATTATAAATATTTCGAAGTAATCGTTTCAGTTTGAAAAATTACTTAATAAATTAAAAATTACTTAATAAATTAAAAATAAATTAGCATTATTGATAAACAACTATTGGAAACAATTTGCAAATTTTCTATTAAAAATAGTTATTTTTATTTTTTTCAAAATTCTGAATAACGGTCGGGATTTTTGAGAAATTACGGTTTTCTTCATTGTCGCCCAGTGACGTGACAATTACTAGTCGACTTTTTTTTTCATTGGGCGGCAAAAAAAAGTCGAACAGTCATTACGTTAAAAAAAAAATACTCTGGGTACTCGGAACAATTGTACCGAATTTGAAGGTTTTTTTCTGTTTTATGCAATAATAAACCACTTTTTTTTTCACCACCAAGGAATTAAAGAAAGTTTTTTTTTTCATTATATACTTCTTAATCTTCCAAAAACAAATCACACAAGTTTTTTCATCAATTTTTCAGTTTTAATAATTTTTTATTTAAATTTAAATAATAAAAAATAAAACATGAATAGCAACCCCAAATTTTTTTTTACATAAATCGATAAAATAGATCAAGTAGAACCAAAATCCCAAATTTTTTAATTCAAAAACAATTATTTGCCGAGTTATTGTAAAAAAAACTGAAAAAGACGAACTTTAGGGATCGTGTAAAAAATTACTTGGCGAATTCGATCCTAACTTGCATTATCGTTTGGTGATTGAAAAGCATTTGCTGATAAATGTTTATTCAAATAATTGATGTCTGAAAAAAAATCTAAAAATCTTTTCTTATTTTAAGTGCATGCAGTGTATTTTGTTTGTCGAATTAACTTTAAATCATATCGATTACTATGTTTTTAAGTATGTGTTATTTCCAATACAATTTCAAGAAGTGAGTACCAAAAATAAATATGCTAAAATATAATTGGAATTCGGTTTACAGTAAATTTTATTGTTACCACATTGCTTATTTAAAATTATTAGTGCCCACTTTCCTTGATTATAAATCATTGCCCAATCATTTTGAATAATTTTATTTTGCTTTCCTTAAATATCGTGTTAAGGTTGTAACCCTCCCCCCGTTTTGAAATACGTGGTTTATATTACCGATAAAGGGCGAAAAAATTTTAACAAACTTTTTGCAGCAATATTAATGAAACAAAAATTTGCATAAAAAATGTGAAACATTAATGCAATAATCATGTTAGTCAATGTGATTATAACTAATCGCATTTGGAAATCTGTTCGTTATAAATAACCGTATATGCGACTTAAATTAAAATTAAAACTTTTTATCTTCTAATCTTTATTTTATTTCTGAATTTATAATTTCAAAACAAAAAAACATTAAAAAAATCACAATATTAGTGAAGAAAGTTAAATTCTAGCATCCGTTGGCGAGATTATGTTAACCCAGTTAGTTTGTTGTTTTGAAAAGACGCAACCCAAATATTACTGTTTTCACTTTAGAGATTTCCCCCCAAACGAGTTCAAAATTAATGCTTTAATATCTCAGCAAATAATGCAAACTAGATAATACTTTTTTATACATGGGGTATTTTGAAGGTGCTGAACATTTTTATGTAAAAAAATTGGGTGTTGCCATTGGAATTTTCAAAGTTGGTACTCATTTTAATATGTAGACGACCCCTTATGCAATTTTTGTTGCCAGTTCTAAATTCCTTACGCTATTTCCTGAAAAATGACACCTTTCATAAAGTTCCTTGACCAATAGCAGCCGAGAAACGAAGGGTGGAGCGTTTTTTTTTTCCCCAGCTGTACTAGACATATAACATTATGTTGTGTTTATATTTTACACAAAACAGTTTTTTAATAATAAAATTCATAAAAATTACCATTAAATGTTAAATTAATGTTAATAATTAATGTAAACTAGTTTTTATAATGACTAAAGGAGAACATATTTAAAATATGGAAAGAATAAAGAGTTATTTGTAAACAGGGATAGTAGTTAATATATGCTAGTAGCAGTTAAATACAAGTTTTATTTTTTTGATAAACTAATACATGAGTCGTTATTAAAAGATTAGTAAAAATAAATAAATAAGGATGTTAAACTTCACATAAAAGTAGTCTAAAATATAATTTATTGAATTCGGGAAACAGAATTAGATTTTCAGTGATGCACAATATTGAAATCTAACTTAATTATTCAACCAAAGGGAATTGGGAATGAACAATTCCTTCAATACAATAAAATTGTTTCAGAATCTTTCTTAAAATATTTAATTTAAACGTTATTATATTGCCCTAAAATCGTATTCGACTACGCACACGCCGTTTTTTTTGGCCGCTTAAGGGGGGATCATAGTTAGCGACAGCAAAAATGACCAATTCTTGGTATTGATTTCGAAAGGCTCTAAATCATTTAAAAATTATGGTACAATAAAAAAAATTGTACCAAATTATAAATTGTACTTTTATTATTATATTTGCACCTAAGAATCTTATTTTTAAAAATTATTATTTTTGAAAAAAGCCATCTTTTGAAACATACAATTACAAATTTTCAAAAATACAAGTATTTTTTCGGTACACTTTTCTCCAAATCTATTAAATATTTCTTAATAAATTCTTTTGTGTGTTATAAAACCATTTTAGATCTAATCAAGTCACCTATTATTTTTGCCTAAAATAATTTTTAAATTCTATTTTTAAAACACTATATTCTACATTCATAAAAATTCTGATTTTCAACGAAGAAAATTGTAAAATAATAAAATATTTTTTTTAATTTGTAAGACTAAATTAGGTGACTTAAATATATCTAAAATGGTTTTATAACACACAAAAAAAATTATTGAAAAATATTCAATAGATTTGGAGAAAAGTGTACCTAAGTGTTGAAAATTATAGTTTTGAGAAAAACGCGAAAAACCAATGCAGTCGATCCCGTTAACACGAACTCGAAATGACCACCAAAACATTTCTTGTTAACCGAATTTCACGTAAATCGTCAGGAATTTTTTTTTTACATTGAGCCAGTGAATAGTTTTCAAATATAAACACAAAAAATTCAGATTTTATAATGTAATACATAAATAAAACAAGCATACAATTAGTAATTCAAAGGAGGCGTGGCACATTTGTTTATTTTTATAATTTTAATTTTTTATAAGAAATAATTAACCGATCGATACAAAATTGGTCTTATTCGATAGATTGGGCTTCCATCTATCAGAAAATACTGGTTTCAAAAATTCGATTTTTTGGTTTTTGTTAACTATGATCCCCCCTTAAGGGGTCTAAGGAGTCTTAAAAATGTGCAAAGAAGATACTACAAAGCAAAGTTTGATCTTTCATGTCATTTTTGAACTACTCAATGTATAAGTATAATTTTTTATGTGTAATTCTACATGATTTATTTATTATAAAACAAGTTTTAAAATTTATGAAACTTTAGCCAAAACTAAAATAAATGATATTAAACATGAAGCTATTTGAACACAGTGTGATTAGGCTTGCGCGGCAAATTGTGAGGTCAAAATTGAAAAAATGACCAAGAAAATGACTTTATATTGTACAAATATGTACAAACTAGGACTTATACCTAAATTCTCAGCTCAATTTTAATTAGAAATTATTTTAAAAACTTTTTTCTAAAAAAACTAATAAAATTTTAAAAATTTTGATTTTAAATTATTTTTAAAATAATTTCTAATTAAAATTGAGCAGAAAATTTAGGTATAAGTCTTTGTTTGTACATATTTGTACAATATAAATCCATTTTCTTGGTCATTTTTTCAATTTTGACCTCACAATTTGCTGCGCAAGGCTAATCACACTGTGTTCAAATAGCTTCATGTTTAATATCATTTATTTTAGTTTTGGTTAAAGTTTCATAAATTTTAAAACTTGTTTTATAATAAATAAATCTTGTAGAATTACATATAAAAAAATTATACTTATACATTGAGTAGTTCAAAAATGACATGAAAGATCAAATTATGTTTTGTAGTGCCTTCTTTGCACATTTTTAAGACTCCTTAGACCCCTTAAGGGGTCTAAGGAGTCTTAAAAATGTGCAAAGAAGGAACTACAAAGCATAGTTTGATCTTTCATGTAATTTTTTAACTACTTAATATACAAGTATAATTTTTTTATATGCAATTCTACAAGATTTATTTAATATGAAACAAATTTTAAAATTTATGAAACTTTAGCCAAAACTAAAATAAATGATATTAAACATAAAGCTATTTGAACACATTGTGATTAGGCTTGCGCGGCAAATTGTGAGGTCAAAATTGAAGACATGACCAAGAAAATGACTTTATGTTGTACAAATATGTACAAACTAGAACTTATACCTAAATTCTCAGCTCAATTTTAATTAGAAATAATTTTTAAAAATTTTTTAAAATCAAAATTCAAAAAATTTTATAAATTTTTTTAGAAAAAAGTTCTTAAAGTAATTTCTAATTAAAATTGAGCTGAGAATTTAGGTATAAGTCTTTGTTTGTACATATTTGTACAATATAAAGTCATTTTCTTGGTCATGTCTTCAATTTTGACCTCACAATTTGCCGCGCAAGCCTAATCACAATATGTTCAAATAGCTTTATGTTTAATATCATTTATTTTAGTTTTGGCTAAAGTTTCATAAATTTTAAAATTTGTTTCATATTAAATAAATCTTGTAGAATTACATATAAAAAAATTATACTTGTATATTGAGTAGTTAGAAAATGACATGAAAGATCAAACTATGCTTTGTAGTTCATTCTTTGCACATTTTTAAGACTCCTTAGACCCCTTAAGATGGCGTCGCGGTTGCAGTGACGGCTTCACCGATGTTGACTCCCTTTTATTCATTCCTCCATAATGGGCCTCGCAATTTGGAACCGCGGTAAAATGACGATGGGGGTGGGGCATTGGGAGTATTTGCTAATGAGAGAGTTGGGGGCTGACCAAACTAAGTTGCATCGGATCCATAAATGCAGTCGGCGACCTATAGTGTGACCGCTTAAAAAATGTGATTATTGGGATTTTTTTTTTGTTTTAAGTACTGAATCAAATTTTCTCATGCACTTATTTTGTGTGTGAAAATATATTTGTACTAGGAGGCTCCGCCCCCTGCTCGCTGTCGCTCGCCAACCCCCGGAATTGCTGCGCAATTCCATTTACCGCTTCGCGGCCGGTTGGGAAGTTCACCCTTGCTCGCTTCCGCTCGCCAAGCCCCTAGAATTGCTATGTAATTCCTCTTTGTTTGCTCCGCAAACAAACATTCAAGACTAATAAGTGGGTACTGCCAATGCAGGAATGCTCATCCATACAATCTGCATTGAATACAACATGTTTCCTGCTCATTAAACATAAATTTTTCATCACCAGTGAAAAACGATTTGATTGGTCGATGTGATGTCTTCAAACTCTTAAGCTTATTTAGTTACCACCTTTGGCTCAGTGCGTTTAATCTTCACAAAAAACATTAAAAGAACTGAATTGGTGATTCATTCACTGTTTACTAATTCAATATTTTTAATTTCATACTGCAAAAATTAATAAGAACAATCGGGAAGATATTTTAGTTAAAAGGTCCCGACCAGCGCTGAGAGTGCGCAAGACGAAAAAGGGAAGATGCAACGGCTTCGGCTGTTTTTACCATAGAGTTATGAAGGAGGAGCAGATGGGTCGACCCAGAGACATTAAATAGAAAGGACTGCGCATTGGCAAACCTAAAGTGTCCCCATCATCTAACTTACACAGTCACGTGACTGTGTCGCGTTTGGCTCGCATGTATGGCGAGTTTACCATTTGGCGAATTTTTCCACAACGACCTGAACACATGAGGCCGACAATCTAATGGTATGAAACGAAGCTTGGAAAGGAACAAGGATGAATCGTTAGTTTTTTAAAGATCTTCTTAAGGGGGAATAGTACCGAGAATCGGCTTCTCAAGCGAAGGCTTCTCTCTGTGTTAATCCTATGGGAAAAAAATAAAAAGTCTGCCACATTTCTCCGGCTCTAATTAATATTTTTACAAGCGGTTTTTTTTATATGATGCATGCAGCTGATTTGCAGGTCCGTATAATCGCATTTTTTTGAAATTCATAAAAATAATTTTTTGATTATTAATAAACAGTTTTACAATATGAACTAGGACGAAATTTGAAAAACCGCGATTATAGGGACGTACAACTTTTAATATCATTAATTTTGAAAAAAAAAGTTCGCAATTATTTGCATTTTTAGGGTAGAAAAGTGGCAGCGAAATTATGAAATTTTCAATATCCAGTCTTATCCAGGAAGTAGCGCCCCCTGGGTTAGCTCCTCCCCCTAAAGTTAGCTCCTCCCCTTTTAGTTAAAGATGCTGAAACTCAGATAAGATAAGGTACGTGTAGTTCAATTTCAAGAGTCTGCGAATTTTAACTTCTGCTCCGTAAGCTAAAGTTTCAATTCATTGTGTGTTTTTGGACGCCGATTTCGAAAATACAAATGGATTTTTTACTATAGCGTCCAGTTTAAAAGCTTTAAAAAAATTAAGTGGCATTGATTCATTCTATTGGATTCTAATTCTTAATTAGTAAAAAAAATCTTTTTTAATTTCTTCCAAATGATTTATTTGAAAGAGTTTGAAATATGCTTTGGGGACTTGAAGTTTAGAAAAAGGCATTTCAAAGTGTGAACAATTGCACAAATTTGGACTTATATATTTTTGTTGAAATATTAATTTGAGTTAAAATCCGAAAAACATGTACTTCTTGAAGTTTTTGTTGTATAATTTACCATTTCTTTCAAAAAGGATTTTTGCATAACGTTTTAAATCTGTTTTGGCATTAGGTAGCAGTATTGGCGTGTTTTATATTAGGTAACTTTTTTCAGTTTTTCATTTTTGAACTTCCGCGATTTTAATTAATGATTCGGTTCCACTCTCAATGCGAGGTCTTGTTGTGTTCCGTCCGTTGTGTTCGAATATAGTTTAGTTTTAGGTTTGAATGATCGTCGCACTAGAGCTACACGAGTGCTATTGGCGACGGGCGTCGTATTTTAGAGCCACAGTCAGGTGACGAGCCAGCACCTGAGTAGGCACCCAACGCAACCGTTAAGGGCGACATCGTACGCAGCGTTAGGACTTTGAAGGGTATTTAACGTGCACTCCCTTACACGGGGTATTATTCGTCGAACATTTTTTGCTGCACGGGCCGTTTATCGGTCGGCAGCTACTTTTTGGCGATGCCCGGACCCGAACCTGGGACCTTCCGTATGCTAAGCGTGTGCTCAACCGACTGGGCTCCCCAGCCCCTCTAATATAGTTTAGTAAAGTTAGTTTGAAATATCTTCGCACTAGAGCTATATGATGGCTATTGGCGACGGGCGTCGTAGTTTACAACCGCGGTCAAGTAACGAGTCGACATCAGGGTATGCACCCAATGCAACTGTTCAAGGAGCCATCGTACGCAGTGTTGGGACTAATAAGAATATTTAGCGTACATTCCCAATGCAAGGGGTATTATTCGTTGGACATTTTTCTTCACGGACGATTTATAGGTCGGCGGTTGATTTGGCGATGCCCGGACCGAACCTGGGACCTTTCACATTTAAGGCAAAAAAATGCCTTAACCGACTGATCTGTTCTGTCTTCTTTATGTGCATCATTTTCTTATTCCTGTAATTTATTAAACCTTTATCGCTGCATACTCGGCATACCGAATATCCTGTATAAATCCCAACCAGTATAGTTTCCGCGTTCGAATCCCGGTTGGTAAGCGCATGGATGATTGACTTGTCAATACAATGTTAGGTTAGGTAAGGTTTGAAATATCGTCCACTAGAGCTACACGAGGGCTATTGGAGAACGGGCATCGTATTTTGGAACCACAGTCAGGTGACGAGCCATCACCTGAATAGGCACCCAACGCAACCGCTAAGGGCGACATTGTACTCAGCGTTCAATACAATGTTAATTGTCTACATGTTGGTCTTAATTTGTGTAAAAAGATGTCCATCCTCTCCGGACGCTCTGGTAACATTCTTCCATAGGATATCCATGATCACAACAACAGCATTAAACCTTATTAGTTTCAATTAGATTAAATGTTCCCTAACTAATAGAAGATAGCTAATTATTCGAGGTAGCATCCTTCAAATCCAGATTGCCGAATTATTTTCAAAGAAAATTGCAATTTGGTTGTTTTAGATTATATAAGTTTCCAGTTTTCTTTTTTGTCCATCGTGATTTTATTGGTTGTTTCAACTTTACTCTAAATGCTCGATAAAAATCGCAGATATTTAGTAATGGGAATTTATTCTAAAGTGTCTTCCATTTTGAGTTTGAAACAAGCATGAGAGTATTCACTAAAGAAACCACGTTATTGGCGCAAATAGTTTATTTGTTGCTGTACAAATTATACAAGTTTCGGCTCGTCTTCTTCAGAAAAACACTACACAACTATAATAGTGCCTCTTATAAAAAAAATTTAAATTTTTTTTCAAAAACTTCATTTTATTTAAGACAGTTTTTCTTTGCAAAATTGGAAATTTTTGAATCGTTACGTCTCGATCCTCATGTTGGCGCATACCCTTCCCTCCCCCTCTGAGCGTGCCGTAATCGTACGTCCCCTTATAGAAAAATTTAATATTTTGAAGCATATTCAATATATTTACTTTCAATGATCTTTCAATATTACTTTTATGATGTGGTTTTTTAATCTATCAATAACATTTGTTATAATTTTCAAAAAAAGATACGAATGAATTTTAAAAAATACACTTTTGTCAAACATATAATCTTTTTTGTTCTGAAAAATAATCGTATGATAATTTATGTAAATATACATCGTAATAAAATGTAAGTTTTTAAAGAAAATTGTGTGGAATATTTTAGAGAAGAAAAAATAAGGCATTAAAGTGTTCTTCGATTCCAAGCACCACAAACAATCATTTCACCGATCAAACTGAACCGATTCCAAACACCACTATACAATTTCGATTAAGGGGTCATAGGAGTCTTACAAATGTGCAAAGAAGGTACTACAAAACATAGTTTGATCTTTCATGGTATTTTTGAACTACTCAATGTATAAGTATAATTTTTTTATATGTAATTCTACAAGATTTATTTATTATAAAACAAGTTTTAAAATTCATGAAACTTTAGCCAAAACTAAAATAAATGATATTAAACATGAAGCTATTTGAACACATTGTGATTAGGCTTGCGCGGCAAATTGTAAGGTCAAAATTGAAAAAATTACCAAGAAAATGACTTTATATGGTACAAATATGTACAAACAAAGACTTACACCTAAATTCTCAGCTCAATTTTAATTAGAAATTATTTTTAAAAAACTTTAAAATCAAAATTTTAAAATTTTTATTAATTTCTTTAGAAAAAAGTTCTTAAAATAATTTCTAATTAAAATTGAGCTGACAATTTAGGTATAAGTCTTTGTTTATACATATTTGTACAATATAAAGTCATTTTCTTGGTAATTTTTTCAATTTTGACCTCACAATTTGCCGCGCAAGCCTAATCACAATGTGTTCAAATAGCTTCATGTTTAATATCATTTATTTTAGTTTTGGCTAAAGTTTCATGAATTTTAAAACTTGTTTTATAATAAATAAATCTTGTAGAATTACATATAAAAAATTATACTCATTTATTGAGTAGTTAAAAAATGACATGAAAGATCAAACTATGCTTTGTAGTATCTTCTTTGCACATTTTTAAGACTCCTATGACCCCTTAACCCTTTAACCTCACAAGGTAGGAGAATTTCTCATCCCCGAAATACGAGTTTTTCTAGGCAGGAAAAAAGCAAAATGGAATCGTCCTGTATCAAAAAATACCCAAGTGATTATTTCGGCCGTTAGTCCTCCTATGGAATCGGACCTTTTTGACTTTGTGAATAAATAATCTTCTAAGTTGATTGCATGAAACAAAATTTTCATAAGGGGAGGTCTTCATATTAAAAATGTTAACAACTTTGAAATTTCCTATAGTAACACCCATATTTGATTATTTAGAAATGTTAAGCATCCTCGAAAACTCTTAAATCTTAGTTTTTGTTACATTTGGATGAATATTTAACGAGTTATTCCATCGAATCACTTGATATCCTGTGGGGGACCATCTCAAGGTTGTTGGTTTAATGATGTTTATCTTCCTTTCCAAAGCCGTATTTGCTTATCAAGCTCATATATAATCTTTTGCACTGTCCCCTGAAGCGCAATTAAAAAGTATTTTGTGATTTACTCAGCAAATTATGAATAAAAGTAATTAAAAATTTGGGTTTCGCTTAAACTTTCTGTCTTAAATATATTTCTGTAAAAATTTTGAGGGGTTTCTATTCATAATTTTTTTAAAAATTAAAATAATAATTATTTTAAAATATAAAAATTGTTTTAAATACCCCAATATTGAATGCATTTTGTTTGGGTTGTTATAATTTCTTTTCAGTAAAAAATTCGTTTCATTATCCTAATTATTTATAGATTGGGATAGTTTTTTATGTGCAACTCATTTAACATTATGGCACCTAAACTTTGCACGTCTCTAACTCCCCTAATAATGCTTAAAAACTAACAAAATTTGGCATTTCGTATTAAAATACGTCATAGATTAGAAATATGGACTCAAAAAGGGGTGTTGCCATTGGAAATTTTAAAGTTAGTAACATTTTTAATATGAAGACGGCCCCTTATGCAAATTTTGTGTCATGCAATTAACTCAGAATGTTATTTTTATACAAAGTCAAAGAGGTCCGATTATATAGGATGACTAACGACCGAAATGATCACTAGCGGATACTTTTTTTTCTCCACAGCACGCTTAATTTTTAACATACCCAACACCCCTATTTTTGAAACGAAACGGCCGAAACCGGCCTTCCCGATGTTTGCTGGTAGAGCCGTCCTGGGCCGGTTTCGAGGTTAAAGGGTTAAAGCATCAAATAAACCAAGATTAGTATAAAATACATTCTTCTCGCAGGTATAGCTGTAAACAAGTTGACCTGCAAACCCAGAGATCCGATGCCAGGATCGAATGTAATCCTTCTATAAATCATAATATCAATCAAATATCTACCGTATAGAGAGGGTTTGTGCACATTAAATCCACTGCGGTGCAATGTTTCATAGTCTTGCACAATATTACGAATTGGTTCCCAGTCCGATACAAGCATCGTCTTTCTGACGGCATTTTAAAATTACGAGGCACGTCGACAAAATTCCACAGATAGATGTAACACAACGTTTAAATAATTTCTAATATAAATTCTAAAACCGCGTGCTGTAGAACTTCAATTATCCGAAGCATGAATGATTATTCGAATGTCGGAAAAAAAAATTTGCACCCGACCCACCTGGTAATGTTTGTCTTTGTTGGATGTCATACCTGATGATATTTTTGTACCAACCAAAAAATTACTAGGCATTACATCCAGCAGAGATTACAACAATAGGTAGGCAGGTATAAATGTTTATGGTGTCACATAATAAACTTTAGTACCAACTGTAACTGCTTCCCCTTTTTGTAGTCACCTGTTATTTATGCAAATGATCTTTTTTTAATGCGTATAGTATAGTGTAGTAACTGTTTGTATATTTATCAATCACTTCTAAAAGAAACCTACAAATTTTAACATAAATTGAAAAAAAATTACAAAAGCTTGTAACTCAACTTGCCAAACGATACTTTATAGCTTGGATTTGATTGGGCTGATTACGACCGAAACTAGAATTTACGTGGTGAGTTTAAAGTTCAGGCGTAGCTTTCGTGCGACGTTATTCAATTAACCTGCAAAGTGAGTCATCCCGTCTTCTCATAGGGAAAATGGTTGGTTGGTACATGTATTTCTGGGTTGTGTGCTTGATCAGATACCCACCTATAAACCTCGTCAAGTAAGACAGACATAGACAGATTTTTTACTGGCACACAGATAGAGAGGAATTGCACCCAGGGTGACGGCGGGAATTTCTCGAAGGAGGTGTGAGATACGTTGACAAGGGGAGGAGCTTAGGAAAGGTAGTTTAAAACTGACCAATCGGCTACTTATAGAAGGATTGGAAAATAAGATGAAAACGTCAATCAATGAATTAAGCATTTTGATTTGCTAGTCTCCGAATTCTCTGAACCTCCCTCCATAGCAGTTCCGATATCTTCACCAGATGTCGCCCTCGGCCACGTTGAGTTGCCTGCTCGGTACGATCCCGCCTTAATAGATATCAATCAGGTTATTCCTTTTCTTTTGTACGTCTATTGAAAATTACTTGAACAATTGAATTACGTGGACTCTGTGTTAAAAATTAATTTGAAAGAACATTAAGTATGTTTTTGTAGAGTGTTGCTATAATATAAGTTGATGATTGACATGGTAAATATTTTCAGCCGTCATAACTTTCGTTTTAAGGTCCGATATAAAAAAATCAAATAGGTCTTTTTGAAATATTGCCTTTTCCTTTATTTCACCTGGAATATACCCAGCTTTCTAAAGCGAAACAATATTTTCCAAATTCAACAAATGTTCAACTTTTTAACCCTTTCAGTCCCAAAAATTTACTACACTACAGAAACATCTGATATTCACAAAATAAGCTTATTTTAGGTCCAAAAATAAGAGTTCCATAAGAAAAAATTCACTTTGATTTCTTATATGGTTTTTGAAATAATGCCAAAATTTTGTAACTGTGGAAAACAACAAAATAAAAATATATATATTACCTAAAAACACTTCGAGTAATTTTAAGGTATCAGACAATATTATTAAAAAAAATTAGTAATAATTTTAACCGAAATAGTTTAAATTGTGTTTTAAATATGTGGAACTGAAGTGAATTTTCAAAAATCAGGTAAAACGCTTGTTAGCTATTTTCTTAATAAAAAAAAAATAGTAGTTCTGACTTCTATTGAGAATAATGTAAAATATTGTCTAATAGAACAAAGTGTGAAGAATCGAATGATGTGTGTTAGGATGTCATAACGGGACATAAACATTTGGAAAAAAAATAGTGAAAGTGATTATTCCAAATGGCATCACTGGGACTGAAAGGGTTAAATATAAATAACTCAAAAACTACGATTGCAAAAACAGGGTTTTTTTTTACCAAATTGTACCAAAAATATTCTACTTCTAAGCTGTCAATTTCCGGACCATTAATTTAATTGACTTGGCCTAAAAGATTAATTATAATTAGAATTCTAACAACGTTGACTTAATCATGAATATGATTCTTCAGTATAAAAGATCTTTTAGAATAAATTTCCTCGATAGAAAGTATAGTTTATAAAGAACACAATTACTAAAAGTATGCAGAACTAAATTAATTTTAACTGTGAAGTGTGACAAATCCTTTTTTTTACCTCCTTTTTCAATTAGGAATTGCACAAGCATTTGGCATATTGCACAAAACGTAACTGAATTAAGAGTAACATTCACGATTGTTTACATGCTCACAGAATAAAAGAATGTAATTAAATATGCATAAAAGCCAGAAGAAGAAAAAAAAGAAATATGAGCAAAAAATCGTCTGCAAAAGCATTTAAAAAAAACACCACGCGAAACCCACGTGACTTGGAAATAGATGCAAGTCACTACTTCGGCTGGCCAGCTGATATTCAGATCTGGCGACAATTTGGAATAGTTCGTAACGAAACGGTAGCGTTAATTTGCCACATGAAGCAACCTTTCGCCTTTTGTCGATTTCTGATGTTTAGGACATAATGCTAATTTGCAAGGGGTGGTTTTTGAGAAAAAATCGGTGTTCCGGATTCCTCCAATTTTTTCCTTAAATGAACGGTTTCCGGTTCAGACCGGCCTCATAAAAAAAGCTTTTTCTGTCAAAAACGGGGCCAAAACACCGTTTTTTTTTTTTAACCCTTTAACCTCGAAACCGGCCCAGGACGGCTCTACCAGCAAACATCGGGAAGGCCGGTTTCGGCCGTTTCGTTTTGCAAATAGGGGTGATGGGTATGTTAAAAATTGAGCGTGCTGTGGAAAAAAAAAAGTATCCGCTAGTGATCATTTTGGTCGTTAGTCATCCTATATAATCGGACCTTTTTGAAACTGTAAACAATTAACATTCTGAGTTAAATGCATGACACAAATTTTGCATAAGGGGTCATCTTCATATTAAAAATGTTACTAACTTTAAAATTTCCAATAGTAACACCCCTTTTTGAGTCCATATTTTAAATCTATGACCTATGTTAATACGAAATGCCAAATTTGGTAAGTTTTTAAGCATTATTAGGGGAGTTAGAGACGTGCAAAGTTTAGGTCGCATAATGTTAAATGAGTTGCACATAAAAAACTATCCCAATCTATAAATAATTAAGATAATGAAACGAATTTTTTACTGAAAAGAAATTATAACAACCCAAACAAAATGCATTCAATATTGGGGTATTTAAAACAATTTTTATATTTTAAAATAATTATTATTTTAATTTTTAAAAAAATTATGAATGGAAACCCCTTAATATTTTTACAGAAATATATTTAATACAGGAAGTTTAAGCAAAATCCCAATTTTTAATTTCTTTTATTCATAATTTGCTGAGTAAATCACAAAATACTTTTTAATTGCGCTTCAGGGGACTGTGTATAAGATTATATATGAACTTGATAAACAAATACGGCTTTCGAAAGGAAGATAAACATCATTAAACCAACAACCTTGAGATGGTCCCCCATAGGATATCAAGTGATTCGATGGAATAACTCGTTAAATATTCATCCAAATGTAACAAAAACTAAGATTTAGGGGTTTTCGAGGATGCTTAACATTTCTAAATAATAAAATATGGGTGTTACTATTGGAAATTTCAAAGTTGTTAACATTTTTAATATGAAGACCTCTCCTTATGAAAATTTTGTTTCATGCAATTAACTTAAAATGTTATTTTTTCACAAAAGTCAAAAGGGTCCGATTCCATAGGATGACTAACGGCCGAAATAATCACTTGGGTATTTTTTGATACAGGACGATTCCATTTCGCTTTTTTCCTGCCTAGAAAAACTCGTATTTCGGGGATGAGAAATTCTCCTACCTTGTGAGGTTAAAGGGTTAAAACGGTTTCAGTTTTCCATCCCTAAGCTGCTTTACTATTGAAGCGCAGTCCATTCTATTTAATGTCTTTGGGTCTATCAATTCCAATTTATTGAAGAAGGGTTGTCAGGGTTTTCGAGCTACTGCTCATAACAAACCGGCACTGAGGTAGCCCAAGATGCACCGCTTTAGCAGTTTTTTCAGCTACCGCGCATAACATAGTAGCCGAAACTATGGAAACTGTCACTGAGTATCCCAAGGTGCACCGCTCTAGCCTGCTTCTTTTCTGCGTTACTACACACATACATATAGACCGCTCTATTCTCTTTCCTAACTCTATGGTTTTTACGATCCGTGGCCGGAAACTCAAGACTGATGCCAACAGTTGAAAAATAAGCTAATTTCCGATGCTCCAGGCCATCACGTAGCTCTAGCGCTAAGAAACCTTCTCTACCAAAGCCACGGAACGCAAGCTGAAGCAGCCCTGGCACAAAACAAGCACACCACCACACTTACTTTCAGCATTTCTGACGTTTCTGATTGGCTGAAGCCGCGTAAGTCACGTGGCTTTCAAGCGTACGACAATTACAATCTTATATTATATAGAGATATAACTAACGATGAAGACATAGGTAATTTTGGAGCTTCCGAAATTACGTGATGCGATTCTGACGATTTTTTTGGCCCACCCCCCTGTTGATTTTTCGTGATTTTGGCTCGACCCCTAGTTTAATCTCATATGACACTTATCAAAATTCGTATTTTTGAATGTTTTTATTTGGACGTTTGATACCTTCAAAACACATACTGGTTGACGACCAACCCCAAACTTGGGTAGTCCAAGCAGCAGCTGCATCGTCTGATGATGGGGGGAAAGTACTTAAAAATCACAAACTATGTACATTTTGTCTACTTTTCTTTTGTGAAAGGGGAAAATACTTTGAATACCGTGTCTTTTGGTCCGAATTGAAACTAATAAAGAAAACAGAAATAATCACAACGTCGAATCTGTATAAAATAACGTATCTTTTTTTCTCTTTAGCCCTTTTAAGTATAGTTCCGAAAGCCACGGTAAATGTTATTATATACGATTTTGCCAAATTTAAATCCAGAAACAAAATTTTATTGGAATTTAACTCAATTTTTTCGCAATGTTACGTTGATTTTTCACAGGAAAAAATTACTTGATATTTGACGCATTTTTTGGCATTAAATTTCCCAAATTTTTCAAAATCATACTCAAGTATTTTTTTTTATTTCTTCTCAAAAGGTATAAAAAAAATTGTGTTTGGCCTGCTTTTAATAACTATGGTACGATGGCAAGAGCATTGGATCTTTTGTGATTATCAAAAATGCAACATTAATTTTTTTTTATTGTTTTATTACTTTTATAAAAAAAATTCACAAAAACCTTGAAAATGAATTAGTAAATATCACCGAAACACATTGGATACGAAAACAATTTTCTCCCCCAATTCAGAAAAATCATAAAAAAAAAAAGTATCCGCAATCTTTTGCTATTTCCATATTTTGAATTCAACCATTCTCCATATCATATTTTTATACTTCTTTATAGTATCCATAAAAAGCTGGTATGTAGGAAATATTCTTAAGTCTATAAGCTTCAGGGGAGTGAAGCTACTTTTGGCATGTGTAACGGAAGTTCTAAGGCGTGGACGTCGTCCATTTTTGCGATGGGTTTGAATGTTGAATAAAATATGAGGTGTGAAGAGGCGGCTTTCTGAGATATGCAGTAGAGTATTTGCGATTTTACAAAATATATAAACTGGCATTCCGATCATGCTTCGAGAGTTATTCCGTGTGCATACATGTGCTTTAAATATTAATATTCCCAGAAAAAGCTTTTTGCTATTTTTTAAAATTAAGCCCGTATTTTTAAATAATCGAAAGAAATTTCGATGCACGCGTATTTTATCCTGGATCTTATGGGCTTCTTTTTGATGCAGACTTGTATTATTTAGGAATTCTTTATAAGAAATGAATATTAAAGGATAATTTTCAATTTGCCTTTTTCTTGTTTTTGATTGATATATTATCAGGATATTTGTACTTTTTTTATCACATGGATTCACTTGAACAAAGCTGAATAAAATTAACCGGAAGACTAATGAAAATTTAGACTTTTTTAGTTGTGCACTTTGTTGAAAGTTGAAATGTTTGTAAAAATATTATATTAGTACCGTATTGGGGTCTATGGGCGTGAATGAAGCAACCTAGCACCTAAAACGTTTACAAAGATACTGTGAATTATAAATTCTTAGATAATAAGTGAAAGAACACAAAATGGTTGACCACGCTTTTTAAAAAAACTATAGAAAATATTGGGCTTTTTTAAAAAAAAACGATGTTTTGAAGTTGTGACTACGATGTAACAGTTATTGCCTGACTGCTCTGTATTTTAAGTAGTGCTGATGAGTTTTAATGTAACTTAAACCTCTGCCAAGATTAAATAAATAAAACAGATTGACTAACCCATTTAAAATATTAAAATACTTAGATGGAAAAACTATATGTATGAAGAAAAATTGAAAATATACCATTTTTTTAAAACATAGTAGGGTCCAGGTAACAATTTTAAATTTTCTAAATACTATGACAATTACTACATTTTAATTATAAAATTAATTTTACAAAAATATGAATTAAAGAAAACTGTCTAAATAGTTATAACTAGGTTATAATAAAGATCAACTAGGTTTGTTATGATAATCAGAGAATTTGTCAGCAAGCAAATTTTTTTTAAAAATTTAATCTTTAATTATTGCATCAGACAATTCAATTTGAGTGTCAATTCATTTTTTTCAGAGGTCCTTTTAGTTTAGTTAGAAGATGTCTTCACAAAACTACTGGTCAACAATTTGCTGTTAAAATCGTAGATGTTGCTAAATTTACTTCATATCCTGGTCTTAGTACGGAAGGTAAGTCCAATGTGAAGTTAGGTGTTTTAAAGTTTCAATTTTAGTGTAATATTATTAAATATAAGAAATAAATGAGAAATTATGGATTGTTTTATACCTATAATCTTGAAGGAAAAAATGAAGAGAAAATTTGAGAACAATGAATTGAGAAAAAAGAAATCATAAATGTGGTTGATGAAGCCACGAAGGCAAAATCTTCTATTTCCAACATCTGAACTAATATCAGTTTTTATTCTGGACTCTAGTTGGTTTATTGTAATTTTAAGATCGCTACTTACAAAAAAATATGCAGATTTTTTTTTTTTTTTTTTAAACCTGAATATCAGTGATATCTTTTTGGTCTCTTTTCGTGAAGAAAAATCAATATAAAGCAGAATTTAAACTAATATGGATCTGATGGCTTTGATAGCAGTATCAAAGAGCATCTACTAATTCAAGTCGAATAAATATTATGCACATCAACACACCACTATACATGCCAACAATATCTGAAATAAACAGTTTCAACCTTGTGTTTCTAAGAAATTTCTTTCTTGATCTTGTACAGAACATGATGAGGTAATTAAAATTTAAATTACATGATACTGTAACTAAATTCCATCTTATATTCCAATCTACAGATAATATTTTACTATTCACGAATTTTCGATAAGATTATTCAGATGATATTTAGAGGTACAGTGGTTGAGAGTGGTATCACATGCTCCAACCTTGGTCGACAAAAATGCGGACCAAGCTAGCTTGGCAACTAAACTATCGGAGTTTCGTGTCAGTCTGACTTATTGATGACACATCTGCTGTAATGCACCTATCATTGCTCCCTGGTCAGGTGAGCTGAAATAGGCACTGCATATAAAATTTTAAAAAATTATATAATTTTATTTATTATATCAAAGTGAATAATAAAATATTTTTAACATAAACATTTATATTTTTATATATGGCTTAATTTTTTTTTCAGATTTAAAAAGAGAAGCTACTATATGTCACATGTTAAAACATCCACATATTGTTGAATTATTAGAAACTTATAGTTCTGAAGGAATGCTTTACATGGTTTTTGAATTGTGAGTATTTAGTTTTAGCATTTTACTAAAAAAAAAGCTGTTTGTAAATTTTGTTACATTCATTATGCATCTAATAGTGAAGGTTTAAATTTTGTAAAATGTTTTTAGTCTAATTTTCCTGTTTATTATTACTTATAGAAAAGGGATTAAAATATTTTTTATTTGTAACATTTTATAACTTTAAAAAAAATTAATCTTGTATAAATAATTCGTAGAAACATTAGTGTACTTATAGAAGGAAAAAAATCTGCACATATGATGCTGCCTAACAGTTTCTTTCCATGATAATGCATATAAAGTTCCGAAATAGATTTCTTAATGTAAAATTAAATAAAAAATACCTCATTTTCACAATTCCTAGTATAAATGACACTACTTGTAATGTTCAGCAATAGTAAATAGTTTTTCTATTGCATATGTTTATTAAAATCTGGCACAACTCCCTTATTCATTACTTATCTTACTAAATTTAAATATTTAATGTTATTTAATTTATGCCTCTCTTGAATGATAAAGTATATTTTACAGTATGGAAGGGTCTGATTTATGTTTTGAAATTGTCAAGCGTGCTGTTGCTGGTTTTGTATACAGTGAAGCAGTTGCAAGGTAAATATCTATATGCTATGTTATTTTACATAGTAAATTTTAAACCATATATTTCAAAATTTTAACCCTCTGAGGAATAAGGAAATAAACCAAAGGGTAATTTTTTTTCACTGTATGACTTTGAAATGTACATTTTTAACACATTCATTAAAAAATATTTTTTAAATTTATATTTTTAGTCATAATTTTCAGTATGTTTTAATTTGCCTAAAATTTTCTGGTTTTGAAATAATGTTTTTTTTTTCAGTCATTATCTTCGCCAAATTTTAGAAGCTGTTTGTTACTGCCATAGTAATGATATTATTCATCGTGATATTAAACCACAGAGTGTCCTTATTGCTACAAAAGAAACATCAGCTCCAGTAAAACTTGGAGGCTTTGGTGTTGCAGTGCAGCTTTCTGGAAATCAATTGGTTAATCCAGGTAATTTTACAATATTAACTTAAACTCTTGTACTATGGAAACTTAATATACTGGTTTATAATTTTTCAAATTTTGGGTGTAAACTAATTAAACATATTTATATTATGACCATTACTCTCTATTTAGAGAATAGAAATATAATTTATTTTGGTTGTAATGTATTAAATTTTAGGTCTATAATGCATTAATTTAATGCTTAATGTAAAGGGACAGCATTCAATGATAACCAAGAGTTTCTCTGCTATCCAAATCCTTCTTCACTCTAAAAGTTTTTTTTACAATTGATGCTTTGCAATAGCTAGTGTGAACTGTTTAGTACAATTTATCATTTATTTACTATTGTATGATTATTTTCCAATTTAAATTTTTAAAAAATATTTATCTACTCAATTAACTTGCTGAATAATTATTTTCTATTAATAACTATTCATTACTTTTTCTTAGGTCGTGTTGGAACACCTCATTTTATGGCACCTGAAGTTGTCCAAAGGCAATCATATGGAAAACCTGCTGACATTTGGAGTTGTGGTGTACTATTATACACCTTACTCAGTGGAACTTTACCATTTATGGGGACCAAGGAACGTCTTTTCCAAAATATATGCAATGGAAGACTTAATGTATGAGTCAAGTGGGAAGATTGCTTTCCTTAAATGATTAGTTCCTGTCCTCTTTTACTTTTCACTATGCTCTTTCATCTCTCTTTCAAATCTATCAGCTATGCATCGTTAAAGGTTGGCTTTTTTTTGCGGTTTAGTTTTCATTTTTCTTGTTTGCACTTTCTTTTCTAATTTTTATTTGTATAATTTATTTTTTGCTAAATTATTTGCTAACTATCTTCTTTTTAATATTATAAATGTCTGTTAAATTTTCTGTTATGATTTTAAAAGTTTCTGGCAAACACAATTATTATTTTCGATAATATAATATGTGTATGGTATTTAGTAAAAGGGAAAATTTTATGCTCTTTGTAATGCACATATATATTGACTTAAAGTTATTAATTATACATTGGTAGGTGAAACCATTGGTACACTTCCTTAATGATAGAAAGTAGAGTTAATTAGTAGAAACTTTTACTGCATACAAATTGAGAAAGTGCCCCATTTTTTTATTATTTAAATCAAATCGGAATGTTGGGAACTTCTAAACTCAATTTTTTGTCGAAATATTGAATATGTTGCACTTCTAAGTGTAGCAAAAAAATAATTGTTGCTACGTTTTTTAACATAAAGTTTCACGTTCATTAAAGAGCAATTTAAATAATAACAAAATGTATGCATAGCTAAATATATGAAAGTTAATTTTTTTAAAGTTATAATACTTCTATAAAAGCCAAAACTGAAGTATGAAGCTCCCCCTACACACTTATGTGTTTGTCTGAGTATCGCACATTCCCTGGATTAAGCAGAAAGGTATTGCAACTCCACTTTGTTCTCTGCTTGACGCCAATTGAGCTTTTCTAAAACTTAGAGTTACTTTTATTACATCGATTTAAGGTTTTTTTTTAATTTTAAATATTAAGATTGTCACGTTTGCTCAATCAAAACATCCTGAAGAACTTGAAATGATATTTAATTATATATTTTAAATTACGATGGATATTTGCAATCAATTGGTTTTCTATCTCTATTTTTGATGGAAGTCAGTTTTAAATGTAGTTTATTCATTTAATATTGACCTATTTTCTTTCTAGCTTACAGGAAGGCATTGGGATTCTATTAGTGACTTTGCTAAGGATATGATCCGTAGAATGCTTACAGTTGATCCAATCTCTAGGATAACGGTAGAAGATGCTTTGCAACATTGGTGGATTAAGGTAAAATAGAACTTTGAAATTGATTTTTTTATTCATTTTTAATGGAACAAATAATATGGATACTACAATGTATGTTGAAAACCAATAGGTTCTTTATGTGAGTATAAGCATTTGTGTGACTTTTCTTTTTAGGGAAGAGATAGCTGTGCTCCAAAGCGGCATCTATCCCAAAGTGTAGATGAATTAAAAAGATTTAATGCTAGAAGAAAACTAAAAGTATGTGTAAAAATTTGTTCTGATGTTTATATTTTCTAAGTTCATTCTAAATATAGTAAGGTATGGATAACTATTGTAGATTGGCTACTCAAATCTGCACTACAAAACATTTTTTTCTAATAGTTAGGCATTTGTACCAAGTACTGGAATTAGTTTTAATTTTAACAATATTTCTTTTATTTTGAATATTTCTAATTTGTACATTTTATTTTGTCAGGGTGCTGTTATAGCTGCAGTGTCAAGTCCTAAATGGAATAGTTATTATTATGATTCTTGTAGTGATAGAATTTCAGAATATGGTATAGAAGATGAAATTACTGCTGCAGGTAATTTTTTTTATTGTCTCATTATTTTAAGATCATGTTTTATATATTTTTGCAAAAATATTTTAAAAGCTAGATTTTTACTTGTACAAACGAGTATTGTTAACATTGAAACATTCAACCTGACAAAAATTTATATTTATTTGCTGTTATTAATTTTGTGTTTTTCAAAACCACTGTATTTTTTTTCAGGTGCAATATCCGTAGTTTTAGATAGTTTAGATACAATACAGTGTTTATCTGACAGTACCATCAAAGATAAAGAATTTGTTTTATCAATTTTAGAAGATCGTAAGCTACATACTTTACTTGATGTTAGTATAGTTTATTTATATTATGATAAATATATACTTATGATAATTTAAAATTTGATTCACAGTTTTTTTAGTGATGGTTCATAGTAATTATCTTGTTTTTTCTCATCAAAAAATTAGTAGGTAAATTTCATAACAATGGCATGTTGACAATCAGGTTCCCATTTTATCGATGGACCTTGAACTTTAATTATTTTTACTACATATCAGAAAATATATGTTTTTAAATCTGAAAATAGAAATATTTTATGTTAAAAGGTTTTGAATAAGATAATTTTAATTTTGTTGAAGTAATTATTATTCTGCATTCATGTGCTTTAAAAATTTTTCAGCAATTCTGATTTTATAATCCACTGGTTTAGTTCGTAAAATTTCTGTGCAATTTTACAAAATTACGTGCAATTCAATGATTTTTAATGTAAAGAATTTTTCAAAAGTTCTAAAAATATTTTCATTTCTATTTCAGTTGTATGATAGAATAAGTACGCAGTCTTACAATTTAATTCGATGCCCTTTTCCAGATGCCTTACCTGCAGCTAGAGAGGTAACCTGGTAATTTTTTTGTCTTTTACTTTCTTTGATTTTATATTTGATCTATTACACAAATATTTTTTTTGTTGACATTCTGTACATTTTCAAAATATAATTGTGACCAACACTGAATATTTTTTGCTTATGTTAAGGATTTAGTTTTTTATTTTATATTTTTATCTATTTTTTAACTAATAGAAAAAAAATTTTATATTAGATTATTTTATGTTCATAGGCTTTAGAGTTCCTACATGCTAGTGAAAACATGGGATCAATAGAAGCTGCTGAACTAAAAGATATTCTTTGTGACCCATACGTGCGAGTAAGTAATGTAGTTATAAATGACTGTTGTACAATCAAACCAGTCTGTCTAGAATTTGATGAAAAGATGAAATAATGGACACAAAGGTCTCATATTTCAGGGGATGAAATATAATTTTGACACAAGACACACAGGTCTTAATAAAAACCTCTGTTGTGAATATATATATTTCTTAATAAATGTTATTTTTATTAGTTATATACTTTTAGTGATACACAAATAGTTTTAATATATATTAAAAGAAAAATGATTAAAGAAGCTATTTTCATGCTTGGGAGTGTCAATATAAAAATAAATTGCTAGAAGAAATAAATTTTAAAATGGAAGAAACTAAACTGCATTAAGGATGCAGAAAAAATAATTTGACACAATTTTTTTTTAAATGTTATACACTGTCCTGATGATAAACAAACTTTTACTGAAAAAAAAAATAGAATTGTGACAAAATAAGGGCAAGACGAGGTGAATGGATAAAACAGTATGCATTTCTTACCTGTGTAAGCTTAAGCCAATTTTGTTCCACCAGAGTGGGCAGAAACATGGCTAAACATCTACTCCATAAAATGTGAAAAAAAAAAACCACACACATTGACATTGATCAGTGACATGATCAAAAATGATTTCAAATGATTGACATGATCATTTGAAAACAACAAAGAAAATCTGATTCAACTAATCTGACTAACTTTCAATTTCAAAAGCTGTTAAGAATAGTTCTCAGTTCTGACTTATTTTTTTTTAAAAATTTCTTTTTTAAAAATATCCGGATTTTAGAAAACTAAAAAATCATTTTTCCATGGTTACTTGTTAAAAAAAAGTAATCTCAGTTTGATGAAGTCTGCAGAATTATTTAAGGTGCTATTGAAAAAAATAAATGTATGAACTAGGATGTTATGTTTCATTTTAACATTTTTTGAAAAATTTATTTTCTTAGAAAAATTTCTGAGAAATATCAAAAAATTATTTAAATAGAACTAGAAATAGAAGTAGAACTATACAATTTTATATCTATGCATATTAATGATTCATATTAAGTAATTTACATGCTTGAACATAAATTATGTCAAGAACTTATGATTTTAGAATGTACATAAAAATTATTCCCAATTAGAATGTATCTTTTTGCGCACGCACATTTCTGCATATTTTAAAGGATTTTAAATTTTTTTTTAAGTTTGACCAGTTATTTTCACGATAATAAATTGTAGGGAGTCACACAGAGGCAAACTAAAATTTTATTTCCAGGTAACATTGCATTTCTGGCCTTTTTGATAACTAATTTTTGCGATATAAATTTATAAACAATGTGCTTAATTTTACCATCACCCACTGACCATGATTGAAAGTGAAGTGACAGTGCAAATTTCCAGTTTGTCTTTGTTATCATCTCCAGGTAAAGGTTTTAATGATGTTATTGAACTGAACCCTAACTCTTTCATTTTAAACTTGGTGCAACCATTAATTTTATTTAAAATTCTTCTGAAATTTACAATAAAAATATCTGTGGTAATGTGGCATGAAAAATATTAAGTTTAACATTTATGTTAGGTGACTGAGTTGTGAATCTCTGCTAAAAATATATTATAACTTTAAATAGGATTTTTTTTAAAGTACATATTTTTAAAAAATCACTGTAAAGGTATTTTTTATACTTTGAAATCTTCTCAGTTTAAATGAAAGTGCTATATGCAAGGAACAAACTATAAAAAAAAATCATAATGATATGTTATATAAAAATGTTCTTAAAAGTTAGTAAAATTAACATAGGTGAGGTAGAACCATCCGACTCCCCTTAAGTCTTTATTGCAGTTTAGCTGGAGACTCTATGGGTTAAGTAACACATTAAGCCGAGTTGAAGAATATTATAATGAATTCAGGTTACGATTTCCTCAACTCTGTTATTTTTACAGAACTATCCTGTTCGAATCGTGAAAATCGCCCAAATTTTAAATTTTATCACCATCTAATCAACGTCAACCATCAAGGCATGTTCAATATCAATAATAGTAGTGGTGTGGTATGTGAAATAAAGTTGAGAAGGATTGTTAGTTCCATAGAGTTAATGCATTAATTTTGAATTCTCGACTTCAGTGAAAGTACTGCTTTGCAATACCCTTTTTCATCAGATATCAGAATTGTCATAAAAGTAAAATAAAACAAATATAAAGGGAAAATATCATCTGGTTATTTAGTTATTAATTTTTTAAGTTTAAAATGGCCCCAATTATCAACATTTATCATCTAATATAGGGGAGAGTGTTGTACCTTGGGACGCTTGTAGAAGATATTTATTGCCAGAATTAAAAAAATATATATTATAGAGGAATATATTGGTGTGTTGAAATGCTGCTTTGAAATTTTTATTTTGACAATAATTATCGAAGAAAAAAATTAAAATGTAAAAATTGTCCCAAGGTACAACACTCTCCCCTACTCAATACTTTGTTTAAAAAATATTTGGAGGGGAAGGTTTGTCCCACTTGGCAAAAAAAAGTAATATTGGCTCACCAGTTTTTTTAACAGTCTAATATTCTACTTTATAGAAAAATCTAAACTTTAGTATTTGTCTGCTACTTTATATTAAATACACTGTGATGCTAAAGTTTAACCAATGACGTTTTTTAGCTGTAAAATTTAGAATTGTGATAGTAGCAATGCTATAATTGAAACATAATTGTTTGATGTGCTATACCAAATTTTTTTTTTCATAAAATGAAATTTTGTATGATGCAAAAGTTTAGACACAAATACAAGATTATGCTAATTTGAAATAGATAATGGCCTAATTTCGCATTTGCATTGATGAATTATATTTTTTTATACGATAAATAAAAAAAAAACCGCGATATCTGGTGAACTAAACAGATTCAATAGCGATATTGGTTAAATTTTACACCTAACAGACAGTATAGCCACTTTAAATCTTTATTCAAATCATATTTGCTTCAAATGTACAATTTAACATCTCTAAATAAGAACCGAATGCCTACAAGACCATCACCTTACAGTTTTGGCACGAATTCGTGGATTTAGAGACATGAATAATGCATATTGACCAATTTTCTTGATGAAAAGTTCAGTCTTTCCCATATAAAATCACAAAACAGCGACATATTATTCTATTTTGCACTTTAGTACAATGCAGAGATAGTCACCTCTTCAAAAACGGCAACAAAAAAAAAAGAAATTTTAATGCAAATTCACTCCACACAATTACGAAATTTCCTTCTTTATACTGAAGTTTGGAGTTTCTTGATGACCGCCGGTTTCTCTGATCAAGTTACAAATTAACCGGTCTCTTAAGTGCTATTTTAACACGTTTAGTTTAACCGTATATTGAAAAATAAGCTATTGAAAACATCGGTTTTTACCCTCAAAAATCTTGCATCAAGGTGGATTTTTTTAAGAGGTTTGATAGATGTAAGCCCGATCTATAGAATGAGACCAATTTTGTATCGATTGGTTAATTATTTTTATAAAAAATTAAAATTATAAAAATAAACAAATGTGCCACGCCTCCTTTAAATTACTAATTGTATGCTTGTATTATTAGTGTATTATATTATAAATAATATTTTTTTATGTTGATTTTTTAAAACTATTCACTGGTTTAATGAAAGAAAGAATTGCTGACGGTTAACATGAAATTCGGTTAACACGAAATGTTTCGGTGGTCCCTTCGAGTTCGTGATAACGGGATCGACTGTATTTGTTTTTCTCAAAACTGTAATTTTCAACACATCGGTACACTTTTCTCTAATTCTATTAAATATTTCTTATTAGTTTTTTGTGTGTGTTATAAAACCATTTTAGATCTATTTAAGTCACCTCATTTAGTCTTACAAATTTAAGAAAAAATGTTTTATTATTTTATTTTACAATTTTCTGCGTTGAAAATCAGAATTTTTATGAATTTAGAATATAATGTTTTAAAATAAAATTTAAAAATTATTTCAGGCAAAAAAAAAAACAGGTGAACAATATAAATCTAACTGTTTATTTGCATTTGAAACAAGTTTTACGTACATTCATTGTATTTTTTTTGTACAAATGGTACCGAAAAAGACTTGTATTTTTGAAAATTCGTAATCTCTAAATCTACGAATTCGCGGCAAAACTTTGAGGTGATGGGCTGGTAGGCATTCGGTACGTATTTAGAGATGTTAAATTGTACATTTGAAGCAAATATGATTTGAATAAAGGTTTAAAGTGGCTATTTTTGTCTGTTTGGTGTAAAATTGAACCAGTATCGTTATTAAATCTGTTTAGTTCACCGGATATCGTGTTTTTTTAAATTTATCATATCGTCAAAATATAATTCATCAATAAATATGATAAATTAGGCCATTATATACTTTAAATTAGCGTAATCTCGTACTTGTATTAGATACAACTTGTATCTAAACTTTTGCGCCATACAAAGTTTTATTTTTTGAAAAAAAATCTTATTGCAAACAAACAATTATTTTTTAATTATAGCATTTTAAAATATTTAATATATTTAGGGGTGTTTTGTAATTCAACTATCACAATTCTAAATTTTACAGCTAAAAAGCGTCATTGTCTAATTTTTTGCATCGCAGTGTATATGTATCTTTAAATAACAATAGATGGCGCCACCAACTTTACTCGAAATTCGTTCTATTTAAACTTGAGCTGAAACGTTCCGTTTTTTTTATTTAGTAAACAAAGATTAAGTTATGAAGTCTGCATTATTAATCACTTATCTTAATTATTAATGGCATTTTGTGAATGACATCCGATGTCAATCATTATAAAAAGTTTGTGCTGATAAGTTATCTTCAGAAATGTAAACAGCTGAGAATGTGAATGTGCTGTAGCTGCGGAATATTTTATTATTAGTTTTTTTTACGATCAGATTACGCAAGTTAGTCAACTTACAGACAATGTGCTCCATGGTTGTACTGATTATTCCTGTGGAAGTTTCTTAGGAGAAATTCTCTCTTATTAATTTCGTCTTCCTCGCTAGAGAATATGAATCGTGAATCGAAATTTAAATCCGGTGATTCTAACACCGTTGAATTTACTGATCAAGAGCAAACAAATTCTGTAAGTTGCTATTTATTTTAACAAAGTAATTTGTATCGCATTAGTAGAACATGTAAATTTTAATATGTACTTTCTTTTTAATTAAAAAAAATATTAGTATAAAAATGTTTTGTTATTAAAGAAAACTTACTTAAATAGTAAATATTTTTCCCTGAGTAAGGAAGTTATGTTGACATGTGATTGTTATGTTATTGACAAGTGGATGTTATTGATATATGTCTAAGCTTACTGCTATATTTTGACATCTATACACAATTAATAGTGGTTACAATTAGTATTTGCTGTTTTTCCAAGTTAAATAGATTAAGGTCATAAACTTAATTGCAGTTGAACTAACACAAACATGCTTAAAATGAATTCCTGTTATTATGAATAAATGTACTATAAACTCAACAGGTATTTAAGCAATTCTACCATAAAAGGCATGTGAAAAGGATATAAAGTGCAGCCAAAAATGTCCAACGAATAAAACCATGTGTAGGAGAGTGCACGTTAAATATGCTCCAAATTCCCAATGCTGCATACAATGTCGCCCTTAACTGTTGCGTTGGGTGACTACTCAGGTATCGGCTTGTCACTTGACTGTGGTTCTAAATAATGACGTCCGTCGCCAATTGCCCTCGTGCAGCTCTAGTGCGACCGTTATTCAAACCTACCTTCCTTAGGAAAGTTATTATAGATTCCAGTCTTTTAATATTTTACAATTAGCTCCAGCTAAATGGAATATAGATTTATTGCACATTTTACATGTATTAAAATATACAAAGAGAAAACATCCTATTATCTATTAAAGCTTCCCATTAACCATAAGGGACAGTAATGAAACCAATAAAATCCCACAGCTCTAATTTTACGTGGTCAATCGAGCTTGCAGTCTCCTTATTGCAAAATAAAGGAAACGTGGCTACTACTAACTAGAGCAAAAGTTTTCTACAGTTCGGTTTCTATGATTCAAAAGGCACTAGTGTCATCCATCGTCTCTCTTTATCATATTAACATGAGGGACAGTAAGGAAACATAAATATAGAGACATATTTCAGAAAAAGAAATCAATGTTAAAAATATCCCAATCTTGAATTTTGTATTTTAAAAAAAACAGAGGTAATTCAATTTAAAATTCAAATTTATCTTATTTTCTAGAATAAAAATTAGTTTAAACTCCAAAGTGAAAACTTACTCTTATTAACAATAGTGACAATTAACAGTATCTGCTATATTTTCTGTCTTAAAATTGTTTTCCATTTATGTATATTGAAAAATATTATACCTTTTGCGACTTAAGATCAAATTTATCATAAAACTGTCTATTTATAACAGATTTTATATTCTAGTCGCTTTTACAAGCTCATGATGTACTTTCTCATGAAGTTTATGGAGAAGATGCTATTCGTGTAACTCCTCCGCCTGTTACTCCCTATGCCAATGGTGGACAAGGCATGGAAACAGAATTAGGACCCGACGCCAAAGCAATTACCAGAGTTCGTCTTGTACAATTCCAGAAAAATACTGATGAACCTATGGTAAATAACTTGCTTAAAAATCTTTCAACAATTAACATTTCGTTTAAGATTTATCAGATGGACTAAATAATACTGTTTCTGTATACCAAAATTGAGTTTAATGTATTCGCATTCCGAAAAAGCACCTGTATTTCTATTTGTTTCAACCTTCTTAATAATCAGTATTTTTATTCAATTCTGAAAATGGAATTTGTTCAAATTAAGATAAACCAAACACTGGCGTACGGACCAAATTTTAGTTTTTGCCTAAATATTTCTTAAAAGATAATTTATGCGTTTATAAATGTAGTCTATTTATACTGAATTCTGCATTACACAATATTTAATCATCATTAATATTGTTTTAAAGGTTAAGTTAAATTTTTTTAAATTTAAAACTTATAATTAGGGTCAGGTATACCAATGTATATGGATACTTGACTTGCTTTTAGGGGCTTGAACCTGATGTCACATTAATCTGAATGCATTCTCCCCCAGGCTATTTGATACCCTCCTCAATGTAATCTGATTGGCTTGTTTTGCGTCAGCTGACCTTTAACCGTCTTTTTAGGTGTAGAAAGTCCTACATTAGAGATACTTGACCTTACTAATACATTTGGGAGTATGACTTATAATTATATATTAAAAAACTTTTAGAAAAAAAAACCTTAAGAGAGCTTTTTTGCTTCCCAATGCGTAGTCCATTTGATTACAGTCTATAATAAACAAACAAAAAATTCTGGCAGAACTAGAATAGCCTTCTTTTCTGTTATTTTAATACATATTGAAAATTAAATTTTTTGCAAATCCAATTTAATTGTTTATAAATTTTAAGTAGTCATAATTACATTATTTGCTTTTGTCCTTTAGGGTATTACTTTGAAATTAGATGACAAGGGACGATGCATAGTTGCACGCATTATGCATGGAGGCATGATACACAGGCAAGGTAAAGCCTTAATTGTGCAGCCTTAAGCTTCAAAGTAAATCAATAAATGTTAAAATGTTTTTAAACTATTGAGTGTGAGCTAAATTGCATGAATTGTTTTAATAATGTGCTACAGTTCCTTTACCTATTATCAGTTCATCATTTTTACATTGTAAAAAATATTATGTTTGTAATCAATTTTGATTTCTTAAATGCATTTGTATTAATAGCTACCCTGCATGTTGGAGATGAGATTCGAGAAATCAACAATGTTAGTGTTGCAAATCAAACTGTAGATGCTCTTCAGAAGATGCTGGTATACATTTTATATATTTAAAAACTCAATCTAATGTGTTTTGCAGACTTTAAAAAATAAATTTCCATTTATCGGTTTGTCTATCCCTATTGCTTAACCAAACCTTTAATTTTTCATTAAATTTGGAATTGGGCTAAAGTATATTAAAGTTATTTTGGATGTATCAGACGGAACGGTCGCTCCGCCCGCCAATCTCAAAATTTTGCCAAGAGCTGAATAGCAGTTATGTATATATATTTTAAACATTTCACTATGTTAACAGCAAAATCGATTTTTTTTCTATCAAGCAAACTAAACTTTGTAAAACAATTAAAAAATACTGTAGAGAGGTTTCGTAGATTACTTTAGATAAAAAAAAATAATTGGGTTATTCTAGAATAGAAGACAGCAGAGAAAAAAATATGAAAATTTACGAACATGAAATCTAGCGCAGTTTTTGTCCCATTTTGACCCAATTTTTGCTCAGACCTACAGCCATTACTAGACCATGAATCTGGAAGCTGTTTTTACTAAACGATTATGAATACCCTAGTTAATATTCTGACGTAGCTTTAAAGTTCCAAAAAGAATTTATATTTTCAATTAAATCTATATTAACTTTTGCGGTGCAGTTGTGCGATAAACTAGCCATCTTAGCGGCCATATTCCTCCTGCGACCTAGGTTTGCCACGTTTTAATTGAAGACGAGAGAAATGAGTGTGATGATATAGAGGGTGATTAAGATGGGCGGCAATCTCAAACAGCACAATTTTTTTTATGACAGTGAAACTTAAATTATACTATTTATTATGTCCAAGAAATTTTAAATAAGAGATTGGCATTCTTTTTATATTACGGCTTTTTTAGCGTCATAATTGTCTTTTGTTATAAACTAAATGCTTTTTTGTTATAAAATAAATGCACTGTTTTTTTAGGTTGGTGTTTGTTTACTTTTTCTTAGTTTTTTTTAAAGAGAGATTTAACTACAATTCAAATCCAAATAATTTTAGGCGTATTTTACGACAAATAAACATACTACAATGTGACATACAATGCTTGTATGTGGTTGTTTGAGCTATGAAAGTGTGTGAAGGCAGGCACACATCCATTATATAATACTTACTTATTTTGATCTAAATGCAAGGTGAAAGGTACAAAAAGGATAATCACAATTGATCAGCAAAGCATTAATATTGCAGGTTCTTTTTATATTGTTCAGTTTTATTCCAAAATGCAATGGATTGATAGTAGGTTTGTAGATTTTGTCTTAATATTATTATGGGTTATGTTCAATACGTCATCAAATATATAATTCATTATCTGCAATATATATATGTTTGAAACAGTATTTGATGGAAAACTTTTAATATATTTTCTAAAAGTTCAATATATTTTCAGAGAGATGCCAGAGGAAATGTTACTTTCAAGATCATTCCTAGTTACAGGAGCGGTCCACCTACTTGCGAAGTATGTGATTCAAGTTTAATTATAATTCTAAATATGATAAAACTCTCCATACCTAAACTTTACTGCATTATTATAACGCTTTTGTTCATTGTTTATATTTTGAGTATTTCTTCATTAACTTAAGCTTTTAATTTTTTAGATTTTTGTTCGAGCTCAGTTTGATTATGATCCGAAAAATGATGATCTCATACCTTGTCCCCAAGCTGGTATAAAATTCAAAACAGGAGATGTTTTGCAAGTTATTAGTAAAGATGATCATAATTGGTGGCAAGCAAGAAAAGAAGGATCTGATATGACTGCAGGACTTATTCCATCTCCAGAGTTACAAGAATGGAGGGTTGCTAGCCTGGCCGTGGAGAGATCTCGCAATGATCAGGGTATGAATGCACCTCTACTGTTTCAAAACTTCTCCTCAAAACCTACCATGCCTACATGGTTAAAATAAGCTTGAGGCTGTGAAGCATGTTTTTTTAAAAAAAGTATTGTTCTTTTAAAGTTAGTTTAATCATTAGATTATGGACATTGCTGTCAATGGTTTTTGTTTTGAGAAAGAAAAAAAATCATAATTCTTGATAACTTTCACTACTTTAGCTTTAATAATAAAATGTTATGTTAATCTTCAATGTCTTGATTTCATAATTTTGATCTTAAATAAATGTTTACTGCTAACAGCTATATTTTAAGATACTGACTTTGTTTCTACATTTATCCATTTGCTGCTTTCCAGGGTAATCTTTATTTCCCATCGATAAAACATATTAATTACGTTTTGAGTTATAACAGTAATATTATGGTGTATTATTTTAATAGATTTTTTGTAATTTTGCTTATTCATTGAAATTTTGTATTAATTTCTCAAGAAATTTTAGGAATTTAGTCTACAATATGCAAAGTTGCTTTTATATAAACAAGTTTTGTTTCATAAATTCATTAATTAATGTGGTAATATAAGTGTATGCACGCAATTTTATTTTAAAATTAGTAAGTTCAATATTTTTTTTTCCAGTGAATTGCTCATTTTTTGGTAGGAAAAAGAAGCATTATAAAGATAAATATTTAGCTAAACATAATGCTGTTTTTGATCAACTTGATCTTGTTACTTATGAAGAAGTAGTTAGACTTCCTGGTTATAGAAGGAGGACATTAGTTTTATTAGGTAATTATGTGGCCAACTTCTTACAATTTAACTTTATTTATAAGCATTGTCTCAAATCTATCCTATATATAGTGGTTGCTTAAAAAGAACCTTTTAATTTTTTTAGCAAGAATGAAGGATATGTTTATCTAATTTCTAATCTGCTTTAATTTCTTGACACATGTTTAGTTGAAGTTTGAGTATGTAGAAATAGGCGAATACATTAGATCAGACCCATACAGTATATAATATTAGAAACACACATATTGAAGTATTTCCTTGCTTTTTTTGGGTGTGTATATTATGTCAAGCTGTAGTTGGGTTAACTGTCTCTTAAAATAACAGTTTATGTGTACATGAGTAAAAGTAGGCCAATGTTCTAAATTTAACAAAAATCATTAAAAACAGTTTGAAAGATGTAAAGTTACGGCTGATGGAATGCAATTTTGTTTAAATTTAGTGTTGGTCAAGCAGGGAGTATTTGGCTAATATGTTTAAAATGAAGTAATATTGTTATTAAAGTGAAATAATCAAATTCTAAATGAAATTTTTTTAGGAAAATAAGAGTGAATAAAAATTAATTTTTACTAAACAATTATGATTTAACAATTGGGTACAAACTATTAATATATGTTTTTTACTTTTTTTAAATTTTGATAATGTTAAAAATTTTGTTGCAGTTAGTTGTTTGTAACAAAATTTTTGTATTGCTTATCCTTTTAAATTTTTTTTATTATTATCCTTTAAATCTTAGGTGCTCATGGAGTTGGGAGGCGTCATATAAAAAATACTCTCATTAGTAATCACCCTGAAAAGTATGCTTATCCTATACCGCGTAAGTATTAAAATTTATTTAAATATATGTGTGTATGTTTCGTTTGTTTGTGTTTAAAAGAATGCATACAGTAAAACCTCAATTAACCTAATTTCATCAAACCTCCTCTCTTTTATCCGGAAATCTCTGTTAACCAACTATCCTTGAGACAACATGAAAAAGTATCAAGGTCCATTCTCCGTTTTTCATAAAAGAAATTGACAGCTACTCTTTAGTGATAAATCTTTAGCAAAACTGGAAAAATAAACTAAATAAACTTTCAAAATTAAAAGAATCAGTCTCCTACAGTTCTGAAATTGGTAAATTCTGAGTTTTCTGAAATTGGGAAACTTCGTTGATGAAAAACTACTGATAAAAAAATTTAAAGTGCATTTCTAATGATCCTAAATTTTCTGAAAACTCCGGGGATCTTTTAAAACTGTGAGGCTCCAAGTGATGTTCACAATAAAACAAAAAATAAGCATTTGTCCCAGAACCACTCTTGGATATAAAAAAAAATAAGAATAAAAATTAAAAACTTTTAGCACTTTCTGTTTGCCAGGAAGTCACAATTTCAGAGGGAACATAAAAATCAAATGTTAACGACTGTAACTGGTAGATTAGGGTTTTCGGCGCCACTCCATACTAGAATTTTTAATTGAAAATTCTCTAATCCAGAATTTTCGATTATTCGACCTACCTCCAGTCCCAATTAGATTGATTAATCAAGGTTCTACTGTATATCAAATGATGCATATGACATTTTTTAAAAATTATCTTGCGTAGTAATTATTTTTTTAACTGCATGTTTGAAGAAAAGCAAAAAAGATTAATTAATGGATGAAATGTTATTACAGAAATTTATGATATTTGAGTGTAAGTGAATTTATGTGTTTTATAAATAAAGGATATTAATTTATTTATCACTCCATAGATACGACTCGACTACCTAGACCCACAGAAGAAAATGGTCGCAATTATTATTTCGTCACTCAAGAAGAGATGATGTCAGATATAACAGCTAATGAGTATTTGGAATATGGGACACATGAAGAGGCCATGTATGGAACAAAACTAGAAACAATTAGAAGGATACATAAAGATGGAAAGATAGCTATATTAGATGTTGAACCTCAGGTATTCAGTATCCAGATATTTTTATTTAAAAATGACAAGATAATAAATTATACACATCTAATTTTATTTATATTATGTTGATCTTACACAAATAGAAATTGTTTTCAGCTGAATCCACTTTTGTGTGAAATAAAAATTATACATATAATTTCCTTGCTGATAACATAAATAATATTTTTCTTTTCTTTTTAGGCATTGAAAATTCTTCGGACTGCAGAGTATGCCCCATTTGTTGTCTTCATTGCTGCCCCAACTTTAACTAATATTAGAGATGTAAGTTAAGAATATTAAACATTGATTTGTATTAAAAATGTTGAAATGTTTGTAAGGTATATTGTCAAATTCCTAAAAAGTCCCTCATAGTTGTTAGAATGAGACAATTAAAAAGGTGTGACATGCATTATAAAATTTCATTTTCTACTGTAAAGACTATTTCTTGTGCTATACAAATTAATATTGGTTTGATACAATTACATGTTCACAATTGCAGTGTAGTTATAAGACTTAAGTAATTGTAAATGCCTATACTTTTGATCTTGAATTATCTAAAATCACTGTTTTAAACTTTTAAAAACTTATAAGTTTCATATGCTACTATTTGCAGTCTTTTAGAAAAGTGGGTAGGGTTAGCTTAAGGTTAAAAAAAAGCTGATATTGGCAAAAAAATAATGAAGTTGAAAACATGCAGTAGTTATAAAAGTTTGGAAAACATTTGTCCAACAAATGGACATCTCTGCAAATTGGGTCATCATGTCCTAAATATATTATTAAAAAACGGCATTTTGCTATGATATAACTATCTATAAAATATCTCTGTTCTGTTCATTGAAATTAAAATTTAAATATATCCACAACAATCACTTATAAGGCCATTGCCTTTATAAAAAAACATTGTTTGTTACACCGATTTGAAAAGCAAAATTTTACTTTGTTATTCTTTAACATACAATGAAATTTGCTATAATTTCCATAATATTTTCCCCTGTCTGTTTCATTAAAATAAAAAATAAAAGATTTTAAAATTGTATTAATTTATAGTTTAATTTATAATTTGTATGTTTATATATATATTTTATAGGCTGATGGCAGCTTGGAGCGTTTGGCAAAAGAAAGTGACCTTCTTCAACAAGCATATGGACATTATTTTGATCTCACAATAGTTAATAATGACATTGAAGAAACTATTCATGCTTTAGAGAAAGCTATAGATAACATTGGTTCAGTTTTACAGTGGGTACCTGTTAGTTGGGTTTATTAATGTAAATTTTATGTCTATGCAATTTTGTGTAAATCACTTTCATGACAATTTAATCTAAGAAAAACCCAAACTTTTTGATGCATCGTTGTGCGCTGTACTATGTGGAACGATAAAAAAATGTTGACTTTGAGATCTAAAAGGTTTTTTGTTTCATTTTTGCCAATACTACTTTTAATCTATTAGAATAACCTTGTGTCGCAGTAAGGCCTTTGATGGCCTTATACCATATCCCCTAAACATCCATCCTTTGCCAATTCTCTATTCATTCTTATATATTGGGGGGTAATTCAATGAACAATAATAATAATATATGTGGAAAACATTTTAATATTGCATTTTTAATTGAAAGAACCAGTGGATGTAGCATCTTCATATTTGGAAAATTTGTCTTTAAACTCTTAGTTCGGAAAAAAAAATCCTTCTTATATATTCTTTATATAAACATCTTTTTCACCCTAAATCAACTCTTGTTTTACAGTTCTAAAGATAGATTTCAATGTTAAATTATCTCTGATATTGATACTTTCTGGTGAACAGAAAGTGCTTACATTATTTTTAATTTCTATTTAATTTTTTAAATATACAAGCAGAGTTCTTGGAAAATTGCTTATTTGTGCTTTTATAGCAGATATCGCTTAGTCTCATGATTTAAGAAGATCCCCAAAGTTTCTCCATTTTTTTCAGTATTGCTGGAGATTCCTCTTCTTAAAATTCTAAGCAGGGTTTCTTTTGTGAACTAAGAATGATCTTATTAGAGAAATTTTCATGCTGAATCACAGAGGTTTGGTCAACAAAGAGTTCCATATAAATAGAGATGGATAATCGAGGTTCTACTGTAGTTTCTCATTTTCATTGATCTTCTAATTTTTTAAAAAAGTTTTTGGCCATGCAATAGCAAATAATTAGATAAGTATATTTCCACCAAATGTAAAGAAGTTACTTCCTCTTGTTCTGCAGAAACATGGATTTTATTAATAGATCATTCTGAATATCAACACTAAAACTGTATGCGATAATAGTTTGATAATATGATAATTATATATCTGGTTGGATTTAGACTAAATCGGGCTTAAATCTGATGTAGGTGATAAATAAAGTTATTGTTTGTCCTCATTTTATTCTTTCACTTAATTGAAAAAGTAATTTTTTAAGCATGATTAATAGTGTCTGCTTAATTAGAAAACTAATTTATGACAAAGTGCCAGGTCTTTGTTAAATCAGCACAAAAATTCTCAGAATTGCCTTGAAATAATGTACAATTCACATGTTTTTTGAGATAATCAACATAATTTTTAGCATTTGGCGAAAATGAAATTTAATTTTTTTAAATAGAAAGTTATTTAAAGAAACCTTTTATATTTCTTAATGATACCACCAATCACTGGGGAACAACATTCAAACAGTTCCCTTGCCTTTTCATTCCTTGTAGCATTTGGACAAATAGGCATTTTACCTATTCAAATTGCCTGATGAACTTGGTCTATGCTAAAGCAAATATATGGTGCTCAAATCAAATGTCAAATCTTATAAATTGCATTTACAGTAGTTGATATATATTTTAAGTTAATTGAGAACGTTTAAAATGTTAAGAACAAGTTGTTATTTGTATGTAAGTGGTTATCTTTACATACATTCTCTTTGGAAATCATGTCGATGTTGAATTCATCATTAATTTTTTATCATAATTATTTCTTTGATAATATCTAAGTTGGAATACTATTTATGTAGATATTTTATAATTAAGTTATATTTTGAATTCCACACTATATGTGTGCTTGTTTATATGTATTATATAATTTACTATTATATTATTCAATACTAATTTCAACATATTTATCTGACATTATTTTGCCACAACAGCTATTATCCATGTTCATGTTATCTCAATTTATATAATTTTATTTTATAAGAGTTTTTTTAAGCTTTTTTTTATGTTTAGATCTGTGTTAACATTGTTAGATGTTAAAAAACATTTATTGTATTGAATCTCGGTATTTATACTATCAAAAGTATAATTGTTCCTTTTCTTCTTTATCTGTGATTTCAGCAACACTTGTGAAGCATGCAGTTTTATTTTTATTATATTATATACATATTTTTTTTGTTTCTTTGTATAGATGGACGTTTTTTTGTAAACAAAATCTAACTCCTTGCCAACCTAAGTTGTGTAAATAGAAATATGCTATGGAGAAGATCCTTCCGCAGATGTAAAGAGTTCGATAAATAATTGTGAATCCATCCAGAAAACATGTTTAAAACATTAATTTCATTTAAGGTCTGACAGATTTGAATATTTGAGAAAATTTCACAATTTTATCGGAATGAAAAGTGTGTTTTGGTTAAATTGTATCAAGATCATTTTGTATCTAAATATTACCTTACAAGAATTTCCAACTAACAGACCAATCCCACTTTTTCCCCCTGCCTTTTTACTATTACATTTTACCCAAGTTAGATTGGCATGGAGTGTAAACTATTGTGTTTTATTCTTACATCATGTAATCGGTTGCTGTGAGTTTCAAGTATAATGATAATTAATAACAATTTATTTAAGTTTGAATGTTCTATTTCAAATCAGTAAGGCATTTAATATTTAAGTAGTTATGTATTAAACTAAATATAAAATTAAGATTTTTCTTAATGTCTATTGTATTTCAAATAGAATCTGGATTCCACTAAAATGACATAAGAAATATTTACTGTTAAAACCTATTGGCGTATTCAGAAATTTACTCAATTTACAATACCACACTTTCATTAATTGCAGCTATGAAAAAAAATTCCTTTTTTATTTTATAACTATTGTTCAGATAAATTATTGTTAATATAAATTTTCAGTGTACAAGTTACCATGAAACAGTTTATTCCAATGGAAAATAATTTGTGGATAAAGTTTTGGTGATTAATGACTATTTAAAAAAAGATGACGGAAATTTACCCCATCTCTTGTACCATTGATGGTGTTCTATATTGTTCGTAAAAATTATTCAAATTATGGTTGTAATAAAAGTTTTGTTGCATATGTCTTACACATATCACAACATCACATAAAATGACTAGCTTGTATAACTAGAGCAAACATCAAAGTATGTTATCCAACAATCAACGAATGAATGTATTTGTTACTCTTTTTATATGGTTATGTGAAAATGTTTCTGTGATTTATTCCTATTTTCACACCATTGTAAAAAGTTTGCTTTTATGCACAGTATATTGCTTTGATAAGTGTCAAGACAATTAAAAAAATAATTTGAAGCTTTTTATTTTAAACTCTATGAAAATGTTTAATTTAACACTTTAAACCTGCAAGAAAGTAATTGATAATTTACTTAAAATTTTTATGCAATAAAAGTTTGCTTGTAAGTTTAAGTGAATTAGGTACTAACAGAAATAGTTGTAAAATCTTTTCTTTTTTAAATGAAGTTTTTTTTTTTATTTACTGTCTTAAAATAAGATTACAGTTGTCAAATAAGTGCCCTAATATCGGCAGTGCTACTAGGATACCTTTCAATGAATATATACCAAGTTTTGTTTGAGGTCATGCATTCTAGAATATTAAAAAAAAAATAAGCAAGCTTTATAATTTGAGTTTTTAACTTGTGTCATTGTTTTGGCTGTGTATATCACATTCCTAAAAATGTTTTGGCTGTGTATATCACATTCCTAAAAATGTGCTTATATTACTACCTTTATATTAAGGTTGTCAAATTGTGCTTATATTACTACTTTTAGACTAAGGTTGTCAAATTGTGCTTATCTTACTGCCTTTAGATTAAGGTTGTCAAATTGTGCTTAAATGCTTGTTGGAACACAGAAGTATGATGTTAGAAGTGAACCTGTTGTTTTACACTTTTGTAGTTTAATAATTTACACCACTATTCCTTAAAAAATAATTTGGCTTCCTTTAATCATTGCTATTTTTCATGTTGTGATCATTTTAATTGTTAAGTACTTCACAATAGTTTGACTTGTACTTGTGGGCTTCTAGGGCTTCAGATGTTGGGAACTTATTTTTTATGCATCCTGTATTCAAGGAAGACTCACAAAAGAATCATCTGTATTAATTATGTTCAATCATCCCTTTTTTTTTTTCAAAATTGATGTTTATTTGTTATTTTATGTGCTATAATAAGTCAATGTTTTAAAATTTACTGAATGTACTATTTTCAATTACCCATCTAACCAAGATTTTGTGTCAAGTTAACCTGTTATCACCTTTGTAAATTATTATTACATATGTCCGCTTTTGTTTGAAGATGCATTAAAGTAGTAGGTATTAGTTATTTATAAGCTCTGTGTAAGTGGTTTGGGGGTTGTCATAGTTTTATTTAACATTAGCTTTATTTTGCAAACCTTTTTTCTGTTTATGCATAAATTATTTTTAAACAAAAAATCTGCACTTGTCTTTTAGCTTGGGTGTTAAGAGGTTAACATACTTGAAATGATCTATAGTCATCAGTTCCATACCAAAAGAAATGAATTTTTTTTTAATCCTCCATAAAACATATTTTATGAGCTATAATTTTTTTGTAACTAATTTTCAAAATTTCTAGCATCAATACAGGTTTCAAAAATATTGGGCAAGTCTGCAGCCCAAGTCAAGTTCTTATGTCACCAACCATATACACTTGCATAATGGTCTTGATAAATACTGTATTTTGATTTTTTACATAGACCAAATTATATAATTCTCCTATTTTTCTTCCATTTCTTAAAAGTTGCCTTTCCTTTTATTCAATACTTACAATCATATGTTTGATTTATCTTTTTGTATATAATACAACCACCATCTATTTTACCTGTGTGATATGAAAACTAACTCCCTGGAAGGACTTTTTCTTTATTTTTAAAATTCAAAATAACAGCTTGTTCTATCAGTTTTTTAAAGGTAGTAACAGTGTTGACTGTTTAAGGATGCTGCTTCTATAGTGTTAATTTTAGATTACGTATATTGTAAAATGAGAACTTTTATGGAAGGTAGATGTGTAGCTCAAAATAATTTGTAAAATGCTCAATTTTAAGTTGTTGATATGTCATAAAAAAATACTCATTTAATACTAACATATCTCAGGATAGACTTTATAAGCTAAATATTCGCATGTCTGTTTTTTGGATGTTTTATTTTTAGCATTTTATTTTCAAAGTAAGAAATTATTTGTTTTCATAGTTTTACTGCAGTTTGCATGGCTTCTTATATGAACTTTCTTTGTATTCAAAGGCATGTAATATTTTATGTTTTGCAGTGATGTGCTATCTATTTTAAGTGATGCTTGTTACTGAAGTGTATACAATAAAATTTTAATATTGTAACTGTGTTTTTACTTTGAAGCATCTTCTCTTGGTGTATGAGCTATAATTTAATAAGTTTAAATTTGTATATTACTTTATTAGGTATTATACTAAAATATAAAGTTTACTAAGCATCAGAGTAAAACGTCTAAAAATATAATTGAAAAATAAGGGCCTGAAAATGAAGTCTAATTCGGAAGATAAACAGTGGTGGTTGGAAGTATAAAATGTGCAATTTTTTCAGCTATTAAATCTTAATTTAGTAACCCTGACTGGGTTCACATTCAGTTTATTCTAATGCAATGCCTTTCCGAAGAAAGTTGAAGATCCCAGTTTGAAATTTACCTTTATCAAAATTAAATATTAAATGCACATTATATAAAACTTATTATGAAATCCAACTTCATTTCATTAAATTTACTTTTTACGGAAACAGCCTTAGAATATATTTGAAAAATATTTATGCCTTTTATAAGTTAAATAAAATGTAAAAGCAGAGGAAAGACAATATTGTTAAAAAATTGTTTGCTTCTAAACGCAAAAAATGGCTACCCTCCCCCCCCCCCCCCCCCCAAAAAAAAAAATACACAAATAAAGGCAATTTTTGTTTTACGTAGGCTATGTAAATATTTCATACATAAATTACTTTTTTAAAATCAACAAAATAACTTGGGGTGCTCGCTCAGGGTGTCGTCCTCGCCCCTGTGTTTGACCAGACCAATGATAGAAATTACACGATGCAATTGGCTTCTCATGGAAGCTAGATAAATCAACTGGAAAATGTGCAACCTACCTAGACCTGGAGATGCTGTGCGCAAATAAATTGAAGAAGTCAAGTAAACCAAGAGTTCTGAAATGCAAGAGTACTCACTAGGAGCGTTCACATGACAATCGAATCCATTGATTGAAGCGCAAACTCCGCAATTTTTCTCTCTTGGGGATTTTCGCCCAGGCAGAACCGGAATTGCGGGGTTCATTGGGGGGTTTCGCAAACCCTCCAAGGAAGGAGGGTTTGATGTTTCGTACCATGGATTCGGCCACAGACTATCATTTGGGTTAGAAATCCTGCTCGAATTTTTTCCCCTACTTGGCGTTTACATGAGCCATCGAATCCATGGAATGCCAAAATCCCCAATAGGGGAAAAAGTGGTCGAGCAGGATTTCTAACCCGAATGATAGTCTGTGGCCGAAACCATAGTGTGAAACATTAAACCCTCCTTCATTGGAGGGTTTGCGAAGCCCCCTAATGAACCCTGCAATTCCGGTTCTGTCTGGGAGAAAATCCCCAAGAAGGAAAAATTGCTGAGTTTGCTCTTCAATCCATGGATTCGTTGGCTCATGTAAACGCAGCTAATGGGGGTTTGATATTCCAGGGATTCGATGGCTCATGTAAACGCGCCTACTATTGTACAAGAGTGCTGAGTGCTCACTAAAAGTATATAAAATAATCCGATACATTTCTTTTTTGAGAAAATAACATAGGTCTGATGGCCCTGAGCCCGGGCTCTTGGTTTATATTAAGTCCAAACAAACCGCTCACCCAACGTTAGTTCAACAATGTAAAACGCATAATTTTATTCCTTAAAAGGCATTATTTAACAATAAAAAAAGACTGTTTGAGCAGTTGTAAGCTATAGCACAAGATCTCAATGGGCAAATTTGTACGATTTGTTAGAAAATCCTTTGGATGCCCACTCAAGTGTCGAATTCGTCATTTGACTGAGAATTAAAATTACGAAATAAAATTGGCTGCGCTTAAACTTCTCATGGAATGCTAGAATTAAACAATCGGAAACGATTTCTTAGTCAACAGGAACAGAGCAGCAACAAACGGTCAATGCTCCTTCGCATCTTCGGAAAACCAATGACGTCAGAAAGACATAGGCGAATTGCAAAAATTGTAGCGCCATCTATCTCATCGATACTTAAGCAGAGACCGATTTGAAAATGTTCGATTTAAATGAAATATATATCCCTTTATTTACACCTACTCTCCAGTCTTGGTTAATTTAAGAAAAATTTAACTGTGCAAATATTTTTTAAGTAAAATATTTCTAAACTAATTATATAAAATACTGGAATTTGTTTTCAATCAATAATTATTGTATTACATATTTAGAAAATATATGTATCAAAATATAATGTAATGAAGGATTTTACTTAAAAGTACATTAAAAGTATTTTGAAGCATTTTACAAATTTCTCTTTGAAATCGATATTTTTTTTTAATTTTTCCATTTATTTGGAATAAAATGAATAAAACAGTTTGCATATACAAAAAATAATTTATTTTAGTTATTTAATTTCTTTTTTAAAAATAAGAAAATGGAAATTGTACTAAAAAAATGAAGTTATAAAAGATTCATTAAATTTGAGTAGCATTGTGCCCGCATAGTGTAATACATTTTATTTCCTACAGCGAAATAAATTATTAAATGATTGAAAATGCAGATAATTTTCAAGCAAAAAAGGTACACAAAACTTTAATTTAAAACAAATTTTATATTTTTTTACAACGAAAATATTTTCATGATCTTTATGAAAAAATATTAACTGATCATGAAAAATACATATATTTCAGTAGATTCGTTAGTACAATAATAATATAAAATAATTATATGCACAATATGAAGATACAAAGAAAATTTCTTTAAAAAAAGGAAGGAATAACATCAAATTGATGGCCTTGTAACAATTAAAATGAAACTTAATAATCTAAAAAATTTCAATGAGGCTAAAATTTAAGTTTATAATCTGGATATATATCAAACTTGAAGTTGGTGAAAAAAAATATAAAATGTTACTATTTATGTATATTCATGATTAATTATATAAAATGGTATATAATACATGTATTATATAAAATGCAGTATGTGTCATGTAATTAGACATAAAAAAAAGCTTAGAATTAACGACAGTTCATACAATTGTAAAAGTAGTTCTCATTACTAAAAGCAACTTCCGTGATCTTTGCACATTTTTTGTGGTACCATTCTTTACAAGTACTGCACTGCGCCATTCGCATATTCAAATTTGTTTCCTTACCTTTTTCATAGGGTCTTTGCACACACAGTACACCTGTATCTGGATATCCTGCATTTTGTTTCTTTCCGTTAACAGTTTCAGGAAATAGGGTAAAATGTCCATTTTTCAAACATTTCTTTCAATGTGACCATAGGGTAAAATGTCAATTTTTCAAACATTTCTTTTAAATGTGACCTAAAAGATGAAGTATCGTAATTTATCTCTGAAGGGCAACACCCCCTTGCCAGGGAAACAGCAAATGCTATGGCAAACACTCCACAATCATTACTCCCTTCTGCTTGCTTCTGCACAGGCATAACTGTAATTTTTAAGTATCGGCTTTTGTCAATGGCATGTTGCGATGTTTTCATCTATGCGAAATATCGGATTACTGAAAAGCCGCGAACTAATCTTTTCCAATTTCCAATTGGGAAATTTTATACCAACTAGAAGGCCATGCTTACATATTAATCTTTTTTGTCTATAATCCTTGCAAACACAAGAAGAAAATGTGCCCGGTTCATGGAAATCAACCTTGTAATACTTATCTTTATAAGTAAACGAACCAACTAAAAAAGAGTTGATACCAGTCATTTCCACGCGTTTTTGAATTTGGTCATCATTAATATCTTGATCGATGCTTAACTTATCTAGTACGTGCTCAATGATCCACCTGGGTCTGTTATGGAGGTATTCTCTTGCTCAACTATGCACCCCTGCAAGAAATTCCCAGAAGCCATGCATGTGTCGGGGGAGTGACTTGTCCCCAAGTAGCTTATGCGCTCAAAGTCAAATGGATGATTGTACGAACTACGATTGAAACGAAGTAAACATTTTGCTAATAATAGTCTTTGTAAAGTTCTTTATAAAAAGCGTAATCTTTAGTTTAAACGAGTTTAATGAGAAATTAAAATTTTTCCTTAAAAAACTTTCACATAAGACATGGTTTCACAAGTTTTATAGACAACTTTACAAATTTTGTTTCCAGCATATTAATAGAACTCTTTTATAGGCACTGAACGAGAATTATAGGGTTTTATAAGTAATTTCATTTTTTATAGCTGGGTTTTCAAAGCAACAATTTTTTTTTTCTGAAAAGTGAATTTTTTAACGAAAACCCCTAGTATTGTGTCTCGATGAACAATAATTTTCCCCTTCTCAATATATCCCTTATATTTTAATTAATGGACATTTTACCCTATTTCCTGAAACTGTTAAACGCACGGAAAGAAACAAAATGCAGGATATTCAGATACAGGTGTACTGTGTGTGCAAAGACCCTATGAAAGAGGTGAGGAAACAAATTTGAATATGCGAATGGCGCAGTGCAGTACTTGTGAAGAATGGTACCACAAAAAATGTGCAAAGATCACAGAAGTTGTTTTTAGTAATGAGAACTACCTTTACAATTGTATGAACTGTCGTTAATTCTAAGCTTTTTTTATGTCTAATTACATGACACATACTGCATTTTGTATAATATATGTATTACAGACCATTTTATATAATTAATCATGAATATACATATATAGTAACATTTTATATTTTTTTCACCAACTTCAAGCTTGATATATATCCAGATTATAAACATACATTTTAGCCTCATTGAAATTTTTTAGATTATTAAGTTTCATTTTAATTGTTACAAGGCCATCAATTTGATGTTATTCCTTCCTTTTTTTAAAGAAATTTTCTTTGTATCTTCATATTGTGCATATAATTATTTTATATTATTATTGTACTAACGCGAATCTACTTAAATATATGTATTTTTCATGATCAGTTAATATTTTTTCATAAAGATCGTGAAAATATTTACGTTGTAAAAAAATACAAAATTTGTTTTAAATTAAAGTTTTGTGTACCTTTTTTGCTTGAAAATTATCTGACTTTTCAATCATTTAATAATTTATTTAGCTGTAGGAAATAAAATGTATTACACTATGCGGGCACAATGCTACTCAAATTTAATGAATCTTTTATAACTTTATGTGCAATTTCCATTTTCTAATTTAGAAAAAAGAAATTAAATAACTAAAATAAATTATTTTTTGCATATGCAAACTGTTTTATTCATTTTATTCCAAATAAATGGAAGAATTAAAAAAATATCGATTTCAAAGAGAAATTTGTAAAATGCTTCACATTACTTTTAATGTATTTTTAAGTAAAATCCTTCATTACATTATATTTTGATATATATATTTTCGAAATATGTAATACAATAATTATTGATTGAAAACAAATTCCAGTACTTTATATAATTAGTTTAGAAATATTTTACGTAAAAAATATTTGCACAGTTAAATTTTTCTTAAATTGACCAAGACTGGAGAGTAGGTGTAAATAAAGGGATATATATTTCATTTAAATCGAACATTTTCAAATCGGTCTCTGCTTAAGTATCGATGAGATAGATGGCGCCACAATTTTTGCGATTCACCTATGTTTTTCTGACGTCATTGGTTTTCCGAAGATGCGAAGGAGCATTCACCGCAACAAACACTTGATTGCTCTGAATTTTATATCTCCTACTCCTAGCCTAGTGATCTTATTAGTTTTTTTTCTTAATTTTGAAATGATGGCGAAAATACATAGTATTTTTCGCCCTGGTTTATTTAAAGATAAAGTAGCTATCGTCACTGGTGGAGCTACTGGAATCGGAAAAGCAATAACATACGAATTATTACATTTAGGTAGGAGGATAATTTTTTTTTAGCGATGGTTAAACTATCTTTAACTATGTATAGCAGTATTCTCTGTTCAAGGAAATTGTTTTTTCATAACTACAAATAAACCGCCGTTAATATTTTCAAAATAATTATTATCAATAAGACAAAGTCCTGTTGAGTTATTAAACAAACGTTTAATGACTCAACAGAAATTTGGGTACAAAACATTTAAGTAATATTTGTAAATCCGTTTTCGTGTTAAAAATTAAATTCAACAAAATAACTAATTTCCCCCCATCATTTTATGGCCATAGAGACGACAATAATCCAAACTACAAAAATATAGTGAATTTTGTTGCAAAACTTTATATATATATATTTCACTGTAATAATTCTAATAATGTAATTGTTTATTAAAAAATTTATGGCTTTTCTGTACTGAACAATACATGAAAATAATTTTGATCACAATAAAACATTAAAACTTTTTTCAAGTTTTTTTGAAATACTACAGTGGGAAACGAACCCCTCTTATGAAAGATGGGGATCCCACATCTTATAGTGCTCAAACTAGCCTCACAAATCTACAGTAGCTTGGTTACCAGTCAAAGTTGTTCAAGATACAAAGAATAGAATTTAAAATGGTAGTGTAGAAAAAGTTAGGACATTTCTTCTTCCAGGAGGGGGGTGGCATCTTTTATAAAGAACGGGGAACATTCATGTGATGTCACGCGGTTTGTTTTCTTACACCTCTCGAAACACATGCTAATGTTATCCTATACAGCTTTCGAAACACATGCTAATGTTAACCTATACAGCTCTTGAACCAGGTGCTAATGTTTTTCTACTGCTTTAACCTGTCTAACAGCTTTTTTTACCACAGCGATTTGGAATTGAAGCTCAGGTGGATATGGCCATGAATGTCCCCCATTGTTATGGAATGTAGGGGAGGTAGAAAAACTCCAAAGACTTAGCAGAAATAGTTGTCAAATTTAGGATTTTATTCAAAATAAAATGCGAGTTTTGCTCTAAATGATCCAAATTATTGGAGGTGCTTGGAACATTACAAGTTTGTACGCCTGCACCATTGCTTTTTTCATACATTGTGTCTGATGTAGATTAAATTATTAGTTTTTTAATTTGAAAATGGTTGGGATTAATTCCAAAGAAAATTAGTTTCAAAATTAAAGGATTAACAAATTTTTTTTTAGGATGCAAGGTAGTTATTGCTTCTAGAAAGGAAGATAGACTTTTACAAGCTGTTTCTGAGATGCAAAATGTTTTTAAGGAAAATCCACTAGCTATTAGTAGTATCACATGCAATATTAGAAAAGAAAATGAAGTAAGTTATTTATTGGAGTTTTTATATTTTACTCTTGCATTATAATAGATATATTCCTTTTAAAATAGTAGTTTATGTTTCTCAGAAATTCTCTATTGATTATGAATACCTACAATTTTTTTTTTTGCAATATTCGTTTTGTCTTCATAGATTAATTGTCTTTAATTATCTTGAAATAATCTTAAGGGGAGTAGGATGGATGTTTACTGTTTGGGTTAAAAATGTTAATTTTCTGTTTTTTTTTTAAAAATCTGTATAATCTGTATCTATAGCTTTAATTTAAGACCAAGATTATCAATTTCTGTTTAGTGGTTTTCTTTTTAAAAGCATTTTTCATGACAAGCATTTTCAGACATGAGGAGTTGTGATTGGTTTTATTTTAATGTCTCTTTGGTCGGTCTCTAGGATTTTTTTCTTACTTAAATAATTTTCCCATTCTTCAAACAATTCACATTTTAAAAAAATTATTCAACTCTAATGAGCTTTCTGTTAATAATGTTCAGTTATGAATTATTTTTGGCCTACACTCTTTTAACCTATTGTTATAATGTGATAGTGTGTTCATTATAAATTTCCATTTTTTTAAAAATATAAAACAGTGGAATAATCTAATATGTAATTATATTTTTAGGTTCATAACCTAGTCAAAGAAACTTTAAAAAAGCATGGAAAAATCGATTTTTTAGTCAACAATGGGGGTGGTCAGTTTTTATCATCAGCAGCTAATATTACTTCTAAAGGATGGGACGCTGTTATTGAAACAAATCTAAAAGGTCCTTTTCTTGTTTCTAAGGAAGGTAAGATTTGCTATTCATATTGTTTTTATTCTTGTGTACTATGTGGTTTAATGTCACTTAACATAAATTTTTTTTTGTATGTTCCGTTTAACAAACAATAGTAAGCCATGAAAATCGCCACACTCTGCCGCTTAAGCTAAGGTTTGCTTTGCAAGATGTACTTTTCGCATAATCACTATAGTGATTTCATCATTAGGTTTTATGCATCATTTTTTTTTAATTTTTAATCATCTCTTCTTTTTTTAAACTTAAATTAAATCCCAAACCATGATACAGGATTTTAGTAATTTTAATCGTTTAATTTAGTGGTTTTTCCTTTTATAAGCATCCCATACTTAATGATACATGAATTTGTAACAAAAGCAGCTTAAAAATGAAAAGTAATATTTTCTATTTAATTTTAATGGAATTATTTTGTGATTATTTGAGCATATTTGACTTTTTCTTGCCAACTATACTTAATGCCAATGAAAGATGATAAAATAGAAATATTCTACAGAAGCAATAAACATAATCTCACACAGAACTTCACATGGAACAGAGTAGTTTGTTTTTAAGTTTGGGTTTTGGGGAAATATCAGATAAAATTGTAGTTACATTATACCTATTTTATAATTTGCAGTTGTAGATAGTTTATTGTTATTTTAGGCTAAATAACAGTGATTTAAGTATGGCTATTATTAATTTATTTATAGTAATAGTCAGTCCATAAATAAAATACCCTCTAATAAATTCGCCCTTTTAATTCTCTGTATTGAAAAAAGTATTTACAAAAACTTTAAGAGAAGTGATTTAATTAGGAATGTTAAAAAAATTAACTATTATTGCTTAATTACTAATTAGTTTTTAAAAATAGTATTACTCAGAAAGAAAATTTCAATAATGTCAATTTTAAACTCTTGTAGGCCATAATTAAAGCGATAACTGTGGCATATCAAGATTTTGATATATTTTCTTTAGTTTTGTTTGAAATGGCAGATATTTATTTTATCCAATAAGATTCATTTTTCTTTTTCCTTTGCCTTTTCATTCATTTTGCTTATTCATCTTTTGTTATAAAAGAATTAAAAATGTGGATTAGCATCACATAGTAAGCCCCAGATTTTGTAATGAATGTTACAAGTGCATGCATTTTTTTGTAATTGGGTGATACAAGGGATTGGGGTTGCTATAATGAACCTACATAATGCTGCACGAGATATCTCAGTTAAATTTTTCTCTTGTGTAGTATTAACTCTTGTATTTGAATTTGATGGCATCACTGGTTTTGGAAAGAAAAAAATTAGAAATTTTTATAAAACATTTTAAACTCCCAAGTTATTTAACCAACTATATTTGTGGACATCCTTTTTTTTACTAGACAAGTTTATAATCAACATCATATTCAGTTTTGACTAAAAAAAACATAAAGAACAATGAGTTAGGAAGATTTAAATTACTATACACAAGCATCAAGGTCATATGTCAGATATACTATTGAACTGAATATCAGATGGCTTTGATTTTAGTACGAACCTTGAATTTTGATTAATTAGTTACAAGTCAAGTAAATAATATTTTTTATTCTAATGAAATAAAACAATTTTTTTTTTCTGCATTAATGTAAATGTATTGGGGTTTACAATATTATTTGAAAGTATGTAAAATGCATTTTTTTATGCAAAACCTTTACTAAAGCCATTTTACTGAGACTAGTTTTGTTTTAATAAGTTTTATTTCAGTGTATGATAAATGGATGAAAGATAATGGTGGTTCCATAGTTAACATTCTGATGAGTTTTGAAAGAGGTGTACCAATGATGGCGTAAGTACTTGTAAAATTGTATGTATGTTTTGAATTATTTTATATTTTTTATTATGTTATTTTTTTATAGAATATTAAACTTTAATTGCTGTATATTTGTAATTGTTACCCTTAATTTTAATGTTATGTAATAAATTACTGTTACCCTTAATTTTAATGTTATGTGATAAATTACTGTTCTTGCAATATTTCGATCCATAGAATATTGTTCCTGAAAAATAACTTTCTTAGACACTTCCATGTTGCTTAGAAGGGGCTTCTAATGTCCTTATAGTGTATGCCATTGGCCCTTTACTATACCTAAACTTTGTTTCTAATGCCACTGCCATCAATTTAATTTTATCAAAGCTGTGAGTTTAATTTTTGGCAGTAGTACGATGTAATTGAAAACTAAATCACATTGCAAAACACAATGCACATAAAGATCAACCTTGCTAATTAAAGGTATAATAATGTAACTATGTGCAAACCTAATAAACTTGTTAGTAGCGCCCTCTAATTATAAGATTCAGAGTTAACAATTCATCTTCAAATGAAAGAATCAAAATTGCATTTTTATCTAAAAATTACACGGAATAAAAGAAAATGAGTAACAGTACTAACAGTAAACAGTATTAAGAATGTCTCCATGTTTTTCCCCTTGGAACTGAAAAGGTTAAAAGATAAGATTTATGCTTGTTATTTAAGTAATTTTTAATAGCACTGTAATAGGGTAATTTATAAATGTTATTGTGTCACTGTTCTAATGGAAGTGAATGCTTTAAGCCATTCATGCTAACAAAATTTTTTATTTACTTTTGCAGACATTCCGGTGCTGCTCGGAGCGGATTAGATAATTTGACAAAATCTTTAGCTATAGAATGGGCTTCTGATGGTATTAGAGTAAATGCTGTTGCACCTGTAAGTATGCTGTAAATTTTCTCAGTTTAGCAAATATCTGTCAAAGCATATTACTTTAATTATCTTTATTAATATTGAGTGGTTTGAAATCATTTTAAAGTCTTTAAATGCACATGGGGATGTTGTTAGTGCAAAATGTGAATGATGGCAAAGAAAACTTTTTTTGTTTGTCGTCTTGAGGCAATCGATAAAAAATAATTTTTAATGTCCAGGAAACTGTTAAATAACTATAAGTTATGTTTTTATACATTTTCAGTGTAATTAGTGTCTGGAGATATGCATATTAAAATATTTAGTGTTATTATTCAAACATTTTCTGTTTGGTACCATTTCTATTTAAGTACTTTAGTATACTCTGGTCTTAATGTTTATTAAATACATAAAACCTCATTTAGATTGTAAATATGTTTCCTTGAAGGGCAATTCGATTTATTCTGAAACTGCTGCAAGTAATTATCCAGTTAATGTCTTTGATATGGTAGCAGAAAATTTACCTACTCGGCGTCTTGGAACTCCTGAAGAGGTATAGTGGTGATGATATAATTAATCTAGCAATTATAATTAAATATGAATGATATAATTTGAGTTGAGTTTTTTCATATCAATTATATCGTAACTTCTGGAAACAAAAATTAAAACATTTCTGGACATTTTTTTCTCAAATTGCTTGGTTTCTCTTAGTATAACATAAAGGTAAAAATTAGCGGTCGCCACTTGCCACATGGCGATTTAAATGTCAATATAGGCGATTAAAAATTTTTCCGTAGGTCGCCACTTCAATCGCCACCCTCCCACTGCGCTATCTTAACTTTCAGACAAAATTATGTTGAAAATGTTACGATCGCCGGAGTTTCGTGATGTTCGATCGCCGGAGTTTCGCTATATTACGATCGCCGCAGTTTCGGGATGTTACGATCGCCGCAGTTTCGGGATGTTACGATCGCCGCAGTTTCGGGATGTTACGATCGCCGGAGTTTCGGGATGTTATCACCGGAGGTTCGCGATGTTATGGTCGCCGGAGTTTCGGTGAAGTTAGGATCATCGGAGTTTCGGGATAGTAGGAACGTCGGACTTTCGCGATGTTACGATCGCCGGAATTTCGGGATAGTAGGAACGTCGGAGTTTCGGGATAATATTAACGTCGCGTCGGAGTTTCGGACAGTGGGATCACCGGAGTTTCGCGATAGTAGGTTAGACTTAGTTTCACGATTTTTCCAGATTTCAACAAAGATGTGTGAAGAAGAATATTTAACCCAGAAAATTTATATTTCATAAAAATAAAAAATAAAAACATTTTATTTTAATTTGGAGCAAACAGTTTAATTTGAAGTTATCATTCAGAATAAATTTCATGGGAATAAATTAAATTGCTGCTTATTACATATATAATAAGTTATTTTTTTACTTATTTAAATTGTTTTTATATTTTATCTAATAAAGAATTATATAGTTAAGCCAATTATCTTGTTGTTAACATCTTAAATTGGATATAAAAGTTAACTATTTGTTTTATTAATAAAAAAATCCATCGTTCGCAAATTGAAATATTTTTGCTATTCTAATTTCTATAAGGAAAAGTTTTTTCTTCTTCAGCTTGTACCATGTCTATATTTCAAAGTTACCTTGATTTCCTTTAATGATTTGAACTGACTCACAACGACACATTGGATAATAAAAGTTTATTTTTATAAATTGATGCTTATTTAATTTTTATAAAAAAAATCTGCTAGTGGGTGGCCATTAACTAAAAAAAAGTGGCCATTAAAAATTTGAGGCTGCCAGCCACTGGCCATTAACCAAATTTGCTAATTTTTACCTTTAGTATAACATGTGCTAATCTGCAGGCTGATGGTAATTATATGAAACATACAATCATTAACTATAAGATTGTTATAAATTGTTATTTTTATTCAGTAACTTGCATACGTTTTAAAAAAAGTCTGCAAAAAATTTAACCTGAAATGGAGAGTTCAAACCTTATCTTTTACGGCAAAATGGTTCAAGCAGGTGTATTTTTAAAGGGGCAAGATGCTGTGTATCCCATTCAAATGATGACATCAGTTTGCTATTTTCTTCTGCACTAATTGGCTACAAATTCTAAACCTACATGCTTTATGATTTGGTAGTTTTTATGATAAGCAAGCAAAGCATTTTTGCTTGAATAGGTAAAATTAAGGCTGTGTTGTGTCTTTGTGGCAAATTGAAAAACTGTTATATGCAAGTTTTCTTAAAATCATCTAGTATGATAAGCCCACAGCAATCAATGGATTCAAAAACTGTAGTTCGACCTTTAAACCAAGACACATTTAAATTCCCTTGTTAAATATACTCAGAAATGACATACAGGCTATTCAACATTATTCCAAATAGTTTGCTCAAAAATTTATTCTTCTAATACCCAGTGCAATCCATTTTAAATAAAAAAAACTTACACAAAAAAATAGAAATAATCGACAGTCCATTGCAAGTACCATTTGCAAGAATAAATAAATTATACTAGAGAAAATAAGCAGGATGGGGTATAGTTGCTTTTCTATAAAATCTTTTTATATAAAATCTTTTTATATAAAATCTTATTATATAACTTTATTTGAGAGAATTGTTGACTGGTTAAACATGAATATCAATAATTTATCATTGTATCCCAATGCATTTACTATATTCTTAATAAGATCATATTTATTGTATGCTTTGCAAATGCCAGGTACCTCAACTTAAAAACTTTAATTCCCCATCTTCAAAACTTAACTATTCACTTTACACTGTGAGTTCAATACTTGCATTGTTAGTATAAAGATGTAGTTGCATATTAACATCCCTTTTATGCTTTAATGAAGACTAGAATTTTTTTTATAATAAGTGGTTGTATGTTTATGCTAACATTACATTTTACCCTCTTTGAAATACCTATACCATGTGCAGTATTCTACTTAGTCTCGTCTTAATGCAATTTCAACTTTTCCTGTCTATTGCACAATTATGGCCATTTACTTCAGAATAAAAATCTAGCACATCCTTAACTTTTACTTAACAATCCTAATCCATCTCTCTCCTGTTGGAGAAAGGCCAATATTCAATGTAAAATTAAATTAGCAACATAAACATAAAAAAATTGGGTGAAAAACACTGATAAACATAAAGATAATTTAAAATTTTAATCTCTGATGACAAAAAATACTTTTTGGTTAATATTTGAATGTTGTGTTTCTTCCATAGATATCATCTGCTGTATGCTTTCTTTTATCACCTGGGTCATCATTTATATCAGGAGAAACAATTAACGTGGATGGTGGTGGAAGACTTTACTCTCCATTAATATGGAAAATTCCTGGTGAGTTTTTTAATATTATATTTTACAAAACAATATAAGAAATTACTTTAAGGCTAGAAAGTTCAATAGAGAAAATACAATATTAAGCTGTGAAGCTCCTTCCTCCTCTAAAAATCCCTAATTTTTACTTTATAAACTAAATAATACCTCAAGCTTAGTAATAGCAAACAAATGGGTCTTTGTTCAAATCTGAAATACCTAATAAGTTTAGTAGTTAATGCAATGGTAATACTATTTCTGTTTATATTGGTTAGTTTTAAATGTTTCATATATATTTTTTATAACTAATATTTATTTAAAGCCTAATTTCTAAATCATCTTACCGTTGATTTTAAATTTATCTAATAGTGTAATTTTTTTGTGTAATAAGGTCAGACTTTAGAGTGTTTTCTTTGGATCTTAAGTTGCATGTTTTGTTTTAATTTTACTCCATCATAATTAAAAAAAAACTGAAATGAACATTTTGATAAAAAAATTATGGCCCATAAAGTGAAAAGAGGAACCTAGGATCCATTACAAAGGACTTGGATATAATTTTTTTTTTTTTTAAAAAAGTAATTTTTTATAAGCTTAAAATCATAGGGCAGGTTAAATCTAGAAAGTTCTCGAAGGCATAATCTAAGATGTGAAAGAGGCAGATATGTTTGATTTCTCCTATTAAATGAAAATATGCTGATAAAAGTATTTTGTGTATAAAAGTTTTAATATACATGAATTATTTTCAGATCATAACAAACTCCCTGCATTTATCAAAGAAACAGATGACATTAAATCCAAATTGTGAATTTTTTTTTCCATTTTGAATTTTTATCCTGAACTGGTGCTTATTTTATAGAACAAATAACTATTTTGCTATGCCATTCAAATTTTATTATTTTTGTTATTTTTGTGAAATAAAAGTATTCTTAATTTCCGTTATGGTTCTTTTTTTCTTAATACATATGTTTTAAAATTGTTTTTATATTTAATACTTTGTTTAGGCATAGTTTTTAAGGGTCATAAATAGGGAAAAAATAAAGTTAATACTAAAATTAAAAAATAAAGTTTTACATTACTAACCCATTCAAAATAAGTGAAGATAAAAAAAAATGCAAGAAAAGCCATTTAAAGTTTTCTTACTCGGAATAATATTCCTAACAGCCAACTACAACCCGTGGCAAAAAGTATCCGATCACCGAAAGCAGTGCCTACGATACGTTCGCATCAGTCGGCATTTTTTTAAACAATATTTCATATTTTTTCAAATCTTTGAGGTTTTTTTTGTGAGATATGGCAAAATTAGTCAAATATTAAATATATAAACAGAAAGTAACATTAAATTTAACATTTTTCTCGGGAAAATACATTGATTTGAATCGTGAAGGGAAAAAGTTTTAATCATCCCTTTGTGGGGAAAAAGTATTCGATCAAGTCACTTTAATATTTTGTGGGTCCTTCTTTTGAATTTATTACTGCACATAAGCGCCGAGGCATGGATGCGACTAACTCGTGGCATTAATTTTAGGAATTTCACCCCAGCTTTCCTTGATGGCCAGGCCTAGTTCTATATTTATTGGTCTTATCTTGACTCTTATCAATGTTTCTTTTCAAAAGATTCCAAATTTTTTCGATTGGATTGAGATCCGGACTATTTAAAGAAAAATCAAGTCTTTATTGGAGAATTTCCATTCTGATTTAGGAAATTCTTGACCAGTTTACTTCGATGACATGATGTGTTATCATCTTGAAAAATGAAAAAGGAGTTCCCAAACCTCTCCTCGATGGTAGGAATCAACATTTTTTAAAAAATGTCAATAAACACTTCCAGAATTGTTCGAAACACTATACATTTTTACCGACTCCTTCGGAAGTCATGCAACTCCACACCATAAATGAACGCTGCTGTTTAATTTTTGTTTTGAGGCAATCTTTTTTGAACTTTTCATCAGCTCTCCTCTACGCAAAGATTCCAACACCATCTCCAGTTTCTAGGCAAATAAGAGATTCATAACTAAAAATAATCTTAAAATCATCAGAAGACCAGGTTTATGCTTCTTGCACCATTGCAGGCGACTTTTGTTATATTTTTTAGTCATAGTATATGGTTTCGTTTTGCAGAAATGAAATCCTTTAGCGTTTAAACGATTTCGCACTGTACGTGCACATACCTTTACCCGATATTTCGGCCACTCGGTATTAAGTTATTTTATCTACAACTTCTCATAGATTTGGCAAGATCAACCAATTTTATGTCTGGCCTACTTGATGTTGCACGTGGGCGACCGCTTCAAGGAGGATTTTTGACATCATTAGTAGAGCGATATTTTTTTTTCCAAATTTTGCAAACAGTACTTTATTCACAGGCAAAAGTCTGATCAACCTTTAAGATATTCCGCTTTTTAAGCGTTAACTAAAAGCTTTAGATCTTAAGCTAATTCTTTCTTTCGAGCCATACTTCTGCTGATGCGAAACTAGTTTCAACTGTCAAACTATGTTTCGACCTTTTATATTGTTTACTTGGATCTTGTACGCACGAGTCGAGCAAAAAAAAACTTGCATATATCACTTAAAATACGTTGAGTTTGCTAGCGATTGAATATTTTTGTCCCCACAAAAGGATAGGAAACTTTCCCTTCACGATTCAATGCATTTTTTTGAGAAACTTAACCAAAATTTTATTTTCTGTTTGTATTTAATAACCTTGACTAATTTAGTCATCTCACAAAAAAAAAACCTAAACGTTCGAAAAATATAAAAATTCTAAAAATGACTAATGTGAACGTATCTTAAGCACTGCTTTCGGTGATCGGATACTTTTGCCAGTGGTTGTACAAAACAAGCAAAACAGAAATAGGTTTAAAGATTTATTTACAAAACAATTTTTATAATTCAATACAATTGTCAATATACATATAAATTTTACATCAAAATGATGTTTCGTCAAAACTAATGAACAATTGTATGCAATTCCGTTTGATTACCACCAGTCCAATCCAAGTTCTTTTTAGAGTTTATATATAGTATACCTCCATAACAACTGAATAACAAAAGGAACAATGCACAAACTGTAAACTTGGACAAAATACTATGGTTTATTACTCTGTTGCCACTTCCTGAACTAGGACCCTCTGTACCATTACCCAAGATTAGTTCTTCAAGGAGAATATTAGAGGTAGTAATTTCAGTGTCTTTTAAAAGAGTAGCATTATCTAACAAGTCATTTAAAATGGTAGAGTTATATAAAAGATTCCAGTCACTTGAAATTGTAGTATTATCCAGACCGCTTGAAATAGCATTGTCCAACACATCATCCCATTCTTTTAAAATCGCAGCGTTATCCAAAACACCATCAGTGGTGTCATATTGATCAACGATAGGAAGAGTTTCTGAAGTAATATCTTCTGGAACGATCTCCTTGATAACTTTGTCAGATCCCAACTTAAACCATCGACTTAAAGTTTCGCGCAGAGACCTCTTGGAAATAGTTTGTCTCAATTCGAATAAATCCAGAGAAGGAGGAAGGGTAGCTCCAGGTAGCCTGCCGGCAAATTTCTTCATGACAATATCACTAAAATGTATAGTACGATTGGGTTCATTGTCACAAGTATTAGAGCAAGAAGTCTCACAAAGAACAACACCACAAGTAACGAAGAACTCTCCTCTCACAGAATAGACTAAATCTCCCATTTGCGTGTATGCCATCAAGTCACTTCGATCTTCTGTTTGGTTACTAACAATAAAATCAGACAAAACGTATGAATAATCGGAGCACCCGAAACTATCCGACATTTGGTACAAAAGGGTCTCATTCGTTAAAACTTTCTCATCATGGGCAATGCAGTTATGAACTGATAAGTCCTTATTTATTCCACCATCTTTGACATTGACGACCAAGAATAGTTCCTCAGACTTTTCATTTGGCAAGAGGTCGGATCCGGTTCTAGTTTCAATCCAAGTTTTGATTACTGGCCTTAAAGTGGCAAGTAGGGATCCAGAAGTTGAAGCATTGGGATAATATAATTGCCGAAAAGTTTCCGTTGGCACAGGAACTTCACAGGTTACGTTCTGAAGCACATCGTACGATGTCCTCAGCATGCGATGCTGTTGAATAATGACTGTACTAAAAATAGACGTATTTTCATCATTCATCATGCCAATAGTGAAATTACAGATTGAAAACGGGAAGGTCAAAATGAGCTTTGTTCCATTCGAAACGGCCGAGCTAGGAAAGCTGCAATCAAAAACATCCCCATTAAAAGTCTTAAATATGAAACCTAACAAACATACAGACAATACTAAATAAAATAAAAAAAGTTCACTTGCATTAACTTCTTATAAACGCAAGATTATCTTGCTTGCTCAGTTTTGCAAAACTTTCGTATCATTATATTACGTATAGTTATTAAAAAAAAAGTTTCTTGAAAGTGTAGTCTCTTACATTTAGCCTAACAGCATACACTTCAAAATAGGAAAATTTTAACTTTAATGCAAGAATATCTTAAAATGACTTAGAGATAAAGTAAACGTCAACTGCTTATTGCAACGAAATTTGTAAGAGATTTAACAATACCTGCATTGAGGTACGAAAAAATTGCCACTTGTATATATCACTCCATGAAACGGGTTGTCAAACTCCACATTTAGGTGCATGGATGAGTTGTCACAAGTTACGTGAAACCCTGATGGTACATTGTTGTAAGAGACGGCTCCAACAGATGAAAGCTATAAAAAAAAGGCAAATATCAATAGGTACTATACTTTCTTATAAAATTTAAAATACCATTTCTAAATAGAAGATGCATAAAAATTAGTTTCATTCATCACACTTATAACTTATTAAAAAAATTATCAATCTTTAAAACAACGAAAATACTATATTTTAACTATATGGGCGAGTGCATAATCGTACACGTCTATTTTTTATTGTATCAGGCATTACATTTGCGATTTGCAGTTTAATTAGTACTTTAAATAGTCTTACAATAAAATTGGCAATAAAAAAAAAGGAGAGCTTGAATATTTAAAATTGGAAATCTTAGAATCAAAAATAGACCGACATTATCACAGTGAATCTCTGCCGTGGGCAGGTAAACTGCAGTAACTTCCCTAATGACTTGGATCATTGTTGCAAGCACTCAGTCTAACAGGAAAATATACTTAAAATTTTTATTTAGATCAAAAATGGTATAACTCATTGTTGCAATACTGCAGTTTACCTGCACACGGCAGCATTGTGACTGAGAATTTTGATGGAATTTGTTAACGCGAGTAACAATAGACTAATGGTTCTTTCTAAGCTATTAAAAACATACAGTTCAACGAATTGAATTTTAACAAGGAAGGAATGATTCGATTGTTAAACTTTAAGTTTTGGAATAAAAGATACAAGTAATCATTGCTTACAATTCCTCGATAAAGTGGAATTAATTCAGGTTCACCACTTACCAAACAAAGAAGCGATAGTCTTGCAGCATGAGCACTAGTCATAACATCGGCTCTAAAAAATGGATAAACATTTAAATAATAAATATTTAATGTGATATAAACTTTAATTTGAAAACGACTTTTCAAACTTACATATTATGAATGATATTAAGCAGAAAGGACTTTAAAATTGCAGGATTTCTCAACCCAAGACTGACATAACCAATAAGATACAACATCATAGTTAATAAAATCAATAGAATGTTAAAGTTTTTTGGTAAAATCCAAAGAGCACACCTCTTTGTGGTTCACGTATGCTTAAAATGAAGAATTCAAGATAGAGACAATACTTTTATCATTATAGCTATAATTTTACTTCATTTAGCATCTTGCAATAACTTTCACTAACACACCATTGTTGGAAGGTTGTTTAAGTAGTATCATACTGCCACTGTGTTTAAAATTATCAATATGGTAACATTTCGTTCTTTCAATACTTGGTCCAAACGTTCTCCGTTACTAATACTGTATCGGATGAGAGTACAAATAAACGCGTTTACATGAACCATCGAATCCATGGATTGAAGAGCAAACTACGCAATTTTTCCCTCTTGGGGATTTTCTCCCTGACAGAACCGGAATTGCAGGGTTCATTGGGTGGCTTCGCAAAAACCCCCCAATGAAGGAGGGTTTGATGCTTCATACCCTGGATTCGGCCACAGACTATCATTTGGGTTATAAATCCTGCTCGTCCTCTTTTTCCCCTAATAGGGATTTTGACATTCCATGGATTAGATGGCTCATCTAAACGCGCCTCTTGAGTTCCACAGGAGAACAGTTTTACAGGAATAAAATAAGATCACGATTGGTTAATCAACGTAGTGGGCGGAGATTAAATGTCATACCACCTACCGCGGTTTCTAAGGTGTTTCCTGGAGGTTTGGTATATTTTAAACAGCTTTTTCCCCACAGAATCAGTTTTTTATTATTCAAAAAAATATTTTGGCTAAAACATTAATACCAATATATTTTAAGAGCATCTAAAAGCCGTTTTTCTGCAGCTTCAAGTTTAAATCTTATCTAGCCGTGGCTCTTTTTCTCATAAATATTCGCGAACCCCTGCTAGTAGTTACATCATAGGTTCTAGTTCTTAAAAAATGGTCAACCAAGGCCGCCAGTGTACAGAAGGAGACGGCATCGTATTAGCGGCGAGGCGGTTGGTAAAAACGATGATGGAGTATCTGCTCGTCATTTGACTTTGGTTATAAACTACGACGCCCGTCGTCAATAGCCTTCGTGTAGCTCTAGTGCGAAGTTTTTTTCAACTCAACTAAAATGACCATGGACTGTAGTAACGTAGTGTAGGTAAATATGTATTCCGGCTTGTGTGCTTGATCAGAGACCCGCTTATAAGCCTTCCGTCAAGTAAGACAGATACAGAAATAATTTGTACTGACATAAGGCGCGTTTACATGAGCCATCGAACCCATAGAATGCCAAAATCCCCATTAGGGGAAAAAGAGGTCGAGCAGCATTTCTGACCCAAATGATAGTCTGTGGCTGAATCCATGGTATGAAACATCAAACCCTCCTTTATTGGAGGGTTTGCGAAAACCCCCAATGAAACCCTGCAATTCCGGTACTGCCTGGGAGAAAATCCCCAAGAGGGAAAAATTGCTGAGTTTGCTCTTCAATCCATGGATTTGATGACTCATGTAAACGCGTGTATAGAGAAAGCAAGTACACCCAGGGCGAAGGCGGGAATCGAACCCGCACCCGTTACAGAGCGCAGACTACTAATGGTCGGCGATCCAAACAACTAGTCCCTGTAGTAACGAAGATTTCAACTTTTTGTTTTTCGGTCGATTCAGCATGATCGAAATAGCCTTCCAGAAGAAGTCCGATAAATAAAAATACTGATATATAGAGTATTAACTATGCAAAAGTAATATGATTGGTGGAATGACACCATCTTAAAGTTACTATTACTTAGAAAAAATATTTAATACACTTCCAATACATATTTAAAACTATTTTAGTTGGCAAGTGTGTAAAGCAGCTGTATTAGATGCTATCCTCTACTATTAATGTCTAAAAATGGTACTTCAAAAGTATATATTTATGTGTTTCATTAAACTTATTTGTTAAATTTAAAAAAATGCCAGTTTTTAAGAAATTTTTCAAATTTTGCACCAAAATTAAAACTTGCTTAAGTTCCCTATAAATGGACTATATAGATATCTTTGTCTTTTAGAGTGTTTAAAAAAACTAATAAATATTTATAAAAACATTTGTTAATTTTAAAGTTAAACATTTTGTTTTTTTTACCAGTTTTTTGTAAATTTCTAAAATTTTGTATCAACTTAAAACTTGTAAAAGTTCCTTACAAATGGAATATATCTATCTCCCCGTCTTTTAGAGATTGAAGAATTTAGAATTAAAGACGCGCTTTTCTGTTAAATAATATAATGCCAACAAATTCTTACAGGTTGACCACTATTATGTCGAAAAATCATAATCGAATTTTGATTACAATATATCTAGAAGGACACGAAAAAAAGAAAACGGTTTTGTTTTACATGAATATTTGAATAGCTAAATGTGAAAAGGATCAAGTCTGCATGAATATTATCTATATTTTTCTCCACACAAAAATGTTAAGGGATAGATCTTGGTAGGGAAATTCTATAGATTTGATTATATTTAGCAATTTCTTTGATAAATTGTTTTAAGTCATTTATATATACGTTCGCTTTGTCTTCTTTTACAAATCACAAAGTTGCGTTGGTTCAAGGACGTTAAACCCTTCCTTACACATATTTTGATAGTTTACAGGGATAAAAAGAATAGGCACTTTTATGATCACTTTCTTGAAAATTATCCGATCGTTCAGGGGTTAAAGGACTCTCCACTGTTGTTGGTCAGACATTTGGAATCCTAGTTAAGCCATTACTTCGCTTAACGGTTGCGTGTTCTGATTTATCACTACTTAGCTTTACATATTTAGCTGTGCTGCATTCTTTCGCAGTTCTAATAGCAATGGCCAACTGGAGGAGCCTTGGAATTCCATGGTGAGATCTTTTCACAGAGATTCCACAAAGTGGATAGTCTTTGATTCTTGTGTTGACTTGGGTCATTTCTCTTTTGCGTCATTAAGATTACTTCTTAGCAACAAAAGTGGCCCAAGTATAATTTAAGAATTAGGCGTAATAATATAAAGTACAGTCATGAATAATTGAGAAGACATTTAAAGGCGCGTGATTTGAACCAAAATCATTAACTCCCCCAAACCAATCTATTGATAATGCGACATTAAACAAGAAGTTTACAAGAAGTTTTATGCAGTATAGCAATTAGACAGTTTCTTTGTATATAAGAGCAGAGGGTTGGGTGGGATAATCTCCCTGTTTTATTGAATAAATGTATGATTTTGGATATACGGTATTTAAAGCGAATTTTTAACTCGATTTAAAGTTTATAAAACATAATGCTTCAAAACTCATCCATGTAAACTAAAATTAAAAATGTATTGTGTAGTATATATAAAAATAAATAGGCTCCAGAAACATGATGTGACAACCATACAGGCAGCTACACGTATAAAAACTTTGTGTTTTTCCAAATTTTTACAATTTGTGTTGATATAATACCTAAAATTGTATCGCTATCATAATGCTTAATAAGATTAATTCATTGGTTAGTAGAAAAATTGTGTTAAAGGCGCAACATGTATAATGTATATGTATTCGTCCGAAAAGTAGTCCAGTACCTGCTTTTAAATGTTTCGGATAAATAGCTATACTAAAGCTTAAAAAATACATATTATGGTACTTTCGAATGAATGTTATATTTTTTTAACGTATTTTTGGAATACAATATAGTTTACCCTTTTCTGCCAATCACTCATTGATATAATAATTGTCTCTTCACATTCGTCAGTTGTGTTGGAACAACGAAAATTTTTGTTCGTATACCATCGACACAATTCTTGTATATCGAAACAACCCAATAATGTAACATGACCCTTTTTATACAATATTTGTTTTCTACTTGTAATGTTTGAACTCAAGTTTTCTTTTAGAGTAAACATAATTAACTTACCAGTATACATCAATCTTTGCGGCGCATGTGATACTCTGGTTCCACACTCTTAAACCAATTTGTTCACAAATCCATCAGGATATGCGGACAGGCTGATTGTCAGATTTGCGCTACCAAGAATCTCTTACCATCTCAGACTCTGAAATGAGGAAGATATTAATTTTTCAATACATAATATTTAGTAATTTTCAATTTCAACTCCCCCCTTAAGAGATATATTTCTGGGAATTGAAGTTTAGCCATTAAGGTAGGCGAATACCCAAAATTCCCCAAAATTCTAAAATTTTTACTATTGCTTTAATCTGTTCCAAATTTGGCATACTGATTCCAAATATAATGAATAATACTATTTAGGCATTTTTAAAAAAAAATTAAATAGAATTTATTTATTTAAACGGTGTTTTTCTACTAAAAAAGTAGGTTTACGCTAACAAGTCTACCACACTGAACTTTCATCCTATAAACATTAATTATGTGTTAAATTCTTCGTTTTGAACTGATGCATACAATGACCCTCTAGAGTTGCATACAAATTGCAAGAAAAGAAGTTATTACGAAAAATGTTATAAATTAACCACAAAAAAATGATTTTTTTTCGATTAACTTACACTTGGACATTTTTTTTAAACTTATATGTTTACACCGGATGTTAGAGGTTCATGGCACAGATATATATTGAAATAGCATTTGTAAAAAATTTCAGGTAAATTAATGTAAAACTTTTTATACTAGAAGTGTTGGCGCAAACTCCTTTTTCTAGGTGAAAAACACTGTTTAAAATAAATCAATTATATTTAAATAAAAAAATTGCCTAAAAAGCATTGCCCATTATATTTGAAATCACTATGCCAAATTTGGAAAAGATTAAAGCAATAGTAAAAATTTTAGAATTTTGGGTATTCGCCTACCTTAAGCCATTATTTCCCTGAACTGACTCTCACCTGAAAATGCTGCCCAAGTCTTGAAGAGAATCTTGTTAGATGCTTTGCTAATTTACGGTAATCTTGCAATTAAGGAACTAATTTGTATGAGGCAGAAACAGCGAGTGATAATGTTTATATTTCGGGGTTTTAATGGCAATATTTCCGTTTTAGGAGACCCTATTGTAGCAAACTGTGTATGCACAGGTAAATTTGGGTGGTTGTAGAAAATAGGCAAATACACCAGGGTATAAATTTTCTTTTCTTTACGTAATTTCACATATTTGTTGATCTTTCTGAAATATAGTTTTGTTGCGAATTAGTTTTATTTGTTATCCATGCTGGTTCTCAAATGTGTATTCCTGGACAAATATTCCTTTATTTTTACAGTTTTCACTTCAAAATTTGAATTAAAGTTAAAATAGCGATTTTTTTTGTTTGATTTTCAAAAACCTATATCAAAAAGTTATGGTTACGATTAGCCTATTGTGTTAATTAGTGTAAAACTTTGATGTTTCTTTTGTTTTTATTGAAGTTATTCGTGGTCGGATTTTAAAGTTAGCGAAAGGACTATAGTTGCAAATAACGGGATTAAAGAAAATTAACTGGCGTTAAGGTGGCATTATTGATTTAAATCTTCACCTTACTGCATAAACTCACTATTAAGAAGAAAAAATCACATTGAATAGTGTATTTTTAATTACCATTTCATTTATTAAATTTTATTTATTGGCATCAAATGTTAATGGATATCTTTCCATAATTAGCAAAATAAAATAATCACCATCACGGAGACTATTCTTATGTTCGAGTATTATTAAGTTTAGTATGGAAAATGACTATTAGATGATAATTCAAATGAAATATTGATAATTTTGTTCTTATTTAGGTACTTTTGCAAAGAAATACATTTTACAATTAGATAATTTCTTTAACTTAAAGGCAATTTATTCTGAAAAATATTTTTAGAACCTGTCTTAATTTAAAACATTCAAACTGATATAAGTTCTAAAAACTATAAAATTGAGTTAATTTAAGATTGATAATGAAAATGATATTTGTTAGGGCCATATCACTCCAAATTCTATTTTATAGGAAGTGTAAACCTCTTTTAAATATATATTATAATACTTTTAAATGATAATGTTGTTTTAAATTTATTATTTCAAGCGATTTAAAATTCCGCTTATTTATTGCTTGAGTCTTATCATACAGCAACGAAAACCATGCAACATGTTTATAAAACGAATTTTTAAGGGAAAAAAAACTTTATTTGATTCTCAATTTTTTGTACCTATTGAAACATAAATATATTTTTGCTCTTATCATATTTTCTGCTCCCTTCGGGTTTGATTCTAAATATTTGCTGTCAAATATTTATTGAATTTCAAGCTATTTTTAAAAGTAAATACATTTACACTGTGAAAAAAAAATCTGTAGGGGAGACCTGTGTACCTAGGGCCGGATTTTTCGATCCTCAAAAAGAAAGCCACTAAATTATTTAAAAATGTAAAATTTTGGTATGCACACATCATTACACTAATTACTATCCATTTGGCATTAACAAAAATACTTAAAATAATATATTCTTTTAAATATGAGTTAAAAAAAAACTTCATAAATGGCCCCAGGTACAAGACATCAATGTACCTAGGGCCAGTAGCTTGTGTACCTACACTGTTAAAAAAAACCTGAATTTTACGTACATATTTCTGTGATTATTTTCGGGAATTTACGGAAAGATTGCGTTTCTTTCACAAACAGACGGTTTGTCTGAAATACACAGCTTGTTTCCGTTTTCCTTAAGCGCTTGACAAGTGAAAACGGAAAAACACCGTATTTCTGATTGTAGAATTTCACTTAAGACCCGTATGAACGTAAATTCTCCATATAACCTCGCACCCAACAGCTTTTAGCCTCGAAACTTCCGCCACCAAGTTTATTTTTGTTTTGTTTTGACCACATCTAAAGCAAGAAAGATCAATATACAGGTATGTTCATTTCTTTTAATAAAATAAGATTTTATTTAAGAGGATTTATCAGCCAACTTTATTTTGATTCTGACTCACCAGGTGGCGTTACAAATTTTCGCCAAATGATACGTCTGGCGATTTAAAAAAGGGGATACGTTTCTCTTTCTGGGGAGTGGAGCACTTCAAGATTTCTCAATCACAAGATAAAGATTATTCGATTGTAATCAGGCTTACACTAACGAAAACTGGTTCCGGTACTCTTTTGCGAGCCCGGACGATGTTCTGGAGGAAAAAAAATTTTGTTGTTTGGTTATTTCTCTTTCATTTAATTTTTTTATTTGTTTAATAAATTATATTTATTTTGTAAATATTACGACCTTTCAGGAAACGATTTCTTTTCTGGTTTGCTCTTGCTAATATATTATATTTCTATTTATAATTACCAAGATTTGATACCTCTATGAACTGCTCTAAAGTCATCCCTGTAAACTTCGGAATACTAGTTTAGCTTCGGCACATAAACAGTATTGTTCTAAAGGGGTCATAGAAGTCTTAAAAATATCCAAAGAAGGTGATCTTTAATGTAATTTTTTAACTACTCAACATATAAGTATATTTTTTATGTGTAATTTTATAAAATTTATTTATTATACAACAAATTTTAAAATTCATGAAACTTCAGTCAAAACTAAAATGATAACAAACATAAAACTATTTGAAACATTGGGACTAGGCTTGCGTGCCAAATTTTGAGGTCAAAATTGAAGAAATGAGCAAGAAAATGACTTTATATTGTACAAATATGTACAAACAAAGACTTGTACCTAAATTCTGAGCTCAATTTTAATTAGAATTTATGTTAAGACCTTTTTTCTAAAAAAAATTAATAAAATTTTAAGAAAAAAGCTCTGAAAATAATAACTTATTAAAATTGAGTTTAGAAATTAGGTATAAGTCTTTGTTTGTACATATTTGTACAATATAAAACCATTTTCTTTGTCATTTCTTCAATTTTGACCTTAAAATTTCGCGCGCAAGCCTAATCCCAATGTGTTCCATTAGTCTTATGTTTGTTATCATTTATTTTAGTTTTGGCTGAAGTTTCATAAATTTTAAAATTTGCTATATAATAAGTAAATCTTATAGAATTGCATATAAAAAAAAAATATACTTTTATATTGAGCAGTTAAAAATTGCATGAAAGATCAAACTATGCTTTGTAGTACCTTCTTTGCACATTTTTAAGACTATGACCCCTTAAATCTAGTTCCGTACTTTTAATTGTTGGCGTAGCAATCTTTATGTTTGTTAAAACTAATGACATACTAATGCAAAAGTAGAAACCCCAATGTATAATGAATCTGTCGTATTAGCAGTTTTAAAGGCAATAATAAGGTCGGCAAGATACAAACAAACGCGGGTATATGGCCTTCAAAAACATGTGCAGGAACCTTTTGTATTGCTAGTGGCAGTTTGTCAATTTGTTCATTCGGTTGCTCTTGTAAATTAGACACTGGTCTCTTTATTACAAGCCTTACTCCCGCCACTAATCTGTACATTCGTTCTGATAGACATTGCACACCTTTGGAGCCGGGAAATCTTGACGTGCTTTTTGCAACTTTTCAAGGCCTCTAAAATAGCGTCGGACTGCGTGATTGGCACATTAAACTTTCAGTACTCTGCCACCAAACGACACATGTTCTTGAATATTGCTCGAGAAGTTCTTAAAGAATTAAAAAGCCTATATGTGCAGTTACTGAAGTACTAGAATGAAATTTTCGTCGAAACGCAAGGGTATTATAATAACATTAACTGCCACTTATAACCACTTCCGCACAAGATTTATAACTTCAGAACAAATATAGACTAACCCAGCATTCAGTTACAATTTGAATCTTCAACTCTAAAAATTGGCCACTATAATTACATTTTTTCTTCCGCAAATTAAATAAATAATCTTTATAGTTTGCTAAATTTATTTGCAGTTTGAAGAATAATTATGTAAAATTGAGCTAGTCACATCCTGTAGCATCCTTTCCGTGATCTTTGGCAATGCTTTGAAAATCTCACCTTAAATTACACGAGATTCTTGTAATTAAATAACTATCAATACCTATAATATTTGAAAATAACTGATATATCCAGAACATTTGGCAATGATAAACATGAAAAAACTCCAAATTGCACTGATAATTAAAGGAATTTAATTGTAAATTAATACCAATTAGCTCTTTAAGCAAAAAAAGTAACACTGTGAACCACTTTCTTAGTAAACAAATATAATAAACATTAAAAAAAATCACATTGTGGTATATTTTTTATAACGCCATTCCAAATCGATTTACAAAGAAAAAATTAATAATCCTTAACATTTCAAATAAGGTTTTTCGTGATATTGCTGATGTGGCAACAGTAATTTAAATGACTAAAAATTAAATTCCAATGCTACTTTAATGGGTCGTTCGTCGACATGACAAGATGACAGATGTCCGTATGGACGTGCAAACAGAAGAACAAAAAGTATGAAGTTAGGTCCCTGCTGTCCTATCTTTCGATGACAAAAATGATTCTTAAGATCTGATGGATAGAACAGATTTCGTCACCGAAGTAAGGACAGACAGACGGGACACTTTGGGAAGACTACCATGTCAATACCTTCTTTTCTATCAAAAAATATTTCGAATTTAAAAAAAGATTATAAAATATTCTAAAAATAACGTCAGGGCTTCATCCTCATTGACTATACATCCCAGGACCCCTCCCTAAACATTTAAAAAAAAAAACGTTTATATTTCTCCCTTCAATAAACCCACTGACTACGGCCGTCATTTTAGAAATGGTAAACCAAAGGTCACCAAGTGATTCGATTGAATAACTCGTCAAATATTCAGCCAAATGTAACAAAAACTAAGATTTAGGGTTTATGAGGATTCTTAATATTTCTAAATTATAAAATTGGGTGCTGCCATTGGAAATTTTAAAGTTAATAGCATTTTTAATATGAAGACGGCTCCTTATGCAAATTTTTTGTCCAGCAATTAACTCATGATGTTATATAAGCATTATGTTATAATAAAATATTCATTATGTTATAATAAACACAAAGTCAAAAAGGTTCGATAGGATGACTAACGTTCGAAATAATCACTAGTGGGAACTTTTTCCACAGCTGTACATATCAAAATCGCTAAAAGTATCCAAGCGCCAATAGCCCTCGTGTAGCTCTAGTGCGACGATAATTTAAACCAAATCTAATCTAAAAGTATCCAACCTATACTACAACTAAAGTAATTAAGTTTAAAAGTCGCGCGAAATTCTTTGACTGGATTTATAATGAGCTCCGCCCACTTTTCCATTTGGTTTAGGTTTACAGTTTGAACGATTTAGATTTGGCGTTTTTTTTCCTTCAACGATTTGGCGACATTTATTTTTGTGTGTCATCAAATTTTAAAATCATAGATTCTCGTTTGTTATGAACGTTTTTGTCATAAAAAGTACTTGAAATGTAAAAGCATCATTTAAATTCTGTATTAACATACAAAGATAATGCATGAGTGAATTATTTAAATTAATAATAAATCTTTTTAATCAATTAAGCCAAGTTGTCCTACAGATGTCACCACGATTCTCAAAATGAAGCTTTTAAAAAAAATTAATAATTAAAAAACTGATTGATATTGTTCCTTCAAATCTTTTTTAAATTGACTTTCATCCCTATTTGCGTATCTGGTGCAAACAGATCATACGTTTAAAAAATACTTTACAAGAAACTGTGATTTGAAAAATAAAGCATTACGTGTATAGGACTGACAGTCCCTCTTAAAGAATCCAGTTATTGTCTCTTTCTTATCTATTTCTGCAATCGGTATATAGTCCTATAATTCACCGTGGCGTAATTCCTGTAATTAATAATTCCCTTTGTTTACCAACACGCGCAACTAAGTAAATTTGATTTAAATGTTTAAAAAAGCTGTCAAATATATGAAATAAACAAAGTTCACAAACAAACAAGTGCACAATTATTAAAAAAAAAATAATGAAATGACTTGAAATTATTACATTTAAATTCGATTGAAAAGCTATAGCCCTCGTGTAGCTTTAGTGCGACGATAATTCAAAACCTAACCTCGATTGAAAAGCTCGGCTACGCTATCGCTATAAGCATGGTTTATTTTAAAAACTATGCAAGTATACATAACGCAAACTTTTTCTTTATAAAATAATAAACTTTTGTTGATTTTAATGAATCAATTAGTGATTACCGATGTATGCAAATCACATATTTTGATTTGATTCAGAAGTTACATACACTATTGCCAATGCTCTTTGTTTTGAAAGGTCTGCACACACAATTTCCGATTAAATGCAAACTTTCCAACACATTCAAAATTTAGGAATTGCAAGTGTCCGCAAAACGCTATTTTAGTGTTTATTTAGATATAGCTGCTAAGTGATATCTCATTTTCGGCTCACCATCTATAACTTCATGTCGGTGATATTCAAAAGCAACTTATATTAAGCAACTTAAGTTATTAGCTTTTACTAGAATACTAATTATAAAATTGTATTTTATTGCTAAAATACTATTAAATTGCATTAAAGTTATTATTTTATACTAAATACTATTATAAAATTGTATTTTTAGTAATGATATACTTTATTCAAGAACACTTCTGTTTTGTTTCCATTATTAAAAAAAATATTTTCAGTGTATTCTCAAAACTGTATTGAGAATTGAGATATATGGATAAATCAATTAATTAAAGGTACTGTAAGATTCATGCTTTGTCTGCCCCCTCCCCCTCTTCACAAAAAGAGAAAAAGCGTTTTTAACTCTGATATTAAATTATTACGGTCATACTATGGAAAACTTGCTCGAAAAAAAAGCCTAAAATTGTCAAATTGTTTAATTTTAGAAGGACTTAAGAAGAATTTGCCTGGTTTACGCCTGATTAACAGTTGCTTCTATACATTAGATCTATTCATTTAAAATTGGATTTATATATATTAATATATTATTTTTTTTAGGTGATTGTTTATCATAAATCTCCAAAGCGGGTCAAAAGTTCGGAAAAAGAAGAAAACTAAATCTGTAGTTCCTGCATAAATTTTTAAATTAGTTGAGAATTTGAGAACCATATCAATCTTTTTCAATTGTGAAAGAAAAATAAAACCTGATTATATTCTGTAATTCTTTTATTATTCATATCTTGTTAAATTGTATCAGTGATGTATCCAGGGGGGGAGGGATAATTCTCGTCCCCATGTTACTAAAACATGTTGTTGTTGTTGTTGTTTTACTATCAGAGACTATACAAATTTATGTATGTATAGTACAAATGCAGACACTTAATGATTTATTGTTTTTGACTAAAAATTTTACTGTCTTAAAGAGTCTCTCTTTTAAGGGGTGTTCAACCCCTAAGACACCTGACTCATTATCCCCTACCCATGATTTTGCCCTGGATATGCTACTGAAAAGTACAATACCATTTGTGTAGCCACAGAACAACACCAAATATATACATTATAAAAAATATGTCAGAAAAATTATCAAAATTGGAAAAATTATTAACATTTTTCTGCCATATTAAAATTGTTTTAAATATATGAAGAGGGGTAATTTTTTAATTTAAAAAATATGAACAATTTCCTTTTTATTCAGATTATATACCAAATATGGTTTTTAAAATAAAAGGATTAGATTGTATTAGTTTTGAATACATTTAAGGTTTAAGCATGAAGACATTATTTGCTTACGTTTTATATAACAAACAGGATGCATGTTTAATTTCCCTGTTTCTCCTGTTAAATTTCCCTATGGTAATATTTATAACAATATATATATATATATATAAATGGATATATTTAGAATGATTGATGGTTAAATAGTATATAGAAACAAAATTGACAAGAAAAAAGCAAAAATGTCTTGGAATTAACTAGAAAATATACTATGTAAGTTTTCTGAATTTAGAGAGAAATGCAAATTAGAAATTCATGAAATTAACAAAGAAACAGCTAAATAAAAATTCCTGAAATTAACAGAATATTTCTAAAACGGTAAATCCTGAAATTAACGGAGAAATTCAAAAATGGAAGATCCTGAAATTAACGGAGAAATTCAGAAATTTAAGATCCTGAAATTAACGGAGAAATTCCAAAATGGAAGACCCTGAAATTAACGGAAGAATTCCGAAATGGAAGTTCCTAAAAATAACGTAAAAATTCCAAAACGAAAGATCCTGATATTAACGGAAAAATCCCGGCAACTTGCTGCCAGTAGTTTTTCCGTTAATTCAAGGAATTTTTTTTAACAGTGTAGGGTCAGTCCTTATAAACTCAGGTTTTTATTTCTAGTGAATAAAAAACACATATATACATACAGGAATTTTATAAAAGAAAGGATAACAGGCATTACATTCATTTTCCATACAGTTATTTAAATTGCAACAGTCCAAATTATTAATGAATTACAAGAATTTTCATTTTACATCATAATTTAAAAAACTGGTTCCAAAAGTGAGCTGCACACATTGCCGCTCTGAAGCACTAACAGATTGTGGTTTGAGTAATTTAAACACTATAATGCTGTTATCAATTTCATAGATTTTATCTTTATCATAGATAAATTTATTTGATTGTGCAATATTTTTTAGATATTTAGTACTATAGCTTTCCCCCGCAACATCTATTATTTCAGTAAATAAAAATTTTCAGATTTTTTGCCTTGTAACTTTGTTAAACAAAAATCTCCCTTCTCAAACAAGAATCACTCATAGTAACAACTATAGAACTTGATCAGTTGAACTGGAATTAGAACACTGTACAATGTCTGATAATTCTTCGGATGACGTTTCCTCAATTTCAATTACAGGTTTTTTTTCCACAATTTTTTTTTTTGGCTTCTCTATTCGCAAGTTGTTCTTCAATTTCTTTCTTTTCTGGAGTGTCTGTCAGAATTCTGCATCTGCCTGGTTTTCTGCCACCTCTCTTGGACCTAGTTGTACCTAGGGCCATGGACCTAGGTACAATGCAACTATGTGGCCCTAGGTACACGATTTGATAAATTTATATAAAATGTCATCCACAGAAAATTCCACATGGAGGTGAGACTTATTAATTATCTCATTTAGAACCCAATATTACAAATAAAATTATACACTAGAACTCAACTGGAAAAACTTAACTTGCCTTTGTCAAACAACAAAATTGATGAGCTTTAGAATTTTACTTTAGGGCATACAAAACTGTTTTTCATTTATAAGTTTCCAAAGCCTTCTCCACCAAAGTTTAAAAGTGGCTGCCAAAATAAAAGTTGGTGTTGCCACTCTCCACCCCTAATTATAAAACTTAGAACAAAATATTATTTAAATACGGAAGGGTGGCCCTAGGTACATGGTGGCCCTAGGTACACAGATCTCCCCTAACCATTACAAATTTTTTTTTTGTAAAAAACTTTTCCTAGAAAATTTCTAATAAATAATTACTAAAAATAGTGCTGTAAAAACACATAATATATTTTTGTTAACATTACATGTTTATATCATGTAGATTTACAGGACTATTTTATGTATCCCACACAAGTAGGGGAGAGTGTTGTACCTTGGGACGCTTGTACCTTGGGACACTGACAATTTCTAAGAATCTATTGGCAATATTCATACATTGTTTGTTTCTAATAGTAGCCTTAACCAACAGACATCATCAAAATAAAATTTAACACTAGCATCATTAAATTGATGAATTGGTGACAAAAAATCATATTTCATTACCCCAAAGTAAATATTTTTCTTATTCAAATATAATTTTTTACCTTTGTACTTAAACAAAAAGTCAACTGCATTTTATTTTCTTCATAAAAGAGAAGATTTTAAAATATTTTGGTTATGAGAAAATAATGATAATGCATTTAGGTTGGCCACTATCTTGCTTTTATTTAAACCATGTAGTGTGTTGTACCTTGGGACAGTAATGCATAATGAATCATCATATAATGTTAAATAATTTGGACTCGCAATTTTGCTGTATAATTTAAATTATTCTCGAATGATGAAGTATTATTTGTGTATTTCCTTGAAAAAACAATAAAGTTTGTTTCCTGACACAAATTAGTTCAAGTGTATGGCTATTGACTGAATTATAAAGTATGTCCCAAGGTACAACATCGGGTAATTCCACGGCAGAAGAGACCAGGACTGCAAAAAAAAAATAATTTTTCCCACAATTGTATCTTTTATATTTGCTTTAGAAAGGTTTGAATTTTATTTTTTTTGTATCATCAACTATTGTTGTTTCGTCTTTGGCAACACAGCGGCTCCAAAATGGCCGCTTTGTTTCGAAAACATGATCTCGTGTTTTTGCATCATTTTGAATCCTTGAATTTTCAGATAAGAAATACATTTTATCAGATTTTTTGGTAAAATTATTAAAATACACTATCAGAACTATGTTAAAACCACATTATTAATTGGCATTTATAACTAAAAGATATTTAATTAGGAAGATAAAAATCTCCTTTTTGAATGTAGTGTCAGTCACGAAAAGATATAAAAGTTCCCATAACTTTTTAAAATAAGGTTTTACTTCAAAATTTTTACGATATTTTCTTACTATAGTAACCTCTGTGTAATTCCAACCGTTTTAATTTTAAAATAAAAAAATATTTTCTCTATTTATAACACATTTTAGATTTGTAGTGTCAGTCACGATGTAGTGCTAGTCACAACTTCTTTTTGATCTAGATGTTTTAGATTAGCTAAATACTTGTTGATTTCTTATATTTTGATAATTTTGATTTAAGATGGCTATATCAACAGCTAAAAGAAAAAAAAGAGCAAAGGGGGTGTTTTTAAGACGGTATAAATTTTAAAAATTTAAAGAAAATGAAAGCAAAAACCATTTTACGGACAACACTTCAATTAAAGGTAATACACCTCTATTGCAATCCTCCAACCGTTTGACAACCTTGTCTGGTAATTCTCTTCCAAAAGTCATGGTCATCTTTGAATTCAAACATGGTGAAGGACCAATTGATGGACTTCGTGATACAGTGAGGAGGGGATAAAGGAAGTCACTCTTTCTAAGAAATTTGACCCACATTTTGCTAAAGATTTTTTCAATTTGCTTAAGAAATCTGCCCAAACATATAACTATTATACATTTCTGACAACTGTGTAAAGGGCAAAATAGGTAGATTAAATTATATATGCCCATTAAAGGAAGTTAAACCTTCCAATTCCTGGACACACAAAAATTGCTTCGTTTTTTAAAATTAAACAAATGCCTACTTAAAACAACTGCCAATGTTTCATTAAATCCCTAAAAATACTACACGTTTAATTAAACAAATTTAAATGTTGTAAAAAGAAATACCTCTCAACAAAATTTTGAAAATGAACGTGATGCTGGAAAAAGAGCTTTATTTCCTTTTGTAGTTAAATTATCGTTAAATATTTTGTGAGCAAATGTTAAGTAAAGTTGCTTATTCAATAAAACTGAAACATCTGCAATGGTCGGGGGTCTTTTTGCGTCTTCTGAGAGGGAAGGTTTTTCAGAAAATGCTATTGAAGAAAGAAGTAAGAAACTACCAGAAATCAACTTTAGGGGACGTTGTGTAACTTTGTCTAACTATATTTTTTACCATGTACGCAATTTTTAACTTACTATATTCAAAACTATTTACACATGTTATGTTATTATTGCCTAAATTTTCCATTTCTGTGTTACAATTCACATGATGAAGTGTGCCACAAGTTGAATGTAGTGTAAGTCACGCACAAAAGTGTTAATAAATTATTTCCTATGATATTTTAATACTTTTTTGCAATTAAATGATTTAGCTTTAAACCTTATAATTAAAATAAGCACTGGTAAAATGATGATTTACTGCATTTTGAAGAAAAAATTAGAGTTCCAGAAATTACCAGAAACCTACTTTAGAGGACATTGTGTAACTTTTTCTAACCATAATTTTACCATTTATGCAATTTTTAACACTCCTTTTTAGAAAATTATTTACATATGTTGTGTTATTATTGCTTAAAATTCCATATCTGTGATACAATTCACAATGTAGTGTCAGTCACGAAATGAATGTAGTGTCAGTCACGCACAAAATCGGTAATAACTTATTTCCTATGGTATTTTAATACTTTTTTGCAATTAATATATTTAGCCTGAAACCTTATACTTAAAATAAGCAGTGATAGAATGCTGATTTACTGCGCAATCAGAAGAAATTAGAATTTTTCTGATAGCCAAAAATCTACGAACTTTCGTGTAGTGTCAGTCACATCAGGACATTTTTATTATTTTTTAGTTAAATATTAAATTTAAAAAAAAAAATTAATGATTGCTAAAAATGCTATATGCTCAGGGGTATACTGGCATACAATATTTTTTTTTCACAATTAAAAAAATAATTATGAAATATGCAAACGAAGTTGGTTAAATCGTTCTGATGTAGTGTCAGTCACGCGTGGAAATGCCCCATCATGTTGTACCTTGGGACAGTTTATCCTCTCTACTTTAAATGAGTGGCAATTTTTTGATTTCAAGCTGCCAGAATTTAAAAAAATATATTATAGAGGAATATATTGGGGCATTTCCACGCGTGACTGACACTACATCAGAACGATTTAACCAATTTCGTTTGCATATTTCATAATTATTTTTTTATTTGTGAAAAAAAATATTGTATGTCAGTATACCCCTGAGCATAGAGTATTTTTAGCAATCATTAAATTTTTTTTTAAATTTAATATTTAACTAAAAAATAATAAAAATGTCCTGATGTGACTGACACTACACGAAAGTTCGTAGATTTTTGGCTATCAGAAAAATTCTAATTTCTTCTGATTGCGCAGTAAATCAGCATTCTACCACTGCTTATTTTAAGTATAAGGTTTCAGGCTAAATATATTAATTGCAAAAAAGTATTAAAATACCATAGGAAATAAGTTATTAAAGATTTTGTGCGTGACTGACACTACATTCATTTCGTGACTGACACTACATTGTGAATTGTATCACAGATATGGAATTTTAAGCAATAATAACACAACATATGTAAATAATTTTGTAAAAAGGAGTGTTAAAAATTGCATAAATGGTAAAATTATGGTTAGAAAAAGTTACACAATGTCCTCTAAAGTAGGTTTCTGGTAATTTCTTGAACTCTAATTTTTTCTTCAAAATGCAGTAAATCATCATTTTACCAGTGCTTATTTTAATAATAAGGTTTAAAGCTAAATCATTTAATTGCAAAAAAGTATTGAAATATCATAGGAAATAATTTATTAACACTTTTGTGCGTGACTTACACTACATTCAACTTGTGGCACACTTCATCATGTGAATTGTATCACAGAAATGGAAAATTTAGGCAATAATAACATAACATATGTAAATAGTTTCGAATATAGTAAGTTAAAAATTGCGTACATGGTAAAAATATAGTTAGACAAAGTTACACAACGTCCCCTAAAGTTGATTTCTGGTAGTTTCTTACTTCTTTCTTCAATAGCATTTTCTGAAAAAACTTCCTTCTCAGGCCACGCAAAAAGACCCCCGACCATTGCAGATGTTTCAATTTTATTGAATAAGCAACTTTACTTAACATTTGCTCACAAAATATTTAACGATAATTTAACTACAAAAGGAAATAAAGCTCTTTTTCCAGCATCACGTTCATTTTCAAAATTTTGTTGAGAGGTATTTCTTTTTACAACATTTAAATTTGTTTAATTAACCGTGTAGCATTTTTGGGGAATTTAATGAAACATTGGCAGTTGTTTTAAGTAGGCATTTGTTTAATTTTAAAAAACGAAGCATTTTTTGTGTGTCTAGGAATTGGAAGGTTTAACTTCCTTTAATGGGCATATATAATTTAATCTACCTATTTTGCCCTTTACACAGTTGTCAGAAATGTATAATAGTTATATGTTTGGGCAGATTTCTTATGCAAAGTGAAAAAATCTTTAGCAAAATGTGGGTCAAATTTCTTAGAAAGTGTGACTTCCTTTATCCCCTCCTCACTGTATCACGAAGTCCATCAATTGGTCCTTCACCATGTTTGAATTCAAAGATGACCATGACTTTTGGAAGAGAATTACCAGACAAGGTTGTCAAACGGTTGGAGGATTGCAATAGAGGTGTATTACCTTTAATTGAAGTGTTGTCCGTAAAGTGGTTTTTGCTTTCATTTTCTTTAAATTTTTAAAATTTATCCCGTCTTAAAAACACCCCCTTTGCTCTTTTTTTTCTTTTAGCTGTTGATATAGCCATCTTAAATCAAAATTATCAAAATATAAGAAATCAACAAGTATTTAGCTAATCTATAACATCTAGATCAAAAAGAAGTTGTGACTAGCACTACATCGTGACTGACACTACAAATCTAAAATGTGTTATAAATAGAGAAAATGCTTTTTATTTTAAAATTAAAACGGTTGGAATTACACAGAGGTTACTATAGTAAGAAAATATCGTAAAAATTTTGAAGTAAAGCCTTATTTTAAAAAGTTATGGGAACTTTTATATCTTTTCGTGACTGACACTACAGTCAAAAATGAGATTTTTATCTTCCTAATTAAATATCTTTTAGTTATAAATGCCAATTAATAATGTGGTTTTAACATAGTTCTGATAGTGTATTTTAATAATTTTACCAAAAAATCTGGTAAATTGTATTTCTTACCTGAAAATTCAAGGATTCAAAATGATGCAAAAACACGAGATCATGTTTTCGAAACAAAGCGGCCATTTTGAAGCCGCTGTGTTGCCAAAGACGAAACAACAATAGTTGATGATTCCGAAAAAATAAAATTCAAACCTTTCTAAAGCAAATATAAAAGATACAATTGTGGGAAAAAATATTTTTTTTTGCAGTCGTGGTCTCTTCTGACGTGGAATTACCCATTGGTGTGTTGAAATGCTGCTTTTAAATTTTTATTTTGACTATAATTTTCGAAGAAAAAAATTAAAATGTAAAAATTGTCCCAAGGTACAACACTCTCCTCTAATGTTTCTGTAACTATACAATTAAGAGAATTTTATGGATACTGTATTTTCCGTGAAATTGTAAAGAAAAAACAAATGTCTGCTTTCCCGGTGTGGTATCAAACCCCGGTCTCCCACGTGACAGACGGGGGTACTAACCACTACACTACCGAGGAATAGCAGACTGCCGAAACACGTGATTGAACCAGGAACCTTTAGATGTCCGATCGAACGCTCTCCCAACTGTACCATGTCGGCACACAGATAGTCAGGAAATAAAAAGTGAAATTCATTTGAAACAATCAACTAAGTTATAAATTTAAAATAGTGATTGGTCTTGAATCACGATCGAGGTCAGACTTTAGTTCGTGTAGCTCTAGTGCGACGATAATTCAAATCTAACCTAACCAAACTTTAGTGGCGATGCACGCGACATTTCATGTAGAAGAAGATGATTGGCTGAAATAAATTGCAAATACTAGAAAAAAATTTGTAACTGCAGAAATGAAGATTTCTGTTCAGAATTACAAAAACTTTTTTTGTAAAATTGGTTATTTCTGTAACATTACTAAAAATAATTCTGTATGTTTACAGAATTTTTTTTTCAGTGTACTTTTATGTATTTATAATATCTCTAACATTTACTTTATATATTTCGCATTTATAGATGTGAATACTACTAAAATGGAACAAATATTGTAGTTGGTTTAAAATACTCTTAAAAATCTTTCCATAAAATATATCTTAAGAATTCCATATCACCAAAGAACCACTAATATCACTTTCTTAAATAACCAATCATACACATGTTCTAAAAACTTAGTACTTTATTGGTTTTTAAGTTATTTGAACTATATTATACTAAATGAGTCGAAAAATTAAAACTTTTAAATTCACTAAATCCATACATATTATCTAGCTTCCAATTTTTAATTCGGAAGGAAACTGGAAATCATTTCTTGCAGTCCAGGACAAATCTTCAGTGAAAAAAAAAAACCCTTTAAGTAAAAGACAATGAAGACTATTTTTTGAAAAAAATATTATTGGAAAGATATAAAAATGGGAAAAAATGATAAGACTTGAGTTGATTTAGGGCTGTAATTGGACTTGATTCCAGGGAATCAACTCTGGAGAGAATTTTCGAGAGGGGAAACCTCTCTTTTCAATGATAGTGAGATCGCACCATTAACATAGAAGAAAATCAAGTCATTTAAATTAGATATACATTTTTTTATTTTAACTTTCAAAGGTAAGATTATATTTTTTGAATGAAAAAAGAACCAAAATTAATCATTTTAATGAAACCTTACTTAAAGAAAATGAGTCGGCGGGAAATTTATCTTCAATGGAAATGATATTTTTGGATTTTCTTTTATCGTGAACTTTTGTTCTTGAAGATTTTGGCTATTCATTGAGAGTTTATTGTAATTTTTTTTCTTGGATACTTTTTCAAAAGAGAAAGTCTACCTTGTAAAAGATTTTTTAATATTTTATTTAATATTTCATAATTTTTCTCTGATTTAAAAATATATTGTGGATTCACGTAATTTAGATACATCTGTTCTTGTGGTAGTTGAAAGACATCTTTTGAATTTTTATAAACATACTTTTATAAACCTAACTCCTTAAAAAATTATAATATTGGATAATATCATACTAAGATTTGAGATGGTATATAAAAAAGATTTTTTCTTTTGTTAAAAAGTGAGTTGCTGTTGGGGCTATAATTATACAAACATAACGATAACGATTTGAATTATTACTTGTGAGTATGTGAACAAAAAGGATTAAGATATTATACTTATTTGGCAACCTTTTACAATGTAACCTAAGTTTCACAATGAAATTCTTAAAATTTAGTTATAGAATATTTTCAAAAAAAACTTTTAAAATATTGTAATTTGGTGGACATTCTCTCAGAAATACTATCATTATTAATAAACTGACAAAACTATTTTAATTGAAGTGTGTACTCGTGTAGAAGTTTAAAAATAATGTATTTTATAATAACACCTACTGTTATTGAGAAGTTACATAGTTTAATTTTATAAATCGGGGAACTTTATATTGTGTGCATAACCATAACAAAACCGGCTGGTAGTATCTATAGACAATCGGTAAACATTAAATCCAAAGTAAAGATTGAAAAATGTTGAAATTACTCAGATATTGAAGTACGTGTGTTTCTTCAAAATACTTAACTGAAATTAAAACTAAAGAATATGAGTTTCTTTTCAGCACATCAGGATTAAAAAAGACGAAGGCCGAATATATTTTACTTCATAATTTTTAAATATATGTTGTATCAGCGCCATCTATCGGCCACTTATTGAAACTCTGCCCTTAACCGCCATCTTTTTGTCACTAGTAAAGGCGGTAAGGGTGGAGAGAGGATGTAATTCTTCAGAGCTGCACTTCATTAAATGGATATTTCTACACTAAAGAGTTGCTTTCTTCTTTACTGCCCCTCCTCCTTACTAGACATGGGGGCTCACCGCCGCCTTGCCACCCGCCTCTCGTCGCAAAAATCGATATATTTTAAAAAATTTTAATTTAAATTTTTACAAAACGAAAGTTCAAGTCCCACGAGGTTCAGACATAAAGTTCCTCTCCACGGTGGGCAATCACGAACTCATGCACAAAAACGAACTTTTATCTACACTGCAATAAATCAGCGATGCCAAAATCGCCATCGTCACGAAAAAAGTGAAAACTCCCGCTTCAAAAGGAACTTCCTACGCCATCGTCAAGCGATTCCTTCTTCAGCCGCCAAGCCGAAGTCGCCATTGCATTCGCCATCGTCGACCCCATCGTAAAGTGGTTTTTTTTCTCTCGCCGTTAAGCATCAGAAGACGCCACCCGTGAGTCAGCCATCTTCAGCCGCTAAGCAGAAGACGACACACGACGACGAGGTCCACAGCACGTCAATCCGAAAAACAAAACTACCCTCCATAAAACGGAATACATCGTCCACAGAGCACGTAAGAAATTCTACTACATCGCCGACGAAACAAAACCAAAATCGACCACAAAGGTAAAAGTTTTCTTATTTTTCTATTCAAGATGTATAAAAATACTAAAAAAGAAGATTTAGTGAAAGTTGCTTTTGAATTGGACATCGTACTTCCAGAAAATTCCACGTTAACTAAAATTAAAGAGCTAATTGAGTCCAGTGAGACCTACACGAAAGATAACGAATTCGTTAAAAATTTAATTGCACAAACGGTAGATGACAGAAATGTTAAACTAGAAATCGAAAGAAATAAATTAGAAGTCGAAAAAGTAAAACTCGCACAAATCGAACGAAATATAGAACTAGCTTCCCTTCAAAACAATGCCGAAACTCAGCATAATATTTCGAAAAGTTCCGAAACCGATGATTCACCTAACATCGAAAATCTTATTCGTTCTGTTAAAACTCTTTCAATGCCAATCCCTAGCCGTCCAGAAAATTACAGCTTATTTTTCGCATCGTTAGAACGAGCATTTAATACGAAGAATATATCGGATGAGTTATTAAAGTCAGAAATACTTATAAATATGTTAGGCGAAAAAGCAAATCACATTTTATTAAATATTTCGGATAATGATATCCAAGACTACGAAAAAGTCAAAAATACAGTGCTACGTCAGTTCCAACCAACCGCACAGGATTGCCTAATTAATTTTCGCCGTATGCAAAGACTCGCAGATGAGTCACACACGCAGTTTGCTTCACGATTGCAAACAACTTTCGCATATTATTGCAAGATTAGAAACGTCAGTGACTTTGATACTTTATGCCAATTAATGGTTTCAGATAAATTGTATTCTACACTTGACCGAGAGACTCAGTCATACATAGCTGTCACACAAGGCGAAGAATGGCTAAAGCCAAATGATCTTGCACAAAAAGTTGATATATACTTTACATCCCAGCGTAAATCTCTAAGCGAAGTAAACCGTCGCCAACACAACAATAACACCTATCAACAAAACAACAGACCACCATACAATAATCGGCAACCATATAATAACTTTCGTAGACCACAAAATCAAAATTCCCGTGGAACAAATAATACTCGCTTCAATCAACGCAATGTAAACAACCAACGATCTGAAAACGAGTCACACGAGAATAACAGTCCAGTATTACAAATAGCTCCAACAGCACCCAAACCACGTGATCACGGTTCCCTCCAATATGAATATGTACTTCTTAACAATAAAAATACGCGCGCTATTATTGACAGTGGATGCACTCATATTTGTGTCAAAGCCGATTGTTTACCCAAAACAACAACATATGATGATGAAAATATCACATTACAATCTGCATTCGGCGACACGTACACCGCCAAATCCGCCAAGGTAAAACTCTCGTTGCCACAAAGACAACCAAAAACATACGATGCAGCGATTTGTGAAAATTTATTTTCAAATCTAATAATCCCTCCTTCTATTTTCCATGAGCTTAAAACATCACAAATAACACAAAATGAAAGTACACTCTCTCCGAAAACAGAAATCCTGCACCAGGAAATAAAAAACAAATGTCAAAATACTATTCACATCGCTCCGAAACAAGTCGCAGACGAAATGTCTACAACACCGAAACTCATCGCCGACTCTGTGTCGCCGCAGCAAGAAGAGAGCGTACGAGACGACGCGTCAATCACCTATCAACCAGACGTTAGGGCACACCCACGAACATGCCACAACCAATCAGAGGCAAAGGAGGAGCTATCGAATGCAAATTCGCCCGCTCACCTAGAGTACGGAGAACGAAGATTTTTTTTAGCGGAACGAGATGATGTGTCGAACCGATTAAATTTTGACAACGCTACCGGTAAAGGTTTAGCCTATTTTCCCGTAAAACACACTTCGGCGAATGATCTTACGTCCGCAATGGATTGTGACTACGGTAATGACTTATATTTCACACACGTTAATAATACGGATATGAAGAAACGTTTTTCACATTTGATTGAAGAATATAAATCTAACAAATTAACAGATTTAGAAACTTACGAACACCAAATTTTCGCTTCAGACGTACAAGGGGACAAGCCCATATTGCAAAATGTAAACAAACCATTAGACACTATGGGGACCAATCCAATATTTAGTATTGTAAGTGATGATACGCTTTTTGAAGATGAATTTTCTCACATATCTGATGCGAATATACGAAACACTATTATGAAGATGATTAAAACTTATAAACCGAATAAAATTAAAAGTACTAATTATCAAATGAAATTAATTCTGTCGGATGACACACCTATATTTCAAAGACCACGCCGTCTTGCATTGTCAGAAAAAATTGAGGTAAATAAACAAATTAAGGAAATGTTACAAAGTGGAATAATTCGAGAAAGTTTTTCAGATTTCTGTGCACCAATAGTTTTGTGTAAGAAGAAAGATGGTTCAACGCGCTTAGCCATAGATTTTAGGTTGATTAATCGGAATATCGTAAAAGAAAGATTTCCTTTACCCCTCATCGAAGACGTTTTTGACAAATTACAAGGTGCATCTGTCTATTAAAAACCTTGACTTAAAAAATGGTTTCTATCACGTTGATGTTCATGAAGATAGTCGTAAATACACTTCTTTTGTAACACCAGACGGACAGTACGAGTTCACAAAGATGCCTTTTGGACTATGCAACGCACCATCTGTTTTTCAAAGATTTATCCAAATTGTTTTTCGAGATCTTTTAGAAGATGGAACTTTGATTCTCTATCTTGATGATTTGATTATACCCTCATCTGATGAGTTCGAAGGTCTACAAAAGCTGAAAAAAGTTTTACAAGTTGCTTCGGACTATGGACTTGAGTTTAATTTCAAAAAGTGCAATTTTCTACAACGAAAAATAACTTTTCTCGGACATATCTTGGAAAAAGGTACAATTCGACCATCGTCCCACAAAACAAATGCTGTTTTAAGTTTCCCTCAGCTTAAAACGACGAAAGATATTCAATCCTTTTTAGGTCTGACTTCATTCTTTAGAAAATTCATAAAGAACTATGCAGCCATTGCAAGGCCACTAAGTGATCTTTTACGAAACAACACACCTTTTCACTTTGGCAGAGAACAACAGCAAGCTTTTCTACAACTAAAACAAGCACTCTCCACAGAACCTGTGTTACACTTATACAAACAGGGCTCACCATTACAATTACACTGTGATGCTTCATCAAAAGGTTTTGGTGCTATTTTGCTTCAAGCTGACAACGAGAACAACCTGCATCCCATTCACTATATGAGTCGTAAAACATCCCCACAAGAAGAAAAGTATACATCATATGAATTAGAAGTTTTAGCAATAGTAGAATCATTAAAGAAATTTCGACACTATCTTGTTGGTACCAAATTCAAAATCTTCACTGACTGTCAAGCGTTTCAAAAAACAATGTCCAAAAAAGAACTGCCTCCTAGAGTTGCCAGATGGGCAATGTTGCTCGAAGATTTCGACTATGAACTAATTCACAGACCAGGACAGCAGATGAAACATGTTGACGCACTTAGCCGTTATCCTGTCATGACAATACAAGTTGATGACACAACCAGAAAAATCTGTGAAGCTCAGTCAAAAGATGAGTTCACACTAAGTATTAAACAACTACTAGAACACTCTCCAACATCAGAATACAAATACAAAAATAATATTCTTTACAAAATAGTCAATGACCAAGAGCTTTTAGTAGTACCACAAGACATGCAAAAACAAATCGTACAAATTGAACACAATAAAGGACATTTTGGTATCAATAAAACTGAAGCTTTAATTAAACAACAATTTTATTTCCCAAACATACGTAAAACTGTCGAAAACGTAATATCCAGCTGTGTAAAATGCATACTTGCCTCACGAAAAACAGGAAAACAAGAAGGATTTCTCCATCCCATTCCTAAAGGTGACATTCCATTAGACACATACCATATAGATTTTCTAGGGCCACTGCCAAGCACAAACAAAAACTACAAGTACATATTCACTGTGGTAGATGCCTTTACAAAGTTCATTTGGATATATCCTGTCAAGTCAACATCTGCAAAAGACGCTCTGGACAAACTTCAACTTCAGCAAACCACCTTTGGAAATCCTAGACGAATAATATCAGATCGCGGATCAGCTTTTACTGCAACAGAATTCAAGAAATACTGCGAAGATGAGAAGATTGAACATATCACAATCACTACAGGTCAGCCAAGAGGAAACGGTCAGGTTGAAAAATTCCATGGAACGCTAATTCCAGTTATCTCCAAGTTATCCCTTGATGATCCGAACAAATGGTTCAAGCACATACCAGCTGTACAACGTGTAATTAACAGCACTATCTCTTCAGCTACTAAGTACACACCCTTCGAGCTTCTAACAGGAGTTAAAATGAAAAATAAAGAAGATCTTAACATCAAGAAAATTTTAGAAGAACAACATATACACTCAGTCGTCCAACATCAACAACAAATTCGCAAAGAAGCCAAAGCAAATATATTGCAGCAACAAGAACAGAGCAGACACAACTATAATACTCGTCGCAAGACTGCTACCAAATACAAACTTGATGATCTAGTCGCCATCAAACGTACTCAGTTCGGGACAGGCTTAAAACTTCGTCAAAAGTTTTTTGGCCCATACGTCGTGACTAAAGTTCGCCCAAACGACAGATATGATGTACGCAAGACCGGTACAGGTGAAGGACCAGCATGCACATCCACATCTGCCGACCAAATGAAGAGTTGGGCAAAAACCTGAACTTTGACTTTTATTCTACAAACTTTCTGAAGTCCAGAACTTTATTTTTTTTTCTCCCAAATTGTGCTAAGAACTTTTTGCACAGACTTTAAAATTTATTTTTACTTACTTGCTAAGTTAATTTTATAAGTGTTTTCTTCTATTTCATAATTTTCAAAAGAGAATTTTAAAGTGAGTTCAGAATAATTTTCTAGAGAAATGCTTAAAAGTATTTTATTTGTTTATGCTAATTTTTATACTTCTTTTCAGTATTAGTAGTGAATTTATGTGTATTATTTGCTAAGTGTTTACGTTTAATTTTTATCTTGCTACATGTTTACTTTTAATATTTAGATAGCATGTTTTTATTTTATTCAATTGCTATTTGTCGGGACGACAAACGTCAGGATAGCAGAGTGTTGTATCAGCGCCATCTATCGGCCACTTATTGAAACTCTGCCCTTAACCGCCATCTTTTTGTCACTAGTAAAGGCGGTAAGGGTGGAGAGAGGATGTAATTCTTCAGAGCTGCACTTCATTAAATGGATATTTCTACACTAAAGAGTTGCTTTCTTCTTTACTGCCCCTCCTCCTTACTAGACATATATAATACATAATACATTATATTATTATTAAACAATCAATTATCCTTTTAAATCGAAAAAAATACGACTATTATGCTCTAATTAATGTACTGAATAAATTCCTTGTCGTTTCTCATCTAATTATATTAATAACAATTTAATGATGAATGGTTTTGCCGGACAATGTAATCAAGAATTCTATTGTATCACAAATTAACAATGCTATTCTATCACAATATAATAGTAGCGTTATTGTATTTCAATTTACTGCCCATAATTTTTTGACATATTGTACACTGGATGGGAAGCTATTACCGTTGATTTAACATATAACAAATAACATCACAAAATTATCTCGAAATTACTAAATGCAATTCAAAAAAGTATCTTATTTAGGTTCTCCGGCATACGGTACTGACTTAAAAAAAAGAAAAACAACACATGAGAAAGTTTTAATGGAAACTTTCGATCTCATAAGCCGGCCCATCGGCGCAGTGGTTAGTGTAATAGCCTTCCGAGCTGCTGGGCTCGGGTTCGAATCCCGGTAAAGGCATGGATGTTTGTGCTTGTCAATAAATGTTGTTATTTGTCTATGTATTTGCGTCGTCCTTCTTTGTGTGTCTCTTGTGACTGTCTCTTCTGGCGAGCTGGGTAATGGGCTATAAAGCATACACTCTCCCTATTAGAGGGCGCATTCACTGTCATTTATCATTGTCATTCGATCTCATAACTGTAGTTTTCTATTGAATACGTACATTGTCAGAAAAATTATTGATTTTAATACTTTTGTGTTTTTTTTATTAAGTTATCGTATTATGATTTTTATTCATTTTATCTCCATAATTGAGTTTGTTTTTTAGAAAAAACACAACTAAAAGCTAAAATTTTTATTAGTTGATAATTTTTTTACAGAAAACCATCAATATTTTTTTATGGTAAAGATGGAGGTAAACATGTTTAAAAAAACATATTAACTATCTTTTTGTGGGAAAGTAGACATCAATATGTGTTTACAATTTTCGATCTTCTAACACCTAAATTAGAACCAACAATTCTAACATGGATGTCATCAGATTAGATTCATCTCCAATCTTTATGTGTTCCAATTTAGCTAAAACTTCTTTATAACAAGATAAAAAAAATGCAGACCATGACGCTCGCAAATAAATTATACTAAAAAGTGACAATTATCTGGTATTTCTTTTTCACACTAATAAAAAACAATAAGTAATAGTATCCGCATTTTTTCCACGATTTAGTCTTCTTTATCGGCGATAAACCATAACAGTATTTGGCACAAACGTCAAATACGATGAGTAACTTTTCTGTATTTTTGTCAATCTAATGGCTTTGAAGTAATGAAAGAATAGAAAAGACAGTGATGATTTTCTATTGTCAATTCATCATGTTGCAGCACTTTTCATTTCGAAGTTGTCCTTCATAGAATTACTCGAGGAGAGTGTTTTTTAAAAATAGCCGATTTTCAAAGAAGTTAATTGCGTTTTTCTATTATGAAATAGAAATTAAAATAAATTTCTTTGAAAATCGATTATAAATTATTGTAAATCAAAACATCTGCTTAGTATATATCAGCGCATTTCGAAACTGTGTATGGTTTATCGTTCTTTCTTATAGTTTCGGCTTTAATTATATTTACATTCAATAATGCTATGTAGTCCTTTTTATGTGTCAACAAACGCTTCTTTTGAATACTTTAGATAATTACAAAAACAAAGGATTTATTAAACTTATAAAAAGTCAAATAATTATTTTACTTTTATTAAAGTTGACTATTTTTAAATAGACACTTTTCTCATATAAATTCAGTTGTTTATTCGTGTTTTTTTTTTTAAAAAAGGTACTTTTGATTTGATATAAACCAAAAGTACCATTTTTGCTATTGCATTAAGTACATAGGGCTAAGTAGAAAAGTTGTAATTTTAATACAAAAAACTTATTTTCCCATTAATTTAAATTTAACAATGAGAAGCAAAGATATTTTTGTTAGAAATTTTAATTAAAATTGTGTCACATTGAACTTTCAACTGTCATGTTTATCACTTTTTCATTTAATATATTAAAGTTGTTTTTACTGCAAGGAAATGACTAAGAAAACAGGAGATTTTATTAAGTCTTATCTTCTTATGTTATATTTTTGGAATGCATACACCGTCTCAAAACCTTCAGTAAAACTTCAACAAAGAAATACGAATTTCAAATTCTTAAAAAAACTAAGGGTGGTTTTGTTTTCATTTCTAGAGTTACCGAAGTTTTATACAGATGTCAAGTTTTTCTCTTGGTTTTTATTTTAAGAAAAATATTCCTTCAATAAAAAATTCTTAACACTTGACAAAAAAATAATAAATATTGTTTTGAAAATTTCAATATCAGTACTCAATAAATATATTTAATTAATTTATATTTTCAATAAAAATATTAACCACATTAAATATCAAACTCTTGAAAGCAATTGTATTAAAATATATCATAAAAACAATTTCCGGAATAATAAATTGGCCAAATTTGATTAAAAGAAACGATGTAGTTATTTACTTGAGTTAGCTTCTCCACTTATAATAGTTGCGTTGGATTTTACTTACTTTTACTAATTTAATTTCATAAATTTCATAAATTTTTCATCATTTTTTCATAAACTTTTAAATAAGGGCATAGACAGTAATACTTTAACCCAGGGTATTTTTGTAAGGGTTCCCAGACAGTCTGCAAGAAATAAAGCTTTAAAATTTTGTGGAACTAATATAAGAACTGTTACTGATGAAATTTTTTATTTAAATAAATTTTGCTCATTTTATAATTTGCATACAGATCATTTGGATATTTTTTTATGTCTTTTCCAGTCTTTAAGAGAGTTTGCATGTCCTTAATTTTTTAGTTTTTATTGTATGCATTGTTTTTTGTGTTCTTTTGCTGGTGGTGTTGTATATTCTTGTTTGTATTGGGCAATGCAATGGGACCGAAAGGTCTGTTTTGTCTCAAATAAATAAATAAATAATTTTGAGTTTTCAATTTAGCAAAAAATTAAATTAATATTTTGATAATTGATAATCATTTTTACTCTTTCGATATAACATTCATCCGTATATTACATTTACTAGAAATATTAAAAAATAAAATTGAATTATTGGATTTTATGCAATTGTTTTAAGTGTTCCATTTTTTTCTCAACTTAGATTTAAATACACAGAATTCTAGTTACACAATAATAAAATATAATTATTATTTTGTTCTATGTAAAGGTTTTTAGATTTCTGTTCTTTTTTCAACTTTTATTTCATTCCATAGAATTCTAGTTACACAATACTGAAAAATGTACATTCGTAATTCTAATTGTTTCGAGTAATAGCTGACAAATCAGTTTCTTTTGTTCGATTTTATTCCTCTAGTTCTTTTTACCGCACCAGCTGAAGAGGACAGACCCTCCTCAGCATTCAATGGGTCAACTTTTTATTGACTTCGTGAAAGCTTTTCGATGTCCAGTCAATGACCGTTATACTTCGACGCTCAGAACGAATCTCTCATCCCCTTTGTTTGAAAGTCGTAAGAAAAGTAACTAGGTAATTCAGGAAGTCAAGAACAAATTGGTAGCATTACCAAAGATGTAAGAAAGTGTTACATCGTGAGGCGATTACTACAACTAAATCAATATAATTATTTGATTTTGAAAAACTATAATTAATGTTCCAGATTATTTACGTAGAATTTAGATCTAGAATTCTAAGTAGATCCTGAGAATTGTCTACAACAGTTGCCAACACTGTTAAAAATAATTGTTCAAGGTTGAACCACAATACGGTTCAAATTTGCTGCAACCATGATTTGGTAGAAGGTGGAACCATAAAACGGTATTTTTAAATTGCGTAACTATGGTGAGAGGTTGAACCATATGCGGGATTTTCCCAACGAGTAACTATAGTGAAAGGTTGAATCATAAAAAGGTTCTCCCAGTGCATAACAAATGTGAAAGGTGAATAAAACGATATTTCATACATCGTAAGCTAACGCCGTCCAGACTTTGGACCCCACAGATTTAACGAGCAAGTCTGTCCCAGTGTACTCGGGCACATCCATGATGAATTGATGATTTTTCTACTATTTCCAGTAAATGATCCGTTGTTAGGGTAAGGTGGGGTAAGTGGGCCATTGGGGCAAGTGGGCCACCCCCTTGGCATTTCCCGAATTATGGACGTAAAAAAAAATCTGTTGCAATATTTTTACGTATTTACCCCAAAAGATGCAGGAAACATTATGGCATCATTTTCACTTAAGTATGTAACAAGGTACAATCCTTTTTGTGAAAATTTTTAAAATTGCATCTTTTCGTAATTCACGCCATCATACTATTTTTAAATTTATTTCCAAACGGTTCATGATACAAAACAAAATGTTATATATTTTGAAAGTGTATAAAACATAGTATCTTTTTGTAGTGTCATGTACTTGTGATGTTGATAAAGTTAAAAGAAAATTGGGGTGGCCCAGTTGCCCCGCGTTTGGGGTAAGTGGGCCACCACAATGGCGGGGTAAGTGGGCCACCCCTAACCCACTAGCCACAACTCTTTAATATACTTAAAAAAAGTCATATTTACTGATTCATAGGGTTAGTCATATACACTATTCATAGACCTATTCATTGACATAGGCCAGTTTAAAATCTGCAGCCCTAACATTTTTTTTACACTACATGCAAAAATGACAAGATGAAAATTAATGTATTTTTTCTTGTAGTAAGCTTGCAAGCCAGAAAAAGTTGCTATGGGGGAACTATTAAGGATACATCATTACTTTTTTTTTTCAAACACTCAAAAAATCATGTAGATTATTCCACTTGGCCCAACATATCTCTACCAGTTATGTGTAAAAATATATTAGGGGGGTGACCCACTTACCCCACCTTGTGGGGCAAGTGGGCCACTCGGATGACCAAAATGAAAAACATATTTTTTATATTTATTTTTTGCCAATTTGTGTTAAGGTTGTCATGGGTACAGTAATAACATATGAAAGAATGGGCCACAAAAAAAAAATAAGTTGTTAGGCCGATTATATCCAGTGGTATGAGGGTCTAAAGTTGAATTATGCCAAAAAGGTGGCCCACTTACCCCACCTTACCCTATAGGATGACTGGCAGTAGGTGTGATTCGAACCCCCGCCCCGCCCTCCTGAGATGGCTGAATCTCTAGGCTGATGCCATAACACTCGGCTACGGACGGGACAATTCTCAAGCAGAAGCAGTACAACTCATGGCGCTTGTGTTTGAGTAAACAAAAAAATTGTCGGTTGCAGTTCGAAGAAGTTGAACCGAATTTTCATGTTATTGGAGTAAAGTTGAACCAATTTTTCGTGAAAGCACAGGTCTATTTCCAAATTGTGATATTTGGTTGAACCATTTTATGGTGTATCTGCCAGAAGTTTTTAATTTTTCACCAATATTTGGTTCAACGTTGAACTGAATTTTTTAACAGTGTAGTCGTAGTATGTTGTTGATCTAACCTAATTGATTTTTTTGCAATTACCCATATTAGTTAACTAGTTGTAGTACACGTTCAATTACGAGGGCTATTTTTTCAACCTCCGATGGGCTGTAACAAAAAGACGGGTTAAAATAAATTTTTTTAACCAAAAGTAATGTACAATACTGCTTATTTCTCCACATAATCACCTTGGCGATTGAGGCATTTGTCATATCTGTAAACAAGCTTTGAAATAACCTCTTCATAAAACGATTGGGAGTGAGTTGTGACGATTTCGATTTAAAAAAGTAAATTTGGAAGCTTCACGTCAATTTTTTTGTCTTCCAAGCCACTGCTAGTTCATAATTCACTTATGGTGAACCTTTGAGTTTTCCTAAACACTTGGTTAACTCGCTAAACAATACCGTCTGTAGCGACAGACTTGCTTCCTTGGTTTCCTTCTTCATGAATATCAGTACCCTCTTAACCGGCTTAAACGGGACCGGTGGTTAGCCGGTTAAACGAATATCCGGTTAAACCGGAGAAATTAAATAAATTGAAATTTAGATGTTTATTTGATTGCACTTCTGTTTATTGATGATATTTGCCGAATGAAATACATGTACAATTGAAATAAGATGTAATTTTTCAGGTTATTTTATATATTATTATTAGTATTTTGCATTTTTGATTACATACCTTTGAAAAAATCTGATCTTTTTTTGTCGAAGTTTGGAAATTTGCCAGTCGATCCCCACAGCCTTCCAATGTCAAAAAGTCCCCCCCCCCCATTCTCCCGAACAAACCACGCGTTTGAAACATGTGCGACACTGAAAACCGATTGAAATAACCAAAAACTTGTAATTTCAGCTATTTTTAAGGGGGGATCATAGTTAGCGACAGCAAAAATGACCAATTCTTAGTATTGATTTCGAAAGGCTCTAAATCATTTAAAAATTATGTTACAATAAAAAAATTGTACCAAATTATAAATTGTACTTTTATTATTATATTTACACCTAAGAATCTTATTTTTAAAAATTATTATTTTTGAAAAAAGACATCTTTTGAAACATACAATTACGAATTTTCAAAAATACAAGTATTTTTTCGGTACACTTTTCTCCAAATCTATCAAATATTTTTTAATAATTTCTTTTGTGTGCTATAAAACCATTTTAGATCTATTTAAGTCACCTATTTTTTTGGCCCAAAATAATTTTTAAATTTTATTTTAAAAACATTATATTCTACATTCATAAAAATTCTGATTTTCAACGAAGAAAAGTGTAAAATAATAAATTTTTTTTTTAATTTGTAAGACTAAATTAGGTGACTTAAATAGATCTAAAATGGTTTTATAACACACAAAAAAAATTATTAAAAAATATTCAATAGATTTGGAGAAAAGTGTACCTAAGTGTTGAAAATTATAGTTTTGAGAAAAACGCGAAAAACAAATACAGTCGATCCCGTTAACACGGACTCGAAATGACCACCGAAACATTTCTTGTTAACCGAATTTCATGTAAATCGTCAGGAATTTTTTTTTACATTGAGATAGTGATTGGTTTTCAAATATTAACACAAAAAAATCATATTTTATAATGTGATACATAAATAATACAAGCATACAATTAGTAATTCAAAGGAGGCGTGGCACATTTGTTTACTTTTATAATTTTAATTTTTTATAAGAAATAATTAACCGATCGATACAAAATTGGTTTCATTCGATAGATTATGCTTTCGTCTATCAGAAAATACTGGTTTCAAAAATTCGATTTTTTTGTTTTTGTTAACTACACTCTAAAAAAATATCTGTAAGGTTACTAAGAATTCTATAGGAAACTCAGCTTCCATAAGTTTTTTTAGTAGTGTTACATAAGAAATATGTGTATATATTACTAATTAAAGCTTAGTAAGTTATACTAAGAAAAATTAGTAGATTTTACAGGGGATTTTCTTGTATGTTTACAAAGAAACTGGTAGTAAACTGGTTACAAAAGCTTAAAACCAGAGGGCGCCACTAATTTTTCTGTTAGTCAGGTTTTATTTCGAACTTCCCGAGGACAGAACCCAAGATTATCGGGATCCGTGGAACAGCGCGTTAGTCCTCTCTGCTATCGGGGACTTGCATTTTGGTTGCGTGTAAATAAAGAGGTTAAAATCTTGATCGTTAAAGGCGTTTTATGTTATTGATTAAGAAATTTTAAGATTCATTTTTTTTTCGGATATGAAGTTTTCGAAATAATTTAACGTAGTTTTTATATACTAAAATTAAAAAAAACACGTTTTTAGGTTTTTTATCGTTGCGATGTCGATTCGTCATAATCTCTAGAAAAGGTAGCCAGGGGGCGCTGTAAGCGTTACATCAATTTACTTAGTATTGTTTAGTATTACTACAGTAGTTTCTTTAGGTTACAGATGATTTTCTAGTAAATGGTGAAAACCTGTAAAATTACTAAGTAATCGTTAGTAAATTCAAGCCAAATTTTTTACAGTGTATGATCCCCCCTTAACATTTTAAGGGTGGAAATTTTCAGCCCGGTTAAAGCGGAGATCCGGTTAAACAGAGGCCGGTTAAGTGGGAGTCTACTGTATTGTTTAGTGAGTTGACCAAGTGTTTAGGGAAACTCGAAGGTTTACCATAAGTAAATTATAGACAAGCTAGGCATAGTGGCTTGGATTGTAGCTCTTCCAAGTTGACGTGGAGCTCAAAGAAACCGCCACAACTATCTTCAAATCATTGGCGGCTACATTTTATAAAGAGGGTATTTCAAAGCTTTTTACAGATATGACAAATTCTTTAATCATCAAGGTGATTATATGGAGAAATAAGCAGTATTATACATTACTTTTGGTAAATAAAAGTATTTTTTTATACTGTAAAACATCATCAGTTTAAATCAAAGAGCTTTATAAAAGTAACAAAATATAAAAAGTTTCTAATGATATCTCATATAGTTTCTGAGAAAAATGTTCCTAAAGTTAGGTAAATTAACATGGGCGTGATAAAAACATCCGACTCCCCTTAATATAATCTCGCGGTGAATGCTCAACACTTTTTTTTAATCTTAGTTTAGCTCTTGACAAGCTGTCGCATTATGCAGATCCACTTCCGAAATTTAATATTTCATGACAATTTCTTTGAATTTCTTTTTTGTTTATTTTTTGTATGCAAATTTGAAAGATAGATTCTGCAGAATGAACACTTCTTTAATCTTTTCATGACATGTTTTCAAAGCTGTCTTAAATTTATAAAATAAATAATATGAAATATTTTGGTAGTGTATTATTTTGGGAACATGCGTTTCAGTGAATGTATTATTTAACGCCTTTCTTTTTTAATTTTTTTTTGAATTTCGAAAATTATTACTTATATTGAAGCACACGTAATTAACGTACTTTATATATAGTTTCACATGGGGGAATTATGGATCACTCGCTTTCCGGGGTAAATAATGATCACTAAGATCTAAGGATTAAAAATGGTTTTTAGAAAAAATATAAATTATGCCAAGTCATCCTTATACATTCTATTTTCTTATATCAAGTTCAAAAACAATGTAACTCTGCAGCAAATAATAGGAAAAAAATACTTTTTACACTACTATAAAAACATCTTCAAAAAAGATTGTCTTTGAAAAACATGATTTTTTTTAAGATCCATACTGGAGAAACATATTTGAACTAACTATTTTGTTGGTGCTATTTTTCAATAGGAAAAGGTCTAAGCTTTTCATTCCGATATAAATTTTTTCATAATTATTTTTTTAAATGATTTTGAAGGTATATCGATTTATCCCCCAGTTTACTGGGGTAATTCTGGATCACTGGGGTAATTCTGGATCAGTGATATTTTTTAATTTTTTATGTGTTTTTAGCTAAGCGGTATACGTCATTTTGAAGCAAAAAATCAGATTAGGCTGCATTCCAAATTTCATTAAAAATTCGAATTAAAAGTTTATTTAAAATTTAAATAACAAAAAATTTAATCTACATTGAAATAACATGCAAATTCCATTTTTATTCAATATTTTGACTGTTTTCATTTCGTTAAACTTACGAGAAACTTTCGAGATACTTCGAACTGTAAACTAATTTAACAAACGATAAATAACCGAATTTTTGAAAGAATGTAAATGGGAAATTGCGGCATAATTTATTAAAAAAGATCATCATTATTCTTCGAGTTAAAAAAAATTAGCAAACGATAAAGTCTAATTTTTTTCTGAGAAAGAAGATTAATAAAAAGTTTATTTAGGCGTTTAAAAGTTTGCTTTGAATTATGTTTTAACTGCAACCAAAAATTAATTTGCTTTTAATATGCATTACTATAAAAAAAAAAGGGTGATCCATAATTACCCCATGTGTGATCCATAATTGCCCAAACCCGGGTCAATTCCTGATCACTCAAAATAAAACTAATAATAATTAAGTTTTAGGTAAAGTGATTATTTAAATAAATTCTAAATTATTTAAGCTTACTCCATGCAAAATTAAATCTTTCTATCTTTCATACTTTAGAAAAAAATTGGATGTTGTGATTTTTTGATCCATAATTCCCCCATATGACCCTAGGGGATATAAACTGAAAACGGGGCTATTTTTTTTTAATGTTTTTCATTTTAATTGTATATTTGTTTTATTTATTTGAAGAAGACAGGTTAGCTTTGCCATCTTCACATGCTCATATACAAACTAATTTACAAATTACTTTTTAAAAAGTAAACAAACTTTTTTTATTGAGCAAATGTTTAAATGCATGTATTTTGAACTGGAAATGTGTCCCCTATGCAGGGTACATTTTCCTAGACCGACAAAAACAGATGGGGCAAATTTTTAAAATATTCTTTAAAAGATTTAAAACATTTGATATTTTTTATTTATTTTTTGAGTAAATTTCTTTTAAACTAAATTGCTAAAAAGAGTTATACCCAGAATGTGGATAATTTTTTTAAAGCAAGCTTATTATACCAGAACTGTTTTAACAAATTTCAATAAAGGCCATTATCATCTGAATATCTTTAAACTAAATTAAACTCCCCCTTTTATGAAAATATAGTTTGGTGCTCTTTTTTAGAAGTTGCCTAAAGATAAAAAATAAGTTGCAAAGTAAAAAATATCAGAGTTATCAGAGAAACAAGAAATAGTTAACACAGAAATATCAGTTAACACGAAATATTACTATTTTATAGTGTAATTATTCACAATCTATGTGTAAGATCTAAGGTTTGGATGCTTTTCTGCTACAACATCAATTCCTGATAGTTTTTAGAGCGACCCATATTGCTTCAGAATAATACGAGTTCCGTCAGCTATATATTTTTATTATATAGACTATTTTTAATATAGAACATTTTTAGACTTTGAACGTAAAGTGGTTGCATTACAAGTTAGCCATACATTAAATTTTTGTACACATTTTTGGAATATTAATCTGAGTTTATCAAGGTTGGAGCACGTTTTTTCTACAAGTCATTGTTGGGAATCTTGCCCTATCACCATATTTTATCTTTAATAGTACGTTGACGAATAAAGTTTCAAATCATTTTAAAAACAAATACATTGTTGCGTAGGGAAAAGAACCATCTTTTAGTATACCCAATGATAAAACCGTAAGTTTAATAAAAGTACGTTGTTGAGAAAAAAATCCCCAAAACAGTTCTAACGACAAGATTACAACACCACTGAACTAAGATTTTTGTGGCTGACATAAGAAGTTTTGCTTTATAAACCAAGCAGCCAGTTGGCGCCTCCTAAAGGCTCATTTCCAATATAAGGATTGGTAGAAAACTGACCCCATTA